>JAAGEH010000012.1:51892683-52150947 GCA_011751065.1 Lasiurus cinereus | reverse complement strand
AGGAAGGAAGGAAGGAAGGAAGGAAGGAAGGAAGGAAGGAAGGAAGGAAGGAAGGAAAGAAAAGAAGGAAGGCAGGAAGGAAGGAAGGAAGGAAGGAAGGAAGGAAGGAAAGAAAGAAAGAAAGAAAGAAAGAAAGGAAGGAAAGAAAGTTCATATCCTATGAAAGACACATCTTGAAAATGCCTGAAGTTGTAATTTTTTCATGTTGAAGGGACTGGAGTCCATGTTCATGAAAACACCTTGGTGGCTGCAGTGGTAGCAGCAGCAGGATGATGGGGCTGGTCCTTCCCCTGATCAGCCCAGTCGCTTCCCCATGGAGGACATCCCCTGAGGGAACCCAGTCTGTGAGAGGGAACAGGCTGGGCAGAGGGGACTCTCCCTCCCCAGTGCATGAATTTCGTGCACCAGGCCTCTAGTCAAATATAATACTTACATGTCAAGTAGTGTTTTCTCTTCTTGGTATCAGTCATAGAATAAGTTTGGATACATGTTTATTATGGGGTTATTTATTTTGACTAAATTTATTGGTTTCTTTCAAGGTAATCATCATTAGATTACTATTATTAAAATTAATTTTATACTTCAGTGTGGTAGACAGAATAAAAGTTTCCCAAAGATACCCACATACTAATCTTTGCCACCTGCAAATATGTTATCTTCCATGGTGAAAGGAATATTACTGATTTAATTAAATTAAGGGTCTTGAAACAGAGAGATTATCCGGGATTAACTTCTTGGGCCCAATGTAATCAAGAGACCTTAAAAGAGAAAGGTGGGAGGATGAGATCCATAAGAGATAGGACAGTGGAAGCAGGAGTGGGTGTACTTTGCAGATGGAAGGAGGGGCCACATATCAAGGAATCTAATGGCTTCTAGAATGCCTGAAGCCTCCTGAGGGAATGTGGCCCTGCCAACACCTTGATTTTGGCCAAGTGAGAGTCATTACAGATTTCCTACCTCCAGAATTATAAAATAGTACATTAGTGTTGTTTTAAACCACTAAGTTTGTGGCAATTTGTTATAACAGCAATAGGAAACTAATATATTCAGCATGTCCTCTTATAACCAAATTTCATTGGGCAGTATTTCATTAAGATATTATAGCTAATACTATAGGTCCAGTGCACAAAATTTGTGCACTCGGTGGGGGGCGGGGGGGGGGCTCAGCCCACCCTGCACCCTCTTGCAGTCCGAGATCCCTCAGAGGATGTCTAATTGACAGGTTAGGCCTGCTCCCTGCAGGCAACATCACTGGCGCTGCCGTGGAGGTGGGAGAGGCTTCTGCCACCACTGCTGCACTCGCCAGCTGTGAGCCCAGTTTCTGTCTGAGTAGTGCTCCCCCTGTGAGAGCGCACTGACCACCAGGGCCAGCTCCTGCATTGAGCATCTGCCCTCTGGTGGTCAATGTGCATCATAGTGATTGACCGTTTTGCAGTTTGGTTGATTTGCATATTAGTCCTTTATTATATAGGATGTCGACATTGTTAAAAAATGATGGGTCTGTGGTAATGACCTTGATAATTTTTCAGTCATATATAGCAAATAGAAACTTCAGGGAGTAACAGCATCCAACTTTTCTGATCACCAGTCCTTTGTTGCAGACTAGAGATATGTAACTTTTTCAAATCATGAATGTCTTCTGCATTATATTTAAACCACCATCCTTAGAGCAGTGATAAAGCAGGCCCAAATTAAATGTTTCCCATGATGACACATTCTTTCAAAGTTGACAAATACCTATGAACAGAATTTAAAAACCACATTGTGCTGCCCTTATGTATGAAATAGTCCCATCCTATAAGACAATCTTTGGAAAAATTATAAAGCAAATGGAGTAATTTTGAGATTCAAAAAATTTTAATAAATATAAAATGAACATATGGAATTTCTACATTAGTATGAATATAAAATTATAAATTTTAATAGGGGTAAACTCAAATTTTAAATTAAGTGGCATCAAGTTGTTTAAAATTATAGCAGGTTTTGTTTAACATTTTAAAATCCTGTTTCTCACAATCAGTTTGGAACTCATTGCATAACTAATAAAATTTTTTAAAAATTTTGTTTTGAAGAAATGAATTAATGAAAAATTGATGTAAAATCATGTAGAACAAAGTCAGTTTGATAATAGGAAATTTAGATCATGTTAGTAAATGCTAATATTTTGGAAACATTCTAAGCACATGTAAGTACAATGACCACTATTTTCTTTCTAGTTTTATGGAAGGCTCAACTGAGGCAGAGGAAAATTAAATAATTCACTCAAGCTTTTACAGCAAATATCTAGTGCGGTTAGGGTTTGTAAATAGAACCTTGGTATATGATGGGTCACCAACATTTAATGACTATCTATACTAGGTATTGACTAGCTGCTTTAGATATATTTTTAAATTTTCATAAAAAATATAAAATTAAATTAGTAATTTAAAAGGTGAAAAAAATCAGAGTACAAAATGCCATGCAACAAAATGAATAGTCTTCTGACTCATAGTTTCTTTCTTTCTTTATTTTTTTAAATCTTTATTAAAGAAAGTATTACATATGTCCCCTTTTCCCTCCCACTGACCTCTTCTAGCCTATACCCCCTCCCTGGCTGCCCCACCATCACAACTCTATTGTCTGTGCCCATGGGTTATGCATATATGAATATAAGTTCTTTGGTTGATCTCTTCTGACCACCCACCTACCCTCACCTTCCCTCTGAGATTCAACACTGTCTCATACTTTATTTCCATACTTCTTAGAATTACAGTTTCAACTATTGATCCTTTTGGTTTTCCAATGGTTAGGCACATAAATATAAATGATATAATTATACCTCTGTATCTTGTTTCATTAATTTTAGTGTGAAAATATTTTCCTTTTGCTCCCACCCTTAATTTATAATTGAATTGGTACTGCATTCTGCTCTCACAAAAAATTTTCTCTCAGCAACTGAAAGAAGTCCAAAGACTCTTAGTATCTAATATAGCTGAAGCATCCAGTATAGCTGATGTAAAATCTAAAATATGGTGATTCTTCTTCCATTATAAACAAATGTTTTTCCCTCTCTCTAGAGCTTTCCAGCATTTCTCTTTAACCTTAACATGCTAAATATTTCACAAAGACATATTTTAGATACGGGTCTTTTTCATCCATTTTCCTCAAAATATGATGGATTTTTCAACCTAATGTTGCATATTCACTATAGTAATAATAATAATAATAATAATAATAATAATAATTCCAGTTTTTCTGCTATTAATTGAATTTTGGATTTTCTGGAATAATTCTCTGTGTTACTTATTTTTTCTTTCAAGGTTTTATTTCATAGTGTTACTTTACATTCTGCAAGATTTCCTCAATTTTTTGCTTCCAGTTATACTACTGATTTTTTTAAGTTTGGCAATCTTCTTTTTAATTTTTAAGAATTCAATTATTCCCCCCTGCCTATTTCTGTTTTGATAAAATAAGTTTTTAAATCTCTTTGAGCATAACAATTAAAGATAAAATAACTTTTATATTATCTGATTTATTTCTATTTCTTTATCTTGCTCCTCTTCGGGGCGGGGTTGGGGGTGGGGGAGGAAGAGGGGAAAACACACACACACACACACACACACACACACACACACACACATACACACACACTGCTGGGTAATGTTTTATAGCTTTTAAGAATGCAGGTCCCGGGAGCCAGACGTCTGGCTTTCAATCTCAGCTCTATCATTTATTAACTGCATGACTTTGGACAAGTGACTAAAACGTTTAGTTTTCCAAGTTGCAAAATAGTTATTATAATAGTACTTGCCTAACAGATTAAATTTTAGGGTTTGGAATTAAATACATTAAAAATGTAAAGACAGTAAGCGGTATTTGTTATACAGTAAGTACCAATAAATCAGAGTTGGAATTATTGGTTCTGCACATTGGTCTGATGACCCATGGCTTTCTGTTCTTATTGAAAATAAAGACATACTTTATAATAGGTGGCCAGTGTGGCTGTATAGGTAGCTGTAACGAATATAGATTAGTTTCCACGAAGGCTTCTCCCTCCAAATGGCAAAGCTATTCGGGATGCAAGTGAGGCACTTCAACTCAGTTGGCCCCTTCACTTAACGAGGTGCTTAGGAAGCCAGAGTTCAGCTGGACCGTCAAAGGCCAGCGTGGGGACAGTTTTCCCTCCTCACCCATACAGGAAACCTTAGTTTAAAAGGGAAGCTTGTTCACTTTTTTTTTTTTTTGTGATAAGCTCTACCCTCTTTAGCCTGGAGGGAAATGCTAGGCTGCAATTCCAGTTTCTCTGCCTGCTGTGGGGTGGAGTTGGAGAGGTGGAATTGGAGAGGTGGAGTGAGCTGTAGGTGGGATTTCTTTTATACCCCTTTTAGCTTCATTCCTTGGAGCTGTCAGTGCTGAGCTCTGGGAGCTGCAGCGGGGAGATTGGCGCCCACCACGCTCTGGGCTCTGCAAGGAGGATTCCTCCACTTTGTTTTCGTGGTTTCTCTGGTGCTCCTGTCTTCCCGGAATTTGTTGAAATCTCTTATCTGCTATTGAGAATACCCGCTCCTTCCCTTCCCTTTATTGTTATCAGTTTATTTCCTTTTACATTTCCTAAGGGTCTTTTAAATGAAGGTGGGGGCAAGGTCCTGACTCAAGACAGACAAATTCTGAGCTAAGAATAAAATGTTGACCTCCACATCCCTCCACCCACTTAATTTTTATTAACATTTACAGTCATGCAATGAAGTACATATTATTATTATTATCCCAATTTAATATGAAAATATTTAAAAGTTTCCTCAGGAACTCATGACTAGTAAGTGGTAGTACCCAGATTCAAATTTAGGTCTTCAATAATTAATAATAATAATAAATATCTTAAACTCTTCTAAAATCCAAGAATAGGGACTCTATATAAGAATAAACATCATGATTACTTAATATTAAGCACTTAGAAGAAAATTAAAATATTAATTATACAGATTTTAACACCATACAGGTAAATTACTGGGACTATTATGAAATGTCACAGAAACCACACTGGTCAGCTTAAAACTGGTTCTGTTCCCATAAAGCAGATTGGTAATGAATAAATATTTTAAAAAATATTTTTATTTATTTATTTTTATTTGATAAACCTTTATTGTTCAGATTAATACAATTGTTCCTCTTTTTTCCCTCCATAGCTCCCCTCTACCCGGCTCCCTCCTTTATCTCCCTCCGCATTGTCCTCATCCATAGGTGTATGATTTTTGTCCAGTCTCTCCCTACACCCCCTCACCCCTTCCCCACTGAGAATTGCCAGTCCACTCACTTTCTATGCCCTGATTCTATTCAACAGTTTTTTATGTTCATCAGATTTTTAATTCACTTGATTTTTAGATTCACTTGTTGATAGTTATGTATTTGTTGTTCATAATTTTTATCTTTACCTTTTTCTTCTTCCTCCTCTTCTTAAAGAATACGTTTCAGCAATTCATACAATACTGGTTTGGTGTTGATGAACTCCTTTAGTTTTTTTTTTTTTTCTCAGAAGATTTTTATCTGGCCTTCAATTCTGAATGATAGCTTTGCTGGGTAGAGTAATCTTGGTTGTAGGTTCTTGCTATTCATCACTTTGAATATTTCTTGCCACTCCCTTGCATAGTTTCTGTTGAGAAATCAGCTGACAGTTGTATGGGTGCTCCCTTGTAGGTAATTAACTGTTTTTCTCTTCCTGCTTTTAATATTCTCTCTTTGTCTTTTGCTCTTGGCATTTTAATTATGA
Organism: Lasiurus cinereus; assembly: GCA_011751065.1. Lineage (NCBI taxonomy): Eukaryota > Metazoa > Chordata > Mammalia > Chiroptera > Vespertilionidae > Lasiurus > Lasiurus cinereus. The sequence goes on along the minus strand of JAAGEH010000012.1, from coordinate 52,145,201 downwards.
TGTGTCTTGGTGTGGTCCTCTTTGGATTCCTTTTGTTTGGGGTTCTGTGCACTTCCTGGACTTATAAGTAAGTCTATTTCTTCCACCAGGTGGGGGAAGTTTTCAGTCATTATTTCTTCAAATAGGTTTTCAGTATCTTGCTCTCTCTCTTCTTCTGGCACCCCCATAATTCTGATGTTGGTACGCTTGAAGTTGTCCTAGAGGCTCCTTACACTATCTTCACATTTTTGATTCTTTTTTTCTTTTTGCTTTTCCAGTTGAGTGTTTCTGCTTCTTTGTATTTCAAATCTTTCACTTGATTCTTGCGTTCCTCTAGTCTGCTGTTAGGTTCTCTGTATAATATTTTTTATTTCAGTCAGTGTATGTTTAATTTCTAGTTGGTCCTTTTTCATCTCTAGTTGGTCCTTTTTCATCTCCTCTTGGGTCTCGCTAAATTTATCCATCTTTTCTAGGAAATTCTTAAAAAAACCTTATAACCATGATTTTGAACTCTATATCCAGTCATTTGTTTTCCTTCATTTCTTTCATTTATAATCTGTTCCTTTGTCTCTGTATTTTCACTGCTTCCCTGAGTTGGTAGAGTAACTTTGTGTGCTAGGTGTCCTATATGGCCCAGTAGGTCCACCTGCCCAATTACAAGAGGTGGACTCTCTTGGTGCACTCCTTTGTGGACTGTGTGTACAGCCTTGTAATAGTTAAGTCTTGATTGTTGTTGGTATCACTAGGGGAAATGACCTCCCAGCCAACTGGTTGTGAGGATCAGCTGTGTCTATGCAGGGAGAACTTCTGTGCTGGAGTCAGCCTGTGTTCAGCTTGGATGGAGCGGAGTCTTAGGGCTGAGCAGACAGCCTTAGCTTCCTGTCAGCCCTGTCTTATGTGGCCCCTGGGTCTCAGTGTCCCTCGGTAATCACTGTACTCCTTTCTGTGTGCACTTGCACTTGTGCATCTCCAGACCTCTGTCTTTCCGGCTCCCCTGAGTCTGTGGGTTCTGGGGACCCGTATGAGTCTGGGTCCCCAGGGTCTTACCTGAAACTGGGGTTTAGTGCAGTTGGAAGTGGATTTCAGAGCAGTTGGGAGGCTCTGTATTCCTCCTGCTAGAGAAAACCAGCGGCACAATCAGCAGTCAGCCCCCTCTGTGTGCGCACTCACGCTCGCACACTTCCAAACCTCTACCTTTCATGGCTCCCCTAAGTTTCCATGCACTCTTCCCTTTTCATGACAGTCCAGACTCCCCCCATATGAGTCTCGCCTGGAATTGGAGTTCAATGCAGTCAGAACTGGGGTTCAGTGCAGTCAGGAGTTTCTGTCTCCCTCCTGTTAGAGGAAGCCAGCCAGGCACATGGCCACCTATCCTCTCTATGTGCGTGTCTCTGTATCTGTGCTTTTTGAAGCTCCTCTAAGTCTCTGTAAGCCCCTTTCTTTCCTTTTAGTTGTAGAATTTCCACTCAGCCAGCTTTCCTGTGGTTCTGGATGATATCCATTCTGTCTTTTAGCTGTAGTTTTGAAATTGTTGTGCAAGGTAGCAGTTTAGATGTTCACTTATGCCGCCATCTTGGTTTCTCTCTCTGAATACAGTTATTGAGTTACAGAAACAGCACAGTGCATGCACCACCCATGTATCGAGCTGCACTCAGAACCAAAGGATGGGACATGAGTGGACCTTGAAGAAGTCCATTGTCCAGAAAGAGCCAGTGCTGAAGCCTCATACCATAAAATGGCTAAGTTCCCAAACTCTCCAATCAAAATTTGCCCACTAGTGCATCCACATACTTGTGTCCCCATAATCCCTTAAAAAACCGCCCCCAACCGTGGAAACAGGAGACAGATTTGAGTGGCATCTCCTATCTCCTGGTGCGTGGACCCCAATATAATAAAGGCTCTTATTTTTTCTGAAAACCCAGTGTCATAGTTTTGGCTCCTATATTAGGCACAGGACCCTTGTTCAGTAACAATTTCAAAAATTTTTAATAATTTATGAAATTGTAGTATAAATGAGAGGTCCAGTGCATGGATTTGTGTACCAGTGGGGGTCCCTCGGCCTGGCCTGTGAGGATTGGGTGAAACAGTCACTCTGACATCCCCCAAGGGGTCCCAGGTTGCGAGAGGGTGCATGCCAGGCAGAGGGGCCCCACTGGTACATGATCAGGGCCAGGGAGAGACTGTGAGAGCTGTCCAGCCCATCTCGCCCAGTCCTGATCAGCTGGATCCCAGCAGCAAGCTAACCTACCAGGTGGAGCATCTTCCCTCTAGTGGTCAGTGCATGTTATAGACTGGTTTAACAGTCAGACACTTAGCATATTAGGCTTTTATTATATAGGATTTTTAGAATAATTCATGAAATTCATAGTATGATTTTTATTTTTAAAGTAGTGCTGGTGCTATTTGGATCCTATCATTAGGAAATCTAGGAAGATTTTGAATCCTGTGATTTGAAGACTTATATCATGTATTTCCTTTGTCCAATTCAAGCCAGTGTTATTACAGCTCAGGCATTAGAATCTATGCCACAATTGCCGAAACCAGTTTGGCTCAGTGGTTAGAGTGTTGGCCTGGGGACTGAAGGATCCCGGGTTCCATTCCGGTCAAGGGCATGTACCTTGGTTGCGGGCACATCGGCAGCTGATTGATGTCTCTCTCTCATCGATGTTTCTAACTCTCTATCCCTCTCCCTTCCTCTCTGTAAAAAATCAATAAAATATATTTAAAAAAAAAAAGAATCCCTGCCACAATGAACCCTAGACTTGACATTCTTCTCCAAGGCCTTTTAGATACAAAAGCCCTCAGCTCTGTTTCTCCAGAAGCAAATGCAGTATGATGTAAAACCAAAGTTAGTTAATCCAAAATGATCACTCTATTAGAGGTCTAAATGATCATCTCAGACTCACATTTTTCTTTCAAAGACATGATGAGAAAAAAAATATTAGAAGCCTGTCAAGATTTTTATGGATTTGTAGTGAACAGGCCAGTAACATAACAAGCTAGCAACTCCTTGCATTTAAAGTTGAGTAAATAAATGCTTTATGTCTCACAGTCTCTTACTAAGTGCCATCTGAGGGGGAAATGAAATTGTCTCTGTATTATCCAACAATGCAATATGAAATTGTTGAGTCCAACTGACCATCAAACCAGGGGCTATTGAATCCCTTTTTACTTTTGGATGAAATTTATGATTTCATCACTTACAAAGAAAAGATTCTGGAAGATAAAGTAGGCATGCTTCTTCTGAAGATGAGTGGCTGATACTAGACAGCTTTTTATGATCACATGCCCACTAAGAACAAACCTTGTCTGTGATTAGTTCTTACTCCTGATATGGTTTTGCACACAAATCAAACCTAAAAAGCAAAAGTGTAAGTATTCAGAGAAAAATTGATAGAAAGCAAAAGAGAGTCCTGGTGGGGAACCAGGATGATGGCGGCTGGCAGGACGGAGGTGAGGGAGAGGAAGTGAGTGAGGGGACAAAAAGAGAGTGTATGGGTGTGGTGTGTGTGTGATTGAGTGTGGGACAGTTGAACCTTGCTGGAACAGTGGGGGCTGGCAGTCCAGGCTCTCTTGGACGGGGAGAGACTGCCATCGCTGCTTTCACTTCCCAGACTGTGGAACTCAGGTGCGGAGCCCACGCCATCTTGAAGGGAAACAGGACCTTTCTTTGGGAACTCACCCACACCGCCAGCTAGACAGGCATTAGAGTTGCCCTGTGACGCAACAGCCACTCCAGCCAGAGTCCCGCAGACCCATGGACCCTGCATTCCTGCGGACCCTGACACCCTCGCCTCCAAAGCAAAAACAACTCCAAGACCAAGTGGATTCCTGCAACAGAGAGGAACTGACAGGTCTGCGCCAACCATGAAGGCAAGAGGAGAAACTGTCCACAGATGGAAGACGATGACGACGCCTTGCCATGTGAGCAGTTAGCAGCTGAGCCCAGGACCAAATCAGAGAGAGTTGGACCAGCATCGCCACCATTTTTCCAGTATCCAGATACCATTGATGACATGTACACATAAGGAACTGTCTGACATTGAAACTGGGACTCAAAGCTATCAGACATTGAAATTGGGACTCAATCATTTTTTTCTTTTGCTCTGGTGGGTTTATTTCTAGCCTACAGGGGAAAGATGTTTTTAAAGACAAGAATCAGGGGGGCGGGGCGGGGAGCAGATGCAGAGGCAAAGAAGCAATGAACAGACTGTCGTGCTACAGTGGGAAGGCAGGGGAAGTTGGGGAGGAGGGGCCTATAGGAGGACTTGTATGCATGTGTGTGTGTGGGGATAGCCAGTGGATACAGGGCAATGGGGGAAGGCGGTGAAAGGGAGGGGGAGGGGGGGATGGATGAGGGCATGTACAGGGGTGGGGTGGGAAGGGCAATAAGTGGAAAAAATAATACATAAAAAAATAAAAAAATAAAAAATAAAATCAATTTTTAAAAGTATCAAAAATAAAATTAAAAAAAAAAGAAAGCAAAAGACTTTCCTAGCCAAGTCTCAAAATACCATTATTGCTCCATATTTCTAACAAGACAATGTATTAATACAATTTTAAGTTCCTACTGGTGCAGATTTTACTAGTGTCCGACCCAATGTCATTAGTATTTTTCTTTACATATAAAAGGTCTGAATTTTATTTCTCAGAGTAACTAGTTGACATGCTTAGCTAAATAAAATTTCAGTTAATTAATAAGTGAATTTTCTCTTTCTGCTGAAATATTCTATTAGCCATCCTTTCTATTTATTAACATTGCTATAATTTTCTTATCTAAATATAAAAATCAATGTAGACATGAGAAATAAGAAACAGGCTCTAGTTTTTGCAAAGTTAAGGACTGCAGTTGAACTGAGAATGAATAATTAATGTATTTTAACAACTAAAGCTGTAGCCAAAATATGTCTGCTTGCATTCTTTATTTCTTTTAAGTGGCATTTCTTGTGAGAGATTTTGTTTGTACTATGACAGTCAGAGAAGAATGCACCCAACAGCTAGTTGAACATGGAAGGTGTTCTGGAAGAATAAAATGCACATGTTCTGACCATTACCACCTGCATCAGCTAAGACTGGAACTCCAAATTTTAAACCCTTAAGAAGCATCAAAAATTTAATATTGTCATTTATGTTACAGCTGCTTCTGCTTCTAAGAATATACCCAAAGAGGCAGAAGTTGCTAAAAGGGATTTTAATTATAGAATAGAGAGGAAGCTGGATAGCTTCACTTTCCACTTGCATTGCAGTGGAATCAATACCTCATCTTTTGTAAAGCAGTAAAATTTTGTACCTATTTAGGGATGACTATTAATTATAAAATAAGTTGGTGTTGGTCAAAATGTGTTCAAATACTATATAACTGTTCCTTTGGCAATATAATCAAGTTCTAAATAAATCCCCACTATAATCTGCCTGCATTCAAGTTGGGAAAAAAGAAATCTTTATATTTGGCTGATTTACTTCTAAAGTTATTCTATACATGAGAATAGGATATACTCCACCCCAAATTTAGAGTTCAAATGTGTTTTAGATTATTTTCTTGAATAAATACAGTTTAGTTAATTTGTTTAAAATATATTGATTCCTCCATCTAGGAGGAACTGAGGTATATTTAAGGATGTACACTTTTGCTTTTCCTTTGGACACACACACACACACATACACACACACACACGCACACAAAGTGAATGTTTCCGCATTGAAACTGAAGATGTAAATGAAGGCCTGCAGTCTCTGTATGGTTCTGGTTACAAGGTCTGTTTGTTGACATCATAGATGAAAGCCTGCTGTGTCTCTGGCTCTGTCTACTCCATTTCCCCTCTAATTAGGCTTTGCCCTCAATTAAGTTAATGATGCAACTTTTCCTATAGATCATTTGCCCTTTCAATCAATTAATAGAATATGAGGGTGCATCCCTCCTTGGCTCAGGACTCATTTGCCTGAAGGCAGACTGGTTAGCTCCCAGAAGTACCATATAAACAAAAGCAAGATGTTTACCACCATATCACATATTATCCCTAAGAACATCAGTCCTAATGGAAGCCTTAGCTAAACTGCATTTTATTATTGATTTGTGTCAGGATAAAGAATTTACTGAAATACTAGAACAGGTCAAAATATTGATTGGCATGTTGTGAATGTAAGGCAGTTTAAAAAAGCAAATGAAGACTTCTGCAATATCATATAGAATTATAACACACACACCCCTACATGACCTAGCCAAATCATTGAAGTTGCTATTATTATTAATGGAGGAAATAAAAATGACCCCTCTCACACAAGACACTTCTGTTTTGTCAGCCTATACTTAGAGATTATGGAATGGATTTAAAAATAATTTAATTTTAAATAATAAAAAGATAACCATAATGAGATTAATGTAGAACCCATATGTCATTTGTACTGACATGCAATGTTGCAAAGATCAATATTTTAAGATAATGTTGACAAAATGCTTTCTTGACATGTGTGAAAATTAGGTTAAGAAAAAATAAATATAGAAGTTTAGCATTTTACTAAAAGACAGGACTGAAAGAGACAGATTGGCCAAGGTTTTTGCATAGATGACGAAAACTGGCTCTATACGCATTCTGAATCTCCTCCCCTAGAATATGATTTGTATAAGAGAATGTGGCCATTCTATTATTTAAACAAGGGCATGTTTTCATATATCTTTTGTTTTTACCAGTAACTTGTGATACCTTTTAATAAAAAAGAATTGACTTTTAATAGAAGCTGCAGATAAAAATATTTCCACTAAAAAGTTTTCTTAAAATTACATTTCTAACAGAAGCAGAAGAAATGGGGTTTGTAGATTTCCATGGTGGAAGAGAACATTGAAAAAGACTATTTCATATAACGTAAACATATATAACGGGACATTATTTAAACAGACTTCTCATTTCATGTTGTATAGCAGGAAGGAGGCTTATGTGAAAGCAGGAGATTTAAATTAGACACTAGAAAAGCACTGTGCCTGGAAGGATTGCAAACAATGAGCTACGCACATGGCAAATAGAGGATTCCTCCAAAGCATACAAAAATCATTGTTTTCCTTCGCTTCAAATTTAAGGATTGCGTGACCCCTTGGGTTGTTTTCCTTGGTTCCTGAGGGCCTCTGCTCTATGCTGTGTGCCAGATGAGTGTTACCTGCTTTACACTATAACCTCCAGCAAAGCCGAGTCCGTGTAAAACCCTGCATATTCCAGAGCATCATCACACCTGGAGAGAGGAGGCAGGAAACAGGGATAGCTTTAAATGTCATGATATGTTTGCACTTTAGCCTGAAAAAAAGCAGGGAGCCATAGAAGGTTTTAAAACACTCTGCAAACCAGTCAGTGAAAGATAAATATCACATGATCTCACTCATTTGTGGAATATAAAGAACATTATAAACTGTTGAAAAAAATAGATAGAAGCAAAGAAGTATCGAATAGACTGTCAAACTACATCGGGAAGGCAGGGGAGGGTTGAGGGGGTAAGAGATCAATCGAAGGACTTATATGCATGCATATAAGCACAACCAATAGATGCAAGACACTGGGGGTTGGGGGAGCAGATGGTGAGGACAAGTGCCAGGAGAGAGGGGAGGCCAGGGAGAGGTCAATGGGGAAAAAAAAGGAGCCATATGTACTACTATTTGTAATACCTTAAACAATAAAATAAAATAAAAATCTCATTAAAAAAAAAGATAAAATACTCTGTATGGAACAAGTTCAAGTAATGTGTGTACCACTCTAGGGATCCTCAACTAAGCCTCAGCTATGAGTAAAGAAAATAATGGGTTCACCTGGTTTTCACATTTGTATACCTGAATGTTAGTGCATCAGAGCTCCAAAACCACTAAAAAGAGTGGAACCAGTCCTGTCTCAGGGACAATTCAGTCATTTGAAAAAGGCCAGATGAAGTTTCAAGTGAAATAATGATCACATAAGAAGGAGGATGAAATAGACACACAGATTGGTTTGTTTTTAATATCGTCAGTGAACTCAGGATACATATATATTTGAATTGTGAATCAGTTGCCTCCTTTCCAGCTAATGCTCTCTATACTCCTAAAGAAGAAAAGTAATAAAATTAATTCTTCATTCATTGTTCCAAGATCAAATAAATTGTATAAAATGACCAAGGGATATCAGCCTAATATTCACAGCACTTGGGCTATGCCTTTGTCCCATTCAGTGTAAATTCACCTGCCTTCCTGAGAATGGTTTCTGATGCACTAACATTCAGGTATACACAGTACTGTTTCTTCTTTTCACGCATAATTTTGCTAAGGGCCTGGTGCTACATAACAGAACAATGGATCAATAAGATCTGGGACCCAAAACATTTGTTGTCCTCTTCAAACACATTTTTAATTTTGCTTCCTATGAAGAAATGTCTTCCTTGCTTTTTTTTTGACTCTCAAGTTAGGTTCTTGGTCATTTGGTTGATTTCTTGACTATGAAGGAGCAGGGAAGGGACTCCTCCATAAACACCTTTAATTTGCAATTTTTTTGTTTCTTTGTTTATTTTTTTCTGAATTATGTGGGCCATGGTATTCTTATATTATTATAGGCAAATAGAGTTAACCAGTGAAAAATTCACTAGTTTGTATTTATAGTGGAGAAAATCTTGTAGTACATTTTAGAGATATTGAGAAAAGTTTAAGTTATACATTTCAACTTACACAGATTGATGATACCAAAGACATTAATCATTCTAGAGTATTCCACATTTTGCCATTTCTCCAGCTAATCTTTGATAATTTTGTTTTTTTTCCCATTAGCTTACTTTTTATTTCCATATACAGACAAAGGTTAAGCTAATTTTATAGGAGATATATTTTTAACTTAAGCGGACAATCTTCCTCTGGACTTTATGGTTGTATTTCACCAAGTTTCAATGTGCTGGTTCCTTAGTGGCCCAATACACTCTTGACCAGCCATCCTCAGTAAGGCCTTTTTACATTTTTTCTCTCTCTTCTCAAGGTTTACACTCTTTCCCTCTTCTGAAGGTTCATTTCATTTCTTCCCATCTTTTTCTTCCTGGGTGTGTGTGCATGTGGGGGGCTTCATAATCTGTTTTTATGATCTAACACCTTTCCCTGGGTCATTTCTCACAGTGTTTATTTAATTAATTTATTTTTAAGCATTTCAATGGATTTTTAGAAAGAGAAGAGGGAAGAAGGAAAGAGAAACATGGGCGTGAAAGTGAAATATCTATTGGTTGCCTCCTGCAGGTCTCCTACTCAGAATGGAGCCTGCAATCTGGGCATGTGCCCTTCACCGGGAAATGAATGGGCAATATTTCAGTGCACAGGACGATGCCCAACCAACTGAGCCACATCAGCCGGGGCCTCACAATTTTTATTTTTAACCAGTGTCACTGAACTCAAATTATCTACAAACTTAAAAAAGTGGGTTTTAATATTGGTGGTAATTGATAAATAATCAATACAAGCATATTTCAAATCATTTTGCTATCTTCCAATGAGGTAAGTGACATTGTTAAAATTTTACAGATGAAAATAAAATTAAGATTCGGAGAAATGAATACTGGAAAGAAGTGTGCTTCCTTACTGAACAGAAGGAAAACTGAAAGTTTCCAGACCAAATCAAATAATGGAGACTGCTTAGACACTAAACTTCATTTTATTCTCAACTGCTAATCAATGGTTTCTCACCTGAGACTGACTGCTCTTCACCTAGGATAATAAAATCAAAGAGTTTTAGCACTGGCTCCATAAGAGCTGCAGCATAGCTATTCTGAATGGAGTTTTCAACTGGTTTCAGGATTGCTCAATTGGGCAAAATAAGTAGAAGTTGAGGGAACATGGAGCAGACACATAATTTGCACTTGGTTTTCTACTTGTTATACTTTTGGAAACCTTCAGAGCCATTAGCTGCTCTTGAAGTAAGATTGTAAACTTTTCATATAATTACTATGGTGTTCTTATCTAAAGCAGTGATGAGGTTTTTTCTTCCACCTCTATTACCTACCCCCAATCTCTCCATGCTTTAAGTCCTTTCTTACCTACATGTGTGTTTGTATATAACATACATATACATAGATGTATATCTATTAAAATTTGAATGTAAAGAGTCTTTTAAATAATACCCCAGCACTTACATATCCAAATGAGTGCTGCTCCCTATGGAATAACTTTGGGAAGTCATATAAATCATGACTAAATAACTATTAATTCTAACCTTTTAGAATTTGTTCTTTGGAAGTTTTTTTTTCAGAAACCCAATCATTTCAGTGAAAACTTCAGTTATGGGACATAGTCAATATATTAGGTAAATTTCATTTTCTTGTGCTTATTGATTAGGGAGGGGTGGCATGTCCCAGAGGGCATACAGTCTTTAAATTAAGCAGTAAGCTTGCTTGGCTTATAAACTAGCTCTACTTACAAGTGCAATCCTATATAATAAAAGCCTAATATGCTAAGTGTCTGATTGTCTGGTTGGCCATTCAATCAATCAAAGTGTAATAGGCTAATAATATGCGAAGGCTGCTCAACCGCTCTCTATGATGTGCACTGACCATCAGAGGGCAGACAGTCGACCAGTTGATCAGTTGCTATGATGTGCACTAACCACCAGGGAGCAGATGCTCTGACCGGTAGGTTAGTTTGCTGCTGGAGTCCAGCTGATCAGGATTGAGTGAGATGGGCTAGGCATGCCCTGGAGCCCTCCTGGGATCCCTCCTCAGGTGGCCAATATCCCACATCCTTCCCCGGTCCCTATCATGCACTGGTGGGGTCCCTCTGCCTGGCCCACACCAATCTGGGCTGAGGGAACCCCTCTGAGCTCATGAATTTTGTGCACCCAGGACTCTAGTAATACAATAATACAATCCTAAAAATTAAGTGATTATTAATACTATCCAAGCAGAGGTAATAAACTATCAGAGTTATATTTTCACTTTTGGCATTTTAAAAATTCTATTGTTAGACTTCTATATTCAACTATTTGACATTTTCACATAGATAATAGCCAAAACCAAATTGTTATTACCCACTCTCCCTCCCACCCAGTTTTTCTCAATTTAAGAAACAGCAACACTGTCTACCAAAAATCTAGATCCATTTCTTTCCTGGATCTTCCTGTATGCAATCAACCAGCAAATCCTATCAATTATATAAAAAGAATATGTCTTCATCCATATACTTTTCTCTCTTCTAATGCTACCTGTGGTCCCATTTATCTTTTGGCTGAATTGTTTACTTGAACATCTTTCTAACTTGTCTCTTTGCTGCCCTTCCTGGCTGCTTAGAATCTGTTTCCTATACAGAAACCAGAGTGAAACTTTTGAAACTTAACTAGCATCATTGTCCTGTGTGTGTGTGTGTACACACACACACACACACACACTAGAGGCCTGGTGCATGAAATTTGTGCACGGGGATTGGTTGTCCTTCAGCCCAGCCTGCACCCTCTCCAATATAAGATCCCTCTCACAACCCAAGACTGCTGGCTTCCAACTGCTCACCTGCCTGCCTTCCTGATTGCCCCTAACCACTTCTGCCTGCCAGCCTGTTCATTCCCTAACCACTCCCCTGCCAGCCTGATTGATGCCTAACTGCTTTCCTGCCAGCCTGTTTGCCCCTAATTGCCCTACTCTGTGGGCCTGGTCACCCCTAACTGTCCTCCCCTGCAGGCTTGATCACCCCCAACTGCCCTCCTTTGCAGGCCTGGTCCCTGCCAACTTTCCTACCCTGATGGCCATCTTGTGGTGGCCATCTTGTGTCTACATGGGGGCAGAATCTTTGGACCACATGGGAGCGCTCATCTTGTGTGTTGGAGTGATGTTCAATCTGCATATTACTTTTTTATTAGATAGGATAGAGGCCTGCTGCATGGGTGGGAGCCAGCTGGTTTGCCCTGAAGGATGTCCTGGATCAAGGTGGGTGTTTCCTTGGAGCATGGGGTGGTTTTCAGGCTGGCCATGCCCCTCAGCAACCCAAGCAGAGGCCCCAGTATCTGGGATTTATTTACCTTCTACAATTGAACCTTGTAGCCTGGAGTAGAGCCAAGCCTTCTGCTTCCACAGCCATTGAAACTTTGTTGCCTTAACCTCCCCTGGCCAGGCTTTGTGGAAAGCTTGGCTTCTTCCATCGCCAGGGGCAACCCAGGCCTCTCTCCTGCACTCTCTGTGGCCATAGCCATCTTGGTTGGGTTAATTTGCATACTTGCTCTAATTGGCTCGTGGGCATGGCTGACGGGCATGGCTTGTGAGTGTAGCAGAGGTACAGTCCATTTGGATATTACTCTTTTATTAGATAGGACTAGGAGCCCAGCACATGAAATCGTGTGACCCTGCCCACCCCTCCGCCTTCCTGCCTGGACACCCGAGCTGCTTCTCCACACAGAGCTCCAGTGCGTCTGGCTCAGTCCCTGACTCCTCTGGCCTTCTCTGGCTACTTCAAGCCCTGCCCTCAGTTCCTTGAGTCACCTCGGGCTGGTCCCACCTTCTCCAGATGCCTCCCTGCTTCTGCTCCATCTTCAGAGCAACGCAGTGGCTCCACCTCATCATGGCACCAGAGGAGAGCTTGGAAGCCTTCTGTCTGCTGCTCTGTGCTCCTTCCCTAGCAGATGGGTGGTGGGGTGCTCTGAGTGGGAGCAGTGGGTGGTGAAGGACTGGTGAGGGAAGCTCTATGGGCTCTTACCCTTCCCTCCCTACCACAGGATGGTCCCACCTCCTATGGGAGCCTCTCTGCTTCTGCCCTGTCTCCAGAGCAATGCCCTGCTGGGCACACACAGGTAGCCTCCTGCAATCGGTCATGATGTTATGGTGTAATGGACAATTTGAATAGTAGTCTATTATTAATAGGATATATATATTTATTTCAGAGAGGAAGGGGGATAAGAAGAAAGAGATAGAAACATTAATGATGAGAGAGAGTCATTGATTGTCTGCTTCCTGTATGCCCCACACTGGAGATCAAATCTGCAACCTGGGCATGTGCCCTGAACGGGAACTGAACTGTAACCTCCTGGTTCATAGGTTGATGCTCAACAACCAAGCAACATTATTTTCCTCATAGCTCTTATCCTTACTTGATTGTTTTTCTTCTTTCCTTGATTATTTTTCCCTCCACCTAGAATGTAAATTTCAATAAGGCAACTATAATCTGCCTATTTACCACTATAACTTTAAAACCTACTCATGTCTGAAACACAGTAATACACAATAAATATTTTATAGAATGAAGAAATAAAGCATAAACTAGGTTAAATCACATACAGTGGTACCTCGAGATACGAGTTTAATTCGTTCAGTAACCTTAAGGCGTGGGAAACTATGAGACGCTCCAGTCGAGGTAAACTGGTGGGTCATGTGCAGCCGGCCGATCCACGCGCGATTACTCCTATCTCAAATATTGCTCGTATTTCAAAGCAAAAATCGCTCGTTCGAAGGCTCGTATCTCAAAAATCTCGTTTGTTAGGGCACTCGTATCTTGAGGTACCACTGTACTTTATATATGCTTTGGCAGAATGGACTAGATATTTCTAAGAGTTCTTCTAACAAAAGTATTTATAATTTCATAATTTTAGTATTTCAAGATTATTTTTTAACATAAAATTGGGAGCCATACCCTGAGGATATTTTTCCATTGATTTTCAGAGAGTGCAGAAGGGAGAGGAAGAGAGAAGAGAGAAACATTGATGTGAGAGAGGCACATCAATTGGTTGTCTCCCTCAAGTGTTCCAACCAGGGCTGAGGATCAAGCCTGAAACCAGGGTATGCACAGAATGGAACCTGGTACTCTTCAGTCCACTGGCTAACTCTTTAGCCACTAACTCAAACCAGCTAGGGCTAGGAGTTACATTTTTTAATCATGGTTTCTAGAAGATCAATATGGCAGACTATGCTAAGTAGATTATGGAAGGAAGAGACGATAGAGGATTTTTCTAATTAGAAGGGAAATAACCTAATTGAGAAGCCTAGACCAGGGTATTTCTAGAGATAATAAAGAAGAGGAAAATATGAAAAAATATAGATATTAATTATAAAGGAAGCCAATGTTTAATAGAATAAAATGCATATATAGTAAAGTCAATATCTGGTAGGGATGTTTTATGTACCAGCTCAGGAATCCAAACTGCCTCTGGATTTTAGATCTGAGTTTACAAAACTTTATCCGAGAACTACATTACAAACTTTCATTATTAATATTTATATTCTCCCTCCAAAAGAAAAGTTCTTATTTATTTATGTCTTTGGAGTGATTGATGAGGTGTGTGTCTGAAGGCTGAATGTACCTAGCTGATTATGAATTTAATATTTCAGAGGGATTTTTCTGTGAATCAATGAGTCACCTCAGTTCTTTTAGATTAATACATTCTAACTGGATGCCAGAATATAAGTCATATATTTTATTAAAGTTTGGATGGTTACTTCAGAATAGCAGTAGAAATCCAGTAAATTATATTACTTAATCATAAGAAATGAGAATCCAGTTTATTCTATAATAGTAGATTTTCTTGATAAGTAGAAATTGAGAATTTACCTGAAGGATTTCTTGGGAAGACAAATGTTATTGATTTTTATAATTATAAATGCTTTTCTTTTTCTGAATACTGTTCTATATGTAATAGAAGTACATCTCTATTGAAATAGTAGTTTCTAAAATTTTATTCTACTGTATTCATCTAAATAATTTTCCAAGCAAATTAAAGCCTTGAGATGATTGGCAGAAATGGATCAGTAATCAGATTATGCAAAGAAACATAGCAAAAAAAGAGAGCTCTTCAGCAGAAAGAGAAATTGTCTGCTTTTACTGTGTAGGTCAAATGCAGAAGGGATCAAATCAGAAGTTTCAATGGTGGTAAATTTTAAAAAATCACTGAATCATAGATATTTGTATTATAAAGCATACATTTTACATAGCAACTATGGATAATTTGAGAAATGTGAGGTTTCATGCTTAACTGTTGTAAACCATGTTGAATTTTTTTCAAGATATTTAGAAATTATTTTTCTCATACTTTATAAAATCAGAATGTTAAAATATACAAACAAGTCAGGTGATACCACCTTATTGGTGAAGGAATAAGTCTTGTGAATGAATTAGGAATTGGGAGATAGATTGAGATATTACATTTCTCCTCTAAAATGACATTTGAGGACCCTCAAAGACAGATCATGAAGTATAGAACCAGAGGCTGGAGACTGGAGAAAGGCTTTGAACTGGGCATCACACTGAAAGAATAGACGGTGCTGTGAAAAGTTGAGATCGCTTAGGGCATTGGGCTACAGAGTGAGAAGTCCTGTGTTTGTATTTCATACTTGTATGTGAACTTGCATCTGAGAACGCACTTGAACTAGAGTAGCCACGAGTGAGTAATGAGAATAGTGTACTGGACATGAATTGGAAAGCTTGCCCTAATCATACTCCCACCTAAGGGATAGGTCCAAGCTCACAGGCTCTGCTTCTTAAATCTTCATGTTTGGTCACACACTACCTCACCTCTCTGTCTACCTCTGACCATGGCCGATTTAGATTTAAGAGCAGCCTGTAAATGGTTCCCCTAGAATTAAAATCTATATCCTGACTCTAAAGATAGGACATAATCACAAAGTTTACATGTTAGTATAGATTAAAGTTGTGCAGGAACAGAAACAAATATTAAACAAAGGAAGCTAGTCATTAGATAGAGGGGGATGGTGTTGCTATTTGGAAAAAGACAACATGGAAGACACAGAGAGAAGAGGGTGGCTGTGGCTGTATATATGTCAACTAGACTTACTGTGATCATTTCCCAATATGTACAAATATCAAATTGTTATATTGCACACCTGAAACTAATATAATGTTATATGTCAATTATATCTCATTAAAAAATAATTGGTGGTAGTTCCTTTGAGGCTGTATTAAGCTATCTTTGCATTTCATGCTAATATGTTCTCTCAATAAACTCTTTTCTGACATGATCTGGACAGAGAAGGGTGACCAACCATCCCCATTTGCATGAGGTCATCCCAGTGTTAGCAGGGACTATTAATCACACCCTGTTAGAGTCTCTATTACTTGCAACAGAAAGAAGAGCAAATTTCACTTATAGAAGAAGGATAAAAACCAATTAATAGAAAAATTGATAAAAGTTTAAATTGATGAGAAGAAAGACTTGGTAATTATATAATTACAATATTGTGAGTTTGAAGGAATCATAGAGAATAATTAGTTATAAAAACCATAATTGTTGGAGGAAGACAAGAGTTTCCAGTTCACCTATTTATACATAATAGCTTCCCAAATAAAGGAATGAAGCCTAGAGGATTGGTTTGTGTAAGCTATAGCAAAACTATACTAGAAAACAGGTCCTATAAAATGGAATTCCTTGGTATTTTATTACTTCTCATTGCCTTTAATTCTTGTTGCTGCTACTTTTTTTTAGATCTTTCTATTCTATGTAAATTATAAGTTTTATAAAGACAAATAAAAACAATTGGCATTATAGCATTTTAATCTCTATTTTTAAAAATCAACGTATTATATATGTTAAATATATAGATATATTTATATTTATACATTTGAGTTTTTATGTAATATTTTATGTAAGAAACAATATTTTATATAATTATAACTACAACATGTGTAATATCTATAATAATAAAAGCATAATATGCTAATTAGGCCAAATAACCTTCCAGATGAAGCCAGAACTGCAAGGGAAGCCTGGGTCCCCGGTGCCAGAGGAAGCCAGTGCTGGCATCTGGGGGAAGGAAGGCCTACTCCTGCACAAATTTTGTTCATCGGGTCTCTAGTGTAATTAATAATTTATAATTACATATAATATAATATACACATAATATTTGTGTGTAACATACTTATATGTAACTAAAGGCCTGGTGCATGAAAATTCTTGCACAGGAGGGGGGTCCCTCAGTCTGGCCTGTCCCTTTTCACAGTCTGGAAGTCCTCAGGGGCAGGAGGCAACCCAGCAATCAGGGGAAGGCGATGCCCCCATCACACCTCTGCTGCTTCCACTGCCAGCAGCTCAAGCCTCGGCCAGCCCTGATTACCTGAGCCTTGGGTACCCCTGGGTGGCTGGGGGGTAAAGGGACTGGGGGACTCTGGAGGCAGGTACGAAGAGCAGTCTGCCTGGAAGCAGGCCCAGCTGTGTCATGTGCCTGGTGCCCCAGCAGGGCTGAGGGGACTGGGTGCCACCATCTTGTGGCTATGGGTGCCACCATCTTTGAGGGTATGGCAGTCAATTAGCATATTCTTTTTTTATTAGATAGGATAATTTTATGAAATACATTATTTGCATAGTTTAAAATCATATCTTAGAGTGTATTAGATGTACTTTATTATGTACTATATTATTTACTGTGGGTATGTGTGTGTTTTAAGTCAGTGCCTCTCACACTTTAATTTGAATATGAGTTACTTCATCTGGGATCTGATGAAAATACAGATCTAAGCTATCCCAAGTTTGAAGAGGGGAGAAACAAGGCTACTCAAATGGAGTCAGGATATGGAGTAAATCTAGATATCTGGAGATGTGGAGCATCACAACAGCAAGGCTGTCACCAATAAGACATTAGCTGCACAAGGTTTTGATCAAATTACTCTGTGTTTAGGGATCCAGGCAAGGCTTTGGGGATGAGATGTTACATCAGTAATGGAATTGGTCCTAGGAACTCACAGTCTAGAGTGGGGAAAGTGTGAGGAGTAGATGATTAACTTTACTAAGAAACATTACTAAGGGCCAGGCCATTAACTTAGGCAGTGAAGTACCTAGTGAGGCTGAGGTCCAAGAAGACAGAATGAATCAAAGTCGCTAGGGACAGAAATGTAAGAGCTGAGAACCAAACATAGAATATACATGTGCCAGGGTGTATAGGGGAGACTTGATTGCCAAGGAATTGTGTATAAGGTATGGAAACTGTATATTATGGTAAATGTGACAATATCTTATGAGGCTAAGGGTTCTTGAGTATGAAAGAGGTACAGTCAGAATAAGGGCAGGACAGGAGCCCAAGTCCAGGAAGATAAGTGTGCCTGATGGGCAGAAGCCAGGCAGCAGGTTGTGACCAAATAGCAAGAGAAATCATCCAAGGCAAAAAAAACAACATCTAATACTAGAAAAGGGTAAATCTAAAACAAGCAGCCACAAAAAGTAAGTCTCATTGCCTACTTCATTCCTCTTATAACCTACCTTCCAAACCCCAACTTATTTATAAGATTATAGCTAAAAGCAATATATATCTTTGTTTCCTTAAGAAGATGTTATAACTCAGAAGATATGGCATTAAATATGTGTATCAAGACACTCACAGCTGTATATGATCTTATCCTTTAAGGCAATAAGTAATAAATGTAGAATATAAAGTTGCATTATTGAATGATATTGTACATTTCTGTAGTGCTTTTCAGGTTTTAAAGAACTTTCACAAATATCTCATTTAATCTTCACAGCAATATGATAGGGCTGGCATACCCACATCACAAATTAAGAAACTAATCCCAAGAAAGATTAATTTACTAATGACAATGCAACTTTTAAGTTGCTGCACCAAAGTTTTTGACTTCAGATCAGTGCCTCTTCTAATTTGTCAAAATGTAAAATATTTTGTTCAATTTCAGACATTTTGCTTCTAAATCTACAGGTGAGTTGGACAGTCCATCAAAGCTTATAGATAAAATTAGTGCACTGGGGGAAGGGGTGTGTTCCTCTGCCTGGCCTGGACCCTCTCACAATCTGGGACCCCTTGGGGGATGTAGCAGTGCGGCAAGTGTCAGACAGACAGGGAGGGGCCGGGCTTGCACTCATCCTGGCCTGCTGTGCCTGGTACTGTTGCTGCGGAGTCAGGAGAGAGGTTCCTGACCTCCTCTGCCAGCCTGCTCACCCCTAACTGCCCTTCCCTGCTGGCCTGACCCCCCCACCCCCAACTGCCCTCTTCTGCTGGCCACAGCTGCACTCGCCAGCCGTAAACCTGGCTTCTGGCTGAGCAGTGTTCCTGCTGTGGGAGCACAATGACCACCAGGGGAAAGCTCTTGCATTGAGCATCTGCCCCCTGGTGGTCAGTTTGCATCATAATGACTGGTCTACCGGTCATTCCAGTCATCCTGGTCATCAGTTATAAGGGTTGCTTAGGCTTTTATAAGTATAGACTAGTGGCCTGGTGCAAGGAAATTTGTGCACAGGGGGAGGGGGTGTCCCTCAGCCCAGCCTGCAATCTCTCCAATCTGAGACCTCTCAATGGATGTCCCAGTAGGATTGGGCCTAACCGGCAGTTGGACATCCCTCTCATAATCCAGAACTGCTGGCTTCCAACTGCTTGCCTGCCTGCTTTCCTGATTGCCCCTAACCACTTCTGCCTGCCAGCCTGATTGATGCTTAACTGCTCCCTTGCCAGCCTGTTGTCCCCTAACTGCCCTCCTCTGCAGGCCCAGTTGCCCCCAACTGCCCTTCCATACCAGCCCAAAAGCCCCCAACTGTACTCCTCTGCCAGCCTGCTCACCCCTAACTGCCCTTCTCTGCTGGCCTGACTCCCCCAACTGCCCTCTTCTGCTGGCCATCTTGTTTAGGCCATCTTGTGTCCACATGGGGGCAGCCATCTTGTGTGTTGGAGTGACAGACGATTTGCATATTACTCTTTTATTAGATAAGATAAAGGCCTGTTACATGGGTCGGGGCCAGCTCGTTTGCCTTGAAGGGTGTCCTGGATCAGGTTGGGGGTTCCCTTGGGGCAGCCTGGGTGAGAGGCCTCTGGTTGTTTGCAGGATAACCACACCTCCCAGCAACCCAAGCGTAAGCCCTGGTATCTAGGATTTATTTATCTTCTACAATTGAAACTTTGTAGTGGAGGCCTGGAGAAAGTCAGGGTGTGTAGAAAGCTTGGCTTCCTCCATTGCCGAGGAAACCCAAGCCTCCTGCTCTCTCCATGGCTGCAGCCATCTTGGTTGGGTTAATTGCATACTCACTCCTGATGGGCTGATGCATGTGGCTTGTGGGTGTTAGCGGAGGTATAGTCAATTTGCATATTACTCTTTTATTAGATAGGATATTCAAACAAGGTAAGGAAAATCAAAGCAGATATCAGTGGAAAACAAGTAGATTAGAATTATCTTAGTCAATATTAGCATCACAGATATCTTTGGGTCTCAGAGAATAAAGAATCAAATAATTTTCAGGCAATCAAAAGAAAAGCTAAGTGATTTACAGTGCTATGAATGACAAAAAAAAAAAGTAACATTTAACTTGCCCTAAAAGAAAGAAAAATCATTTCAAGAGGGCTGGGGAAAGGAAGATATAAACTGTCAGTGTGAAGGGACTAATGAGTGAATAAAACTGCCAGTAAGTATTTTACCTGTGGACTACAGGAGCATATGATTCACTACAAGAGATCATTTTTCTCTTCAGGGCTAGGTCTGGAGAAAAGGACAACCCTCATGGGGTTAGCAGGGCAGAGGAGCACTTGTTATTCTGAAGTGAGGCCTGATAGAAAATAGACTTGAGACCCTGTGTTCATTTCTGATGTCAGTAATAAGGAATCTGTGAAAAAGGAGGGAAGATCTTGTTTCCAAATGCTGATGTCAGTATTAGAACAAAATTAATTAGGGACAATCATAGATTTATTTTTTCCTCATTGGAAATGAGTGAAGGTTTAAAAGATAAAATGGAAATTATTGTAAATCCATGTGCAGTTTTAAAATTGAGGGCTAGGTGTGGAAATGGAAGTCTGATGTGGCTTTGATTTAAAATAAACACAATCTTATTGATATGACTGTAGAATGATGGGGAATATATTAACCTTAAAGAAAAAGACCCTAAAGTATAATTAGGTTTGTGTGTGCTTTTGGCTATCTTCATTATGAGCCAAAGTGACAGGAAGTAGCTATTTTAAGCTGATTGTAAGACAGGTGAAGACATTCAAAATATGGTTCCATTTGGGGCTGAACTGCAGCATCATGTTACCATCAGAAGAATCCCACTGGTGGAGGAGAGACCGAGTTAAAATGGAACCAATAAACTGAATAGCCTAGAAAGAAACAAAGAAAAGTTTGATTATAATTTTGATTTTAAAAATGATACTAGCTCTCTCTCTCTCTCTCTCCCCCCTCACTCCCCTCTCTAAAATATCAATAAACACATATCCCGAGGAGAGGATTCAAAATAATAATGTGGTCAAGACCGGTGTGGCTCAGTGGATAAAGTGTCAGCCTGCGGAGGAAGGGTCCCAGGTTCTATTCCGGTCAAGGGCATGTACCTTGGTTGGGGCACATCCCCAGTGGGAGGTGTGCAGGAGGCAGCTGATTGATTTTTCTCTCATCGATGTTTCTAATCCTCTGTCCCTCTCCCTTCCTCTCTGAAAAAAAAAATGATACTAGACACCTTAGCAAATGAAAACAGTAACTACCAAGAAACATTTCTTTACAAATTTATGCACTAGGGGAGAACAGAAGACAGATCAGAGATTGCAAATTTACTATGTGTATGCTGAAGATGGGCAGCAGACATATTTGATGGCCTAACGAGTATTTTTAAAAATCAGAAAGCGTTGCCATTCTGATAATGTCATGTAAAAATACAAGATCCGGCTTCTCTTCCTAAAAAAAAAAAAAAAGTCAGATCTGGCCTTGCCACCTGGCTAAATGGAATGGGCTGGACTGCGCAGCACTCTTTGGCAGGGCTCACCACAGGCCTCCATGACCAGCCCTGCTTGGCCCCTGGAGATGTCCGTGTGCTCCCATGCCTCTGCCCTCCCCACTTTGGCAGTTGTTTGTAGCCAAATAGGCTTGTTCTAAACTAGAATGAAAGAAATAGAGATAGTGGCCTAAACTATGATGGCAAGCCTTGTTTTTAATCATGTACCCACTCAACACATATTAATTAAACAACTAGTATATGCCAGGAACCTTGCTAGGTCCTAGGAAGATAGACTTGAATAAGTTTTAGTCCTTGCTTTCACAGGGATTACAATCTAAAGGGAAAGACAAACACCATGTAAATAATGATCAGCACGGTTAGTTAGTATTATGCCAGAGAAATAGCAAGTGCTTAGGATGGAATCTGGTGATCCAACCTGATGGGACATCATGGAAGGTTGCTGAGCCCTCTAGGGCTCCCCAGGATGGCCTAGGCTTGGCCCTGGAAATGATTTAGCGGTATAGTGGTTAATTGCAGATTATTTCTAAAATGGTTTGTGCTACTGGGATGCTATATAGAAAGAAGGATGTGCTGGAGAAGTGGAACAGCTAATTCTCTTTCCAAGTTTTAGTCCTGTCTCAGTAATGTTACAAAATATTTCTACAACCTGACATCCTTACACACAAGAACAAGGACTCTGTTAGGCAAAGCATAGCATTTGTAAAACAAATATTCTTCCACTAAAAAGTATAAATTTAAAAAATCCTAACTTGGGTGTACACCTGAAACTATTATAATGATGTCCATCAACTATAATTGAAAATAAAAAATGATTTAAAATTATAATAACTAAATCAGTTATTTAATAAGTTAGAAAGATAAAGAAGAATTTATTTTTTTATTTTTTGTTGGAATGACAAAAATGCCTGGGTAGCAATAACGGTATTGATTGAAACTAAATCTTGGGAAGAAATGCAGTCTGGAAAAGGAAAGGCAATGTTATTTGATCTTTATTATCTCCATCAAAGGCTTCTGTAATTCACAGTTTGACAGCATTTTGTGAATAGCACGGACAATTTCACAAAGCTGCAATTTACCTTAAGCAGAAAACAATAATTAACAAGGTACATCATATGGAAATAATTGTGAACTGAAAGAAATGAAACAAAATTCCAAAATCCTAAAAAAAATGATTTTTAAATCAAAATTTCAATTTATAAACTGCTTAATACTGTGGTTTTTTTCTTCTAAAAAAAACATCAACAAAAAACAAATACAAAAGAGTTGAGCTTGAATGTATGGACATGTACACACACAAGCCAGATCAAATATGCACAGCATATGTCTGCACCAAGGCACATATAGATAGTATTATATGGCTTACTGTATAAGCACATGGATAGCAATGCTTAGATTAGGAGTTTAATTCCTGGCATAACATTGACCCTGCTTCATACAGAGTAAGTTATTATTATTGACTAGGAGTCTTGCTTTGGTTAAGAGGATAAATTCTGCTAAAAGTGGATTAGAATACTTTAAAATTTTAGATGAAAAAAAATTGAAAACCTAGAGATTTCTTGGTATCTCTAGGTTAATATGGCTTCATAGTATCAAAGCCATTATTTTTCACAGAACAATCATTTAACTCATAGGTATTCTGATCATCTGCTTCCCTTCATCTATTAAGCACTGCCTTATTACAAGTGCAACATTCCTTTGAAATGTTGTTTTATACAAAAATTAACATAAAATTTGAAGTCATTTCATGATACACTGTGTTTATTTTAGCATAAAGAATAATGTTGAGATTACTGGATTCCTTTTCCTCAGTAGTAAAGTAGAGTAGATGACTTAGGCCCCTTTCCCTCCTTTGACACTTGAGGGAAGCTCACAGTCCTCTCCTCAGAATGATGAATAGAAGGCACTTAGCTTAGTGCTGAAGACATTATTCAATAAATGTTAGTAGTTCACTAACTTAATACAGTATGCAATTTTAATAAATTTGATTAGTGGTTCATTTCAAATGGAAGTACAAGCAAAACTGATTTTCTAAAAAAAAAGAAGACAAGAACAATGGATTTTTTTTTTCTGTTTAAGGACTTCTACTCATGTTTATAGAGTGCCATTTGTTTTAATAAAGAGACATCTACTTTAATTACTGTTTGTTATAATACCTCTAGTATAATTAATTGATACAAATTTCTATTATGCTTAAAAACCAAAGCATAATCCACTTTAGAAAGTCACTTACAAGGGACCTTGATCTTTATTTTGATCAGTTGCACTTAGAATAATTTATTTTATTTCATCATGTTGACAACCATCCTAAGAAGTTATAACTACCAGTTGTGTAAGAGGTGAGTTGTAGCTTAAATGAAGCATTCATACAATAATTCAAATACATCTAACCTTTATAATTTTCTATTATCTGACTTTAGTATGTTTTTAATGTCTGTCTATTATCTATCTATCTATCTATCTATCTATCTATCTATCTATCTATCTAACTATCATCTACCTATCTATCATCTATCATCTGTCTATCACCTTTCTAGGATTAAGTTAGACAAATTTATCATATTTATCCAAGAAAATATAGAAATATATGTAAAGTAGTGTATTTTATTCTGGGCCACCTTGCAAGGGAAACTTGCTTCTTCAGTGAAATAGAGGAAGGGTCTGCTTAAAGGACCATAATATTATCTTACAAGTAAGCGACACTGGTAACATTTAGTAGGGGAAGTGAAGAATTTATTTTTCAGCTGAAACTCTGAGGAAAATTTTTAAGTAGAAAGGGGAAGGTATAATTATGTGGTTTGGAATTTGGCCAGGGCACTGGAATTCATACCTCTTCACTTTCAAGATGTGTCACAGACCCTTTAATTACCGAAGTGGATCAGGACCTCTGTTTTCTTTCTATCCCATCAAAAAGACAACATACTTTGTTACCCAATGCCTCTTTGAATTTTAAATTTTACTGAGTAGTTCACAGAAATCATCTTACTCTCTCATATATATATATATATATATATATATATATATATATATATATATATATATTTCAATTTTGAAATGTTGACTTATAAGAATGGCAAGGTAATACCAGGCTTTCATAGGTGGATGACTACAGGTGTCTGGGGGATTCTCAGGCAGAGGCCTGAGGTTGCTACCTTCTAGGAATCAGATGGCCTGGGTCTGATGCTGATCTCAGCTGTTTACTAGCTGTCATATTTTCTTGGATAAATATGATAAAAGTTGGATGGGTTCATTAACCTTAACTTGAGTTCAGTTTCCTTATCTATAACCTAATCAATATTCATCTTTTGATATAAATGAGATACATAGGGTTCAAAATGTTCTTAGTCTCATACTTTAAAACAGTTAACAAACGTTATGATTTTTATTTCCAGAGCTTTCTCTAGATCTTAAACTGACACACTGTAGGCTATGTCCAATGGAGTCTAGTTAAGGAATATAAATTGCAGTCTGACTGTGAAGAGCTTTGTACATCAGGCTAGGAAGTTTAAATTACTATCCTGTGGGTAAAGGGGAGGGAGCCCTTGAAAGGCTCTAATCAGGAGAAGGACAGGATGACATCTGTGTCTTAGAAACAGAGCTCTGGTTGACGGGCAGAGGAAGGACATGGGTTAGAAACAATCTCAAATACATCGCAGACTCATCTGTCTCCTAAAAGCAAGCATGAACCTAATTTAATCTCAGTTATTGAATTGTCCTATAATGCTTTGATGCCCTCATTGTCTTTTGAGAGATGTAATTGATTTTTTTTTTTGGTCTTTATATGAAATGATCCCAAATCTCTATTCATTTTCCCCCCTGCATCCCTTCTCCCAAGCAGGCTGTTTTAAGGATGTGCTTCTTCATTTCAACATGCTTATTTGTTATAACCTTTCTACTTCTTATTTGTTATTTCTAAGCTATGGTGAGCAGAGGATTCAGATAGCCCAAACTTGTTAAAACTCTGTCTAAAACAATAATAGAAGTAAGTAATGCAGAAATATTTCTACTTACCAACGTCCAAAACATAAATTTTTATTTATATTTAAAAATAGCTACAGATGAAGGCAAAAGTGTGGTAACTATGACCAACACCAATAGTGTGTAAAGAGCCACTTGACTGCTCTCACTGGAAAGAAGAAAAATTGGAACAATGACACTGACATTTTCATAAGTTGATGCCCTGTCCTCAAACAAAGGACCTGAATCAAGTCTTCACCCTGCCTCTGAGTCACAGTTTTCTCCCCTGTAAACCATTGCCTTTCTAGCACCGGCACTTTAGCCCAACCTGCAGACCAGTAACACACATGCACACAATTTTTTTTCATACACTTATTCTATTATGGCAAAACACCATTGATTTCCTGGAAATTTATATTACATTATGTTGGAGGTTAGCATTTAAGCAGTATCACATGAAAATGTTAGAAAAACCAGGTAATTGATTTAGCTGGTCCAATGTGAACTATGTGATTATAAGACAATGAATCAATTCTAATAATGCCAGGAATGGGGGGAAAAAGAAAAGAATGGAACTGGAGCTCATCAAGCCCAAGACAAGGCTCAGATACTGATAGTCAAGGTGTATCCTCAGGGTTGAGATGTCATGTCCATGAGTTTGTTTAAGGCCATGGGACAGGAAAAGAAAGACAAGCACCTAAGGGACAGATGAAAATATCTAGTATGGTTAGAGCTGAGGGAGGTTGACAGACAAGGACATGAGGCCACAAACATTGGTGCCCTGAAGTCCAATGGAACACTGAGTAACCTAGAGAAAATACAGCACTAAAGGCAAAGGAAAACACACTTCACAGAACAGATATGGGTGCAACCCTCTCAGTCCCAGTAACAAAGAATTGTTTCTTTTTCATTCCATAATCGCTCTATGCTTTTTTGTGGCACTGGCCAGGGAGGATGACAGTCCTGGACACTCCATTAGTGTAGAAGGTAAGAGTAGGGATAGGAGTGGTAGCTCCTCCTGGCACCAGACATGATGCTGTGGAACTGGGTTGTAGAAAGAGAGTGTGTTAGGAAAATGTATTAGAATGATGACGGGGAGCTAAAGAGGAGAGCAAGAGGTCCTGAGGTCTTGGGAGTGATGCTCAAAGTCTGCCAAAGAAGGATATAAGAGCAGCAAGGCAAATTACAACTTCATAATTTTGCCAAAGACTTATTCCTACTTTTAGAACTATTAACTGCTTATTAAGGCCTCCACTTTGAAACCTATAATAAAGGAATATATGGCCAAGCCCCACAAATCTTCTCAAAATACACCTTCTTAAAAGTCTCAGTTATGAATGTGTCATCAGTCATAAAAGTGGTGCTATGTTCTGTGAAAGTCTATTCCTAAAAATGGTTATGTTACATTTTGAACAATCTTGTATAGCTTTTCAGAAGTCATGCATCAATAATGCATTAATAGTGCTTTAGAATAGCTCCCAAATCTGTTACCATTAAAAACAATTGTCTGTCTTGAACAGATGTCTAATTTTTAAAGGAAATTTTCAAATGTGAGACAGTTGTAAAAATTATATGTATGTACACATTTATGTACAGTAGAGTCTTCATAAGAATTCTTAATGAAAAAAATCAATCTGTTCTTCAATATATACATATAATAGTCTGGCATATATACATATAATTAACCCACATAATTTATCTGATGATTTGTATTTGAGAATCTATTATATTCAGTTTAACCAGCATAGTTAGTTATAAAAATAAGCTTCTATATATAAGAAGCAAAGATGAATTGCAGTACTTAGTTCTTCCATTGAAACAGTTTCAGTGCAATTTCAAGAGAATCAGGCCTAATATTTCAAAAAGGAGCAATTCTGCTGGCAAAGCAATCCCATACATAAAAATTAACCAACCTATCCTCTTTTCCTCTTTCCTTCCTTTCTTTCTCTCTTTTTCTCCCTCTCTCTCATCCTCCCTCCTTTTTCCTTCCTCCATTAGAAATGTTATTATCCAGCTTAGAACCAACAGAGAGCAAATAGCTAAAAATCATTCATCCCATAACTCTTTCTTGGATGTCTGATATGACACAAGGTGTTACGATAGGTGCAGACACAACTGTGGCCTAGACATAGAACCAACTGTCATTACTTATAGACTAGTGTGAATCCAGACAAGTAGAGAGGACATTTCAGTACATCATGAGTAAGCCTGAGAGACTGATGTGCTACACAAAAACAGGAGAGGACTCCAGCCAGCTTGTCTCAGTGGATAAAGCATTGGCTGCAGACTGAAAAGTCTCCAGGTTCCATTCTGGTCAAGGGCATATGCCCTGGTTGTGGGCTCCAATGCCCACTTGGAGGGGAGGGGGGAGGCACGTGCAGGAGGCAGCCAATCAATGATGGTCTCTCATTACTGGTGTTTCTCTCTCTCTCTTCTTCTCCCTTCCTCTCTGAAATCAATAAAAACATTTAAAAACCAAACAAAACAGGAGAGTCACAGAATCTGTGCATGGGGGTGAGGAAGACTTCCTGAGAAAGTGTAATCTCAGTTTGGAGTCCTGTGAATGAATGGAAGTCATTGCTTGTGTTGGAATGGGGGAGGGAAATGGGAACAAAAAGTGTTCTGGGCAGAGAAAATATGTATAAAAATTCAAGAAAGAGCATGGAGAATATGAACAAATCACCAAGTTGGGTGTTTTTAGGTAGGTAGGTAGATAGGCATGTGGCACAGTGGTGAGGGATAAAGTGGAGAGGTTTTGTAATAAGTGCTATAGAGTTTGAACTTTATTCTAAAAAAACTGTAAATAGAAATGCTCATGAATACATATATTTAATCATGTCCAGATTACTTAAATATCTACAATGCCTCCTAAACCCTGTTTTTAAGCACATCCTGGTGAATATAAAGACTAGTTCAGCTTTAGCTGTGTGGCTGTTGGTTGGAGTGTTGTCCTGTACCCCAAAAGGTTACCAGTTCTCATCAGGATGATGGCGAATGGATGCTTCTCTTTCACATCAATGTTTCTCTCTCTCTCTTCCTCTCCTTCTAAAGTCAAAGAAACATATTTAAAAAAATAATAAAAATATGAAAAAAGTTGTGGATTTGATTCCTAGATATATATATAGGTTGTGGGTTCAATCCCCAATCAGGGCTCATTGGGGAGGCAACTGACCCATGTTTCTCTCTCATATAGATTTTTATCTCCTTCTCTCTCTCTTAAAAAAAATCAATAAAGAACATTTCCTCAGGTGAGGATTAAAAAACAAACAGACAAATAACAAGTCTAGTTTAGCAGCAGCAATATAAGGAAGCATCTGGTTTGCCGATGTAGAGCCACACACTTTTTATTTTTTTTATTTTTTTCTACAATTAACTAAAATAATTGAGTCATTTGAGCATAATGCTCAAATGACTCAAATGCAGACTCAAGAGACTTGAGAAATATTTTGAAATCATAATGTAAGCTATTTTAACCCTGAATTATATAATATTTGAAATTACATAAAACTTCCCCAGGCAGGGGTTCTGGAAACCCTTAAGACCTCTGTGCATGCTACAGCAATTGCTGCCAAAGGAAACTCCTTGAATAGGGAGGCAGGCAATCAGGAACAGGAAATGAGGAGTCCTGGAAGGAGGTGAGCAAGTTTGCAGACACATCTGCCCAGATTCTACGAGTAACTGGGATGATGCAAAGATTAAACAGTAAGGTCCTCCCTTCTCTCCATTTATTTTTTATTTTTTATTAAATTGCTACTGGCAGATCTGTTCTTGAGCACTATCTAACGTAGTGATACCTGGATATCTCTGAATGAAGAGAAAATCATCTCAATTGCTCTGTGGATAGGTAGCACTGTTGAGAGCAATGGTTCTTAGCTAATTTTGAGTGCATGGAGCATTTTTAAATATCATTGAATCTTGTCTCTTGACATCTGTTATGAAATCTATAATAAAAGCGTAATATGCTAATTAGACTGGATGTCCTTCTGGATGACCTTCTAGATCAGTGGTTCTCAACCTTCCTAATGCCGCGACCCTTTAAGACAGCTCCTAATGTGGTGGTGACCCCCAACCATAAAATTATTTCCGTTGCTACTTCATAACTGTAATTTTGCTACTGTTATGAATTGTAATGCAAATATCTGATATGCAGGATGTATTTTCATTGTTACAAATTGAACATAATTAAAGCATAGTGATTAATCACAAAAACAATATGTAATTATATATTGTGAAATATTTATTTCTAATTACAAATAAATGAAATGTTGTCTTGAATTGTGGTGTAGCATGGGTAACAGTCTTCATATAACAACAGTAAACTATATTGCTTCACTTTGCTACACAGAGGAGCGGTCTGTTGGTTCCTAAGACCATGGGAAATATGTGTTTTCTGATGGTCTTAGGTGACCCCTGTGAAAGGGTCGTTCGACCCCCAAAGATGTTGCGACCAACAGGTTGAGAACCGCTGATCTAGATGAAGCCGGGGCTTCGAGGGAAGCCCAGGTCCTGGGTCCCATAGGGAAGCTGGTGTTGGCAGCCAGAGGAAGGAAGGCATACTCTTTCACAAATTTTGTGCATTGGGCCTCTAGTATATGTATATAAATGCAATCACATATACACAAAATTCTGCCTAGAGTTTTAGAAGGTTCACAGATTTCCTTGGTTCTTCAATGAACCCAGATAAATAGTATATTAGTAACTCTGATTATGTACTACTAGAGGCCCGGTGCATAAAATTCATGCAGAGGGGGAGGTCCCTTAGCCTGGCCTGCACCCTCTCCAATCAGGGACCCCTCAGGGGATGTCCAATTGCTGGTTTAGGCCCGATCCTGCAGGACCTCTCGCTCCTAAATGCTCACCTGCCTGCCTGCCTGCCTGTCTGATTGCCCCCTAACTGTTCCCCTGCCATCCTGGCTGCCCCCCAACTGATCTCCTGCTGGCCTGGTTGCACTCCAAATGCCACCCTGCTGGCCTGGTTACCCCCAACTGACCCCCTGCTAGCCTACTTGCCTCCTACCATCCCCCTGCCAGTCTGATCACTCCCCAACTCCCCCTGCTGGCTTGGTTGCCCCCCAAATGTCCCCCTGCTGGCCTGGTTGCTCCCAAGTGCCTCTTTGCTGGCCTGGTTGCCCCCAAACTTTCCCCCTGCTAGCCTGGCCCACCCCCTAACTGCCTCCATGCCAGCCTGGCTGCCCTCCAACTGCCCCCCTATTGGCCTGGCCATCTCCCAACTGCCCCCCTGCTGACCTGCTTAGTCACCCCTCAACGGCTCTCCTGCCAGACTGGTTGCCCCCTAACTATCCAGAAGGAAGTTGGATATCTGGAAAAGCCCGGTTTCCTGGTCTAATTAGTATATTACCCTTTTATTAGTATCAATATGCCAAGCACTCAGCAGACTACATTATATGTCTTACCTCATTCAATCCTCACAATAATTATTTGGTATAGTTACTATTATCTCCATTTTAAAGATCAGCAAAGTGAGGTTTAAAGAGTTTAAACAATACCTTCAAATGCCCTCACTGGAATGATGGAGCCATCATTAAAGTCAAGGCAGATTATTCTCAGAGTCCAAACTCTTAATAACTCCCCCAGATCCCCAGGCACATTTGCAGTCAAATGAATCAGAATGATATAGAAATTATGCTGCATTCAGAGCCAAGAGACACAGCTCTTATTCTGGCTATGCTCTTCAAAGTCAAAACAAAATAAAATAAAAGTTTAAAAATCATTTTAAGGAATCAGAAAATGCATAGAAGAAAAACAGAATTAACATTTTTCATAATCATTGATCCAGACACATATGTTAACATTACAAAGTTCATGAATGAATGATATGTGCAAAAAACTAGACTAAACTAAACTAAAATATTGCAAAGAATATTTTACTTGGTCTCGTGGCAATACATATAAAGGGATCCTACTTTTATCCCTACTTTATAGAGTAGGACACAGGCTTAGAGTGAATATGTAATTGATTCAAAATTATATAGTTAATTTGTATGTGGTCTAAAGAGGAACCGTAATTCAATCTATTTCACTGCAAACTCATACTCTTAATCAATTTGCCATATTGACTCATTTCTTAATATTTATGTGTAGGCATTAATATCTATTCATAAATGCATATTTTAAAAATAGTAATAATGGACATAATTTTATAACACTATATTGAAGCTTTCCATATTAATGTATACATTAGTCACAAATATATTCCATATCAATATATACATTAGTCACAAATACATTATCTTTTTAATGGCTTTGTAGTATTCCAATAAATGGATCATTGAGAGTTGTGAACTATTTTAAGTTTAAATATAAACATTGGTTCTAACTTTACACCAGTTACTTATTTCTATATAAAATTCTTATTCTATTCCCTCTTACATTATATGGGGATAACCATCATCAGGTTAGTAGGAAAGGCTGAATTGAATAATACTTAAGAGTAAGCCCAATGAGGGAGAGTATTTTCTTATTATTATTTCTGCTTTCAGAAAGAAAACTGCCTGTGCAGTAAGACAATGAAACAGTCACTTTGTGCACACAAATAAAATGGTGACATTGTGAAAATTCTCTACTATATCAACTATGAGCTCTCAGCTATACTATCCAAAATAAACATATGTAAGAAATCATTGTTCTGTTTAAGAATGAGATGATCAGACTGCCAAAAAACAGTGGTGATTTTATATATATATTTGGTTTACAAAAAAGAAAAAAGAAAGAAAGAAAAAGAAAGGACACCCACAGATTATAAAAATTTAACTATCATTCATGCAGTCTCAGAATTGTTGCTTCGGGGGAAGAACGAGAATAAAAGAGAAGAGCCATCACTGTGCTGTACAAATAACAATAGAGCAAAGAGTGGTTCTATGAATATTTTGTTTAGACTTATATCTTAGTAGCAATGTAAATTACATGACCAAAACTAAAGTTGCATTTGCCATTTGAACACACATTTTGATTTTATTTAAAAATCTGACCAAATATATGCCTAACTGGTCTTGCTCAGTGGTTGAGCATCGACCTATGAACCAGGAGGTCAAGGTTAGATACCTGGTCAGGGCCCCAGGACACATGCCAGAGTTGTGGGCTCCATTCCCAGCATGGGATGTGCAGGAGGCAGTTGGATCAGTGATTCTCTCTCATCATTGATATGTCTGTCTTTCTCTCCCTTTCCCTTCTTCTCTGAAATCCATAAAGTTTTTTAAAAAAATCTGACGAAATATATAAATTACTAATCCTTTCTCTTTAGGATGTGATCACATATCCCTATAGAGTAAGCAACAAGATGGCCCATCTGCATTTTGAACTGGTACACTATTGATGTCTTGATCTTAGAGAGAGCACTGCTAGAGCTGAGAGCATCTCTCTCTGCTCTTCATCACTCCTTGCCTGTCAAACTTTTCTCTTGACTCTCTATTACTCTCAATGGCAACTCTATCATCACTGTGCTGCAAAGTGAACTGTGCCTAGAAGTTGCTCCTCAAATACTGATTCAAATGTAAAATAATTGATTTTTATGTCTGGGAGGACCATCTAGTCATAATAGGGATTGATTCATGTTATAGAATATCCATTTACAACTAGGCACATAGAGACTTGAAGGATTAAATTACAACTAGAAGACCAGAGACTGAGTTTTTTGATTCCTTGGGGAATAAAATAGTATCAGAATTGATGAAGTTTTAAAAAAATTATTTCTCCCCTCCCCCCCAATAGTTAACTCCTGTTCAGGATTTATTGTTAAGTTGACTTGATTATCATTAATCTTTAATCATTAAATAAGTTTAGATGGCCATACTCGACATCACCCAAATCTGCTCAACCATCAGAACTGTGAATTTGTGTCCTTGAGGC
Source organism: Lasiurus cinereus (assembly GCA_011751065.1). Classification (NCBI taxonomy): domain Eukaryota; kingdom Metazoa; phylum Chordata; class Mammalia; order Chiroptera; family Vespertilionidae; genus Lasiurus; species Lasiurus cinereus. Next base: position 52,111,791 of record JAAGEH010000012.1, on the reverse strand, counting down.
TGAAACAAGGTGACAGTGGCCTGTGTGTGTACTCAAGGCCCACATTCAGGAACTGCCAGTAGATTCCTGAGCATATCGGTTATCAGGACCAACCACACTGTAGAGATGTAGATTTGAACAAAACCAATGCCATCTCTGTGACCTAGATTTATTTCATTTTTAAGTTTCATGTTGTGACCTTTGACCAACCCCACTGTCCTTAGCAAGCATATCAAAGCTTTCTAGTTAATGATTATCTGTATTCCTGAAAATGTAGCCATAAGTACTTTTGTTAGTAACAGCCAGAGTGCCATGACAACTGAGATAACTATCAAACTGATGATAGTATGGAATATAAGCACCTATCACAAGACCCCCAGGAGGTATGGCCCCTGGTGCTATTATATTCTTTGTCCTTTGTCTTACCGATCATTAGTACCTGAGTTATACTATAAAAAAGTACTACAACAGAGTTCTGTTAGCAGAGAATAGTTTTGTCAAAACTTTTAGGCCATCTGTCCACTCTGTCTCCGGGCTAATTTTCCTTTAAGTGAATCACCCTGTAATAAACTGTTACATTCTGTGGAGTTGCCTGATTTGTCTTTCAGCCTGAAAATACCTTGTCGGGATGGTGGTCATTACACAATTGTTCCACCATTGGACACATTCATGTGAGTTTAAAAAATATATTTCAAAGAAAAAGATATAACTATTTGGTTGAGAATTTTTTTTTACATAATTCTGCTTTGAGTATATTTTAAATGAGGAAAATACTGTTACTATGTCATTTAATTCAAAGGAAATTAAGTTCTGCCACCGAATTCTACAATGTTTTCCAGATTTGTTAATTTACAAACTTGATGAGATGCACCTGGTTGTAGATGTAGACAACATAAGAAGAGTAAACCACAGAGAACTTTATCAATGCCTGCCAATGTCCCAAGGAAAATACTAACAAGCAAAGGGAAGACCCAAAACCAGGTGCCTGAGAATAGAGGAAAGGGGGACCAAATTGTTTCCATGAAAGTGAATCCACCTTAGCCTGGAACTGCCAGATTATCTTAAAGACTAAAGATAATTAGAGGTGGAAGACTGAAGAAAAATGAAAAGAAATATGAGAAAGGCCACAAGGAAAAAACATCATATATATATCTCTGAAAACAAGAGAAAACACGGAAACTAGAGCCCACCACAACAAACAAAAGGCAGAAGAGGAAATGGTATCAATTTTTAAAGTTCACATAAGAAAGCATACCTACTTTTAATCAGAGCCCCTGCACTTTCCCTTACAGCAATGTTCCATTTGGCTGGGCAGTTTGCTGATTGCATATGTCACCTCCTTGGTAACGTTTCTTAAATTATCTCTGGTTTGAATATCTTTTGGAAACTTTTAGTAAACGAAAACATTGTTTGTCCTCCTTTTGTCCTCATAGCCTTAAAGTGTAAGGATTTAAAAAAGTCTTTCTAATTGCAAATAAATAGCTTATATGATCTATATATATTTGATAACTATTAAATTGATTCACCAGAGATAGTTGACTGCTCCCTGTGTGCCAGGCCCTGATTCAGATGCTGGGTTCATGCCTGCGTTCAGTCAAGTGGCTTTACATAGACTCTCAAGTAATAGTCATTGTTTTAAAGACATGTATATAAACTACTTAACAAGATTTCCATCTACAGAGAAGTTGAGAAGATAAAGAATTCTCATAGACCTTTCACTCAGTTTCCCCATTGTTAACATCTTACATTTGTCACAACTAAGGAACACACTATTTGTATGTTACAATTAACTACAGCCCTCACTTTGATTGCACTTGTTGTTCTTTAGTGTCCTTTTCACTGATTCAGGATCTCATACAGAACACATTACACTTAGGTTTCATGCATGCTTTGGCTCCTCTCAGCTGTGACAATTGCTCAGACTTTCCTTGTTTTTAAAGGCCTTGATAGCTTTGAGCATATTGGTTAGGTGTTTTTCAACATTGGTTTGTCAGACATTTTTGTTATAGTTAGATTGAGGTTAAAGGTTTTAAGAAGAATGTCACAGCAGTGAAGTGTCCTTCTCATAACATTATAACAGAGGGTGTATAACACCAAAGTGCCATATCACTGCTGATGTTAATCTTGATAACTTGGTTAAGGTAATATTTGCCAGGTTACTCCATTGTAAAGTTATTGTTTTTCCCTTTTATATTCTGCTCACTAAGTGAGTCACTAAGACCAGCCAACACTCAAGTGTGGGGTGGGGATGGGAATGAGAGTCAATTAAGCTCTACCTCCTGAGTAGGAAGGATCTACATATATTATCTGCAATTCCTATGTAAAGACAATGTGTTCCTTCTCTTCTGTTTTTTTCATTTAATCATATATTTATGTGGACTAACATATATTTGTTTTTTACTTTGGACTAGCTATCCCATAATATATTATCTATTTTGTTTATCTAATTATTACAGCTTTGGCCACTAGGAGCTCTTCACAGTTGGCTTCTGTGTTCCTTGATCTGTCCTTCTATTGTCTGAGCATTTCCTTACTTTCTGGTACCACAAGCTACCCCAGAGTCTCTTCGAATATTTCCTGGGCTGGGGAACCATAGAACCAACCAGTTTGCCAATGAACCCTGGTTATTTTTATTGACAAGTGGAATTAAAAACCAAGAGAAACCATCTTCATTATAATATTGTAAAGAGTCTGGTTTTGCCTTTGAAAGAGTTTTTTTGTTTGTCTGTTTGTTGTTTTTTTAGACTTAACCTGACTTGCACAGGAAAAGAATAAAAAGTTTTTTTCTATTGCAAAAATGCTATAAAACAGCTAAAGGATTGTGATTTTTTTCTTGAACAATATTCAGAGAACAAATGAACATTGACAGAACTTATTTAATATTTATTATTTAAATGATTTAGAAATATTAATGGAAAATTATTTTTAAATATTATTATCAACAACCCTGGAGAACTCTGACCACAGCTGATTGTCCAGATTACTACAATCTCAACCATCATTTAATCCCCCAATTCCTAAATGGAATGAAGAAAAAAGCAAATGTGGAAAGCAGAGGTTTGTTATTTGGTATTCATTTATAAACCCATCTTTATTAGATGAATAAATACTTTAATTATTGAAGTAATAAATGCAGTTCCTACTTATTCTTCCTGCTAGCTGTTTTACATACTCTATATGCATATTTGATAACACACTAGAAGTAAAATTTGATTCTAGAAGCCAAAATCATTTGCATAAAACAAAACAAAACAACCACAAAAATGTTTCTCACCTCTACCTCATTCTAATAATCAGAAGCAAAAGGTAAATATTAGATTTTAGTATTTTTTAACTAGATAAATTTAAGAGAGAACATAACCAGGTGAAAGTTTGGAACAGAATATGATTATTGTACCTTAGAAATATGGTCAAGACATACTCTTTAATCTTTGGACAAAAAAGCTGGCATTCTCAAGTCCTTTCCCACATCTTCCTCCCTTCCTCCACCTGCTAGTTAATGGCAAAAGTGAGATAGGAACCTACAGCTCTTCGTTTCTCTTTCAATGTACTTTCCTCTAATCCTGTTCTCTAGGTCACCTATTCGGGTCAACATCATATTGGACTATAACTACCAGAAAGTGAATGTAGAATAAGGGAAGGGGTGAACCCTAAAAATGCTGTATGCAGATTGCTGCCACCTTCTCCTGGCTATGAAATACAAAGTTTATGTCATTACTTTACACACCATTGTGACAGTCAATCTGAGAAGACTGTCTTAGGTCCTTCCTTCCCTCTTCTTTCTTTTCTTCCTTCTTCCCCCATTTTTCTTCCTTTCCTTCTTTTTTAAAAAATTTTTCCCTTCTTCATTTTATCTTACTTGCTTCTTCTCCCTTTGCTAGGCATCACTCTAGATGTCCTAGAAACACTGAAACATCTGACATCAGGGTTAGGACTGGAAGCGGGTGGAATAAAATGTTCCCTAGGCTGCTGTGAGGTCAAGGGATCTGCCAAATTTAGCTGACTGTTAAAAAAATAATAGGTAATTGTCCTGAGAAGATTTCCCTAGGGAACTATGCAGGTTTTTTTATTCCTAGAATGAAATTCCTTCAGAAAACAATCAGGGACTTGCCTGGGGACAGGCAGAATAATAATTTCTTTTTGCAACTCTTCCTAGTGTGTGTGTGTGTGTGTGTGTGTGTATGAGAGAGGGAAGAAGAGAGAGAAGAGAGAGAGAGAGAGAGAGAGAGAGAGAGAGAGAGAGAGAGAGAGGAGGGAATAAGTATAGGGTAAAGGGCAAGTTTTTTGTAAATATTGAATCTATTATAAACTGGTATTATTTTAAAAACAATACAAATGAATTAAGTTACTAGAGAAATGAAGTAACACAAAAAATAAGACAGAAAATATAACCATTGATGCATCTACTATATGAGATTCAATAGACATAAATTACTCCATGAACTGGCTATAGATGTTTCTAAATAGTCTTGATTTCTGTACTTATCTTATTGCACTAATAGCAATAAAACTCAGTTCACAGATTGGCTTTGGGTAGCATTGCTATCAGCAACAGTTATCCATCATGCTTTTAGCTTACGATCATACTCAGGCCTCACCTCATGACAATTAAATCAGAATCTCTCTCTGACTTTTTAAAACAATATTTCCAGGTGATTCTAAGATACAGCTTTAGAAAGAGATGCGGTTGCTTCAGTATGTTATCTAAAGTGTGGCCCTGTCCATAAATAAGCCCTTCAGTGTTTGGTGCAAAAAAAATGAGGAAAGAAGAGTTCCTTCTTACTCAGTCTTTTCTTAATTCTCACTAAATCTTTGACCATTTTTCTCAAGGAATTCATCATATGACAGAAAGTAGGTATCAGGATATTGTGTGACAACAGGGGTTAATAAAGAGGTCTGATATAAAAAAAGATGACCTTTTTAAGTACTAGTCCTTATAATAGTTATATCAGAATCACAGAATCATGCTTTCAGGAAATAAACACTTTTGAGTCACCTTTGATGTCCAAGTCAAACAGGGCTGAGGTCTAATTCCCATAATTGAAGATTCATTCTCTCATTCATTCAATAAAAGCAGTTGTACAGGCACCAGGAACGCCTTAGGGTGTTAGACAGAGCTCCTGCCCTCCTGGGCTTAATGATCACTTTTATTGCAGAGAGAGGTGTGTTAGTGACTTCATCTACAAGATGTAATTCAATCTGGCTGAATTTGATCCATTAATTGTACTTAGGCCCAGCAGATGCTAATGAGTTAAGACCATACAAGAATTACATCTGTTGAAAGATCAGGCTTTAGCTTGTCCAGTACTAACCACCTATAAGCTTTCCTCCTACAAAACTACATGAAAGCAACTATCTAAGTGCTTCAGGCCATGGTTCTTGAGAGGGCTGACGTGGTACAAAATGTCCCTCATCCATCACATCATCTAAACCATGTCCTCAATCCCATGAGTGCTCAGGTACAAACCATATCTCTCAACAACCACATTATATAGCTGCAACCACATAGCATGGACCTTAAGGGCAAGTTTCCCGATCCTTGAGTGCTAGATTGACAAAGCAGGGCCAGAGTTTATGTTCCATCCATTTATTGCTGATGGATCTCAGACTCTGACTGCACCAGGGGAGAAGTTGCTATTTCCCAGTCACTAAGCTCAAAAGTCAGAGGCTCTTCTGGACTCTGATACCTAGTCTTTCTGGAGTCCCCATTACTGCCCAGGGATGCGACAGGCAGTGGTAAATGGCTCACCTGCTGTTTCTCTTATCTGAGGATTTCTGTTAAATAAATCCTGCTCTGGCCTCTTAGGAGTGTGCTGTGTGGCTGATTGCTAGGTTTCTATGACATCTACTGACAACAGGGTGCATAGAGAGGTCATGACTCAGGGGCAAACTGCCAGAGGAGTCATGGCCTGGGGAGATGTCAATCTAAGGTGCATTAGGATATTGTAGGTGGATTCCCCTTATATGGCAGCAAAGGAGCTCAGGCAGCTGAAACAGGGGGCAGAACAACCTATCCACCATCAACTTAATGGATCAGCAGGTATAACCCAATTCCATAGGCGTATGATTTGCAGAGCTGCCAGTACAAAATGAGTATTACCTTCTCTGGATGATTCTTATAAGGGAAAATTATTGAGAGATAACTACCTGCCAGAAACCATAATAGGCAAGTACTTAGGACACAAAATGAAGACAAGAGTCTCTGTTCTCAAGTAACTATGTCTTGTAAAGGAGACCAACAGTAAAATGATAAATGTTATAATGGGTTATGCATGCAATTCTGTGGAAGGACAGAAGAAATAAAAAACACTGAACAAAGTCAGGGGTACTACATTGGGGGGGTGACATTGACAGTGTGCCTCAAAGGGTGGGTCCACAAACCACTAGAGGAAACATTTGTTTCTAGTTGACACATGGAGATTTTCTAGAGACCCATGTTCTACGTATATGATACACCCTTGACATTTGCAAAGGAAACATTTTAAGACATCCCAGAGTCCTTAAATTCACAAATACTAATTACACTGGAGAGGCTGAATAATCAGCCAGGCTTACTCACTGTCTAAGTACTTGCTTCTACAGTGAGCCACATACCAGCACACATAGATGTGGTCAAACTTTCAAAGGTGCCAAGGGCAAAATGCTACGAGTCTACATGCTTTAGAGTATAATCGTCCAGAATGGTGGCAGGATTTTCCCAGTGCACCTGAGAAGCAGCAATGCTGCGGGCCAGAGAGAGAGTCATCTTCTCCCAGTCATCTTCTCCCATCTTCTCCCTGGTGGAGATTGCTGCATCCCTGGCTACATAAAAGACATAGTACAGGCTACAAAGAAGGAGAAGATTGGTGCCTGGTCTGTTATATGACCTAATGAGTCCTTATGGGCCAAAATGGATTTCTTACTCCTGGGAGGAATTCATGCATGTATCCCTTATTGAATACACTCATGTGTTCTTGGCACAATGCTCAGAGCAGCACAAATACATTAGCACATACTCGTCACCTAAGCCCTGACTCTGATGTCCCCATTCCTGAAAGGAGGACCCTGAGCTTGGAGAAGTTAAGCAATACTCAAGGTCATATAAACGGGAAAGCAACAGAACTGAGGGTTAATCTAGGACCATTTGTCATCAAAACCTCTGTTCTCAGCTTTTTAAAATAAATGTATGTTTTTATTGGTTTCAGAAAGGAAGGACAAGGGAGAGAGAGATAAAAAAATCAATGATGATAGAGAATCATTGATTGGCTGCCTCATGCACACTCCCTACCAGGGATCGAGCCACAACCTGAGCATGTGCTCTGACCAGGAATCAAACCTTGACCTTCTGGTTCATGGGTCGACAATTAACTAGTGAGCCACATTGGCCAGGCTGCTCTCAGCTTTTGACTTTTCTTTATCCTCAGTTAAGGACAGAGGACTGTTAGCTTGGCAGAAAGGCAAAAGACTGATACTCCCGAGGATTTGTGACTAGCTGGAGACCATGCTTATTTCCTGAGTGGCTCAAGAAGGAATCTGGTCTTTGTCTTTCACAGGTTATGTGGCCCGTGACAGGAATTATACATGTCAGGGCTGAATATATGTTACTAGAAATAGATTACTTCAGGAAGTCATATTTGTACAGCTTAAATAGGAGTGATGAAAACGGGAAGCAAGATACAGCATTCTAATCTGTGGTTGAATCATGCACCATAATTAAGCCTTCTCATTTCCTACTCCTTCTTTCTTCATTTTGCAAATGTCTCCATTTGTGACTCATCCTTTTTGCAGCAACATTACTCCCTCATATTTCTTTTTCTTGCCTTGCTATTTTCTCCACAAACTTTAAAAAAAAAAACTTTTTCTAGGAAGATCCTATTTGTTATTGAAATTATCAAAGAGTGAGGTAGAAGAGATAATTCTTAAAGAAACATTAAGAATTCAAGGATTAGCCCTATTGGGTTTGGCTCAGTGGATAGAGCATTGGCCTGTGGACTGAAAGGTCCTGGGTTCAATTCCGGTCAAGGGCACATATCTCAGTTTCAGCCTCCTTTCCAGGCCAATGGATGTGCTTCTTTCACATCAATATTTCTCTAGGTCGTTTCCTCTCTCTTCCAGTCTCTCTAAAAAATAAAGTAAAATCAATGGAAAAAATATCCCTGGGTGAGGATTAAAAAAAAAAAAAAAGGAATTCAAAAATTGCCGAAACCGGTTTGGCTCAGTGGATAGAGCGTCGGCCTGCGGACTGAAAGGTCCTGGGTTCAATTCCGGTCAAGGGCACATATCTTGGTGCACGGGCACATCCCCAGTAGGGGGCGTGCAAGAGGCAGCTGATGTTTCTAGTTCTCTATCTCTCTCCCTTCCTCTCTATAAAAAAAAATCAATAAAATATGTTTTTTTTTTAAAAATTAAATAAGTCAAGGCCTGCATGGTTATAATTGAATAACTGGTTTTAATGAGACATTATATACATAAATTAGTTTGACATATTTGGGGAGCCTAATCTTTGGCTGTAACTATTTTATCTGTTGAGAATATCAAAAGAAATAAGAAAAAAACCATTTGGGGTGTACTGAACTAAATGCTTATGTCATCCCCAAATTTATATATTGAAGATGGAGCCTTGAGGTCATCAAGTGGGTTGTTCATTGCATGGAGCCCTCACAAATGATATTGGTGTCCTTATAAGAAGAGACATGAGAGAGATGGTCTTGTCATGAGAGGGTACAGCCATCTGTAACCCAAAAAGTGTACTTTTCCTAGGAACTGCATTGATGGCACCTTGATTTTGGACTTCTGAGTCTCCACAACTAGAGAAATAAATTTCTGTTATTTAAGCCATCCAGTCTATGGTGATTTGTCAGCATATTTGAAGCTGAATGAGAAAGAGGCTAGGACCAAGGTGTCAAAAGACAATGTCAATAAAATGTGTTAGTGTTATGATGGAGATAGATACAAGTTTATAAAACCTCTTCGTCTTCCCCAGGGGTTTCAGGAAAGTTTCTGAAGAAAAAAAAAATGACATCTGAACTCATTCATCCAACATGAATTCATCCAACAGGAGAGGGCAGAGGAGGAAGGAGGGAGGAAGGACATTTCAGGCCTAGAATTTTCAGTAGATGTGAAAGGCGCAAAGGAATGGAACCACCTGGTATATTTGGAGAATTACAAGTAGTACGATGTTACCAGAAGGCAAAGTTACAGGTGATCACTGTAGGAATTTAACAAATCTATCTACTTGGCCCCAATCTATAATTTCTAACTTCCTTCTGAGAAGCAAGAGGGAGGGTGGGAGACCATCAGAACCACATTAGAAATAGCTTTAATGTCAGTTAAGGAGCATGCACGTCATCCTCCAGGCAAAGGGGTGATGGAATAGCCCAAAAGGATTTAAAGAAAGAGAACTGACATAACCACATCGTATTTTAGGGTGATCACCTGGATGGCAAAAACAGGAAGAGATCTGTAGGGTGGAATGCCCATCCAGGGAGACGGTGCTTAGACTTGTACTGGGCCTTTGCAGTGTGAATGGGGGAGACATAAAACTGTCAGTACTTGATACAGGGATTGTGTGAAGTGCATAGAGGAATACAAATATTTCCTGAGGTCTTTCTTGAACTGTTGCTTATGAGGAACAATGCTTACCCTAATAGGAATGTCAAAGCCCTGCAGAGGTCCTGTGGTTCCTTCTCACAGACTCGTGTTGGGTGCTAGTGCAGCACTTTCTTCTTTTGCTTTGGCTCCAGGAATGTGACATGCTTTCCTCTCCTTCAGTACCTTCTAGCATCCTGATGGTTCTCTGGGGGGACTTTTCCTTTCGACTTAGATGTGGCATGGATGTTGGGCTTCCCAAATATCCTCTTTGCTTGACATTTAGAAACACAAATCCACCTTTCTTTCATAGCATTTTCTGTGTTTGAAATTAATTAATAATGCTAATACAATTATTTGGTGTTTATCATTTTACTGCTACCTACTGCACTGATCAGGTACCAACTCTGTTCAGTGGAACCACTAACAGATAGAGGAGAGAGATCACTGAAAAACCAGAAAGGGGCGATGGGCAGGAAGCCTGAGGTGGGGTAGCTGAAAGGTGAACCAGATTACACCAGGGTTATGTCTGCTAGGAGTCACCCCTGTGACTGCGGTGGCGCTCACTTCTGGATTCAGAACTCTGTTGGCACAACATTCTTGAAGAGTTTTTCATTGTTTTGGAGCCATTGTCTCAGGGGGGACAGCAGGTCTATCTTTCCTGCTGGGAAATGGGAAAGGTGCGAAGTTGGGAAGCCAGCCCCTCTCTTCCCCCTCCAACCTTTTCGGGCTTCCTCAAAAGGGTGTTGGAATTCTGAGTTTTATATCTCCCTATCGCTGTATTTTTATCTTCACACACATACACACACACACACACACACACTACACACATGCACATGTTATTATTCGCCTGCCAGACAGGAAGTTTCTGGAGGGCAGAGCGTGTCTCATTCTCATTCACTGTCATGATCTTCAGTGCCAGGCAGAGTTAATACCAGATAAGAGGAGATAGTAAACACTCAGCAAATATTTGTCAGATAAATGGGAGAAGACATAAAGGAACGTGCTTTAAAACAAAACAAAACAAAAAAAACATTTACCTGTAATCACAGTAGGAATTTAATAAATCTATACTACTTGGCCCCAATCTATAGTTTCTAACTTCTTTCTTAGACAGTAACTAGAATTGTTCCCATCTTCTGCTTGTTTTATGGTTTAATGGTTTACCAAGCCCATCCTCACCCCACTTCTGAACTTCAAATTTTAGCTAGGGTACCATAGATCCTTAGTGCATGCTCATCTTTTTCCCAGGCTGGAAACTGGTGGAAGCAATGCCAGCAATGTCTCCAAAGGCAGTGAAGCAGCCTCCCTTTCCTTGGATTTCCAGACTCAGAAGAATCAGAGTTGGAGACCTGGAGGTTGCAGGCTGAGGGAGGAAACCTGCAGGCTATTTCCTCCCAGGAGGCAGAGACGATGACAGGAGCCCTTGGTCATGTTTGATGGGAGGTAGCCATGGATGCAGCATACATTTCGAGCTATCTGTAATCTGAACCAGCTGTTTTCTCTGATCAGTAGCAATATTGAAATTCTGGGGAAATACAACAATGTTTTGAGATGGACTATCTATGTTTTGACTTTCTGATTGCCTTAAAGAGTGAGTTGGATAGGCAAAGTCATATAACAATGATATAAAACATAACCCCTTTAAGGCACTGTAAACTTTAAAGTCATGCTAAGATCTTATCTCTCAAACACTGTTATTATGTCGGTGATGCTGCTGGTGGAAGATTTAACCAATATAAAGTTAGCAGTTTAATGCTAATGACCTGTCTTAGGAATAACTCTCCTTTTGTAGGACTTCTTTACCTAAAAGATTTTGAAAACATACACCCACACTTTCAAGGTTTCATTGATGTCATCGGTCTCTTGAGTAATATTGTCTCAGAATGAGGTCTTGCTAAGTTTTACTAGATTAGACCATATTTTAAAATTTCTTCCACATTGAGTATTGGTTGCTGCTCACTTTAAATGGGTTTTATAGGAATCAAATTTGTTGTCAGAATAAAGCACATTTGACTCTTTCTAAGCTGCCAAAATGTGAAGTCTTGTGGTTAGGTATTTTGGAAAACTGGCAGGTTTTGTTTACATACTGTGGTCTTTCTCCAAATTTATCCCACATCCCACACCCCACAAGTCTAGGACCCCTTCCAATGTAATTGCTGTGGGACAAGTGCAAGGCTAAAAAGGCTTCCTCAGTTACCAAATCCCTTCCATCTCTGAATGGCACACAGCAAGCGCCAAAAGAGCTTCCCTTTCCTGAAAAAATAAAAATAAAAATAAAATAAAATGCTGACCCAAGAAATACCTGAATCTAATTTGCTGTACAAATGAAAACCTTTTCTTTTCTAGATTGAACTTAGAGAATTTTTTTTCAATGTTTATAATTTAACAATTGCTTTCATCTGAGAGCAATTTACGTATGTTGGGCCCAATTAGCCTAACGTGTTTAAAGCTTACCAGTATTTTCCCTCTTTAGCCGTGATGCATTAGCCTCCTTGGATAGGGCTCTTATACCCACAGCAAACCCGAAACCTAATCATGGAAGTGTTTTATGGATTAAAATGCCAAAAGACCTTTCTTATCCCCTGAAAGAATAATATTTTAGAAAATGATAGTGTTTCCGTATATTCTTCTTACAGAGATTAGTACTTTGTCTTTGCAAAAGATCCAGTCATTCCATGTAATATTCAGCCAGAAGACATGACCCCACACTTTCTGTTACCTTAATTTTGGAAGAAAGCAATGTGTCTTCTCTGCAGCAAATGTATTATCTTAATCCAGCAGTCTAGAGCCCTCTGCTCAGGCCATTTGATAAGACAGCTTGTTTGGCCAGTTCATTCAAGAAATACATACTGAGTGCTTCCTCTGTGCCAGGCACAATGCTAGAGAATGGACAGAAAGTGGTGGAGAAGCAAGACATGTGTGTCCAGGCATTTACACTTCTGAGGGAGATAACACACACAAATAGTTCATTATAATACTGTGATAAACACTATGATATGGGGAGAGCTGGGCCATACCCGATTATGAGGGAGGCCATGAAGGATGGCTTCTACTTCTTTCAGAAGCCTGAAGCAAGAGACTCTGCTTTCAGCATCTGTGCTTGTAGCATCACTCTAGGTTCCCAGGCACTGCTGGAGAGCTTTAACGCTGTGGAGGTGTCTCTGCTCTACACCCCCACACCTCTTCCAGTCTGCACTGCTCCTATCTCAGCATCCCAGCATCTACTGTTTTATATGGTGAGGTTCTAAAAAAAAATGCTGTACTTGGCAAAAATAGTGACAAGAAAAGGCACAGAAAAAGGTTTGAGAGTCACTACCTTATTTTTTATACATTCTTATTAAAAAACATATTTTGATTGATTTCAGAGAGGAAGGGAGAGGGAAAGAGATAGAAACATCAATAATGAGAGAATCACTGATCTGCTACCTCCTGCACCTCCCCTACTGGGGATCAAGCCCACAACCTGGGCATGTGCTCTGACCGGCAATAGAATCATGACCTCCTGGATCATAGATCGATGTTCAACCACTGAGCCACACTGGTTGGGCAAGAGTCACTACTCTTAACAACTGCATTTCTTGAGCTCAGTTATAGCCCTGGGCAAGTCAATGCACTTCCCTGTCTCCAATGTCTTCATCCACAAAAATAAGATCACAATTTTATCTATGTCACAGGTTTGTTAAGATGAACAAATGAGGCTATTTGTATTACACTGCACTTTATTTTTTTCCATTTTTAATAATATATTACATGTATACATATCTTCCCCAGCCACTATGCTCAATTAATATTTGACAAAGGAGGCATGAACAAACAATGGAGTCAAGACAGTCTCTTCAATAAACTTACACCATACACAAAAATAAACTAAAAATGAATACAGGACTTAAACATAAGATGGGAAACCATAAAAATATTAGATTAATCCATAGGCAGCAAAATCTCATACATATACTGAAGGAACTTCCTCACTAATATTGCTCCTAGGGCAATGGAAGCTAAAGAGAAAATAAACAAATGGGACTACATCAAAATAAAAAGCTTGTTCACAGCAAAAGAAACCATCAACAAAACAACAAGAAAGCCCACTGTATGGGAGAATATATTTGCAAATGTTATCACTGATAAAGGTTTAATCTCCAACATCTATAGCCAACTTATACAATTTAATAAAGGGAAGATAAATGATTCAATAAAAGAAGACAGAAGGAAGGCCAAGAGACACATGAAAACATGCTCAAAGTCACTAATTATCCAAAAAATGCAAATCAAAATGACAATGTGATACCATCTAACACCTGTCAGAATGTCTATCATCAACAAATCAACAAATCAACAAACAACAAGTGCTGGCAAGGATGCAAATAAAAAGGAACCCTCATGCACTGCTGGTGGGAATGCAAACTGGTGTAGCCACTGTGGAGAACAGTATGGAGTTTCCTCAAAAAACTAAAAATGGAACTCCTATTCAACCCAATAATCCCACTCCTAGGAATATATCTCAAGAAACTAGAAACACCAATCAGAAAGGATATATGCACCCCTATGTTCATAGCAGCACAATTTACAATATCTAAGATTTTGAAATAGCCTAGGTGCCCGTCAGCAGATGACTAGATCAGAAAACCATGGTACATCTACACAATGGAATACTATGCTGCCATAAAAAGAAGGAATTCTTACCATTTGCAGCAACATGAATGGAACTGAAGAACATTATGCTAAGTGAAATAAGCTAGTCAATGAAAGAAAAATACCACATGATCTCATGCATTTATGAATAATAAAGAACATTATAAACTGATGGACAAAAAGATAGATACAGAGGCAGTAAAGCATCAAATCGATTGTCAAATTGCAGTGAGAAGGTTAGGGAGAGGTGGGATAGATAAGAGATCAACCAAAAGACTTGTATGCATGCATATAAGCATAACCAATGGGCGCAAGACACTGGGGGGGTGAGGGCATGTATGAGAATGGGGTTTGGGGGGGTCAATGGAAAGATAAGTACACATGTAATACATTAATAAAAAAATGGGAAAAAAAGAAAGTAAAAAATAAAGATGATCAAATGAGGTTATTTGTATTACACTGCACTTTATTTTTTTCCATTTTTTTATTAATGTATTGCATGTGTACATATCATCCCATTGCCCCTCCCACCCCACTCCTATATGTGCTCTCAACCCCCAGTCTCTTGGGTCCATTGGTTATGCTTATATGCATGTATACAAGTCTTTCAATTGATCTCTTATCTATCCCACCTCTCCCTAACCTTCCTGCTATAATTTGACCGTCTGTTTGATGCTTTACTGCATCTGTATTTATCTTTTTGTTCTTCAGTTTATAATGTTCTTTATTATCCATAAATGATATACTGAACTTAAAAAGTCAACTTTATCAAGGCATAATTGATGTCCAATAGACCAAACATATTTATTTTAACTGTAGTTTGACGAGTTTTGACAGGGCATTCACCTGTGTAACCATTGCCACAATCAGATTTCAGAATGTTTTCGTCACTCCAGAAGATTCCTCATGCCCCTTGACAGTACCTTCTCTGCTCCTCTACCCCTGCCGCCCTCTGAAACCACCCATCTGCCTTTTATTACTAAGATTAGTCTGTGTTTTTTAGTGTTTTATTAAAGTGAAATCATACAGTATGTACTACTTGCTTTTTTCACACAGCATGACAATTCTGAGATTCATTCTTTGTTATGCAGTGATTTATCTTTAATTGCCGAATAGTATTCTATTGTATGAATGTGCATTTTATCTCTGCAGTCAGTGGTCATTTAGATGATTTCCCATTTTTGGCTGTTGTGAATGTACTTGCTACTTGTGTACAAGCTTTTACATGGACTGAAACTGTTATTTGAACTGCAAAATGGGCATCTATAATAATAAAAGGGAAATATGCTAATTAGACTGGACCACCTTTGGGACAAAGCCAGGGCTGTGAGGGAAGCCCGGGTCCTGGGTGCCAGAGGGAAGCCAGTGCTGGCAGTTGGGGGAAGGAAGGTCTACTTTTGCACAAATTTTGTGCATTAGGCCTCTAGTTTAATATAAACTTTGATTATTCAGATGTTAAAATCATTCTGGCTTTTATAGGAAATTTCTGTCTCATGTAAACAATTTCTATTTATTGATTTCTTGGGAACAAAAACGGTGCTAATGCATATAGCATTTTCCTGAATGTGGTCCTCAAATGAATTTGCAACAATTCTTATCATAGACACATGAAAATAAAGCTTTTCATGTGAAATATGAAATTGTGAAGTGACATACATTTTTTAAAAGTATAAAGGGTTTGTAAAAAGCAGGTTTTTATTCATGTATGTTCATGCTCCAATCACGATATTCCCTTAACACAAGCACTGAAGTCCCTTTGACTCCATGGGATCTGTGCCCATAAATTGAGAAAAGAATATATGCAGCAATTGTGTCAATTACAATGGACTTATTGTTCAAATCAAAAAGCATCTCACTGTGGCCTTGCCTGGGGGGAAGTCAGCATTGACATCTTACTTGCTCTTTGACTACCAAACTTAAAGGAATATCCATTTGTTTCCACTTCAAGTTTTGGAATCTTCTCAAGTTATGTTGCACTGTTGCTCCCCGAGGAAGTAGATACAGACCAAAATACATAGTTACTTATTTCCAAGGATCGAATAAATCTAGGGCTCACCTCCTCTTTGAAGCGCTTCTAGATTGCCAAATAGAAATATAATTTCATTCTCTCTCCTTCCCTACCCGAAAACAGTGTTTTTCTTATTCTACAGTGTTATGTGTACATTATTTCCTACTCTAAGTTTCCTCTAGTATATATTTTTATGATAGTATATAAATTTCCTCTAGCATATATTGTTATTTCCTATTCTAAATTTCCTCACTTCCATTTGTTGTTGTTGTTGTTGTTGGAAAATCAGAGTAGTTCCATATAGTTCTGATAACTCAGCCACTCTAGAGCAGCAGTTCTAAAGGGTTTATTCTCAAGGACCCCTTTATATGCTTAAAAACTATGAAGGGCCCTTTTTAATTATGTGAATTATATCTGTCAACATTTAACCTATTGGAAATGAAAGTTGAAACAATTTATTTTTCTTAATTCATTAAAGATAATAAATCTATTACATATTTAAATCAATAACTCATTTCCAGGAAAATAATTATATTTTCTAAAGCAAAAAAAAAAATGCAGTAAGACAATATAGCAGTATTCTTTGACAGTTTTTAAGAAACCTCTTTAATGCCTACCTAATAGACAATGCCTCAAAACTGTTTCTGCATTTAATCTGTTGCAATATCACATCGCATGTAGCCTCAGGGAAACTTCTTTCAACACAAATGAGGGAAAGAGCGTGAAAACATAAAAAAATGTCCTAGTTTGATTATGAACTAAGTTTTGAACTTTCAGAACCCCTGAAAAATGCAAACCTACATTTCAGCACTTGAACTGCTCATATTATTCATTTACATCAATACAGGGTGGGGCAAAAGTAGGATTATAATTGTGAGGACATGAAACAGAGTTTCTTCTTGTATTATTAATTATTGTATTATTCCCAAACAATCTATATATTTTATATGTAATGGCGGAGCCAATTTAAAAATCTTAGTCACCAATAAAGATATGTAGATACACATGCGGATGTTTAAAACAAGGTGAGACAATCTCTCCATGCAAATTCCTATCATAGAACTTAACACAATATATATTGTGATATATTTTAAAATTTTCTTGTTGGATTATGGAGGGCAGTTGCTGTATCTTTTAATTAATGTAATCTTATTGCTTAATACTATTCCTGTATTCCTGATAATTACAAAAATTTGTTGTATAAGATAGACCAAGGATTTCCTGGCCAGTGTGGCTCAATGGTTGAACATCAATCAATGAAGCAGGAGGTCACCGTCTGATTTCCCATCAGGGCACATGCCCGGCTTGTGGGCTCCATCCCAGTATGGGGTGTGCAGGAGGCAGCCAATCAGTGATTCTCTCTCGTCTTTGATGTTTCTGTATCTCTCTCCCTTACTCTCTGAAATCAATAAAAATATATTAAAAAAAAAAAAGACGGAGGATATTCCACAGACTTATTGGTAATGAATCTAACTACACATATGACTCTAATACTTTACTGACAAAACTAGTTTCAAACTTAGAGGTAACAATTCTTAACAATTGAAGTACACAGGCATCCAAATACATATGCTACCTGAGTTTCTGCTGGGCTGGCATTGAAGCACAAGTGGGTAGAGGCGTTGCTAGAATTGGCAGGACTACTCTCTGGGTGCCCTTGGGAGTGCTCCCGTTTAAGAAGGGAAGTTCAGGGCATAGTCAGAGGTCAGTTTCATCAAGGTCCTTCGAATGCAGCAAACAAGACATAATGGAGACTCGGGATGAACTGAACTGGGAGTCCTGGCAGTTAAAAGAGAGTTCGAAACGCCTAAGGTGGAAAGGAACAGTGTGGGGAAGACGAGGGGCGGGGGTGTGATGGCGCTGAGGGAAAGACGAGGCCAGAGGAACAGATCAGGGAATGTAAGGAGGCATGTGGCTTGGGGCACAGGGGTATATCTGACAAAGG
Source organism: Lasiurus cinereus (assembly GCA_011751065.1). Lineage (NCBI taxonomy): Eukaryota > Metazoa > Chordata > Mammalia > Chiroptera > Vespertilionidae > Lasiurus > Lasiurus cinereus. The sequence continues at coordinate 52,093,657 of JAAGEH010000012.1, read as the reverse complement.
AATAAGGTGAAAGTTTGATTTAGAACAAATCTTCCCATGACGTCAGTCATCCATCGTGGTAGACTTTTATGTGTAGGTCATGTGTCCCTGCTTTTTTAGACACTGAGTCTCAAATGGCCAGCAAGTCTGGATAGAATTATTGATGATTTTTGAATCTTTAACTTAATGTCATTTGATGCCATATTATTACAAAGTATTCACTAGAGACTCAACTGGCTTTTAAATTCTCTGCTCTTCGTCTTTTTTTTTTTTTTTTTGGTCACAGAATGAATTGCTTTCTCTCTCTTCTCCTCCATTTTTTTTAAAATTGAAATTCTTTACTGTTTAAGGTATTACATGATCTCCTTTTTCTCCCATTGACCTCTCCCCAGCACATGTTCTTACCTTCTACTGTCTGTCCATTGGTTATGCTCATATGCATACAAGTCCTCTAGTTCAGTTGTCATCAAACTCATTAGTCAACAGAGCCAAATATCAACAGTACAATGATTGAAATTTCTTTTGAGAGCCAAATTTTTTAAACTTAAACTTCTTCTAGTGCCACTTCTCCAAAATAGACTTTCCCAGGCCGAGGTATTTTGTGGAAGAGCCACATTCAAGGGGCCAAAGAGTCACGTGTGGCTTGCAAGCTGCAGTTTGCCGACCACTGCTCTAGTTGATCCCTTCCTCTTACCCCCAGCCTTCCATCATAGTGTAGACAATCTGTTCAATGCTTCTATGTCTCTGGTTCTATTTTTGTTTATCAGTTTATATTGTTCAGTATATTCCACAATAGTGAGATCATGTGATGTTTATCTTTCTCTGACTGGCTTATTTCGCTTAGCATAATGTTCTCCAGGTCCAACCATGCTGTTATGAATAGTAAGAGTTCTTTCTATTTTACAGTAATGGAGTATTCCATTGTGTAGCTGTACTACCATTTTTTAATCCACTCCTCTGCTGATGGGAACTTAGGCTGTTTCTAGATCTTAGCTATTGCAAATTGTGCTTTTATGAACATTGGAGTGCATATATCCTTTCTGATCAGTGTTTCTGTTTTCTTGGGATATAGTCCTATAAGTGGGATCATTGGGTCAAGTGGAAGTTCCATTTTTAACTTTTTGAGGAAACTCCAAACTATTTTCCACAGTGGCTGCACCAGTCTGCATTCCCACCAGCAGTGCAGGAGGGTTCCTTTTTCTCCACATCCTTTCCAGCACTTGTTGTTTGTTGATTTGCTGACGATAGCCATTCTGACAGGTGTGAGATGATATCTCATTGTTGTGATTTGCATCTCTCAGATGATTAGTGACTTGGAGCATGTTTTCATATGTCTCTGGGCCTTCCTTATGCCCTCTTTCGAAAAGTGTCTATTTAGGTCCTTTGCCCATTTTTGGATTGGATTGTTTATTTTCCTTTTGTTAAGTTGTATGAGTTTTCTGTAATTTTGGAGATTAAACCCTGGTAGGATATAATATTGGCAAATATCTTCTTCTATGCAATGGGCTTTCTTATTATTTTGTCGATGATTTCTTTTGCTGTGCAGAAGCTTTTTATTTTGATGTAGTCCCATTTGTTTATTTTCTCCTTAGTTTCCATTGTCCTAGGATTGCTATCGGTAAAGATATTGCTACGACATATGTCTGCTGTTTTGCTGCCTGCGGATGCTTCTAAGATTTTTATGGTTTCCCATCTTATGTTTAAGTCCTGTATCCATTTTGAGTTTATTTTTGTGTAAGGTGTAAGTTGATAGTCTAGTTTCATTTTTTTTTGCATGTATCTGTCCAATTTTCCCAACACCATTTATTGAAGAGACTGTCTTGACTCCATTGTATGCTCTTTCCTCCTTTGTCAAATATTAATTGATGTGTCCTTAGTCTTTATCTCTCTCTCTCTTTTTATTTAACTGCCAGTCACTCTATCCTGTACTGCTGGTTACAAGTTTCAAGCCAAAGTTTAGTTAGATCTGTATCGCTCATGAAATCTAGCCTCACATATGGTGTTTCCTCGAGCAAGTCCCTACAGGATTCCAGGCTTCTTCAGGCATATTATTAGCACAGTATAGTCCTGACTCTACCAAGTGCATCATAACTCAGTGTCATTTCCTGGGTGTGCACGTTTAAAGTAGAGTCATGAGTGCACGGAATTTCCTGAACAACTCTCAAGGGCTTACAATGACTGAAGCCAAATGTTGAGTTGGGAAAGTTTCCCAGAACAATATGAGAATATCCGTAGTACAAACTGTTGCAGAGCACAAAATGTTTATTTTTATTAGTCATATATCATAGTTATTGCTTACCCCCCACCCCAAATGAGATCTCAAACTTTAATCAGAAACTAAACTCATCATTTCCCCACACACACATGTTCTTTCTGTGTTTCTACCTTCCAACTAACGGCAGCCACAGACCCTAGTCATATAGATTAGCCAGTCTGGTCCAGTTCACCCTCTCCCCCTGTTTCCTCACACAGAGTTGCTACATCTGCTTCTCCCACATCCATTCTCTTCATCCCAAGTGAAGTCTCTCATTCTCTCCCATGTGGACTACTGCAATGCTATGAGTCCATGCTCACCTTCAGTTCCACTGAGCAGCAAATGCTTGCATTGCCACCAGGGTAATCTTCAAAACACACATTTCAGATAATGCTGTTCTCTTATTTTTATTTTATTTATTTGGTATTATTATTTTATTGTCTAAAGTTTTACATAAGTCTTCTTTTTCCCCATTGAAGCCTCCCCCACTCTCCACCCAGCCATTCCTACCCTGGGCAAGCCCCCACAGCCCCAATGTCTGTGTTGTTCTGTTATTTTTAACATCTTTGTAGCATCACATTGTTTACAGAAATAAATTCTACTCCAAAGGCTGATATCTGGTTTCAATGTACAATTCAACCCTTTCTCTTAGTGTTGTTCTATGTGACAGGATCCCATCAAACCACCTCCAAGCTCTTTTCCTTCTCTGAGCTCATTTGGCCTTTTATACAGTCATATACTATTTTTGTTCATCTTTCTGCACCATTCCTCCCTTGGATCTTAGTTCCTGCTGAAGATTCAGTGCTCAGAAGTACTGATTAAATGATTAGATAAGAGTGAATGACTTATCCTTTCATTTTTAATTATATATTTGTATAAGATGGAAAAGCATAATCAGTATAAATAGTATGCTTTGGGTTGCTGAATAATTTTGTCCAGAAGTAGCTGACTGAAGAGTCCCTGTGTACCTGAAATAAAAGATATGTTTTTGGAAAACTTCTTGTTGGACCTCTTCTAGATCTGCTCACTCTCTATTTTCTCCTTTCAAATTAGTACAGTTTCAGCTAGATGCATGGATGCCCAGCTAACCAATATATTTTGCAGCCAGCCTCCCTTGCAGCTAGAAATGGCCAACTGACTAAATTCTGGCCAATAATTTAGAAAGAAAATTAATGGGTGCCATTTGTGTTTTACTCTTAAAATAACTGGATATCTGATCCTCTATGTTCTCTTCTCTTTCTAGGTGCATGGGAAATGGTGTGACTAGAATAAAAGCTTAGGTATACAAGTGGGTCCTTTTAGAAGATGATAGAGATGCCTACCAGCCTCAGACTATCCACTTGACTCTGGACTGTTAAACTATTGTGCTTTATACCACATTAGTCTGTACCCTAACAAATATACTCTCATTTTTTTCCTTAAAAAATAACCAATTTTGTTCAGGATAATCATGTGCTCAGTTAAAATCCATCACTTCCTCAGATTTTTTGCAATTATAGGTATCCATAAGATCAATTTTTGACCATGATATATGGCTGAAATATTTCTGGAAGAAACTTCCAGGAAATGTTTCCCTAATAAAAAGGACTAGATAGGCAGATGTTATTTTTTTCCTTTGTCTTTCATATTCTTTTCCTGCTTGGGAACCATGTACAATGAATGTTCTTATTGTTACCAATTTCCTATTTATAAGATTTGTAATCCTCATCTAACTATGGTTAAAATACTATTAGATTTTGTGTTTCCTACCTAGGACATTTCAAATTATGAAACTGTGAACTGGTACACATTTAAGTAAAACACTGATTCATAAGTTTTAATCAGGCAAGGTTTTTCCTCTTAGAACAAACCTGGACTGCCTACCTTGGGATTTCTAATTATTCAAGGAAAACTAAAAACAAATAAACCAAAAAACTTGTAGTTGCTATTTCTCTTACTTGCAAATGAATCTATTCTTGAGTAGATCAGTGGGGGAAAAAGATTTGAGAAATTATATTGGCCATTGGCTCAAAGTGAGGCAGCTCTATTATGTGCTATGAAGAAAACAATCATAAATGTAGACTATACAAATATAAGTGCATTTTCTGAAGCAAAGGGAACTTAGTAATTCTATTTTATTTTCTTTATGTCCAGACACAGCTCTATTAAAAAGATTAGGCGATGTTAATAGTTTTCAAATTAATTTCAATTTTCTTATTCAATAAATACCCCAACATTATTAAACATGAGTAAAACAAATAATAAAGTATTTAATAAGACCATTTAAAGGCAAAACATAAAGTAAAACATTACACGGATGACACAACATTCATACTTTCCCTTACTCTCTCATGAGTAGCTTCTTGATGGATCTAATTTCAAGACACCTACACAACTTCCTCTTGGCCTCCCTGCTTCTGTACTTCTATGTTCCATTATACCCACAGTACCAGAGTCATCATGTATAAGTGTGTCATCATATTTGTATTGGTTGGATAATGCAATCTATTACAACAAAATAAACACTGTCAATGGTTTAAGACTCTAGAAGTTTATTTCTTGTTCACATAGTGTCTCAGTTCTTGTTTTTCAGGCTGACTTCATTCTGTAGCTCTGACATGCTTAGGGTATCAGCATCCTCTGTTTGCAGCAAGAGAGGGAAGACAGAGGGCGGAGAAGGCACATTTTACTACCTTGGCCTGGAAGTGACAGAGAGCATTTCCTTTCACATTCTACAGGTGAGAACTGACCACTGGAGCCTACTCAGATGCTATTGAATGTGGCACTTGGATCTTCTGTGGAGAAGCATATGGTTTATGTTACAACCAGAATCTGAGTCTAATCATGGCCTATAAAACTTTACATGATTTTAACTCTACTTCTGTCTCCAACATCATTTATGTTACATTTCCTTGAGTACAATCATTTCAGACTTCATTGACTTTCATTTTAGACTTTGAAGACAAAGTATTTTCTACCTCAAGACCTTTGCATTTGGTAATTCCTGGGCATATAGCAGACCTTTTACTGATGTTTGCAAGGATTTCTTTCTGATCTCAGCTCCCATGTCACCTTCTTATGGAGTCCTTTCTTAACTATTTTATCTGAAGTAGCCACTTGCCTCATCATCTTCATTGATATTATCTTGTTATATTACTGTCTTCACAACTGTTATCATATATGACTTTATCTTGTTTATTCACCTCTTTATTCCCCTTCTCTATGAACTGTGAACACAGTTATTTCTCTTTTTTAAAAAAATATATTTTATTGATTTTTTACAGAGAGGAAGGGAGAGGGATAGAGAGTTAGAAATATCAATGAGAGAGAGACATTGATCAGCCGCCTCCTGCACACCCCCTACTGGGGCATGTGCCCGCAACCAAGATACATGCCCTTGACCGGAATCAAACCTGGGACCTTTCAGTCCACAGGCCGACGCTCTATCCACTGAGCCAAACCGGTTTTGGCCACAGTTATTTCTTGAACTGTGCTGAATCTCCACTGCCTGGCACATAACAAATGGATAATAAAATATGCTGCATGAATACATAAATTATTACAATTAGTTTTGAAACATTTTATTTTTAACTCTTTGGAAGGAAATAATTACTATGAATTAACATAATTGGGAATTGTTTTATGATAGATAGATAATTGATAGAGTAATTGAGAACCATGCTTATTGTTCATATAATTAAAATACATTTGGAGTTCCTATATAGCAACATACTGCTAAATACCATATGGAGCAGAGAGATAAGTAAATACATCAGCAAGCATTCACTCTATTTAATAGAGCTTAATAGAATTACAATCAGAATAATATAAGAGGGAAGACAGAAAGAAACATCGATATGAGAAAAAAACACATCGATTGGTTGCCTCCTGCATGGTCCAGCCAGGGAGGAACCTGCAATTGATGTATGTGCCCTTGCCTGGAATCAAACCTGGGACCTTTCAGTCCACAGGCCAATGCACTATACACTGAGCCAATTTTAGATGCAGTAGAGAATGGAGATGACGACTAATGACTTTGCCAGGTTTCCAATTGCAGCTCTGTTCCTCTTCACATGGAAAGTAATATGTCACCATCTTGAGACCAAATATCCCTCATGTGCCTGCTTTTTGCTTGGACCAGATCTCCTGGTAAGCTAAAATCCCAAGTTATCTTCCACCTGATATTTTCAAGAGTCCAACAGTTAGTGGAATAAATATTGTTTTCTATCAATAAAAATAATAAAGTTCAAAGGAAGAGATTAATGCATTTTTTAAATTCAAAAGAAGAGATGAATACATATTTGCATACAAAATAACATTTTTACATATTTGACATTACAGGCAAAAACTTAAAATATTTTTTCACTCAAAGTTGTTGCCTCTTTTGTCAGGAGCAAGAATATCAACTTCATCAATCCTAAAAACCCAGTCTCCTAAATATTCAACTCAGAGTTGTGACCTACACTTCGACTCAAAATATGTCTTTTTAAAAAAGATCTGACTGCAAGATTTTTAAAGTCTCGCATATTTAGATTTGAATATTATTGTACATGGGACATTAATTGTCTAATCCAGGTTAGTTTTTAGTAAGGACAGGAGTCTCAGTGTTAAGATGCCATCTCCATATTTACCTTTGTACTCTTCTAGATCCCTGCACCTAATCTCTTGTGGGGAATAATTTAATGAGAATATGAACACACACACACACATTACCCATCTTCCATCACCCTAATGTTGACAATAGTTTTAGTCTTAGTTGTATAGTAAATATAGTCAATTCTTACCACCACCACCAGTCCTTTTACCATAGTTCCCCTTTAGTCTTCTTGTAAATTTTATTAGATCTATAATACTGCCTGAGCTATTATATGAGAAATACAATTAGAATAGCAAGTTAGTTAGGTATAAAATCCTTATATTGAACTTTTTTTCCTTAAAGATTTTGTTGGGGTTACTCAAATGATACTGAATGATATTGAGGAGAAGTCTGTATTCAGCCTATTTTTCTCCCTCATAAGTAACCTGCTCCTTCTACCTGCTAGCCAAAGAAGACTTTATCTTCAAAATTTCTTTATATATGAGGATATGTCTCACTGTTGATAACATCAACTAAATTTTCCTTGACATATAGCACATGTTTTTAAATAGTGAAGTTAAATCATTTTATAGTTCAGAAATGTTTCTTTAATTATATTTTGAAATGCTTATTCTTTTGTCATGTTTTAGTTTTATGCTTTATTTAAAGAACTCCAGCCTGGCTGGAGTGGCTCAGAGACTGAGTGTCAATCTTTAAACCAAGAGATCATGGTTCAATCCCCAGTCAGGGCACATGACTGGGGTGCTGGCCCCATCCCCATTAGGGGGCATGCAGGAGGCAGCTGATCAATCATTCTCTGATGTATCTATGTCTTTCCCTCTCCCTTTCTTTCTGAAGTCAATAAAAATATATTAAAAAACAGATATTTTAGAAAGTAAAAATAAAGGACTCCAGTGTTCATGGTGTATTTTTTTTGCCTGTCTTTATCATTTTATCTCCAATTCTTAAAACATTTTTTAAACTTTAGTTTTATTTTGTCACTTTAATTACTTCTACACTTAGTATATGTACTTATTTTTGACAGTGTCTATTCTTGCAATCTGCACAATGGTGCCTTCATTTTCAGATAATTTTTCCAATCCCTTTCCTGAGCAATACTAGCACATTTGTTCATTTCCTTCTTGTACCTCACTCTTACTTCCCTTAATTATTTTTTTAAATATATATTTTATTGATTTTTTACAGAGAGGAAGGGAGAGGGTTAGAGAGTTAGAAACATGGATGAGAAAGAGACATCGATCAGCCGCCTCCTGCATGGCCCCTACTGGGGATGTGCCCACAATCAGGATACATGCCCTTGAACAAAATCAAACCTGGAACCTTTCAGTCCGCAGACTGATACTCTATCCACTGAGCAACACCGGTTTCTGCAACTTCCCTTAATTCTTATATTTCTGCTTTGTGGTCTTACTTCCTAGTAGTGACTACCCATTAAGTTATTTTTAAAATTAAGATAAATTTATCTGTGTTTCATGGTATCATTTCTAAACAAATTTGCTGTTTACATTCAAGATATTCCGTGCTAGGCACTATTCTAAATGTTCACAAATGTTAAATCATCCTATCTAATAAACGAGTAATATACAAATTAACCATAACTCTGCTATACCCACAAGCCACACCCAACAACCAATCAGGAGTGAGTATGCAAATTAACCCAACCAAGATGGCTTCAACCACAGAGAGAGCAGGAGGCTTGAGTTGCCCTTGGTGATGGGTGAAGCCAAGCTTCTGCAGCCCTGGCCTGCCTTGGCCTCCACTCAAGGCTACAAAGTTTCAATTATAGAAGATAAGTAAATCCCAGATACCAGGGGCTCCACTTGGGACACCCTTCAGGGCAAACCAGCTGGCACCTACCAGTTCACCAGGCCTCTATCTTATCTAATAAAAGAGTAATATTTAAATTGACTATCACTCCAACACACAAGATGGCTGTCCCTATGTGGTCAAAGGTCCTGCCCCCATGTGGACACAAGATGGCCAGCAGAAGAGGGCAGTTGGGAGGGACCAGACCTGCAAGGAAGGGCAGTTGTGGTGATCAGGCCAGCAGGGGAGGGCAGTTGGGAGAGACTAGGCCTGCAAGTGAGATCAGTTGGAGATGATCAAGCCTGCAGGGGAGGGCAGTTAGGGGTGACCAGACCAGAAGTAGAGGGAAGTTGGGAACAACCAGGCCTGCAGGGAAGGGCAGTTGGGGGGGGGGGACCCAGGCCTGCAGGTAAGGGCAGTTAAGGGTTACCACCCTTGTAAGGGAGAGAAGATGTGGGTGATCAAGCCAGTAGGGGAGGGCAGTTAGGGGCAAACAGGCTGGCAGGGGAGCAGTTAGGCATTAATCAGGCTTGGGGAATGGTTAGAGGGTGATCAGGCTAGTAGGCAGAAGTGGTTAGGGGCAATCAGGAAGTCAGGCAGACAAGCAGTTGGGATCCAGCAGTCCTGGATTGTGAGAGAGATCCCAGATTGGAGAGGGTGCAGGCTGGTCTGAGGGACACACCCCCATGCACGAATATTGTGCACCAGGCTTCTTGTTTAATCATAACAACCCATGCAGTAGGTATTACTTTGAATTCTGTTTTACAAACTGAGGAAACTGAGTCACTGAGATGTGAATTAATCTGCTCCAGAGAATTGTGACTAGCAGTCTGCTTCCTGATCGAATTGTATTAATGACTATGCTATGTTGCCTGCTGGGTGTAGTATTTCTTTATAGATCTCATTCTTGTTCCTTTGAACTCATTGTTAACAAAAGTGTATTTTTCTGGACCAACTATTGTAGGAGTTTCAGCTATGGAGTAGGACTCAGAGTTGTGTTCTAGGCTATGACATTTTTGCACATTGGTTCATGTGGCTATTGCTTCTACCCAGTCAATGGATAGAGGCAGGTGCAAGACAGTGCAAAGACTGTCTTGAACCCTGTAATAACAAGGCAAACTGTTTCCCTGTACTTCTGGCTGTTTTATGAATGATTATTTATTTAGATCTCCCTCTTTTGTGTCTCAAAATCAACTCTAGTCCCGGGCTGCATTTGCTGCAAACCAGTGCATCCCAATCCTGTATTACAAACAAGGATATAGATTTAACAACCAGACCATGCCCTTTGCATGTGAGAGATGTCATTTTTCTCCTTCTGATATCTGCAGGAACTGGCCCCCTGCCTGCTGCTAGGGAATTCATTCTGTGGCATTTTCTCTCAGTTTCCTCCCACACAGCCACGGCTCTGCCCTGCTCAATCTACTTTTGGCAGCACTTACACCTATTTTGGGCTCTGGAGATTTGAGCTGTCTCCTACTTTTGCTGAAAATGGAGTTCACATTTTTGTTTCTCTTTCTCCTTGTTGCTTTTGGATGCTCTCCAGCATGAAAGGGGGGGGGGGTGTATCGCTAACTGCATGGACCACATTCAGACCACAAGTGCCCCCTTTACATTTTTATACTTCCATTTCTTCCACAGTCAAAGACCCTTAAATTAAAGTTACTAGACCTTTGACAATGATGGCTAATAAAATGATTATAAAGGTTTTTTTTGTTTTGTTTTGTTTTTATGAATGAACTGTTATTACTGAGAGAATGGGCGAGAGTATTAACACTGCTGGCCTCATTTGATTAGGCTCACGCAGCCAGACTCTATTGAAATCACTTTTTACCCTATTCTCAATGATGAATGTTACTAGTATGCTGTTTACTTCCTCTACTGGATTACAAATGAATGCAATTAAAATTCTAAAGCAAAAAACCTAAACGCTCTTGCCTTGATTCAATGCACACATTAAGTGTCTAGATTCATACACACTATCTATTCAACATATGCAATGATATACAATAAAAATGCTGTTTAGTTTAAAGGCTCTTTTGTAGTTATTATTGAATTACTGAAGGAAAAGTATGGTTCTCCCATGTCTTTTTAATAAAATATCCAACAAAATGGAGAGTAGTAAAACAAAATATGCTCCCAATTAACAATCCGCTAAACAAACATTTATTTTAAATTCACTCATTTTATTCTCAAGATATTCTAGAAAGTTGAGCTTTTTAATTACAGTTTTACTAAATGAGTGCTTGGACTGAAAGTAAGTGTAATTTTTCTACTGCAATATTTTAAATTATCCAAAGAGAAACACTGTTCAAGGCAACGATAGTTTCAGAAACTCTCTTAAAACACTAAAATTGTAAAGAGGGAAAAAGAGAAATGTGTGCACTTATTGTTCTCCTAACCTTTGAACTTGAAGCCTCCCTTCTAATTTCCAGATAAAAATATTACCCATATTTGTGTAAGCACATTATTTAAAACTTATAAATTCCTTCCTATGTTTAATCCCATTTGATTTATATATGTAAGTTCTAATATTCCATTTCCCTCTCATTAAACAGTGACTTCGGAACCTAAAGAATTTGTAGCAGGAAAGAGCTAATTTTAACGATGCTAAATGAAATTGATATTTAAGTTGAAACATGGCCTTCTTCACCTCTCAATCCCCCCTAATTCCTCTTATTCCTTAATTATGGTTTGTCAAGCCTGTAATTTGGCTTCAGTCTTCTTCTCTGAAAAAAGTTTAAGAAATGAATCATTTGTTTTTAATACTTATTAGTGAGATTTTTTTTTTCTCTTAACTTTCTCACCTTCTAATTTTCAATACAAATGATGAATCATGAAGTCACTGGGATTTTCCTAAGCACATTTGGCAACCTCTTCAAATTTCTTGCCTATAAAGAAGTCTAATTTGAGATTTTTATTACAGGAAGACATCATTTATTGCCTGAATAAAATGTGTGTTAGGGAAACAGATTAAGTGAAGAACTTCCATATGAGGTAAGTTAAAAAAAAGTTTATATTGTTACAATGTGTTTTTTTCTTTGAGTAAAATCCAATTTTTGAAATTTTCTGTTGATATTTAACTACAGTAAGTTTATTTTAAAAGTTGTCCAGCCGAGACCGGTTTGGCTCAGTGGATAGAACGTCGGTCTGCGGACTGAAAGGTCCCGGGTTCGATTCCGGTCAGGGGCATGTACCTTGCTTGCGGGCACGTCTCCAGTGTGGGGTGTGCAGGAGGCGGCTGATCGATGTCTCTCTCTCATCGATGTTTCTGACTTTCTATCCCTCTCCCTTCCTCTCTGTGAAAAATCAATAAAATATATTAAAAAAAAAAGTTGTCCAAATTGAAAAAAAATTAAAGTAAAAGTTAGGTCTTTATGATTAGTTTCAAAATTTCTTTATATGATTGTGAGATAATTCAGATCACTGTAAATGCTTATTTTAATTTGAAACTTATTGATTGAATACTACTAGGCATTCAATCTTGAGTGAATTAATGAAGGAATGGAGGAAGGAGGACATTAGGATCTAGGAAAAGTAGCATGGTCAATTCATTGCAGTTTACTTGAATTGGCTCTCTTTATAAACTGGACACTCCTGAGAAACTGCACAGTCCCTGGCAACCAGAATGGTTGGTCATGCTAGAAAATGTAAGTTTAACTTACTACTCATATCTTTTGCTTTGTTTTAGATTAGAGTTGGCAAACTCTATTTGGGCCTAATCCAGTCTGTAGCCTGTTTTTGTAAATAAAGTTCTACTGGAATGTAGCTACACCTATTCACTTAGTATGTCTATGGCTGCTTTCCCACTACAACAGTTGATCGCAACAGATCGTATGGCCTCCAAAGCTAAAAAATATACTACTGTGCTCTTTACAGAAAAAGTTTCTGTATTTTTACATTCTGTATTTTTACTTACACATTTTTGCACAATTTACAAAATCATCATTTTATAAAATTACCTTTGAAAATGTCTAATTAAACTTGATTAAGATATTTTTTTTATGATTTGGGGTAAAAATAAAAAGTATACACATTTTGTGACTTCCTATTATATGCCAGGTACTGGGCTAATATTTAGAAATAAATATAAAACTAAAGAAGGCACTATCTGCATCCTTGGAGAACTCATTTTATAGTTAGAGAAACAAGTTCAGTGAGATTAAGTAATTTATTTACTCAAGGTCACAGAATTATAGATTGAAAAACCAATATTTAAAATCAAATCAAGTTTATTGCCAAATCTTAACTATTGTCCTGAATCTCTATGACATTATGGACCTGAAAAGGCAAGTAGGGGCAATGGAATCAAGACATGATAATAGATGCATAACTTTCATCTCAAGGAAGTAGAATATTGGGTTAAGTATAAGAGTAACTAAAGCTACAAAAACAACCTCTCTATAATATGAATGTCTAATATGCATTAGGCCACTGTGAACTAAAAAAAAGCATCGTCGACCATCGTCTATATCCAGGAGGGATGCCGTCCAGGCTCCCCTCTCACCTCAGATCAATATCCTCAGATGCTCACTCTCTTACATAAAATTACGTAGAACAATGCGTCCACTCCACCCTCCGCATCCATGGATTTCCAATCATGCAATGTAAATACTGTTTTTATTCCATGGTTGGTTGATGCCAAACTCTCGAATATGGAGGGCCAACTGTATTTATTGAAAGAAATCTACATATAACTAGGCCCGTGCAGTTCAAACCTGTGTTATTCAAGGGTCAACTGTAAAAGGAAAACAGGAAACACTTGGAAGGAACTACCAAGCTAAGGGAGTAATATGACCTTGGGCAGGAAATTAACTTCTGCTGTATATGTTTACACTTCCAAGGGGTCTTGACATTCCAGTAAACATTGTTGTGCCACTGAACTGCCTTGGTATGTTGAGCTACATAACACAATGTGGTGGAATGAGTAACACCAGAGAACTGCAGCGAGTGTGAAAAAAAGGCCCCCTTCTTTGGGGACCAAATCACCCTTGCTCTCCCCTCCCCAACACAGGTGTTAGCGAAAGCTAGTCCGTGCCAGAGAGGCTGATTAGGAAAACTTTATTTTCATTTTAGAGCTGTTGTCCTGAAGAAAGGTAATAGCAATTATCAGGTATGCTTTTAACACAGAAATATATCTTAAAATTATCTTGAAAAGCAATTTATTACTTAAGGATAGTACATAGTTTGTGAAAGGCTCTTCCAAGATAACTTAATATATCATGCACATACACCTAAATACTTTGTTCTTCATTGTTGTTTTTTTAAAGAATAAAATATTTTTTGTAATGACAAGGCAAAAAAACCCATGAAAAGTTCATTATTAAACAGTTAATAATCCAGAGCTGATGAAGATTAGCAAAATCAAATTCTAGAGTAGATTTCCAGCCTGCCCCTAACCTCCTATTTTGTGAAGAAGAAATGGATAAACAGAATTTATTTTTTTTAATTCATGTTATAATAACAAACATTTGTATAGTTTCCTATAGTTTACAAAATTCTACCCAAGTAAGCCCATTTCTTTCTCAAAACAGCCCTCAAGGTAGACAGGATCATATTCACTTTAGAGTGAGCATGTCAAACTCAAAGGTTAATACGGTCCAAATAAACAAGGTTTAAGTTTATGGGGGCTGCAACCCCCCCCCCAAAAAAAAATAAAACAAAACAAAAAAACCATGAGCTTCAATTTTCATAGAAACCTAGGTTTATTTCAAAAAGTATATTATAAAATAGAACAAGAGCAATGACAAAATCAATTTTTTCTTACATACTGTTATATTGGCTGGGCCACATGTGGCCCACAGGCAGTGAGTTTGACATGCTTGCTTTAGAGAAAAGGAAATTAGGTCCCAGGGAATTTAAATGACTTACCAAAGGCCATATTGCCAATGAAGGTTGGAGATACAACTAAAGTCTAGATGTCTGAACTGAATTTCATTCCTTTTTCATCTCATCATCATTTCAGTTCATGGATAGCATTTCTAAATAAACCAGCAAAACCCCAAGTTGCTACAGTGAGCTGGGAATGCAGATATTTCTTTGATACCCTGATTTCAATTCTTTTGAATAAGTGCCTAGAAGTGGGATTGCTGGGTGATATGGCAGTTCTATTTTAATTTTTTAAGTTGTTCTCTACAATGGCTGTACCATTTTACATTCTTACTACTAGTTCACAATGTTCCCCTTTCTCCACATCCTTAACAACTCGTTATCATCTGTTTGGATACTGACCATCCTAATATTTATGTGATGATATCTCATTTTGGTTTTGATTTGCATTTAAGTGGTGATTAGTGATATTGAATGTGTTTTTGTATAGCTGTTGGCCATTTGTATGTCTTCTTTGAGAAGTGTTTACTCAAGTCTTTTGCCCATTTTTTTAATCAGGTTATTTGAGGAATTTTTTTTTTCTGTTGAGTTGTAGAAGTTCCTTGAATATTTTGGGTATTAATCCCTTATTGGATATACATTTGCACTGCCCATTGCAGCATTATTTACAATAGCTAAGAGGGGAAAACAACCTAAATATCCATTAATAGCTGAATGGATAAAGAAAATGTTAAACACACACACACACACACACACACACACACACACACACACACACCATATCAGACTGGAATATTATTTAGTCATAAAAAGAGAAGAAAATCCTGCCATAGATGAACCTAGTGGCATTTTGTGGAGTGAAATAAACGAGTTTCAGAACAAATACTGCATGATTCTGTCTAATGAGGAATCTGAAGTTATCAGAGTCATTGAAGCAAAAAGGAGAATGGTGGTTGTCAGCGACTGGGGGAAGGGGAAGTGAGGTGTTGCTGCTCAGGGTGTATGAAGCTTCAGATTTGCAAGATGAAAAAATTCTAGAGCTCTGCTATTCAACATTGAACTTATAGTTAACAATGCTATACACTTACACATTTGTCAAGAGGTTAGACCTCATGTTATATGTGTTACTTTTTAACCACAATTTTAAAAATTAAAAAAGAAACCCAAGATGAAGGAACGGTTGGGGGTACTAAAATGTAAAATCTATTCAACACATTAGTTAACTGCTTCTGAATAAAAATCCACTGGCAATGACAATTCAGGGCCGGTCTTTGTTCCACTGATAGGCAGTTGGGGCAGTGACACAGAGAAGCCACCTGCTGAGAACGCAGTCTAAAAGTGACCAGTGGTGGGATACATGCAATTAACCCTTAACCCCCTCCCATTGACCATCACAGGGAAGCAGATCTGGCTGGTTCTCTTCATGCTCATCTCTATACGCTGTCGGAGAGTAGTGGCCCCCAAATTCATCGCCTGTTTTGAACAGTGGGTATGGATGAATGACTGCATTCTCTACCGTCTTGAAACTAGTTAGGAGGTAAACTCTTTTTCTTTTTTTGGTTGACAGTCAAGGAGGTTCTGGTTTATGAGAATAAACTCAGTTACATTTTCAGCTACAAATGACGGGCTCTCTTAGGAAATACAGATGGACAGTACTTGGAGTCTGGTGAAGTGTGGAAAATCTGATGAAGAAGGTGTGGATTTGGCCCAGGGAAAGCATTTTGGTGGGTCTAATGATTTTGGGAAAAATCTCTGCAAGTCTGGAACATTTTGCCACACGTAAGTGGTTATTTCCTTAGCTTCTTCTACGTTCACTGAGAGCTCTGTATAGCCCATTGGAGAGCGGAGAGTGAGGGAGCTGAAAAGCAGACCCAATCCTTGGTGTGTCAGGAAAGATATTTCAGTGTGGGTTTTCCAAATGTATTGCATGCAACAAAGCCCGTATTTCTTTTTCATTTCCGATGAAATCTGTCTCATTCTGGTTCATTGAACTCTTGGAAACATAGTTTAATATGTTCAGAAAGCCCTTTGAGCCTTTTGAGGGAGGACTGTAAAGGCTTTCACCACCGCCCCCTCCTGTAGAAGCAGGAAATCAAGTTCTGCCAAATGCAAATGAGCTCAGACTCCAAAAGGCAAAGTTTCAAAATGCAGAATGCTGCGGGAATTGCAGACAGCAGGCCCTGCCTGTACAAATTCTATTTGGGGGGGTGTAAGAAACTAGAGAAAGCCATCGTGACATATTTAACATTTGTGATTCAGAAACACTCACATGTACAGATTTATATCAGGAAGTGGCAAACCATTTCTTCCTTTCTGTGGTGGCTAAAGAACCTCCCGGAGTTCGGCAGGGCCCCCCTTTCTATACTGGTCTGTGCTCTGCCATCGTTGATCTAAAATAATGCTGGTTGCCTGAAAGATGTCATTGGCTTTTCTGAAAGAAAATAGAAGCAGGTCCATTAAAGCTACTGCCATCCCTGCAAGGGTTAATGCAGTCAGTTCCAAAGGAGTTAGGCAACCACTGAAATAGGATAATAAATGTGACACTCTCAGACTATCAGTAGCAAATATTTGAGCTTATCAAATAACGGAGGAAGTAGTTTAGTTACAAATAAACCAATCTCTCATAAAACAAGTTTTCACACAGGGTTATTTCATTGAGCTGGAGACAGCTAGAGGCCACTGGCAGGCAAGACTCCCGCTCTGTGTACACAGGCCCTCATGATTAATGGACAGCCAGGGGGAGGCTGCGTCCGGCAGCCCTGCAGAGAAATGGAGCAGGGCTGCATATCAGCAGCACAACCATAAACAGCATCTCAGGATTATTGCGAGGAAGTGACTCATCCTCTGGGAACATAGCTGGATTTGTGCTCGATCTCCCTCACCACCGCCTTCTTTCTCTAGCTCCTCTCCCTTTTTTCCCTGTATAGCAGAGACCAGCGTGTCCTAGAAACTATAGTAGATGTCACTGCTTGGCACTTGCTGTGCAAAGAGAGGACAAGTATGTGGGTGTGAAGGGGAGGTGGAATGCTACTCTTAAAGTAACAGTGACTGTGCTGGCGAGGAGCTACGGCGACGCTGTTTTTCTACAGCCTTGCAAATGAGTGTGTTGAAGGCATCTAATTTGGATTCCAGAAAAAGCACAAACACTGTTTTAGGGTAGGAAAAAAAAAATCAGAGCTCCTTGTTTCTAAGTAAGATTCTCATTGAGATTAAGAAGAGATAAATATCCTGGTATGATTCGATGCAATTAGCAAGTAAAAAAGAAAAAGATAGCTGACAATCTTTGGAATGTGAATGTCACCTCTAATGAAACAGAAATATGCATATATTATTTCCTACATTATGATATCATAGAGAGTTTGTTTTATTTTCCCCAAAATTTATAAAATAAAATATGTAGATTATATGGAAATAGAAATATACAGCTGAAAAAGTTCAACCATAATACATACCACTATTCAAAGGCAACCATTATGCACACTTTAGTATATTTTCTTCCCATCTTCTTCCAACATCTTTAAAAATAGATTGTTGAGATCTTAAGCATATGTAGAATTTCGTTTCTAACTAGTTTCAGCCAACATTTTAGTATAGTTGTGGTCTTCTCTTGTGCTTCAAGGTTTCTTTATACATAATTTTAAAGCTGCAAAATACTTATTTTGCAATTTTAATTAACAGGGCAGTTTGGGAATAGTTATATGTACGTGCTAAAAGCAGTATTTAACTGCTCTATTTTTGAGACATATTATTTTATGCTATTATTCTTAGGGTTGACTCATTAACTTTTATATTTCAAATAAATATTCTGGCAATTGAATTTTCCACAGACCTAGAAAAGAACCAGCCCTGATCCCCTAGCCTTATAATGTACTTAACCCTACTAATGCCCTTTCTAAATGCATGAGCCTTTACTGACTAACCACCTTTGGATGTCAAGAAGAATTAAAAAGGGAAGGCATGACATTTCCATTTGCCCACTTCCCTCCACTCCCTACGGTACCTGCATTAAGATGCATTCTGTTTATGTGGGACATCTGGAACTACTTTTGATGACCATTATCTTTTCTCAGTCTAGGAACTGGACACATTTTCTCCCAATCAGCCCGGAGCTATTATACATTCTGAACAGTAACTCCACTGTGTCTCACCAACAATGTCTCTGCCTTTCTCTCATTTAACCCAGAATAAAAGTTATGTTGTGAGTGTTTGCATAAAAATATAGCACCAACTTCACGTAAACCGTTAACCCTGCCTCCAGTCTGAAGTAGTAGGTTCTTTTCCTGTTCCCAGAACAATGCCCATCAAGGGTTAAAATCCTGTGTGGGTGGGAGTCCCTAGAGATTACCGCTGGCTCCCAAATCAGGGGATTCAGCTTGTTTCCATAGAGAGTTTCTCTAAATTGACTTTAATTTTGATCCCTATAAGACTTACATTAAAAGACAGAAAGTGATTTCTTTTTAGAATAAAATCCAGGCTATCTAGGCTATTCTTCCTCCCCACTATAATGGATATAATTTAGAAGATATTTGTAGCTTTGAAAGCTTGTTCTCTTTGTAGAATTCACTGTACATTTACTTAGTGAGAACTTACAGAAAAAGCAAATCCTAAGTACTAAGGCATGTTGTATTTTACTTGCAAAGTGCTAAATTTTCACTCTGTGACTCTCCTAGAGATCTCCTTATTTGAGGTTAATGGCAGCTCAGAGTTATAGGGAAATCTGCAAGATAAAGAAACCAATAATTTAGACTATAGAATTGAAGAAATATTAATACTTCTTTTTTCCCCAAAATCATTTGTAGTAAAAAAAAGTATGTTGAGTGGCCACTGTATAAAGATGGAGGTAAGTGAATATTTATTGAGCACATACTACAGTGGTAACTCGAGTTACGAGTGCCCTAACATACGAGATTTTTGAGATAGGAGCCTTCGAGCGAATGATTTTTTGCTTTGAAATACAAGCAACATTTGAGATAAGAGTAATCACGTGGATAGGCCAGCTGCACATGACCCACCAGTTTACCGCGACTCGAGCGTCTCATAGTTTCCCATGTCTCAGTCAGTGTGCTTGTTTACCTCGTTGTTGAAGCATCTTTTGTGCATTTACATACTTTATCACATTTCTTTTTATAACCATGGGTCCGAAGAAAGCGAGTGGAAAGGTCAGTGCTCAGAAGAAGATGATGTCTATTGAATTAAAGCGTGAAATCATAGAAAAATATGAGCAAGGTGTGCGAATGGCTGACTTGGCGAGGCAATATGGGCATAGTACTTCAACGATATGCACTGTGCTTAAACAGAAGGAGTCGATAAAGGGTATAACACCAGCTAAGGGCGTTACAATAATTTCTAAGCTCCATAGCTCTCTCCATGAAAAGATGGAGAATCTACTGATGGTGTGGGTGACGGAGAAGCAGCTTAAAGGAGATACATTAACACAGGGCATCATATGCTAGAAGGCGCAAGCGATTTACGGTGATTTGCTGGAGCAGACCCCGTGCACTTCCAAGGATGAAGCATCGAAAGACTCATTTAAAGCCAGTAGAGGCTGGTTTGATAACTTCAGGAAAAGGTCCGGCATTCACTCCATCGTCAGGCATGGTGAGGCAGCAAGTTCGGATGTGAAGGCAGCTGAGGATTACCTCAAAACTTTTTCCAAACTGATAGAAGCCAAAGGATATATCCCCCAGCAAGTCTTCAACTGTGACAAGACAGGGCTTTTCTGGAAGAAGATGCCGAATAGGACTTATATAATGGCAGAGGAGAAGGCGATGCCAGGCCACAAACCCATGAAGGATAGGCTAACTCTCGCACTGTGTGCCAATGAGAGTGGTGACTGTAAGATCAAGCCTCTGCTCGAATACCATTCAGAAAACCCCAGAGTTTTTAAGTCACATAAGATTTTAAAAGATAAACTGCAAGTTATGTGGAGGGCAAACCCAAAGGCATGGGTCACCAGGCAGTTCTTTGTGGAGTGGGTAAACCTGGTTTTTGGCCCTTCTGTTAAGAAATATCTACAGGAAAACAACCTAACCATGCAAGCCCTCCTCGTCCTCGACAATGCTCCTGCTCACCCACCGAACCTCGAAGATGAGCTCCTCGAAGAGTTCAAGTTTATAAAGGTTGTCTACCTACCTCCCAACACCACTCCTATCCTGCAGCCAATGGATCAGGAGGTGATTTCTAATTTTAAAAAGCTGTACATCAAGCACCTGTTTGGCGCTGCTTTGAGGTGACGGAGAACACAAACCTCACCCTTCGAGAGTTCTGGAAGAACCACTTTAACATCGTGATATGCCTCAGAATTATTGATCAGGCCTGGCTGGGTGTTACAACGAGGACTTTGACCTCTGCATGGAAGAAGCTGTGGCCTGAGGCAATAGCCGAAAGGATCTTCGAAGGATTCGAATCCCAGGTGCCAGTGGAGGAGGAGATAGTGTCTCTGGGAAAATCCATGGGCCTGGAGGTGGATGAGAGAGACGTGAATGAGCTCGTCGAAGAGCACTTTCTGGAACTCACCACGGAGGAGTGACAAGAGTTGCAGTCTCAGCAACATGCGGAGGTTCTCCAAGAAATTGGTTTCGAGGAGGACCCAGAGGTGGAGGAGATCTCTACAAGTGAGTTAAAGGAGATCTTAGGAATGTGGGAGAGGGTGTCACACTTCGTGGAAAAAAAACACCCAGAAAAAGCTGCTACTGGTCCTGCATCGGAGCTGTTCAATGAAACTTGCCTCACCCATTTCAGAAACATTCTGAAAGGGAGGAAGAGGCGAACCTCGTTGGACACGTGTTTTTTTTTTTTTTTTTTTTGAAATTGGCCAAAATGCAAAGACCAGTAGCAATTAAATTCAGTGAAGATTAGTTAAGTTACATTCAGTTAAGGGATAAAGTGTAGCATTAAGAGTGTAACGAGTAGGTAAATACACTTTATAAAACCAGTTTATTCCTTTACATTCTCTTTTATTATGTTTTTATACAATATTTGTCATTTATAAATACATTTTTCTTATTCAAAAACACGTAACAAGAACAACTGGGGTGGCATTTTGGGGGCTGGCACGGATTAACGGCATTTCAATTGATTTCAATGGGGAAATTTGCTTTGAGATACGAGCAACTTGACATACGAGCAAGGTTATGGAATGAATTAAACTCGTATCTCGAGGTACCACTGTATATGTTAAGCTTTATATGCACTTAAATATGTAATTTAAATCTTATAGCAACAATTCTTTGGTATAGGTGTTATTATCATAATTTTATCAATTAACGAACTAAACTTGTATACTTAGTAAAGCCTGGAAAGTCAGTCACTTCAAATGTTTTCTGTCACAAAGGAGAACTATTCACTTTTTAACAGACAAAGGTGATTCTTGTGGCCTATCATACAATGCAACTAAATAGAATATGAAATCCAATCAAATGGAGGATTCTAAAAGAAATTCTAAAGATAAAGTTATCTAAAGACACAATATTTTTTTCGTCTTGTGGAAATTCAAAATTGGAATTTTTCAGTTTCCAAGAACTATGAAGACATTCTATTATATGTAGATTAAGCAAAGAAAGTCAAGGAATAAGTGAAGATATAGTTTTAGCACCATAGTCTGAGGTTCCCATCAACCTTATTTTCTTTCTCATAACTAATGAATACTCACTTTCCAGTTTCCCCCATTACTGTTCTCACTCATTCTAGGTCATTTGATCCCATTTTATTTCTGCATGGTCAAACCCCACTTCAGTTATTGGAGCAGAGGACCTGAGGGCCTTGGGAAGGAAATGAAAAAAAGTAATACTTGGGGCAAGAGAAGAATGCAGTAAGAATCACAACAGCAGGCACTATTTATTAAAGGCTTTTTCTGTGTCCGAGTTTGTCTCAGATGCCTTGCCTGTGACTCTCACAGAATGCTGAATGGTGGGTATCCAATTATTCTTATTCCAATAGAGGAGCATGAGGTTCAAAGAGGTTTAAAAATTTGCTGAAGATAACAGCTAAAAAGTACTAGAATCATTATTTAAACTCATCTATCTGTGTCTCAAACTTTTGTTTTTTATGGTTGATCACATTGTTCCCTCACAATTATAGTGATTTTACAGTATTCTCATTTATAGTTCAGTGGCAGGTATTGGCAAGTAAACAATTAAAAGCCCCTGATGCAACATGTCTAAACGTTAACCAAGAGGAGGATGTTCTTCTCTAGGTCTTTTTTTTTAATTTAATAAATCTTTATTGTTCAAAGAATTACATTTGTTTTTCTTTTTTCCCCCCATAGCTCCTCTCTACCCATTCCCACCTCTCCCTCTACCTTACCTATCCCACATTGTCCTTATCCACAGGTGTATGATTATTGTCCAGTCATTCCCTGCAACCCCACTCACCCCTTTCCCAATTCTATTATATTCACCAGATTATTCTGTTCATCAGATTTTTAATTCACTTTTTAGATTCACTTGATAGATGTGTATTTGTTGTTCATGATTTTAATTTTTACCTTTTACTTCTTCCTCTTCCTAAAGAATATAATACTGGTTTGGTTTTGATGAACTCCTTTAGTTTTTTCTTATCTGTGAAGCTCTTTATCTGCCCTTCAATTCTGAATGATAGCTTTGCTGGGTAGAGTATTCTTGGTTGTAGGTTCTTGTTATTCATCACTTTGAATATTTCTTGCCACTTCCATCTGGCCTGCATAGTTTCTGTTGAGAAATCAGTTGACAATTGTATGGGTGCTCCCTTGTAAGTAATTAACTGTTTTTCTCTTGCTGCTTTTAATATTCTCTCTTTGTCTTTTGTCTTGGTATTTTAATTATGATGTGTCTCGGTGTGGTCCTCTTTGGATTCCTTTTTTGGGGGGGGTGGTTCTGTGTGCTTCCTGAATTTGTAAGACTACTTCTTTCACCAGATGTGGGAAGTTTTCAGTCATTATTTCTTCAGATAGGTTTTCAGTATCTTGCCCTCTCTCTTCTTCTGGCACCCCCACAATTCTGATGTTTTTACACTTGAAGTTGTCCCAGAGGTTCCTTACACTATCTTCACATTTTTGGATTCTTTTTTCTTTTTCTTTCCCAGTTGAGTGTTTTCTGCTTCTTTGTATTTCAAATTTTTGCCTTGATTCTTGCCTTCCTGCTGTTAGGTCTCTGTATCATATTTTTTATTTCAGTCAGTGTATGTTTAATTTCTAGTTGGTCCTTTTTCATCTCTAGTTGGTCTTTTTTCGTCTCTTTTTGAGTCTCACTAAATTTATCCATCTTTTCTAGGAAATTCTTGATAATCCTTATAAGCGTGGTTTTGAACTCTATATCCAGTCATTTGTTTTCCTCCATTTCTTTCATTTGTGGTCCGTTCCTTTGTTTCTGCATTTTCACTATGCTGGGAGAACTTTTGTGCTGGAATCAGCCTTATTATGCAAGACTTGCAAAACTGCAAAAGCCTCTCTGTTCAGCTTGGGAGGGGTGGAGTCTTAGGGCTGAGTAGAGACAGCCTTGGCTTCCAGTCAGCCTCACCCTATGTGGACCCTGGGTCTCAAGTGTCTCTTGGTAATTGGTAATTGCTGCAGTGCTTTCTGTGCACATGTGCAGGTGCATCCAGACCTCTGCCTTTCCAGTTCCCTCGTGCTCCAGGACTCATATGAGTCTGGGTCCCCAGGGTCTCGCACGTAACTGGGGTTCAGTGCAGATAGAAGTGGCATGTTGGGAGGCTCTATTTCTTGCCTATTAGAGAAAGCCAGCAGCACACTCAGTAGTCCATCTTTTGCATGCAGTGGTGTGCATGCCCCCAGACCTCCGCCCTTTCATGGCTCCCCTAAATTTCCATTCACTCCTCCCTTTCACAGGTCAGACTCCCCCCATATAAGTCTTGCCTGGAGCTGGGATTCAATGCCATAGGATAAGGGGTTCCGTGCAGTTGGGAGTTTTTGTTTCCCTCCTGCCAGAGGAAGCCAGCCAGGCACACAGCTACCCACTCTCTCCATGCGTGTGTCTCTATACTTCAGCTTTTGCAGCTTCTCTGAGTCTCTGTGAGCCCCTATCTTTCCTTCTAGTTGTAGAATTTCCACTTAGCCAACTTTCCTGTGGTTCTGGGTGATGTCCATTCTGTCTTTTAGTTGTAGTTTTAAAATTGTAGTGTGAGCCAAAACCGGTTTGGCTCAGTGGATAGAGCGTCGGCCTGCGGACTGAAGGGTCCCAGGTTCGATTCCGGTCAAGGGCATGTACATTGGTTGCGGACACATCCCCAGTAGGGGGCGTGCAGGTGGCAGCTGATCGATGTCTCTCTCTCATTGATGTTTCTAACTTTCTATCCCTCTCCCTTCCTCTCTGTGAAAAATCAATAAAATATATTTAAAAAAAAATTGTAGTGCGAAGCAGCAGTTTAGGTGATTACCTATACTGCCATCTCCCCCTTCTCAAGGTCTTGAGAATGAGCTGAGACGATCATTTTTCTCTTTTGGATTTATGAGAGCTAAGTCAGAAGCACTGACCAGCACTTTCTCAGATCCTTTTGATCTTGAGGAATATATGTTCTGTGTTGACTATCTCTTCTGGTTGAATATTCCATAAAGCATAACTACACAGTTACTTAAAAGAATAATAGTGCCTGGTAATTGTTAATATACAATTCTTTAAAAAAATGTTCCCTTTTGGAGCAAGGGACAATACTCAACCAACTGAACCACACTGGCCAGGGAATGTTACAATTCTTCATGCAACCCCATTTCTCCAAAGGTTCCTGAGTTGCCTTAAAATGAGCGGCGAATATAATGGGAAGAGTATTGGCTGGCCATTAGAGAATTACATAATCTCACTGGTTTGACTATGTTGCCTTCTTCAACTCTCAGTATTTGGTGAGATGACCTGATGGAATTGACATGGTACCTTAAATGACTGGCAGCTCTCTCTAGGGTTGTCCAGAGTTAGTTATATTTCTGTACTGTTCACATCAGATATCCATGTTCTACTTTGTACTTGATATAAATCATCCTTCAAATAAAATCGCTAGAATTATTGAGTACTCTGGTGCTTTTCAGAATTAATATTGAACAAATATGCTTCTCTACAGCTGTTGAATTGGTTTGATTCAATATATATAGGGCAGGAATAATATTTTTTGCAAATATTAAACCAATTTATTTAAATTGTTTCTCTTAGGTAAAAGTTCTTTTGCTTAGTTTTAAGGATGAGTCATAGCCTATCACTTCAGATGGGATGGAGTAGGGACCTGATCTGCAGCAAAGCCCTGGGCTTGAAAGGCAGCAGGCTCTGGAGAGAGCAAGGCTGGAAATTGCTAAATTCTTTAAGGATTTCCTACTTCACTTAGTTCCTTCTACAGAACCACTCCTTGCATCATGCATGCACCCTAATCTTAACATTTCAGCAACACCAAGAAGACCTCATCACGGTCCTCCAAATTTGTAGAGAAAATATCTATGTTTATTCTTAAGGCTTAGCCTATAGGCTGGCATTTGGAAGAAGGGAAATAATGCAGAGAAAAAAGTCATCCTTTTCATTCAAGGGGATTTATTGGGAGAGAAAAACAAACAGTAGTCTTTGAAAATATAGTCCTCAATATTTTGGTTTTAAATAGCATTACCACCTCACTGTTGAAAATGCATCATTCAAGGTAGCAGTTAATAAGCAAGATCTGAGCTGATTCCACTCCCACTTCATGTGGTATAAAAAGAACAATGCAGTCCTAGCTTTAACAATGCAGTCTTAGCTGGTTTGGCTCAGTGGATAGGGGGTCAGACTGTAGACTAAAAGGTTCCAGGTTCAGTTCCAGTCAAGGGTACATGCCCAGGTTTCAGACTTGATCAATGATTCTCCATCATTATTAATGTTTCTATCTCTCCCTCTCTCTTTCTCTCTGAAATCAATAAATATATATTTTCTAAAAAAAGAACAATGCAAAGAAAGAATAAACACACTTGGAATGTTAGCATAGTCTCATCTAGCTTTCATAGATGGCATTATATTTTTATTGTTGATAGTATTATAGATGTCACCCACTTCCCCCTGACTTTGCTCCATCCTCCCAGCTCCCACCCCACCCTAGGCCTTCACCACACTATTGTCTGTGCAAAAGATGGCACTATTTTAAATTTGGAGAGCTTAGGTTTTCTGTGGGAGTTCTTCAGATGGGAGTTAGCAGGTACTGATGGATTTTAGGGAAATCTTGGAGTTCACTCTTTAACCCCATCCACAACGAATTCCTAACCCTGTTTTACTTACAGAGCTCATTGCCAGAATGAGAACCTTGCCTGGACCTTCCAGTGAATTCCTGAACCTGTTGGCAGAGCAGTGGTGCCCATGGGCTAGAACCAGTGGTTCTCATCCCTGCCTTTACATTACAACTGCTGTGAGCTTTGCATGCCACCTAAGCTCAGGCCCAAACTGTGACCAATTAAACCAGCATCCCCAGGGGGTGAGGCGTTGGCACCAGCACCTTAAAAAGTCTGCCCAGGTGATGATAATGTGCAGCTAGGGCCAAGAATGAGATGGTTACCTGCAAATTACTATTATCCAGCAGCAGTAAACAATTTTTTATTCCTTGGCCTCATACCTGAGTCAGCTCCACTCCACTTTATTTGATACTAGTAGCCCTGCACACAAATCCATGAGCCAGTAGCTCTCTGTGGGGCCTGGCCACTCCGGGCCCACTGCCCAGAGGCTCTCTTCGGCTCAGAGGCCCATCCACTGCTGGGGTGAAACACTTGCCTCCTCACCGCAGCAATGAAGCAAGCATTCCACCAGGCCGCTCATGCTGCCCACTCTCAGCAGCCGACTCGGTGGAACTAAGAGGACTGGTCACTGCCATCTTGTGGTCATGGGTGCCGCCATCTTTGTGATGGAGTGATGATTAATTTGCACATTACCCTTTTATTAAATAGGATAACTTAGGAAGATAACCATATTTTAATAACAGGATATTTTTTTCTATGGAGTGATAATTGTGCATTCATTTAATGTTAAAAGAGTTAAACTATGCCTTAGCTGACTTGAATAAAGTGTTGGTCTGTGGACTGAAGGGTCCTAGGTTCAATTCAGGTCAAGGACACATGCCTCGGTTTTGGGCTCAATCCCCAGTGAGGGGCATGCTGTTGGTGGCCAATCAATCAATAATTCTTTCTCATCATCTCTCTCCTTTCCTCTCTGAAATCAACTATATATATATATATATATATATATGTACATATATATATATATATATATTAAAGAGTTGAACTATGACAAGAGTGCAAATTAAGGTAAAATTGGGGTTGCCTTTAGTTCACATTCATGTGGTATAAAAAGAACAAGCAGGACTAACACAGTGCTTCTCAACCTTGGCACTATTGACACTTTGGGCCAAATAATTCTTTTTCTTATTTTTTTAGTAATGGAGAAACATTTCCATTTTCTCTCTATATGTAACGTTTTCCTAGTGTTAGGCAAAGAATGGCCTAAAATTTATTTTTATAGGGAAGAGGGTAATGTACCCTTGTACATTGTAAGATGTTTAGTATGCTTTCTGGCTTTCACTCACTGCGTGTCAATAGCACCACCTCCCTTATAGTTGGGACAAACAAAAATGTCTCCAGACAATAGAACAACATCACAGGGATCCAGGCATTTGTGTAAAAGAGGGAGAGGTAGGAAGAGGCGAAAGTAGGCAAACACTAATCCTGGGGGTTAATCCATTACAGTCAAAACCGCTGTCAAGATAAGTAAAATTTCCAGTCTAGCCATCCTTGACAGCTACTTCCTTCCCTGAGCCTTTTCTCTTTCATTGTGACAGTGGCTGATTTTAAGGAATGCAACTGTAACTCAAGAAAGTGAGGTGTCAAATTGGGGGCTGTTTAGACCTCCAGGTATGGTCTGGAAAGGAGACTTTAAGAAATGATGGAGTTAACAACAGCTTTGGGTTTTCCTACTTTCAGTGCTTCCTTTCTCTCTTCCTTTATTTAACTTACTCTCTTTTTAGATGACAAGCATGTGCATAATTAAAACCAACCCGGGTTTAAGTCAATTCTGTGACACTACAAAACCCATTTCACCATTAGTACTTTCTTCCATTCAGGAAACTAAGTTGCTTAAGCTCAATTTATGTGAAATGCATCTGAAAGATGATAGGAATCTTGTGATCAAAATGCATATGAATATCTTATGTATGAAGACGAACAATCCTATTTCAGTACAGGTAACTTCGATCTTGGGATATTAAAAGTCTAACCTGAAAATGCAATGGGTCAGTCTTTTAAAAGGTATCTGTAGCTGCAATGTAATACCACAGAAAAGCACAGATGGATTAGGGAAGACTTTAAGAGGTCAACTGGTGCAAATTCAGTTTAAACAAAATCTAAATACAACCACATTTATATGCTCCATGATTCTCATTCTTAATTTCACAGTTGCTCTCTATTTTGGGAATGTATGTGAGGTCCCTCCATCCCCTCCACACACACTCTGGTTGAAAAAAACTCAGGTGAGCTACGTGAAAATAAGCCATTAGTGCATAATTTGATTTTGTGTATCTGCTTTAGGGATAAACACACAAAGAAACAAAAAGCTAGTCTTTCCTGTAGTCTGAAAAATCTTTAGAATTCTTATAATATTTCCAACAGAAAATCCTATCTTGACGCAGCATGTATGTTTATTTCCTGGGTCCTGAGCCTACCTTTCTCCTTCCTCTTCTTTCTTTATATTTTCCCTCTCTGTATGCCCACCTCCTTTCAGCGCCATCCAGAAGATAGACATCTTACCCAGGCTCTTGAACTATGAAACCCTCAAGTTGGTTTATATGACATTTTCATAGTGTTAGTCAAAGAATGGCCTAAGATTTATTTTTATTTTTTTTAGAGAAGAAGGTAAGAGACCTTATTTTTTGTCCTGACCCATAGTCCTTAGTTTAGGAAAGTGTGTCCTGCAAATGTGTTTTCATATGTTCTCATCTTCTAAATTCAATATGTTGACTTTTGTATATGTTTGAAAGTTATTATCTTTCATGACTAGGCATTTCTTAGTTTATAGATTTGTCACTTCCTATTTAGAAGCATTGGATAAAGTCCCTTTGTAAATGTGGTCCAGAGCCTCCCCATTAAATCATAAATTTACTGAGTAAAATAAAACAATAACTAACCAAAGAAATCCATCCTAATGTGATTTTATCATATCTACCTCTAATATTAAATTCTACATATTTAATCTTAGAAGCATACTTGTATTTGATTCTTATATCACTTTTCTATTTTTTAGAAACTTTTCATGTAAAATTAGTTTAAAAAAATGTGTACATCTTAAAGCTTTGGGTTTTTTTCTACATATAAAACTTGCTGGATGCTCAGTTAAAAGCAGTGAGTCTCCTATGGGAGAAAGGAACTCCAGATACCGAGCATTAAAGCTAATCGACGAATCAGATAAACCTTAGTAAGACTCGGGGCATTCCAGGATTATGTCTGGAAACAATCTCAATTACCAAACTTCCAAATACTGAAAGGTGTGGGCCTGTCCTTCCTGGGGGATTTCTGCTAATTCACGTTTTCATTCACACTAACACATCTCTTACGTCCATCCTCACAGCACACCAGCAGCCTCCTTTCTAGCCTTTACCTAACTGTGTCTCTGAGTTGATGCTCACTGCACAAAAGAAGGTTCTACATCAATGACTTCTGCAGAACCGGAGAGTGGCCTTGAGATAGAAAAAGGGGGAAGCTGCCATGTGCCTCACCTGCTACTACATGCTGGCCCTGCCACATGGCCGTTCATTTGGGTCCTGGCAAGGGCTGACCTGCAGACGTGGACTTGCAGCATTGTTTGCAAATAGTGGAATTTGTTACTGTTAAACCTAAAAGTGTAAAGGGACTTCTGGAGGGGTTGGGAGGTGGGGAGAGGGAAGGCTGTTTCTCCTCTTGCTCCTGGTCTTCCTTCTTTTTCCTCTCCCCTCCCTTTTTAGAGAGGCAGTATAGATGGCAGGTAAGAAACTGGACTTTGGAGCCAAGCTGCCTGACTTGAAACCCACTCCAGCACTTACCAGCTGTTTAGTCTTAGGCAAACTATGTAACTTCTCTGTGACTGAGCTTATTCACCTGTAAAACCTCTCTCTTAGAAGATTGTTGTGAGACTTCAATGAATATACATATATGTAAATATGTGTATGTATATTATCTCTTATAGTAATATTTAGGACCTACTAAGTACTCATTGAAGAAATAAAGGGTTTATGTTGTATATGAGGTAGATCTCTGACATGTAGGATATTCTGTGTACGTGGCCAACATAATCCCACCCCCTCTCTTTATATCACCCAAGTTCAAGCCCTATTAGAGATTGATGAGCACTCGTGATTCACAGTTTCAATTTCCCAGGAGGAATTGGTCCCAAATATGCTGGGAATCCCTCACAAATCTGAGTCTCTGTAACCTTGAGGTCAGGTCACAGCCCTTTAGTACATCTGGAGTTTTAGAAATACACTCTGTTTGGGGATAGTTCTTAGCAAAAGAGCAGGCATGACTTGAACAGACCCCTGAAAAAGAACCTGCTAGGTTATTGTATCAGTGTGCTAGGACTGCCATAAAAAATCAAACAGGCTGGGTGGCTTAAATAGCAGGAACTTATTTTCCCACAGTCTGGAGGCTAGAAGTCTAAGATGAAGGTGCTGGCAGGGTTGGTTTCTCCCGAGGCTTCTCTCTGGCTTGCAGATGGTCACCTTCTAGCGTGTCCTCACATGGTCTTTTCTCTGTGCATGTGTTTCCCTGTTGACTCTTCCTCTTATAAGGATACCAGTCCTATTGCATTAATGCTCTACTTTTATGACTTCTTTGAACCTTAATTACTTCTCAAAAGTCTATCTCTAAATACAGTGGAAATTAGGGTTTCAGCCTATGAATTTTGGGGGATACAATTCAGTCAACAACATTTATCTTAGATACCTTTTGTGAGGCTCCTATCTTAGGACTGCTCTTAAGTCATTTGATGACTATAATACTAGGAGGTGGTGGGGCAGTGGATTAAAAGTCTTCTCTCCAAGCTGCTCATTAAAGTGGCTTAGAGTCTTGATAGCATGGAGGATTTCTTCTTTCTTTTTTTAAATTAATATATATATATCTTTTTTTTTATTGATTTTTTTTTACAAAGAGGAAGTGAGAGAGATAGAGAGCCAGAAACACTGAAGAGAGAGAAACATTGATCAGCTGCCTCCTGCACACCCCACACTGGGTATGTGCCCACAATCAAGGCACATGCCCTTGACCAGAATCGAACCCGGGGACCCTTGAGTCCACAGGCAGACACTCTATCCACCGAGCCAAACCGGTTAGGGCATGGAGGATTTCTAATAACTCTATCATTAAGTTGTTACTGAAGCATAGCCATTCGGTATAGGATATTGAGTGGATTATTGTGTAAATGCATTTGATTAAATTAGTGAATAAATTATGTCTATGTATTTCATACATAAATATGACTAATTTGTCCAGATTTAAAAATATTTATGTTCTTATTACCTTAAATGCTTGAATTAAAGCTGCAGAGTAAACTCACTATCAGAAATGCATTCCACAAAGATGCACCATTTTTCTTTTCTTTTTTAAAATTATTTTTAAAATCTTTATTATTGAAAGTACTATATATGTCCCCCTTTTTCCCCTTTGACCTCTTCTAGCCCCATCCCACCCCTTCACCAATCCCCTCATCCTTGCCCCAGGTCTTCACCACCTTATTGTCAGTAACCCTGGGTTATGCATATAGGCATACAAGTTCTTTGGTTGATCTTTTCCCACCCACCCACGCTCCCCAGTCCCAGGCTTTTCTTATCTTGCTGATTAAAACTCTCCTTACGATTTTTCATTTTTCTGACAATAAAAGCCTTTTACATGTCATTATGTTGGGAAAGATGTCTGTTCTTCAGGCCATTATGTTAAATTCAGCAGGCTTTTCTCCAAATAGACGGAAACCTTAGTTAAGTGACAAATAAGAAAAGAATAATTTCATTAAATAATAGGTAGGAAGTTACACAAAAAGAGACCAAATGAGTACATTCTAAATTCCTATAAAAGTTCTTTCTTCTTTGGAAATTTTTTTCTTCATGCCATAATTGATACTGTCTCCTTGGAAACAATCCTGAAACTAGTTGCATTACTGGAAATCATGTACTTTAAACTTAAATTATAGTAATGTGTTGCCTCTTCTGTTAATGTTAGTCTTGCCAGTAAAGATGATTTGAGTACTTTTCGATCATGTTAAAGGCTAAATCTGATGGAAAGATATTCCAAGTCGGAAATGTGCATTGAGAAGGGTACATACACAACTCTCAGTGTAAAGTAATAATACATTGACATTTTGATTTTACCCTTGGGTTTCTTGGCTAGGTTATCGTAGCTCTGTGCCCACGAGACAAAGTCAGCTTCCTGAGTCTATAAGGGTGTGTGGGAAA
This sequence comes from Lasiurus cinereus, assembly GCA_011751065.1. Lineage (NCBI taxonomy): Eukaryota > Metazoa > Chordata > Mammalia > Chiroptera > Vespertilionidae > Lasiurus > Lasiurus cinereus. The sequence continues at coordinate 52,060,823 of JAAGEH010000012.1, read as the reverse complement.
TTCAGTAAACTCACACCAGGAGGCTTGGTGGGGGTGGAGGTGAGGAGCCAGTTTTTCTCCCACGTGACATTTCAACACTACAGTTGGCTGGTGTTTAAAACAGTTATTAGCAATGTAGTTGAATTTAACAAGTCCCCCACCTTCCCACCTCCCATTTAATGATAGTATGTAAGGCACTATCCTAGGGATCTTGGAGATGAGAAAGTGAAATAGACTTGGCCTGTAACGGAGTCACAATTCAGGAAGGGAAATTCAAATTGCTTTCACTACTCAATGCAACCTTTATAATATATTGAAGATACAGCAACCACCTGGAGAGAGACACATAGGCACTACCAACCCACTATTAGGCATCCACATCTGTGTTCCAGCATAAGAACCACACCAGCTGGGAACAGGGCAGGTGACTTTTCACCAAAACCCAGGAGTGACTTTGGGATGCTCAACTGAGGAAGAAAGACTTTCAACCATCTCCCTGGAAGTCAGTTTTAACCTTGCTATTAGTAAAAGGCTTAATTTTATGTTTTGCTACCTAGAGGCCAACATTCTTAGAAGCAAAGAGACGGCTGGCTTCCCAGTTATGTTTTAGGATGGGAGCTTAAACCTCTGGAATGTGACAACGGTCTGGTCAACAACAGAGTGGTTAGCAAAGACATCTTTGATGTTAAAATAAATTTATTAAATGTGAGTCCCCACATTTCTGCGATAATTAAAGCTTTACTTATGGCGAAGTAGGTTATTTATTAACATGTGTTTACTTTTTGATACTGTGTTTTACATATATTATAATTGAATATGCATGGCTTAACTGTTTGTTTGTTTTTTTCTTTTTGGCACAGCCACTAAAAATTTGGAGTTTAAATGCTCCTTTTTATTTATTTTTTCCTTCTAACGAAGCATATGCTTGAAGTTGCTGTTTTCTGTGGAACATGTTTTATTTAATGTTAGAATTTAAATATAAAGTCTTCATTGACCTAATACTAATTTTATTTTTTGGGGGAAACGTCTCTGATTTAGCAAATTCACTAAGTCACTCTGGTTTGATTTAGGAACCCAAGCAATAGACGGGATATCTTCACAAAGTCATAGTAAGAGAGTAACAGCCAGCTAAGCCTGGCTCCAATACTTGGTGATCATTCATTATTTCTTGAACTATGCTGAAGAGTTTGAAATTGAAATGGCATGGGTGATGACAAATATTTATTACACAAATAATTGGTGGCAGGACTCTGGAAGATATTTATTCAGAATTAAATGAAGATAGATCCAAAGTTCCAGCTTTAAGTCACTGTGCCTGCCCACACAACAGAACCATACAGCATGTGAAGAAACTCTAAGAGCCCCTTTCTCTGAACTGTCTTCTCAATCTGTTCAACAAATGAGGTTTTGTTCTTGTTATTATCTTGAACACTAACCTTGTGGCTTTATTCTTTCATTTCCTTATTTACTTGACATTATAAATGAAATGTATCCATGCATAACCGAATACCATTAATAACCAAATAAGTTGAGTACACTGTACCTCTGAAGTTGAGACTAATAATAAATATTAACTTTTAAAACAACAAACAGCTTTCATTGGAATATCAGATATATAAAAATAGGATTTGGAATGCAAGCAATCTATTTATAAGGATAAAAAGTAAAGTACTTTCCATCTTTTAATCATAAACCATTTTCCTGCAATTACGATAAAGTGTGAGAGGAGTTGCCAATAGGCTGGGATAATGATGATGCTGATAACAATTTAGGATCATGTAGAAATATAAAATCTCATGCTTGTTGTGCATATTTAATATGCTGACTTTGACTAAAACACTTTGACTGTAAAGAATTTTTTAATACATTGAAAAGAAAAATTCATCAAAATATCTATGAATGTTAAACATTTATGACCACCTATTGCTCTACTGAACTCACATAACACTCTATTTATACCTTTATTATGAAACTTATCACTTTATTCCTTGTGTTATAGCTTTTTGTATAGCTGAGCTTCACCAATAGCCTATAAACTCTTTGAAGATATGATATAGATCTAATTCATCTTTGAATGCCCCATTAACACCTATCACAGAAGTAAAAAAATGTTCATGGAATGAATAAATGAGAATGACAGATGATATTATTTTCATATTACCACTCTGGAATTGATATTGTGACATTCATATAGGCATGTATCAGATTTTGGGAGCAAGGCTCTATGCATGTGGGAGTCAAGAAGAATACCGCACATTCCTGAATGAGTGAAGGTTAGCTGATGACCTCAAAGCCACCAGCAGCCCATTTACTTTATCTAGGATCAAGGACTCTACATGGATAAAAGACAAAGGAAGTATTCCTCCTTGGGGAAAAAAAAATGTTTTCTTAAAATAGAAGTTTTCTCTCTAAAGCTCCTTTAATTCCTTGGGTTCAGCCCCATGAAATCACTCTCCTTGAAATTTAATCATCCAAATCCCCAAATAATAATTTGGGGAGAGGCAAGTTACCATAGCAAAAATAGAATTTTGTTAGAGTTATAAGTCTATCATTAGGAAAATTTGACCTGGTTATGAAACTCATTCCTGGAAGCACTGTGGTTAGAATTGGTGCAAAGCCACTCTTGGTTAAAGGCACCAACAGGTTACATAAAGAAATGTCTTTGCACAAAGTAATGGACAAGGATAATTGCTAAAGTTACCTAAATCAAGACAGATGTTTACATAAATATAAATCTGATGTTGTGATTATTTTTGTTTGTTTGAATGTTTGTGTTAATAAAAGAAAGAGACTTTGAAGAAAAAATAGACAAACTGTTCTACACATTCTTTTCTTCGGGAAATAAATTTGCAGTACTAGTGAAGAGTGGAAATACTTAACGATTGATCAATGAAATTCTTACAGACTCTCTCATTACACTGATCTTTTCTTGGCAGCTGTAGCAAGGGTTGTGGTTTTCATGAAAAAGCAGATTTCTTTCCTTTTTAGATGTCCATGTTTCTACAAATGTAAAACTTTAGAATTTCAAAATACAATAAAAATTTTGTCACTTTATAGGTTTTGATTTAATTTATTTTATAAGCTTCATCATTCTTTTAATAGTAGTTGACAGATCCGATCCTGTTCCCATATGCTTTCTGCTATTTTAAAAGAAACAGAACACAATTGCCTCAGAGAAATACCATGTGTTTCTAAAGTGTGAATCTGAAAGCCATCCATCTGGTCATGCTGGCATCTTTCTGAATTGTATCTGAATGAAAAAAAAATGTATTCAACATTTTGCAACTCTGCTAGATGAGAAAGATAATAAGGCAAAGGAGACTTTTCTCCATTTCTGTTTATTAAAAACCAAGGCTGCTCCCTCAGCCTGAAATAAATACATTGCCCACCCTTATACCTGCATGGTCCCAATCATCTATCAAGACCCAAGCATGTGCCTTTTCCTTATTGAATTCTCTGTAACCCTCACTCTGTATTGTTTGTATAACTCCATTCATACTAGTATAAAAATGCTCACTTAATTTGATTAGAATTGTTTCTTTAAATATTGCCTCTCTTTTAATCTGTGAGCTCCTAAAATGAAAGGCAGATGGACTCCGATGTGATTTAATTCAACAAAATATTATTAGACTCTTCCAGAGGTTAGTCTAGATTGTGTTGAATAAGCAAAGATAATTTTTGCCCTAAGGAGATTACAATCTAACTGGGAAGAAAAAAAAACTGAGCAATTTGTTACACTTTAAGGTGATGCTTAGTGAAAAGATAACTATATCTGAAACCTCATGTAGATAAAAATAAATTTGCAAGTTCAAAGTTTTTTTAATATCATGTCTATTATTCACAACTTTTGTCTTATTAGACACATATTCAAACAATTTTCTAGAATGGTAGAATTATTAGAGAAATCACACTTCTTATGAAGGTCAGCCACTGAATTATAGGCAAAGCATACTGCTAGGTTTTATATACACCAAGTGGCCAGATTATTATGGTCTCTGAACGCATCATAATCTGGCCACTCAGATTATAACCTATATAATAAAAGGCTATATAATAAAAGGCTAATATGCAAATTGTCCCCTAGACCAGGAGTTTGACCAGCAGGCAGGCTGGCCAACAGTCTACGTCCCCTCGCCCTGGCCAGGCTGGCCAGACCCCATCCATGCACAAATTCAGTACATACACCGAGTGGCCAGATTATTATTCGTTCAGAGATCATAATAATCTGGCCACTCAGTATATATACTAGGAGCCTAGTGCATGAATTTGTGCACCTTGAAAGGAACTATGGGTCGTGAGACTGCAGTGGGCACAGGGGTGGGTCTTGGCCCATCCTCCATACCCTCACTTGGCCCCTCCTGCCATAATCTCTAGTCCCCTGTCTGCCAGGAGCCCCACTCCCTCTGCTGCCACTCCCACCCGTTGACAGTGCTGGCCCCACTCGCCCCCACTGATGTTGCAAAGTGATTGGGGCCGGCGCAGTTAGCGGGTGCCAGTGGCAGCTGCTGCCTCAATCGCCCCTCAGGAGCAGGGGGAGGTGGAGAAGCCTGGAGAAGCCATTAGGGCTGGCAGCTGCCGCTCATACCTGCTGATGGCGTCAAGCTATCAGGGCTTGCGCTGGGCATCAGTAACGGGTGTGAGTGGCGGCTCACAGCTCTGGCACCAGCAGTGGGTGTGAGCACTGAGTGGGACTGTGGCATGTGGGAGCAAATAATTTTCAGTAATCACCAGAAGCTCGCCCCCATAATAGCAACTAGCACCTTGCTTTGGTCTGGAGCGCCCCCTCACCTGCTCCACCATCCCACCATGCCTGATGCCTGCCTTGTTCCATGGTCTGCTGCCTGCTGCCAATGCCTGCTATGTTCCCCGCATGCCCCCTGATGGTCAGTGCACATCATAGCGACTGGTTGTTCAGTTTTTCCGCTTGTTGCAGTCTATTTGCATAATAGCCTTAAATATATATATATATATAATTTTATGATGCATTTATAAGCCCTCTATATCAAAGTTACTTTTTTTTAAACTTAAGTTAAATTGTCTCTAAAAATAAGAGGTTTTTAGGATTCTTTAACAAGTAGGTAAATTATATTGTATTATTACAGTTTCAAATGTATGATATTAAAATATGTCCAAATATTAATGAAATAGGACTATTCTATCCCTTATAATAAAAGGGTAATATGCAAATAGACTGAACATAGAACAACCGAACCACCAACAAATCATAATATGCTAATGATATGCTAAGGCTGCTCAACCAGTCACTATGATGTGCACTGACCACCAGGGGGCAGATACTCCTATCAGTAGGTTAGCTTGCTGCTAGGATCCAGCTGATTGAGACTGAGCAAGATGGGCTGGATACACCCTGGAGCCCTCCCGTGGTCCCTCCCCAGCCTGATCATATACCAGTGGGGCCCCTCAGCCTGGCTTGTGCTCTCTCACAATCTGGGATCACTCGGGGGATGTCAGAGAGCTGGTTTCAGCCCAATCTTGCAGGCCACTCCCCTTGGGAGGGTGCCAGGCACAAGGTTCATGGCTGGCGAGTACTGCTGCTGCAGCTTCTCCTAATCACAACTGACTGGGTGCAAGCCCGCGGCAGGCACAGTGGAACTGGGATGAGTGATAGTGGCAGGTAGAAGCTACAGGCGGTGTTGGACTGCAGGTTTTTGCCCAATCCTTGCACTCCACCCAGGGGGACCCTATCTATGTACGAATCCATGCACCGGGCCTCTACTATATATATATAAATGCCAAGTGACAGGAACGATGGAACGATCAGAATGACTGGTCGCTATGATGCGCATTGCAATGGCCAACCAGCCCTGATTGGCCCCCCAACCTCCCGAAGCCCCTCCCCCTGATTGGCCCAATCCCCGATTGGCCCCTCCCTGATTGGGGGCAAGGCTGGCCAGCCAACCTCTTGGGTTCCTCCCCTGCCAGATGAACTCTTACAGGCTCCCCACCCCCAAGGCCAATCCGGGCCCAATCAGCCCCCATCATGGAGGGCCAGCTGGGCCCCACCCATGCACTGGGCTTTTAGTAATTTATAATAAACTAAGAGATTGAGACATCTTACCACAAAACCTTAAGGTCAGGGTGACTTCTTATATTGTGACCATATTGAAATGTATCATTGGATTGATTGTTAAGAAGAACAATTTCACCAAAAAAAAAAAAAATCAGTTCATCAGATTTTGGTTAAATTGATCATCACATCATTCAGTTCATTAATAACATGGGGATACCTTGATAATAGCTCATACAAATTCTGCAGAGCAACCATAATTTCTACTTTTTTCAACTTCATCACAGGCTCTGGACAATAACTCTGCAGCAAGTGAAACTTTGTCAAATTTCAGCAAGTCAACTTTGGTTTCTTACGATACTATTAAAATGCAATAAATTTAATTAATGCACATTCTTTTATTTATTCAGGAACCCTTTGCTATCTGAACTCTTTCTTGTAATGGGAGTTTTTTGTTCTTGTTGTTGTTCTTGTTGTTTTTTGTTTGTTTGTTTTGTTTTGCTATGCTACTCTGGAACTATATTGGAATACTAATATTTCAGACTAGAAAAGTACTTAAAAATGAATTTCAGGCAGTCTTTGGAAAAGCTAGTGGTCTGTGCACTGTTTGTAGGAAGATTTTGCCTGTTCATCAGTGGGATGAGAAAAAAGGGGGTTGTGTAGTTACAAGATTAATATAGGAGAAGTTTAAAAATATGCTGGAAGAGAGAGAAAAAGGACATTAGAATATCAGCTAGAAGGCAATGATATTGAAACATCATTTTAATTTCTTGTAAGAGGAAGTATTTAGTTTTTCAATGGTTTGAAAATTGTATGCTAGAATTAAATTTGAAGTCTAAATGATTGTCCAGCACTGGTGAGTATATTGTTACTCTTCTGTTTCCAGAAAGCTCTGCTGAAAGTTGTATGATCTTCAAGTTAGTGTAATGAAAAATCAGAAAAAAATCCTTGGAAATCTCTCACTTTGTCATGACTGGGCTTATGGCAGATGACTCACAGTGTGAATTCAAGTTAAATCATTTAACCTTTTTCTCTTATTCAACCCATCTGGGAAGCTGAATACAAGTATTTCACTAGGAAACAGATGGTGCACCAAAGCTAAATTTTCCCAGATTAAAAAAGAAGAAAACTGTGTTATAAGCATTAAGAGAACCAAATGTGGAAAAAAACAACTAAGAATTAAAAGGAAAAGAGCTATAAACTGGATCAAAACTTTTCCTCTGTAAAAAAAATCATGTAGTACTTAAAATATAAGGCCTGTAAGTTGATTTTAGGACAAAGTTAGTAAAACGTTTCCTAAGCACCATATGTGTAAAGGTGGTTGTGATTAATGATATATATAAAAAGTAAACTGCTCTTTGTTAACAAAGAATTGTGTGTTCATTTACCTATATGTCTCAAAAAACAAATACAATTGATTTAGAGTACTTTTAATGTTATCTATTTGATATCTATATGGTTAAATAGTAACAAAGGCATTTCTTGAGAAAATTTATGGGAATCATTTGATTATAGCTTTGATGAAATTTAATATTGGTTGACAAATTAAAATAAAATTTCCAACATTTCTAGAATAACTGTTTTCTAATCTACTCTTTCTTTCTTTCTAAATTTATATATTGCTGATAGATATGTATGTATACATATTGCTTGGAATAAAGGCATGCTATTTGCTGTTTTCTAACTTTGGGTGATTTAAACCTTATCTATAGTAATAAAAGGATAATATGCTAATTAGATCAACAGCTGACGACCTTCAGAAAGTCCTTCCGGATAAAGCCGGAGCAGAGGCAGCTGCCCCAGTGGGCAGGGGCCAAGGCAGAGGTGTTAGGGGTGATCAAGCAGGCAGGCAGAGTGGTTAGGGGTGATCAGGCAGGCAGGTGAGCAGTTAGGAGCCAATGGTCCCAGATTGCGAGAGAATGTAAGCCAGGCTGAGGGACCCCTGCACCTCATGCAGGAATTTTGTGTACCAGGCCTTTAGTTGTATATAAAAGTATATTAAGTTCAAAAGTATTTATATCCAAATATTTACATTTGTTATATTTTACAGGAGAAGAAATGTCCTGTTGCAGCTAAAGATATTTTTATGAATAAAGTGGGGCATATTGGAAAGTATCTGTACTTCCTTATTTTCTGACAGGTTGTGATTAATTTTGGAGAAGTTAGCTTACTATTTTAAAGACATGATTCATAGATGAGGCTGAGTCTGAAACCTGAGAAATTCTCATTGTAGACTTCAAGAACCCACAGTATAAAAGACCAAATTGGACTTTGGGTCTAGAACTGCCTTCACGGGGAGATTCCAATGTGAGTGAGGTAAATGGCACCTCACTAACCCAATGCAACATTTCTTTGATAAATTCTCAAAATCCTGTTTATAAAGCTAAAGAAAAATGTGTACATACTTTTTATTCAAAGAATGACATATCAAGTAGAATTTGGGTCATCCTCCTCTTACTGAGAAATACAGATGAGGCATGGATAAATGGCTAAGAAGTAGTGCAAATTGAAAGCCCTATTTTAAGAAAGGAGAATTTCATATCTCTTACTCTGATATCCTATTGAGAAAAGATAAAAACATTGATTATCATTATGGCTTTATTATTATTTTAAGTTTTTCTAAATCTTTATTATTGAAAGTATTACTTAAGTCCTCTTCCCCTCCCCCTTCCCACTTAATGTCCAAAATACTGAATCTTCAGATAAAGACAAATTCTCCAGTTTAACAACCTTGTTCTAGGCAGCAAATGCATTCTTGGGAATGCTTGCATAAACAGACCTAGTATAAACTCATTCACTTGAGACTTCCAAACCAATTTGTGGATTCCTCCATTATTTTATCTTAGTAATATATAGTCAATTATATTTATAAAATATATATTTCAAAAACATATATTTAGTTTTCAACTACATTTGCATTATTATTCATCATGTATAGTCATTTACATGATTCTTTTCTCTTCATAGTAAAGATAGGGAGTTAAAAATTTTAAAAAAGATAAACCACTGATATAAAGCATGAAAATTCCCAAATAATATTGAATTTTTGGTTTAATATTATTTGGAGGAAAAGGGGATCACATGCCAATTTAAAAAGATTTTTTTGCAAAGATATGCCTGTTTCTGTACACAGATCTCCCCAAGATTTGTAACAGCTCTTTGGCCTGTAAAGTTTCTTACAGAGCTCCAGGTATACTTTCAGGTGATTTAGAAAGGAAAATGTCTGGCCTGGACAGTGTGGTTCAGTGGTTGAGTGTCTACCTTTGAACCAAGAGGTCACAGGAATGATTCCCGGTCAGGGCACATGACTGGGTTGTGGGCTTAATTCCCAGTCGGGGCATGCAGGAGGCAGCTGTTCAATGATTCTCTCTTATTTTTGATGTTTCTTTCTCATCTCCCTGTCCATCCTCTCTGAAATCAATAAAATTATTTTTTAAAATTGTATAATTTTTCATCTGAATTCTCAATATATATTCCGTAGTAACTAGTACTGAATGTTACCCCTTCTTTCCCTAAACTAATCCTGGTATTTGGGATCCATGTCGGTGAAGAATCACTTCTAATCTATCATCATAACCAGAAGCAAGTCAAAGCTCAGGACTGAAGGTGTATAAATAGTCAGGCTCACTTAAGAGCAGTGTATTTACCATGATATATTGATGATCCATGGTGGAACATGAAGACTGTAAACTAATATAATCATTTTTAAAGCATTTCTACTCTCTCCACAAATCAAGCATAAAAGCATCTTTGTTGCTGTGTTTATGATTAATGTTAAAAAATGTTGTTTTAGCCCTAGCCAGTTTGGCTCAGTGGATAGAGCATCAGGCTATGGACTGAGGGGTCCCGGGTTTGATTCCAGTCAAGGATACATGCCTAGGTTGTGGTCTTAATCCCAGTAGGGGGCATGCAGGAGGCTTATGATTAATAAATCTCTCTCATTATTGATGTTTCTATCTTTTTTTCCCCTCTCCCTTCCTCTCTAAAATTAATAAAAATATATTTTTTAAAAAGTTATTTTTGTAGAGGTGTTGCTATCATTTCCTTGAGCATCAATTCTTTGCATATACAAATCACACATGCTATTTCCCTTCCTCACTGCACAAAAAGAATTGTAACAAATGGATGCAATTTGACACATCACAAAACTCCAATTGGTGGCTTCAAGTTTTATGTGCTCCCTACATAGTTGTACTAATCTTATAACTTTCAGTGGTCAAAAGGGTTTTCAAATAGATAATAGATTTAGAAGGAAGATGTGAAAGATATTTATTTAAACAAGAATTCTGTAGATTATTGTGTAAACTCAACTTTTATTTCAATTCTAGTATATTACAGTCATTAAAGTTACAAAATTTTAGGATAAATAATCAAGCTTGTGACCAGTCACTAGTGGTTCTGTCAAATGAGGAAGTGTGCACGTTCATATTGATTCAGAGAATTGCTGGTAGCATATTCTCAGCACACAGTTTTCTAGGAACTATGTTAATATTTATTTTATTATCTCACTTAATCTTTCAAACTTCCTCTTGGGTAGATATTAATATACCTATTTTATAAATGAATAAAGTAAGGCACAATAAAATTAAATTACCCAAACTCTGATTTTTATAGATCTATTAGGGGCCCAGTGCACGAATTCATGCTCCTTAAAAGGAACTGTGAGCCAGGAGGCTGCAGTGGGCATAGGGGCAGGTCTCGGCCCACCCTCCATGCCCCCACCGGACCCCTCCTGCCTCAGGCCCTGATCCCCTACAGCTCCACTCCCACTGCCATCACTCCCATTCCCTGATGGCATCAGCCCTGCTTGCAACCACAGCATGGAGCAATTGGGGCCAGCTCCAGCAGCGGGTGCAAGCAAGGCCTGTGCCATAGGCAGGTGCAAGCAGCAGCTGCTGCCTTGATTGCCCCTCAGGAGCAGGGGGAGGTGGAGAATCCCTGAGGGGCAACTGGGGCCAGCAGCCCCTTCTCACACCCCCTGATGGCAATGAGCAATCAGGGCCGGTACCAGGCACTAGCAATAAATGTGAGCAGTTGGTCCAGCACCAGCAGTGGGGCCAGCACTGACAGCAGGTGTAAATACCAGCCAGGACTGTGGCATACGGGAGCAAAGAATTTTCAGTAACCACCAGAGGCTCACCCCAATGATAGCGACCGGTGTCCCACTGTAGTCTGGCACCCCTGCTGTGGTCTGGCACCCCTGCTCACCTGCTCTACCTATTACGGCTGATACCCGCTATGTTCCAAGCTCTGCCGCCTGCTGCCGATGCCCCACCATGTTCCGCACACGCCCCTTGGTGGTCAGCACACATCCTAGTAACTGGTTGTTCAGTTGTTCTGCTGTTTGGTCTATTTGTATATTATAATTTTATATCTATAGATAGCTCATACCCTGTTTCCCCGAAAATAAGACAGTGTCTTATATTAATTTTTGCTCCCAAAGATACGCTAGGCCTTATTTTCAGGGGATCTTATTTTTCCATGAAGAAGAATACAGTACACATTTATTGTTGAACAACAAAAAAAAAGGAAATTTATTACCTGTATATGGTAAGGTAGTAGTTGTCATCACAAACCAGCTCACTGATTGGCTGCAGCGCAGCTGGAGCTGTTCAGGCAGTGCGAGGTCTCTTTAAATCAGGAGTCAGTAGCTTCGGGGGCCTTATATTTCCGGGAGGCCTTATAATCAGGGAGGTCTTATTTTCGGAGGGATGCCTTATATTACAGCGAGAGGCAAAACTGAAAGTAGGTCTTATTTTGGGGGAATGTTTTACTTTCGGGGAAATAGGGTACTCTTTACACTACATTGTATCATCTGCCACAGAAGGAGAAACTTATTTTAATACACTCATTTATTGCTTGTAGATCCTTAAAGACAAGTATTTTTTTCTTGGCTTACAAACATCCCTACTGCTCTAAGGATTTCAACAATTCTGTTCAATTCCAGGTGGTTTGTTAGAGTTAGGATTCCCCAGGATTAGTGCTTGCAAATTCTGAATTTCCATTTAAGAGCATAGAGGAAGAATTGCAGATTTTCTCTGCTCCCCCCCCCAATGTTCCTTAAATAAAATGACACTTCTATTTTGCAGGGTGCTGATATTTTTGTATTTGTTGATAATCATTTAAAATCTCTAATATTATTCTTAAATCACTATCTTGTTTAAATATTTTTAATGTAACTCTGTGACTGAAGCCTTTCTTTGGTGCAGCATGTTAAACTCTTTGGAAAAATTTCCAAAGGTTCCTTATCATTTTAACTTTGAGAATTAAATCATCAAGGTAGATAGTAAAGTATGATGTCTACTCTGCTCTTGGGATCCCTGAAACTCACCACAAGGATCCCAAAAGGAAATCTGTTACAAATCAATGGTTGTTGATGATTGTACAGTTCCATGCTTTTGTGTTCATTTTCACTTGCAAATATGGAGGGCCAAGATCCAACCTCCTGTCCTTTTACTATGTTCATATGTGAGAATAGGAAATTGTGTTCACTTCAGAGAGCTCATTCAAGTGTTTATAAAGAGTTCCAAAAATACCATTAACAATCCATCTGTTTTTTACTGAGCACCTATTAAAATGACTAAAAAACAAACATACAAACCAAAAATCCTGACAGCATCAGATGCCAGAGAGGATGTAGATAAACTGGATCTCTCATAAATTGCTGGTGAGAATGTAAAATGCTATAGGCATGCTAGAAGTTTGGCAGTTTCTTATAAAATTAAATAGGCACTTACCATACAACGTAACAATCACACTCTTGAGCTTTTATTCTAAAGAAATAAAAATTTATGTTCAAGCAAAAACCTATAGATAGAGCTTACATCAGTTTTGTCATAGTCCAAACTGGAAATAACCCAAATGTTTTCACTGGGTGAAAGATACATTCACTGTGGTAATCTATACTATGGAATACTATTCAGCAGTAAAAGGAACAAATTATTGTTATACTAGAGGCCTAGTGCACAAAATTGGTGCACGGGGGGATGGGCTATTCTTCAGCCTAGCCTGCTTCCTCTCCAATCTGGGACCGCTAGAGGAATGTCCAACTGCCCGTTTAGGCCTGATCCAGGTAGGACCAGGCCTAAACGGGCAGTTGGACATCCCTTTCTCAATCCAGGACTGCTGGGTCCCAATTGCTTGCCTGCCTGCCTTCCTGATTGCCCCTAACTGCTTCTGTCAGTCTCCACCAGTCTTATCAACCCCTAACCACTCTCCTGCCAGCCTGATTAATGCCTAACTAACTACTCCCCTGCCAGTCAATTTGTCCCTAACTTTCTTAACCTGTGGGCCTGGTCACCCCTGACTGCTCTTTCCTGAAGGCCTGGTCACCCCTAATTGCCCTCCCCTGGCAGGCCTGTTCCCTGCCAACGACCCTTACCTGCTGGCCATCTTGTGGTGGCCATTTTGTGTCCAGATGGAGGCAGGATCTTTTGACCACATGGGGGCAGTCATCTTGCGTGTTGGAGTGATGGCCAATCTGCACATTACTCTTTTATTAGATAAGATAGAGGCCTGTTGCACGGGTGGGGGCCAACTGGTTTGCCCTGAAGGGTGTCCTGGATCAGGGTGGGTGTTCCCTTGGGATATGGGGTGGCCTTGGCAAGGGACCTATGGTGATTTTCAGGCCAGCCATGCAAGTAGAGGCCCTGGTATCTGGGATTTATTTATCTTCTACAACTGAAACTTTGTAGTTTGTAGTGGAGCCACGCTTTCTGCTCACACAGCCATTGAAACTTTGTTGCCTTAAGTGGAGGCCTGAAAAGGCCAGGGTATGCAGAAAGCTTTACTTCCTCCATCACCAGGGGCAACCCAACCCTCTCTCCTGCTTTCTCTGTGGCCATAGCCATCTTGTTTGGGTTAATTTGCATACTTGATCTGATTGGCTGTGGGCATGGCTGGTGAATATGACTTGTGGTGTAGCAGAGATACGGTCAATTTGCATATTATTCTTTTATTAGATAGTATGCTGAAGCATGAATAAATCTCAAAGTGATTATATGGACATTTTTAAAAAGCCAATATCAAAGTGTTACCTACTGTATGATTCAATTTATATAATATTTTTAAAATAAATTTATTGGGGAAACATTGATTCATAACATTATATAAGTTTCAAGTATGTCTATCCATATAATAAATAGATAATATGCAAATTGATCCTCACACCCTTAAGATGGCTGCCTATCAACAGGCTGGCAAGGCGGTTAGTGAAGAATGACAAAATTACTGAATAAGCAGGTTGTGTGGGGTAACCAAGCCATTGCGGGTGGGGTGGCAGGTAGTAAGGGATGACCAAACAACTGAATAGCAGGCTACATGGGACAACCAGGCTGGCAGGGAGATTAGTGAGGGGTGACCAAACTATCAAGCAGGATGTTGTGTGGGGAGCCAGGCCATCAGGGGAGTTAGTGAGGGGTGACCAAATGACCGAGCAGCAGGCTGTTTGGGGCAGTGACCAGGCCTGCAAGGGAGAGAGAGTTGGGAGTGACCAGGCCGGCAGGGGAGGCAGTAAGGAGCAATCAGGCCGGTGGGGGAGATCAGTTAGGGGCAACAACACTGGCTGACAGGGGACAATTGGGGGCAACTAGGTTGGCAGGTTGGGGCAGTTGGGAGTGACAAAGCCAGCCAGGAGAGGTGGCCATTAGGGGTGATCAGGCAGGCAGGCAGCCAGGTGAGCAGTTAGAAGCCAGTGATCCCAGATTGTGAGAAGGATGGTCCTGGGGATCAGGCCTAAACTGGCAGTCAGACATCCCCTGAGGGGTCCCGTATTGGAGAGGGTGCAGGCTGACTGAGGGGACCCCTGCCTCTAATATAAATATGTCAAACCAACATGTGGCAAACCTCAAATGTATACAATGTTGTGTGATAATTATATTTCAATTTAAAAACAACACCAACAAACAAAAACCACCATTCAATGCCTTCTTATGATTAGTTTTCCATGGCTACCATAACAAATTACCACAAACTGAGTGGGTCAAAACAATGCAAATGATTAACTTATAGTTATGTAGGTCAGAAGTATCACACAGGTCTCACTGGGTTAGAATCAAGATGTTAGCCAGACTACATTCCTTCTGAAGACTCTAGGAGAGAATTGCTTCCTTGCTAATTTGGGTTGACAGAATTTCAGTTCCTATGGTTGTAGGATTAAAATCCTCATTTTCTTGCTGTCTATCAATTGGAAGATTGTTCTCAGCATCTAAAGTCTCTTATCCATAAGCCTTAGTTTGTGACTGCCTCCCTCCATCTTCAAAGCTAGCAATGTTGCATCTCTCTCTGACCCCGCAGGGAAAAATTTCGGTTTTTAAGGACTCACATGATTAGATTGGAGTAACCGAGAAAAAGCTCCCATCTCAAAGTCTTTCACTATAATCACATCAGGAAAATCCCCTTTGCCATGCAAAGTAACATAGTCACAGGTTCAGATGATTAGGATGGAGGCATCTTTGGGTGCCACCTTTCTGCCTTCCACATGTTTGTTGGAGTTTTAGGAAAGCCAATAGGTAAACTAAGTCTTCTTCCAAATCAGAAATTAACTGAGGGAGAAAGTACTGAAGTCAGACAGACCATACAGGCTATAGAAATGTCAGTTTAAAAAAAATAAATATTTATTGTTCCTTTATTTTTCCCCCATAGCTCCCTTCCACCCAGTTCCCTCCTACCCTCTGCCCTTACCACCCCCCCGCACTGTCCTCATCCATAGGTGTATGATTTTTGTCCAGTCTCTTCCCATACCACTTACACCTCTTTTCCCCTGAAAATTGTCAGTCCTCTCCCTCTCTATTCCCCTGATTCTATTATATTCACCAGTTTATTCTGTTCATCAGATTTTTAATTCACTTGATTTTTAGATCCATTTGTTGGTAGATATGTATTTGTTGTTCATAATTTTTATCTTTACCTTTTTCTTCTTCTTCCTCTTCTTAAAGAATACATTTCAGCATTTCATATAATACTGGTTTGGCAGTGATAAACTCCTTCAGCTTTTTCTTATCTGTGAAACTCTTTATTTGATCTTCAATTCTGAATGATAGCTTTGCTGGGTAGAGTAATCTTGGTTGTAAGTTCTTGCTATTCATCACTTTGAATATTTCTTGCCACTTCCTTCTGTCCTGCATAGTTTTTGTTGAGAAATCAGCTGACAGTTGTATGGGTGCTCCCTTGGAGGTAATTAACTGTTTTTTTCTTGCTGCTTTTAATATTCTCTCTTTGTCTTTTGCTCTTGGTATTTTAATTATGATGTGTCTTGCTGTGGTCTTCTTTGGACTCCTTTTGTTTGGGGTTCTCTGTGCTTCCTGGACTTCTAAGTCTATTTCTTTCACCAGGTGGGAGAAGTTTTCAGTTATTATTTCTTCAAATAGATTTTCAGTATCTTGCTCTCTCTCTTCTTCTGGCATCCCCATAATTTGCATGTTGGTACCCTTGAAATTGTCCCAGAGGCTCCTTACAGTATATTCATATTTTTAGATTCTTTTTTCTTTTTTCTTTTCTGGTTGGGTGTTTTTTACTTCTTTGTATTTCAAATCTTTGACTTGATTCTTGAAATCCTCTAGTCTGCTGTTATTATTTTTTATTTCAGTCAGTGTATGTTTAATTTGTAGTTGGTCCTTTTTCATATCCTCAAGAGTCTTGCTAAATTTATTGGTCTTTTCTAGAAAATTATTGAAAAAACCTTATAATCATGTTTTTAAACTCTATATTCAGTGGTTTGCTTTCCTCCACTTTTTAATTTGTGATCTGTGTCTTTGTCTCTGCATTTTGGCTGCTTCCCTGAGTTGATAGAATGGCTTTATGTGCTAGGTGTCCTATAGGGCCCAGTGGCTCAGCCTCCCCAGTTACCTGAGGTGCATCCCTTTGTGGGCTATGTTCACAGTCTTGTTGCAGTTAAGCCTTGATTGTTGTTGGTAGCCCTGGGAGGAATTGATCTCCAGGCCAATTGGGTGTGAGGATCAGCTGTATCTATGCTGGCAGAACTTCTGTGCTGGAGATACCCTTATGAGAGAAGACTTGCAAAAGCTTCTATGCTGAGCTTGGATGGGGTGGAGTCTTTAGGCAGAGCAGACAGCAGTGGCTTCCAGTCAGCCCTGCCCTAAGAGGCCCTTAAGTCTCCATGTCCCGCAGTAACCATTGCAAGCTCCTCTGAGAGAAAGCCGCCCTTGAGTTTCGCCCACTGCTAGACAGTCTAGTTTCTATCTGAATGAGTCTGGGTCCCCAGAGTCTCACTCAGAACTGGAGTTCAGAGCCATCAGGAGCTTTTGTCTCCCTCCCTATTGAGGAAGCCGATTGAGAAAGCCAGCCACTTATTCAATTGCCAGCCCTCTCCATGTGCACGTGTGCCTCCATCTCTCTGTCTTCCACAGTTCCTCTGAGTCTCAGTGTGCTTTTTTCTTTCCTGACGGTCCAGTTTCTTCCCAAATGAGTCTGGTTCCCCAAAGTCTCACCTAGAACTGTAGTTCAGAGCAGTCGAGAGCTTTTGTCTCCCTCCTGGTTGAGAAAGTCAGCCACGTACTCAGCTGCCAGCCCTCTCCATGTGGGCCTTGGTATTTCTGCCTTCTGTAGCTTCTCTGAGTGTCAGTGTGCTTTTCTATTTCCTTCTAGTTGTAGAATTTCCACTCATCCAGCCTTCCTGTGGTTCTGGATGATGTCTCTTTTGTCTTTTAGTTGCAGTTTTGAAATTGTTTTGCGAGGCAGCAGGTTAGGTGTTTACCTGTGCCACTATCTTGGTTTTTCTCTCAGAAATGTCAGCTTTATTACTGATAAAGCCAATTGTGAGGTGTGACATTAGATTAATGGCAAATAGTTCTTTCTTTTTTGAAATCCATGTTTTTATTTTTTATTTTTAGAGAGAGAGGAAAGGAAAGAGATAGAGAGATAGAAACATTGATGAGCTGTTTCATTCAGCTACCTCCTGCACACCCCCTACTGGGAATAGAGCCTGCAACCCTAGCATGTGCCCTGACCAGGAATTGAACCATGACCTTTTGGTTCCTGGGTTGATGCTCAACTGCTGAGACACACTGACTGGGTACAAGTAGTTCTATCTAATACTTCACCTCTGAATTGGACAGGTTTTCTGACCCAGTCAACTTGTTAGTCTAGGCAGACAGAGCATGGGTTTTTTTTTGTCTGTTCAGTGAGTTTACTGTGGAGGACAGTTTATTTGAACTGTATATTCAGTGACTTCCCCAAAATTCATCTTCCATGAGCTTCTCTTTCTCTTCCAAAAAAAGAATGTGAGAGGAGTGGTACACAGACTTTGGAAGTTCCTCTCCATGAAAACATGACACAGGGAGACTAAAAATGTCCCTCATCAACAGACTACTGACTAAATCCACTTTTTTAAAAAAAAAAACCTTATATACTTTTAATATATATTTTATTGATTTTTTTACAGAGAAGGAGGGAGAGAGTTAGAGAGTTAGAAACATCAATGAGAAAGAAACATTGATCAGCTGCCTCCTGCATACCCCCTTACTGGTGATGTGCCAGCAACCAAAGTACATGCCCTTGAGTGGAATCGAACCTGGGACCCTTTATTCTGCAGGCCGACACTCTATCCACTGAGCCAAACCAGTTAGGGCTGAATCCACCAATTAAATACTATATCTTTCAGAGTCAAGCCTCACCAACTATTCTGGTCTTATCTCCTGCTACTTTTCCTCTTGAACTCTGCCTTCCCCCAACCAGGTCTTCTCACTGTTTCCGAACATACCAATCCCTCCTTTTCTGTTTACAATCTTCTCTAACTACCGGACCTCTGCAGTCCGTGTGGTAAGCTCTTACTCATCCCTTACGAACAACATCCTACGTATGTCTCTTCTGAGAAAAGCTCTGTGACCTTCTCCAAACTTCCTTTCTCAAGGTCACATCTTCTCATGCTCTATTTTCAGTACCGTACACAGTGGTTGGAATTGGGGCCTAATGGGATCTCATTAAACATTTTTTATATTTTAAATCAAATTAATGAATGGTTTTTTTGTTTTGTTTATATTTCTGCTTTCCTCTTGAGGGACCCATAAGAAGAGTGACTTTGCTTTAGTCAATAGCTCAAACAGTGCCTGCTACATAATAGGGATTAAATTAATTCTTGTTCAATGAATAAAAGAATGAATAAGATAGTGTGGAATGGGAGAAAAAGTAGGACTTTGAAATCAGAGAAGATAGGGCTAAAATCATAGTTCTTCAATTTTGCGAGCTGTTTGGCTTCAAGCAAATCATTTAATATTCATCTTGTATGGCTGGTGAGATACTGGCAATAGTGTACATAAAACACCTGGCACATACTAAGTGTTCAGGAAATGGTGGCTGTAATCATGTCATTTGCTTTTATCATTAAAGGCTTTATGTTAAAATTATTAATGAAGATCAGTTTTCTTGGTGCTAACCGAGAATATTTTTGTGTACCTCTTTATAAAGAATGAAGTGAAACTCTGTGGTGCATACCTCATTGCTATCAGTGGAGTCAAGTATCTTTAATGGAGTATAATAATATCCACCAAACGTATTAAGAATTCTATGAAAGGATTCAGCAAGAAATATTTCAACATTCCTTAGCAAGAAATATTTCAAAGTCATCTAAAAGACTCAACGATTAGTGCTTCCCATTCAAGTCCAGAATGCAAAGTCAAGATGGCTATTATAAGACACCCAGGGCTCCTGCAAGGCCAAAATGCCTTTGTGTGAATATACATAGGGGGATTTGTGAAAAGAACAAAACAGAACAGAATACCCACCAACATTTCCATTTTCAAAATGTTCTATTGCATTTGCACTTATTCTAGATTGTTCAATAAATTCAATTACAGCTTTAAGTTATATGATAATATAGAACTTTTTTATCTTAAATCATTCTGATTATTTTGAAAGTAATCATCATTTTCTATCTGGTGTCTATAGATTATCTGGAATCTATGTAACCACATGTCTTAGGATGGCAAACACATACTGTGCTCTGCAGACACGTCATCTTGATTAAATGTGTAGCAACTTACAGGACAAGGTTAGTTTTTACTTTATATTTTTGAAGTAACATTAGTCCAAAGCATGGCTATAAGAATCAAAATCTGGTTGATGTAATGGAAAGAATATTGCTTTTAAAAAATGTCTGTTTAGTTCTGAGCTCTGCAATTGGTTGTGTGTCCCTGGCAAATCTTCTCTAAGCCTCAGTTTCCTCATTTGTAAAATTGGATTATTAGTCTCACCCCAAGCTAATTGCCAACATTTAAATAAAACTTATACACACACACACACACACACACACACACACACACACACTGGTTCTTTTAAATGTAGGTACTTCATATATTTTTTAATATCATGGAATGCAAACATAGCTCTCTGATAGAGTTCAGTGGTCTTTCAATCCACTCCCATGTTTTCTATGTGAAAAAATAAAGAAAAAATAGGTAACATGCCATTTTTCTACTTTGTTTTTTCTTCTTATGGTTGAGTCTTATAGTATTCCTGAACTACTTCTAAAGGACATGCTCTACTTGCTTTACTGAATCTTGGTCAAATAATTTATTCATTCATCCAGCAGATATTTATTAAACACCTATTATAGGCCAGACACTGCGAGGCATTAGACTTTCTGTGTTAAATAAGATAAGCAAAATTTCTATTCCCTTAGGAAAGAAAAAAAAAACCTACAAAATGAAATAATGAAGCAAAACTAAATTTGAGGTATTTGGATTAGGACTTGAGCTATGATAATAAAAAACAAACAAACAAAAACAGGATTATGTGTTACAGAATAACTTGGGGCAAACTTGTGTCTTCCAGACACTGATATTGGGAAGATTTAGAAGAGACATCTCCAAGAAACCAACAAACTAAAACCAGGTTAATGAGTCATCTCAGTAAAGGCCACAGGAAGCATTTTGGATTTGGATTTTAGTGGAAGATCACTCTAAAAGCTAAGAGAACAATGTTTTCTAAGGGGGTAAAAGTGGAAACCATGAGAGGAATAAGTATTAAAAAGTAAAGGTGGGTGCTACTCCAGGAAGGGTAGGCAGGGAGAGTCTCTCTGTGGAAGAATCTACATTTGAGATGGGACCTGAGTGAAATGAGGGAGGAAACATGTTTCAAGTTGCTGGATTAAGAGGCATCAGTGAGTGAATGTAGGATGCACAGATGACAGTATCTGTAGATGGATAGAATATCAGGGGAATGGAGAGACCCTAAGGCCTGAGTGGTCCTATGACTCAGATATAGTGATCTAAGAGAGAAGGAGATTTTTGAAAGGATGAGTATATCAAGAATTTGTTTTGTGTGTAGATGATTATTTTAATTATCTTTTGGATATACAAAAGAAAAGCAGCAAAGCTTTAATTAGAAAACCAACTGCAGCTTCCTCATCTTCCATAGCTCCATTTCAAGACGCAGTCAGACTTTGGTTGTCCCCTTATCCCTGGTCTTATGCACCCCTCACATGAGAAGGCAGGCCTCTTCATGGAAGACGCTGATGGGAAGGGCCCGGCCAGGAGACATGGACCCTGGTTTGTGTGGAGATGGAAGGCAAAATCACAGCATATACCTGAAGTATCCTCCTTGAGAATAAATTTTACTCAAAATACTGAGGGGAAAATGGTATTTCTATAGAAACATAACTACAGATAAATTATGGAGTTGAGTGAAATATTTGCATGGATTTTAGGGGTGAAATAAACTCAGAAACAATTATAATACAAATATACTGGCTTGTATATATAACACTTTGGGAGACAACTTACTCATAAGTCAAAGGAAATATTTCATTATTTTAAAATTTAAAAAAAATGATAATTATTGATTCTCACTTTTAGTGTTACTGCTTGAAAAGGAAGTATCAAAAAGTTTGTAAACTAGAAACTGAGAACTTATATACAAACTATATTGGTATGAGGGGCCCAGTATAAGAATCCGTGCACCTTGAAAGGAACTGTGGGCTGCGAGGCTGCAATAGGCACAGGGGCAGGTCTCAACCCATCTTCTGCATCCCTTCCTGGTCCCTCTATCTTTTTTTCTTTTTGTTTAAGAAATCTTTATTGTTCAGATTATTACAATTGTTCCTCTCCCCCCCCACCCCCCGCATAGCTCCCATCCATCCAGCTCCCACCCATCTCTTTGCCCTTACCTCCCCCCATTGTCCTCATCTATAGCTGTATGATTTTTGCTCAGTCTCTCCCTACACTCCCCTCACACCTTTCCCCCTGAGAATTGTCAGTCCACTCCTTTTCTATGCCCCTGATTCTATTATATTCACCAGTTTATTCCGTTCATCAGATTTTTAATTCACTTGATTTTTAGATTCACTTGTTGATAGATATGTATTTGTTGTTCATAAGTTTTATCTTTACTTTTTCTTCTTCTTCCTCTTCTTAAAGAGTATCTTTCAGCATTTCATATAATACTTGTTTAACAGTGATGAACTCCTTTAGCTTTTTCTTATCTGTGAAGTTCTTTATCTGCCCTTCAATTGTAAATGATAGCTTTGCTGGATAGAATAATCTTTGTTGCAGGTTCTTGTTATTCATCACTTTGAATATTTCTTACCACTCCCATCTGGCCTGCATAGTTTCTGTTGAGAAATCAGCTGACAATTGTATGGGTGTACCTTATAGTTAACTGTTTTTCTCTTTTTGCTTTTAATATTCTCTCTTTGTCTTTTGCTTTTGGCATTTTAATTATGATGTGTTGGTGTGATCCTCTTTGGATTCTTTTTTGGGGGGTTCTGTGCATTTTCTGGACTTGTAAATCTATTTCTTTCACCAAGTGGGGGAAGTTTTCAGTCATTATTTCTTCAAATAGGTTTTCAGTATCTTGCTCTCTCTCTTCTTCTGGCACCCCTATAATTTGGATGTTGGTACCCTTGAAGTTGTCCCAGAGGCTCCTTACACTATCTTCAAATTTTTGGATTCTTTTTTCTTTTTGCTTTTTCAGTTGAGCGTTTTCTGCTTCTTTGTATTTCAAATCTTTGACTTGATTCTTACTATCCTCTAATCTGCTGTTAGGTTTCTGTATATTTTTTTATTTCAGTCAGTGCATGTTTAATTTGTAGCTGGTCCTTTTTCATCTCCTCTTGGTTTTAGGTAAATTTATCCATCTTTTCTAGAAAATTCTTCAAAAACCTTATAACAGTGGTTTTGAACTCTATGTCCAGTAGTTTGTTTTCCTCCATTTCTTTTGTTTGTGATCTGTTCCTTTGTCTCCACATTTTCACTGTTTCCCTGAGTTGGTAGAGTAGCTTTGTGTGCTAGGTGTTCTATAGGTCCCAATAGCTCCGCCTCCCCAGTGACCTGAGTTAGACTCTCTTGGTGCATCCCTTTGTGGACTGTGTGTACAGCCTTGCTGTAGTTAAGTCTTGATTGTTGTTGGTATCACTGGGGGGAATTGACCTCTAAGCCAATTGGTTGTGAGGATCAGCTGTGTCTTCCAGAGAGAACTTCTGTGCTGGAGTCAGCCTTATGATATAAGACTTGCAAAATTGTAAAATCCTCTGTGTTTAGCTTGGATGGGGCAGAGTCTCAGGGCTGAGCAGACAGCCTTGGCTTCCCATCAGCCTTGCCATATGGGGCCTCTGGGTCTCAGTGTCCCTTGGTAATTGCTGCAATCCTCTCTGTGCACACTGGCACTTGCGTGCCTCTGGACTTCTGCCTTTCCAGCTCCCCTGAGTTTCCATGGACTCCGGGGACCCAAAACTGGGATTCAGTGTATTCGGAAGTGGATTTAAGCACAGTTGGGAGGTTCTGTCTTCCTCCCCCTAGAGAAAGCCAGTGGCACAATTAGCAGTCAGTCTTCTCCGAGTGCACTTGCATGCGCTTCCATACCTCTGTCTTTTGTAGCTCCCTCTGTATGAGTCTCGCCAGGAACTGGGGTTCAGTGCAGTTGGGAGTTTCTGTCTCCCTCCCACTAGAGGAAGCCGCCCGTCCTCTCCACGTGTGTGTCTCAGTACCTCAGCTTTTTGCAGCTCCTCTGAGTCTGTGAGCGCCTCTCTTTCTTCCTAGTTGTAGAATTTCCACTCATCCAGCTTTCCTGTGGTTCTGGATGATGTATGTTCTGTCCTTTAGCTGTAGTTTTGAAATTGTTGTGCAAGGCAGCAGTTTAGATGTTTGCCTAATTTGCCTTCTTGGTTTCTCCCTCCAGTCCTCTTTCTGTAGGCAGCACCACCCCCACTGCTATTTCCACTCCCATGTGCTGACAGTGCTGGCCTCGTTTGCACCTGTTGTTGATGTGGAGTGATTGGGGCCAGCACTAGCAGCAGATGCAAGTACTGAGCAGGACCACAGTGCACAGAAACAAAGAATTTTCAGCAACCATCAGAGACTCACCCTGATGATAGCAACTGGCGCCCCACCTTGGTCTGGTGCCCCCACTCACCTGTTCCACTATGCCCCCGTGGCCAACACCCGCTATGTTCTGAGCACGCCCCCTCGTGGTCAGCGCATGTCATAGTGACTGATTGGTTGTTCCATTGTTCTGTAGTTTGATCTATTTGCATATTAACCTTCTATTATATAGGATTGACACATCCTCAGGATTTGGGTATGAAATAGATTGCTTCTCTGTCACAGTTTCTGTGGGATATTTTTGTCTGTCACAATTTTTATAGGCATAATTACCTGTTTAGTTATTTTATTTTCTCTTTAATTTTTCTTATTTCTATAAAGATAATTCTGAGATCAATTGTATTCTGTTTCTATAGTTCAGCAAACTAATTAATTAACCAACCTATTAATTTTATGGGAGAAAAAGTAATCCAGGCACTTATTTGGCATCGTATACAAATGAAGTTGACCACTCTTAATTATTTAATTTTTATTTAATTTGATAATCTAAAACTGAAGTCTTAAAATACTTGGGGGATCTGGTTTTCAATCTTGTAAATTCTCTGGCCGAATGTCATTGCCTGTTCCTAGGTCTGATGTCATTGTGCTAGGCTTCCCAGTAGCAGGCTATTTCATCTGTTATTCAGATATATCTGCAGTGCCAAGTTCTATTTAAAGAGCAGAGGAAGTAATTATGTACTTGCTTCTCTTAAAAAAAAAAAAAGCCTGCGGGACAGATTATGGTCAGAGCAGCAATGTTGAAGTTATTGAGGCAGAAATAACTTGGGTGAAAAAAATATAAAGTGATCCCAAGAGAATTAACATTATTACCAAAGTGCCTCCACTTTAACAATTCAATGATAATTTTTCTACTGTAAGTACACTCAACTCCATAATTTTTCTATTTTAAGTACACTGCATTTGTATTCACAAGGGTGTTAAGAGAAAAAAAAATTTTTTTTCCTTGCATTTTAACAAAAGATTTTACAATGACAAAATAATTTACTGAAAATAGCAGTTGAGAGGTCTGTTAGAATTCTATTGTTACTTTCAGAGCAGATGCTATGTCACATGCAAAATGCCAAGACCACAGGAAAATAATTTTAGCTGGGTAAAAATATGTGACATTTAAGAAAGAAATGGTAGTGTCTTGATTCATTTGTTAATTGAGCATTTCAACATTTTCTACACACAATTGTTTGAAGGTTATAAAATGTAAAAAAAGATGCAATCCTTGCCCCTATGGGATTTACATTTTTAGACAAGCTAAAGTGTTCTTTATAATTCATAATATGTGGAAAGGATAAAAGAAAGACAGATAAATCAAATGTATTCTTGGTCTCATCAAAGAGAGGTCTCAATGTTGGGTTTTAAATGACATAAGATTATGGTTTGGCCTGGGCATTAAGGGGAAAATATGTCTAAAGTGAATTGGATTTGTTTGAGTAGAAGCTGGAAATAGGAAAGAAACATTGCAGAGTGTGGGATAAATTTCAGAAGAGATCAGATAAGGGTTTCAAAGAATGGAAATTATGTTAATGCATTGACAAGTTCTTCCAGTGATATTTAAGGTAAAGAGATGTAGGGTAGGATAGAAATAGATGACATTTTTTGCTTAAAGTCTGAACACAGACAACAAAACAAATATTTTACAATTTAGGCAGTCTTGGGAAATCTACCCCAGATGGACATCAAAACTATAGGCAGTGAAACAATTATATGTATTGGATACACTCTAAATAGAACCTCAATTAATTTCAAATAAACAAAAACACTGTCTTGTAAGTGTTGCAAGTTGTTTTCTGTCTTCTAAGATGGAGACTAAATTTATTTTTGAAACAGATTTTCCCATTATTCCGTTAAACAATATAACACTGGAAGCAGACAATTTAGAGAGAGGGGGGAACAATTTATGAGTTCAAGGAAGAGCTGGATGTAAGGAATTAAATCAAACATTAATACTATAGCCATGATGACTGAGTTTAGAGTTCTAAATTGTGTGTGTTGTTAGGAATTGTAAGTTCTGCAAATCTTATTTCTGATAAAGATACATTTCCTTTCCTACAAGTTAGTCTTTTTACATGTATATTGCATCTTTCTTTTAATAGGCATGTATGTTCCCTTGTCTAAGCAGATGCCTAGGGGTGGTAGGTAAAGAGACCCTGAATCTAAAAAATATAAGGACCTGAAGTTCCTTTCATCTTATTACCACTGCTATAGGAGGTAGACTATGTTTATGTAGTCTACCTTGAACAGGGCCAGGGATGCCTCACATGTAAAGGTATTTAAGACAAATAATATAGCCTTTGGTGAATGTACTGACACAAACTATTACTTTCAGATTCCTTTTTAGTGCCATTGTAATCCTAGGTATAAAGCAGCAGTTGTCTCTATAGTAGGCAGAATGGCGGTTCCCTAAGATAATACTCTCTGAATACCCATGTTATGTTACATTAAAAGGGGGAATTAAGGTTGCTAATCAGCTAACCTTAAAATAAAGACATCATCCTGGATTGTCAGAGTGGCTCTACTGAGATCACAATGGAGGCAGGAGAGCCAGAGAAGATGTGGCAATGGGAGCTTTGTCAGGTGATGCAGTGTGAAGAAGACTCACCACCATTGCTGGTTTTGGAGATGAAGGGAGGTGACTACAAGCCCAGCTATGCAAGCAGCCTCCAGAAGCTTGCAAAGGCAAGGTAACAAATTCTCTGTTGGAGCCTCAGAGGAATGCTGCCTGCCTTTGATTTCAGCCCATTGAGACCCATCTTGGAATTCTGACCTCCAGAACTGCAACATAATACATTTATGTTGTTTTAAGTCAAAGTCTGTGGCAAACCGTTACAATAGCAATAGGAAACTAATACAATTTTAAGTGCACTAGGTTACAGAAGACCAATTATCTCAGAGGAGAGTCAATGAAGGAGAAGGAACCAAGAGATAGCATTTTTTTCCCTTCCTGGGTTCCTGTCTTGGACTCCATCGTATGGGAATAAGCAGAACACCTTTATGATGGAGAGAAGGGCAGCTTTTGCCTCACAAAGCTAGACTAAGAGTGAGTCAGGGAGCTGGCCTGGAAAGGAACTCCAAGGCATGTGTGCAGGTCTCTTTCCTTATCTTGGAAACTTCAAGTAGAGTATCATTAGTCATGGCTGTGCACTGAGAAATGGGACATGCTCAGTAAAAACAGTACAGTGCTTTTTGTCCAGTTTTCCAGAAAGAGGGTGCTAAGGGCCATGGCAGTCATCAGTAGAGAACAGCACATCTAGCAAAGCTCTAATACCACAAGGGAATGTGTAGAAGCAATTTTAGAGGTTCTTGCAGAAAAACCTGGGGTCAGCCTCAAATGATTATAATTTGGGTTCTAGCAATAAATACAAGATTTCTGATTCATAGTAATAAACAAAAATATGAAACAAAAGATTAAGTAAATTGAACTGAGCTCAAAAATAAAATGGACATTTAAAAAAATCTGATCACAGTAAGATCCTATATAATAAAAGGGTAATATGTAAATCAGCTGAACAGTGGAATGAATGGTTGCTATGATGTGCACTGACCACCAGAGGACAGAAGCTCAATGCAGGAGCTGCCCCCTGGTGGTCAGTCCACTCCCACAGAAGGAGCACCGCTCAGCTACAAGCCCAGCTGACCTTAAGGATGTCCACAAGCCATCAGTTGGACATTCCCCAAGAGTTCTCCAACTGCTAACAGGCGCAGGCCGGGCTGAGGCCCCCCACCCCTGAGTGCACAAATGTTGTGCACTAGGCCTCTAAAATATATAATACTTTTCTCTCTATATATATATATAAAAGCCCAGTGACCAGAATGACTGGTGGCTATGATGTACATTGCAACAGCTAACCAGCCTGATCTGGGCCCCAATTGGCCCCTCTCTCAACCAGTCCAGCCCTCAACACCCCGAATGAGGGTAGGGCCAGTTGCCAATTGCCTGCAGCCCCTCCCCTGCATCAGCTCGCCCAATGGGTTCTCTTTGGGGCTAGCCAGCTGGATCCCATCTGTGAACAAATTTGTGAACCAGGCCTCTAGTACATATATAATGAATCTATTTATATAAAGTTTTTAAAGTTGCAAAAGTACAGTATAGAGGGATTTTAGTTTTATGGCTACATAAGAAAACATAAAAACATACATCAGAATTCAGACACATGATCTGAAACAAATCTTTTTTTTAAAAGCAGTTCTTTTTAAACATAAACATTTGTAACATTTGTTAGATCCAAGTGATGAATTTATAAGTATTTATTATATTTTTCCCTATCATTACTATTTTCCTCACACTTCATACTTTTAAAATCTAATCCTATATAATAAAAGGCTAATATGCAAATTGTCCCCTCGACTGGGAGTTCAACTGGGAGTTCAACCAGGGTTGGGTCTGGCCCCAATTGGCCCCAGCACCCTGATCAGGGGTGAGGCCAGCCTGGTAACTGCCTGCGGACCCTCCACTTGGCCAGCCCCATCATTGATTGCACCCCCATCCTGATCAGAGGTTGGTCTGGCCAGCCAACCTCCTGCATCTCCTCCTCAAGGCTGGCCTGGCCTGATTGTTGTTGATTAGGGCAGGCTGGCTAGATTCAACCTATGCATGAATTCATGCCCTGGGCCTCTCGTAGAAAAATAAAAATAAAGTGACTTTGCTTTGGTTCATTGAGTAATATATTTTAGATACATGAGATGTGGTGAGAGGAGCTGGTTCATATACACAAGATAAGAATACTACATAACTAGGAGAACATTGTGTCAATTACTCATACTATTAAGAAGAGTAAGAAGTCTCATAAGTGCAATACCAATCATGTGATAGGTTTTCCATTCAAAAAGACATGGACTTTGAAAAATCTAAATCCTATATAATAAAAGGCTAATATGCAAATTGTCCCCTCGACCAGGAGTTCAACCAGGAGTTCGACCAGGGGGTGGATCTGGCCCCAATTGGCCCCTGTACCCCGATCGGGGGTGGGGCCAGCTGGCCAACTGACTGTGGATCTTCCCCTTGGCAAGCCCCATCACTAATTGGGAATACTCAAGTTCACTAAATCAAAATTTTGTAAACTGAATGAAGGTAACCTCCTATAAATCACATTGAGGGAATGTTCAGTAAGAATGAATTCTATTACTGCTTCATGCTTCAAAAGCTTTGAAGAAAAGCTTTTATTTCAGTTTCCATGTTGCTATTCACAATTTGTTACAAGTTCTAATACCAGATTATCAAGGGGACTGATTCAGAGAAAATAAGGTTTAGCCCAAGGTGAGTAAATATATTAAAATGCAACCATGAAATCTATATGAGTAGTTTTTCGTTTCTTCTATGCTTTTTGAAAAGAATTGTTTAAAAGTGCACATTTTCTTTGTACTTTATCTTCTGATTTCCCAATAAAATTTTTCTTCTAGAATTATTATCTGAATAATAATTGAAAACTTCCAGATAAATAAATTATACTACTTAATCACTCATTGATCTTTAATATTTCACATGGCATTAATACAACTTAAAATTATTCACAAATTAAATTTTAAATTCTTAGATTATACCTGCTAATAGTGCTAATGTGTTTTAATATCATTTGAAACTTTGGATATAGGAAAGATTCTCATTTAAATTTTGAATCAAAGCATACCAATAAACTAAGATGACATGTATGTTCAATGCAAAATGAACAAAGTGAAGAAATATTGGTGATTATGGATAAAGGAACACATATATTTATGAAATCGAATCTATCAGTTAACAAATATTTACACGTGCCTACTATTTTCCCAGGATTAAAAACAATAATGAAAGGTTTATATCAAAACTAAGAATATCAGCCAGTTGGAGTACTGTGTATTAAACTACAAAGCCTGGAACCTTTCTCAACTGCCAATAAAAAAATGCCTGATTTATTGATTTATTTTTAAAGTGTGCACATCTCCTTTGCTATTTACTGGCACTTCACTCACAGACTTTTAGTTTTGTTGGGCATAAGTGAGTAACATATTGCAGTCATATATTAAGGCAAGATCAGTCACGGCAGGTAGGGGAGAAGAAAGGCATGGATAGCGGTTGAAGTTGAGAGTGGGATGTCAAAGAACTAAGGATGGCAAGGAAGGCTCCATTTAAGGCCACAAAGGAAGGGCTTTTGTAGGTACTGGAGGGAGAAATGTTTGTTATGGAGTGGAATTCATGCTAGCAGTTTCCACCTCAAATATTGTATAACAAAGCACGATTCTTCTTGAGTCAATATTAGACAACCTTCGTGACTCATCCTAAGAACTGAGGGTAGCTGTTGGTGGCCAGTCTTGATTCTATGAGACATAATCACCTCATCTGCCTATGCCAGTACCACCACAGCCCTCCCATAAACTCATCACTCTATTTAAAAGACAAAATGTTATCATTGGCAGAATCACTGATGAGCAAAAGAAAAAAAAGGACAACTCACAGGGAAGTCCGAACAGACTGACCACTCATCTAGTGCGGCAGCCACACTGAGGGAGAGATTTGAGGGATGGCAGAGAGAATGGAGAAGACAATCCAAGTCCTGCACTCTAAAGAACTCCAAGGTAGAGGAAGGTGCAGAATATAATGGGCACATGGGCTTAACAGATACCATATTTGCAGTGTTTGGGTCAGATATTTCTCATTAAAATATCTAGATACTAGGTGCCCAGTGCATGGATTTGTGCACCTTGAAAGGAACTGTAGGCCATGAAGCTGCCTTGGTAACAGGGGTGGGTCTTGGCCTATCCTCTGTGCCCCCACCTGGCTCCTCCCACTGCAGCTCCTGGTCCCCTGCCTTTGGGCAGCCCTGCTCCCATGTGCTGACAGTGTTGGCCCTGCTGGCACCTGCTGACAGCATGGAGCAATTGGGGCTGGTGCCAGCAGCAGGTGCAAGCCGTGGTTGCTGCCACAATCGCCCCTCTGGAGCAGGGGGTGGTGGAGAAGTTTTCAGGGGTAATAGAGACCCACAGCTGCCACTTGCACCCGCTGATAGGACTGAACAATTGGGACTGGCACCAGATGCCAGTAGTGGATGGGAGCAGCTGTCAGCTGGGGTTACCCCTCAGGACCAGGGGGAGCTGGAGAAGCCCTGAGTGGCAATTGGGGCCAGCGGCCACTGCTCACATCTGCTGACAATGCTGAGTGAGCAATGCCAGCGCCAGCTGCAGGTTCAAGTACTGGTTGGACCGTGGCACGCAGGAGCAAAGAATTTTCAGTAACTACCAGAGGCTTGCCCTGATGACAGTGACCAGCACCCCACCTTGGTCTGGTGGCCCTGCTCACCATCCCGCCACAGCCAATGCCCACCATGTTCCATGCTCTGCTACCTGCTGCCAATGCCTGCCATGTTCTGTGCACACCCCTTGGTGGTCAGTGCACATCATAGCAACCAGTTGTTCTGTTGTTTGGTTGTTCTGTCATTTTGCCCATTGGTCTATTTGCATATTAGAGTTTTATATATATATATAGATTACAGAACTCAAGTCCCACCCTAAACCTTCACTCTCATTAATTTCCAGTATCCTAATATTGGTCTTTATCCTACTGGTGCATGTGAGAGTTTTAATTTTTCTTTTTATATATTTTAATTACATTATAGGATCTAGAAATGAAGTAATAATGGTTCAAAATAAGAAAGATGTCCTTAAAAAGAAATAAACATGTTTAAAAGAAGATTGAGGAGCAAGAGAGTAGGAATGAGGGAAGAAAAAACAAAATTGGATCACTGACAAATTGTTGGGTGGTTTATGAATATAATAGAAAACATGTCCATCTTAGAGGGCTGTAAAAACGTCTACGCTTCAAAAGTTCTCTCTATATAAACTGATAAGTAAATAAAATATATTTACTGTAGGTAAGTTTCTTTCTTAATCAGTGCTGCCTTCTTACCTGTGGTTTGTTTGTTTGTTTTTATCATTCATTTGTTTTAACAAGGAGCAGAGTTTCTTGCAAAATAATTTTTAACTGATAAACGAGTAACTCAGTATGAATCATATTATTTACAAAATCACCCATAAAAGGAAACATTCTCAGGGAGGGCAAATAATTTTGACATCTCATTGTTGAGCACTTACTATATGCTCTAGCATTCTCTTAGGGGTGCTAGAGATGCTACACTGAGCAAGGTAAGCTTGCCCCATGAAGCTTGAGGTCCAGTAGTGGAGACACACAGTTAGCCATCATAGTTCAATAAGCACTGAAGGGTATCAGTTTACTTGATTAAGGACTGTAGGGCAGGGGTCATCAAAGTTTTCGTTTTTGTAAAGCTCCAGATGTTTTAGGCTGTGGTCACATAGAATATCATAACTAATCAACTTGCCATTATATAGTAAAAGTGGCCATAGAAAATGTATGAACAAATGGCATGCTCCAACAAAAATTTATTTAGGAACACTGAGCTTCAAATTTCTTCTGTTGATAATGTCATAAAATATTTATCTTTGCTCTCTTTTTCAGTTATTTAAAATTGTAAAATTCCTTCTTTGCTGATGGTCATAGACAGGGCCTTAAAGAAAACCTTGTAAAGAAGGAGCATTGAAACTGAGAGCTGGGGATAAATAAAATCAGAAAAAGTCAAGTTGGGTCAGATGGGGTGGGCGATTAGAGTACTCCATTTAGGTGCACTGAGGAATAATAGAAAAAGTATATGAAGATAGTTCAGCTTTTTTTGAAGCTATCTAATTGTAATAAAAGCAACTCAGAGGATACATTACAAGGAGAACTTTTTTTTTCAGCTCTCAAATCACACGGCCTATGGGAGCACTTACTCCACCTACCAGGGAGATTGGACTACCGCTTCATGTAAACTGTGTGTAATTAGCACTTTACTCCATTTGCCTGGAGGCCACAGAAAGCAGCAAATGACTCCCTCATTCTCTTGCTACTTTAGCAAAACAATCATATCAGTGCAGAAAAAATAGTATCACAAATGTGTGTTGATTTAGCAAGGCTTTGGCAATAGGTTTCTTTAAGTCCATTAGTATAACTTTTTGTGACATTGGACAACTCACTTCACCTCCTTTGCACCTCCTTTTGTACCTGCTAGGTAAAAATGATAACCATCAAACCTACCATAGTTATCCTTAGAGCACATAAAATATTTTGACATGCATGTCATCACAAGAAAGTCCCCAGTTTTAGAGCAATTAGATGAATATGTATCTAGGATCAAACATGAATATTTTCCAAAGACTAATACAATTCTGATTTTTAAAAATTTTACTGGGTATGTTGTTACATTTTTTAAAATGATGTTGCCAAAACTAATATGCTATCTAATAAGAGTAATATGCAAATTGCTCTCACTCCAACACACAAGATGGCTGTCCCCATGTGGTCAAAGACGGTTGCCCCCATGTGGACACAAGATGGCCTCCACAAAATGGCCAGCAGGGGAGGGCAGTTGGGATTGATCAAGCCTGCAGGGGAGGGCAGTTAGGGGTGACCAGGCCAGCAGAGGAGAGAAGTTGGGAGCAACCTGGCCTGCAGGGGAGGGCAATTAGGGGCAATCAGGCTGGCAGGGGAGTGGTTAGGGGGTGTTCAGGCTGGTAGGCAGAAGCAGTTAGGGGCAATCAGGAAGGCAGGCAGGCCAGCAATTGGAAGCCAACAGTCCTGGATGGTGAGAGGAAAGTCCAACTGCCCAGTAGGATCGGGCCTAAATCGGCAGTGGGACATCCCTCAAGAGGTACCAGTTTGTAGAGGGTGCAAGCTGGGCTGAGAGACACACCCTCTCATGCATGAATTTCATGCACGGGCCTCTAGTATTTATATATTTTAGAAAGGAAGCTACAGTTTTGTTGTTTTTAACTGATGTGGAAAATAAAGTAGATTTATTTATTTTAAAATAACATTCAAATTTAATCAATACCAATTTCTTCAGTGTGTTAAAATGTAAAGATAATCTGGCAAAAACAGATAGCATGTGTTTGGCTCTGGGTCCGGTACTTGAGTGGACAGGAAGCAAAAAGTTTTTTTTGGTACCCAAACAGTGCCTGCAATACTAATATAACCAGTCACTAAAGAAGGTGTTAAAGTGCTACCAAGGATTTGAATCTACATTGGTTAGTAAGTAAGTAAGTAAGTAAGTAAGTAAGTAAGTAAGTAAGTAAATAAATAAATAAATAAATAAATAAATAAAACAGCCCTTCTGCTCATTAGGAAACCATCCAAGAGCAGGGAGAGAGAATCAAGTTTCTAATCTATGAGTCAGTCACTTAAAAAAAAAAAAAGGCCAAGCTAACAAGGTCATCATGCAGCCTTTCCCCACTCCCATTTTTCTAGAAAAATAAATTCCTACAGGATTCCTCGGAATCACTACCAGTAAGTTCTATTAAACTGTCAGATTTAGAGGGGGAAAAAATGTCACTGAGACTTCAATAATGAAATTGCAGAAATGATTATGGCAAATTGTTGTTCCTAAATCATTAAAATGACTTATATGACATGCAGTGTAACTGCAACTTTCAAAGTGAAAAATGCATCCCAATGGTAAAGTAGATTCATATTCAAAATCAATGCAATCAAACTGGAAGAATAAGTCTCCATTAGTGAATTCTCCCGGTAAGCCTTCAATTTCTTCTCTGTTGGCAAGGTATCGACCAGTGGATAGAGATTTACCAGGAAACTGCTGACCACAAACATTAAACTCCATAACAAAAATCCTCAGATTGGACATCATGCTGTTGACCACGAGACAATCGAGCAGATGCAATCTATTTTGCCTTTATTTCCCAAAAGCAAGAGTTTGTTTTAATACGATTAAAATGCCCCATTAAAATGATGTTTTATTCTATTCTCATTGTCTCTTTTGCTCCTGATTCCTTCCTTCACCACCCCTCCTGTTCTCTCCAATTTTGACCCGCTCTGGTCTTTTGGCATTATTCTGACATTTGCTTGGCAGAACATAAAACAACAAATATGTTCAATTTGAGTGGTTTCCTGCAATGTTATTCTATCAAACTGGCAATTTCCAAAAGGATTTAGAAAGAAGCGTACAATTCCTCAGACACTGGGGAGGTCTGACAGTGGCTGCCAAAGCAATCCATGCGTCCAGTGGGCCCTCATATCTGAGCACATTAAACACCCCTTTTCTCACGTCTATTTTTATGCCTAATATCAAGCAGATTTCAGACACCTTCTAAGTGGCCTGAGAGCACTATATTTAGCACCTTAAACCTCACAGGAGTTTAGAGTATTTTGGTATGCCTGGTGCATAGACACATAATTCTCCCCCCAGCAGTCATGTAAGGCAATGAAATGTTAATCAGGATGTTTAAATTATATCTGATAGACCAATGGTCTCCCATAAGATGCAAAATCCATTAAAAATGGTTCTATTTATTCCCTATGTATCATTTTCTGCTCCCTGCCCAGCAGTTGACGTTTCCAAGATGGTAGCAACTTTGGAAATTTTATGATTTGATTGTGGCTTGGCTTGAATTCAAATTATAGGGTCTGAATTTGATCACATTAGACGTCTAATGCCTCAGGCAGAGCAGTGCCTGCCAATGTCAATGGTGGCAAGATGTACCACAGCACTAACTGGAGACAGAATCCTGCAAACTCCCAGGATTCATGATAGAACACTACAGGTCTGCAAAGTAGCCAGGCTCTAAACCCATAATGGGTGAGTGTGGCCCATCATGTATTATTTTTTTAGCTCTTAGCTGAAATCTTCTGATCCAGCAACATGGATTCCTTATGAGCCAATTCACTTGTGTTCCCCCAAAGTGTTTAACAACCCAGTCCTTTCCCTTCAGTCCCCAGTAGCAGCAGCATGAGCTGTGGAGTAATTGAGGCATGCTTGCAAGGCTTCTTCACTTTCTTTGGTACTTATTGCTTCATTTTTTTTGTTTCAGGTGAAGGTTTGACACTGGGCTAAAAGATGTTCCAGTGTCCTTTTCGCTCTAAAACTAGAGAAATGAGTTGATGGATTCCTGCTCAGTGGAGATTGGAATAAACAAGCCTTTCTGTTTTTATCAAAGACTATTCTTATTTTATTCCCTTTAAACACAGTCTCCTATCCTGAAATCCAACCAGCACAGGAACTTCTAAACCAATCTTGAGCTTCATACAATGTGACAACATGGCCCTTTGGCTAAACATCCTGGCAGTGTCTTAAATAATGCATTGTCAACAGTGGTAAAACCCTTAGTTCTGGAAGGGCTCCCATTCGTTTGTCCTCTCACAAACTTCTGAAGCCCTGATGGCAACTAGAGCAGAGAAAAAGACCTTGTGACATAGAGCATCAACCTCCAATCGTCCTCTCCAGCATGATTCCAAAATGCAGCATTTCTTGGGTCTAAGAGGAAGTCTCTGAACCAAATGTGGTATTTTGGGAGAAAGTCACAGAATAGGATTCAGTTCCCTGGTGTCTACTTGGCAACTAAAGGCAACCCTTGAGCAAGTCATTCAAGCTCTTGAGGATTCAACTTATTCAAGTAAAAGGTCACAGTCGATGATTTAATTACAAGAATAATGACTGGATTCTTATGCCCCAAACTAAATATCAATATCTACACTAATAAAAGAGAAACATGCAAACTGACTGTCCCTCTGCTGTGCCCACCAGCCAATCAGAAGTGATTATATAAATTAACCCAACAAAGATGGTATGGAGTGAAGACTGAAAGCTTCAGCCCAAGTGAAGACTGAAGACTGAAGACTGAAGACTGAAGCCTGAAGACTGAAGAGGCTTGGCTTCTTCACTGTGGCAAGAGTGAAGGCCTGTGTCCTGAATGCCGGAGGAAAACTGGTGCTGGCAGTCAGGGGAAGGAAGGCCTGTTGCACAAATTTTCATGCAATGGGCCTCTTGTATATATATAAAAGCTTAATATGCATAGTGTCCCCTTAGGAGTTCAACTGGAGACTGGGAGTTTGATTGCTCGCTATGATGTGCACTGATCACCAGAGGGTGTCGCGGAACAAAGGGAGACCCCAGCTGTCAGCCAGAAGGAAGGCCTGGCCAGTAGCCTGAAGGCCATGATCATACCTGATTGCTGGCCAGACCTAGGGACCCTACCCGTGCATGAATTTCATGCACCAGGCCTCTAACATATATATAATAAGTATTATTAAAATGTAGAGAGAGGTTCAATTCAAGTTGTTTAATTGTTCCCTCATATATGAGTAACATTCTCCTTGCCTTTGTGGTAATTACATAGCTATCAGTTCACTGTGCTCATGTTAATCAGAATGTTACACTGGAAGTTTGGAACTTCACCTCTGCTTTTGGTATGAACTAGACCTTACAGACTTGTACACTCTGGACAACTAAACCATTTTTTTCTCTACCTGAAAAACAAGAAGGGAGATTAATGTCACAATTTCTAAGATCTGTTATTCTATGATTAAGTTCTATTGCCAGCCTGGGAAAGTCAATGAAAGCAACCATGAGATGATTAGTTGATGAACATTCTCTTGGTGTGGACAGGTTTGCTTCAAACCTAGAAATAGGAAATTTCAGAATTAGCTAACAGGAAAACGAGTTAATCTATATTTGATTTTTTAAGGTGTGCATTTTCAGTTATTACTATACAAGAGGTCATCTCTATATCAGAGACTTTATTTAGGTGTCAAATAACTTCTCAGTCTGTCCTCAAGAGTCTGGCCTTTTAACTATGTTTCTCTGTTGCTTTTAGTGTCCAACTATTCACTTTACTCAGCACTATCTGATCTTCCTTAGTTGCTGTCAGATTCTCCATCATGGTAGAGTGATTCCCTAGTTGAAGAAAAAGGTAAAATAACAAAATTATTTTGCTATAACATACCACTTCATCTGACATATTCTCTGCTGCCCCTCAATTCCACTCCCCCCCCCCACACACACACACATTTAAAATGAGAAGTGAGATAAAGGATGACCTTTTCTTGGTCCAATGCAGATGGTTGACAAGCCAGACTAAGAACTACACTTGGGAGTTCAGATAACCATCATCATTACAGGAGATGGAGACTCAGGGTCTGCAGTTTTATTATGTCCCCAAATTGTGTGCTGTCATAGTTACAATATCCCTGGTTTCTGTTTTATGCATCTTAAATCCATTCTACAAGTTTAATAAGAAAAGCTTGCTTTTATGAAAACAATATTGAAATTGCCATTTATCTGTTTATTTTTTTCTGATCTCTGAGTTTGCTTTTGTAAAAAAGAGATTTTGTTTCATATTTTACAAGAAACGTTATATATACAAATCCTGCACTGCAAAATGACTGACATTTTAAATAAATTCCTTTTCAGAAAGATTTAAAACAGAACATTTGTAACTAAGAATTTTCAGAGAAAATATTTTTTCAAATATTATTTTAACTATATATAGTATATATATACATAATTATATGTATGTTTGTGTGTATTGTTTTGGGAAGAAAAATAGCCATATTTTTCTTTAAGAACTCAAGTAAATACATGTGAAATCAGAAAAATAATTGTGACTTTCTCACAAATGTGGCCTTTTATCTAGGAAAAAATAAATTTTAAAAAACTTTTCTATTTGTTAAAAGGCTTATTTTAAATTTGAATCACTTAGTTCAATGATTAAAGTATGGCTTTTCCTATCTTAAAATTTGATATCACTATAAAAATTTAGCAAAAAATGAATGAATAATATTTGCTGAAGCCTAAATATTTTCATACATTTTTATTGATTTTATAGAGAAAAGGAGATGGACAAAGAGATAGAAACATCAATGATGAGAGAAAATCATTGATTGGCTGCTTCCTGTATGCCCCCCACTGTGCATTGAGGCCACAACCCAGGTATGTGCCCTGACCAGGAATCAAACTGTGACTTTCTGGTTCATAGGTGGAGGCTCAACTACTGAGCCATGCTGGCCAGGCTGAATCCTACCCGTTTTCAAATGCCTATGATACATTGGCAAGTAATACATGTTCAGTAACCCTGCCTATAATATAAGTATTTTGTCAACAATGTCCATGATTAAGTTGTATACTTAGGTATTTATAGTCATGGAAGTCAATTTTGATTAATCTACTAGTTTAAAGAAATGATGTCTTAATAAGGCTAAAAACTATTAGTGTACAAGATGTCATTTCTTTTACAATTTCATTATGATAAGAGCTGATTCATAAATGTCAATTGACCTTCTGATTCATATACAATATTTAATCCTTGTGTAATCTTTCCAATTAACCTTTGTCTTGGGAAGAAATTTGAGTTGTAAAACTCACTAAAAATATTCCTAGAGAGCAAAAAATTATGAATGCTTAGACATATAAAAAAAAGTAAAAATGGGATAAATGTATAAATTCATCCCAGTGTGATTAAAAATGAAAAGTATGGATTGGTGGCTAACACAGTCCTGTTAAATGACATATCCAAAGATCTAGAAATCATTTATGCCTCTTTTTATTATTCCAATTTTATGCATTTAGGCAAACCCATTTAATGAGTTCCTTTTTCTTCTTCTTTTTTTTAAATATATTTTATTGATTTGTTACAGAGAGAAAGGGAGAAGGAAAGGGATAGAGAGTTAGAAACATCAATGAGAGAGAAACATCGATCACTTGCCTCCTGCACACCCCCTACTGGGGATGTGCCCGCAACCAAGGTACATGCCCTTGACCAGAATCTAATCTGGGACCTTTCAGTCCATAGGCTGATGCTCTATCCACCGAGCCAAACCGGTTTCGGCTAATGAGTTCCTTCTTAATTGCTAAGTACAATGTCAGATATGGTAGATACAAAGAAGAGTAAGTAAGGCTCCTGTTTACAGGGAGCTTAGCCATCATTGTACTAGTGTGGTCAAGACTAAAACAGTTATGCAGAGACTAAAATCATGGTGATAAGGGAGTAATAGAGGCAACCGAGCACAGAGTTTGAGGATGTGAGTTCTGGAGCCCAGTTGCAGAGGTTCACATCCCTGTCATTTATTACCCACTAGAGGCTTGGTGCACAAAATTAGTGCACAAGTAGGGTCCCTAGACCTGGCTGATGATCAGGGCCAATCTGTGAGACAAATGGTGGGTGATCAGGGTTCCCGCTGGCACCTGGCTTGGCCTACCACCACCCACTCGCCATCCCCATGTGTCCCCCTCGTCACTGCTGCCTACTCATCTGCTCCACCATATGGTTGTGATCCCATACTCATCAGGGCCCATCAGGGCTGGCAGCACCTCCACTGCTGCCCACTGCCAGTGCTGTGTTGCTGATGCCTGCCATGTTCCACACTGCCTCCTGGTGGTCAGCACACATCTAACTTCCAGTCAATCGAACTCTTGCCAGTGGGGGCAATTTGCATATTAGCCTTTTACTCTATAGGATATTCTCAAATGCTCTATGCCTCATCTACACAATTGGGGATGAGGCTAACCACATTCACTCTAGGGTGGCAATGATGAGAAAATGAGTGATTATTTATAATGTACTCAAAATCAAACCTGGCATATAATAAGCAGGATGCAAGTATTTGATAAGTAAATAAAGTCATGTGGCTTAGGAAAATGATTAGAGAAGAAGAAACTATTTTGAGGTATGTGGTTCATTCTCCCATATCAGGAAGCAGATTTCAAATGGCCACACATTCTTTGACCCTTCAATCAAAGCTAGAGTCTATGTCCCCTCTCCTAGATCTAGACTGGTTTCTGGCTCCTTCAATCAACAGAGTATGGTGAAAGTTTCATTGTAGATTTCCAAATACAGGCCTCAGGGAATTGAGGAGCTTTCATTTCTTGTCTCTTAGAATTCTCACTCCAGAAGAAACTGCCATATAAAAGGTATGACTATCCTGGGCTACCATTCTGTGGGATGGCCCAAGCTAGCCATCTGGAGAGGCCACATGGAAAAGGAGATGTGTAACCAGCCTCTAGCTGTTGCAGCTATTCCAGGCCAGGAATCAGACTGAAATGTAAGAATTTTAAGCTATCTTTATTTAAGATAAACCCAGCCACCAGTACCATCTTACTGCAATTGCATGACAGCTCCTAGCTGAGCCCATCAATCTTAATAATTGTGAGAGATAATAATAATGTTGTTTTGAGCAATTAGTCTTGGCATAGTTACATAGCGATCGTGAACCCTAACAAAGAACTTATCCACTAAGAAGGGCTCGTCGTGGCACACTGAACTCAAATTAAAAAATAAACAAACAACAACAACAACAAAAATAAGAGTTTAGTAGCCATTTCTACACAGGAACCTCTCACACAAACCACACTTTAGGGAGAAGCCTGCATTAAGCTATCAGCCTCTGCACTGAACTGCCTGCCTACATTGTGTTCCTGGTATCTGAGCCAGTCCTTATAAAGGATTTCCTAGAACTGTATTTCAACCAAGAGGACTGAGGCTTTCTCCATGCAGTTGGAGCTGTGCAGTTTTATTCCCATCAACATCTTTATCTACCAATCAGAGCAATCCCATTCAAGATGGTGCCTTTTGAATTAATCAAACTGCAAGGATTTGGAGTTCTCATTTGCATGAGAATGGACCATTTGGAGACCAGGGGCGGGGATTCTGCCTATATAAGCCAGTTCCCCTCTGATTCAGGGAACATCCTTTCCCTTTCCAACCAAGACTGAAGACTATGTTTCCCCACTGGAACCGAAACACTGAAGATATCTGAAGAGCTGACCAGTACAGGAGCAGAGCAGAGCTGTCTAACTAGAAAGAGGGCTTGACTCAGGGCTACCTCACCCCATTGCCTTCTAATAGACCAGCTGTTCTCACTGCTGTTCCTTGTCACAATTGAGCTGTTTGCACTGAATAAAGTTTTCTTTTTCATTGCATCCCAAATTGGGAATTCCTGTTCATGTTGCATTGACTCAAACAACCATCAATCATTGGACAGATAACCAGAATATCCTCCTGTGCTCTTATCTATTTCAAATTACTTGAAGTTACTTAAGTAGCCCAAGTTATTTCTAAACAGCTTTTCCATCTACTCGTCCCTTTGCTTAGAGAGTTCCTGCACCAAACCTCAATATTCAGTATAACTATTACACTTTTAAAACTTCTTTTACTATTGCATTCAGGTACAACTCCAGACTGACTAACTGTATGTATGTATGTGTGTGTGTAACAAACACAAATCACAGTATGTTCAGTAGTTGACACATTTAGGCCTCTTACAGTCCCCATTTTACAGATGAGAAAGCAGAGGTACAGAAAAGTTAAGGAACTTGGCCAAGAACAAACAGCTGGTAACTGAAAAAGCCATGATTCAAACTCAAACAGTCTGTTTCTGGATTTTGTGTGTGAAACTACCA
The DNA here is from genome assembly GCA_011751065.1 of Lasiurus cinereus. Lineage (NCBI taxonomy): Eukaryota > Metazoa > Chordata > Mammalia > Chiroptera > Vespertilionidae > Lasiurus > Lasiurus cinereus. The sequence continues at coordinate 52,018,284 of JAAGEH010000012.1, read as the reverse complement.
CATGCCTCTACCTAGAGCACTGTCCTCACTTCTTCTAGACCTCCTTTGTTCTTCCGACAGCTCTCAGCTCAAAAGACAGTTCTTGGAGAACTTAACCTAAATCAAATGGCACTGTTCCCGCAGCACCACTCACCAGGTAGATCAAGTTCTACCCACTCTGTTTTAGTCCCTCTGCAATATATATTATAGTAAGAACAGTTTTTTAGCAGAGATATTGTCCTTCGTATTTCCCACTATATCCCCAGAATCTGAGTATTGTAGGGCTTAATAAATATTTCCTGAAAGAAGGAATAAACATGCTTTCTGTTTTCTGTATTCTTATTGTGGATGCAGATGAAACTCACCCAGATAGATCATTACCAGTAATTTGATTCACAACCACTCACTGTCACATGAGTTTAACCCATATCAATAACCTCAGTCCCTTTGCTTACTTATTGATCTGAGCATATCTGAGTTCCGAGAAACATCCTAATGAAGGACACTTATTTCCTGATCACTTACTGCTTCCTAATAACATTCTCAGGAAAAAAAATGGTGGAGGTCTGTAGGGTTTAAATGATATTAGAACTGATATTATAATGTCTGAGGCCAATATTAGAATTATGGTGCTGGTTATCTGGCTATTGCAGAGGTCTTTCAGAGTTGGCTAAGATGAAAGTTATAGAAAACATTATTTTCTATAATGAAAACATTATTTTATTTTCTTCTTTATCTTCCATCAACTAGCCTTTCTTCCTCCCTCTCTTGCTACCACATTTTTTACCTTGATATATCCCCATTATATCCTCTCCTCTCCCCCCGCATTTCCCCCCTCTTTTTGTACAACACAATATTTGAGGCAGATCATTATATATCTTTGTTCTCTTGCTAGTGATCTTACCTTTTAATTTCATGACACCTTCTTTATCACCCTAACACTACATCAGGTAAGATTCCTATCATATCTTCCCTAAACCCAGCAGCAACCTCATTCCTCTGTCTGTAGTCTCTCCTTATTCTAATCCCACACTTATACTGTCACCAAAGCAATGTTCCCACAGCACAGGGCTTATCTCATTATATTCCAGTTCTAGGGATCCAGATTTCAACATAGTGCTTGCTCAGTCCATAATTGACTCGTGAATAAGTGTTTTGTTGATATAAATAAATCATATCTTTGAATTGTTTAACAATGCAAATAATTATTCATCAGATTGTCACCATCACTGAAACTATAAATTATAAAGCATTTCAATTTATAAAATAGTTGAAGAAGAAATTTTGTGAAAAGCTTAACGATATCTACTCATTCATTAAATACCTGCTTCAAATGAATGTGTTCCACAATTTATAAAGGAGGTCTCCAGTCAGAAGGGTTTGAGTGTGCTTTGTTTTGCTTTATCTTGTTCAATGTCATGGCCTCGGCTCCCAGTTTTTTCAACATCAATACTCTTATTTCAGGGAAAAAAATTTATCACGTGGACTCCGTAAATGCCCTGCAATTTTATGTGCACAGAAGACACTCTCCCTAGGAGTTCTTAGAGTCACCCTAAGTGTCCATAAATGTCTGTCTGTAGCAAGTGATTTGGAGACCAAAACAACAACAACAAATCTTCTGCTGAAACTTCCTCAATAATACATATTGTATCTCTGTTAAAAAACAAACTAGCCTGATAACAACTTATAATTAAAAAATTGTAGACATGGCACACGAGTTTCCTTATAGTCCTCACTTCACTTCCTATCATGTAAGGATCTTACGAGATCACAGGGTAATTGTCAAGAACAGGGTGTTAGCATCAGTATGATATTATTAAAAAGACGACAGTTCTGATTTGAACTTTACCAGTTTTTACCAATGTCCTTTTTTTCTGTTCCAGGATCAGATTTAGAACCTCTCACTGCATGTAGTAGTATCCATTTCTCCTGAGCCTCCCTCTGTCTGCAATAGTTTCTCAGTTTTTCTTTGCCTTTCATGACCTTCACACTTGAAAAATAACCAGCAATCATTTATTTTCTAAAATGTTTCTCAATTTGCATTTGTCTGATGTGGTCTCATAATTGGACAGGGGTTATGCATTTTGAATAAGAATATATAAAAAAAAATTATGTTGCCTACTTCTCAGAGCATCCTACCGTGAGGTTCATGATGTCGATGTACTGTGATCATTTGGTAAAGTTGATGCCTTCCAGAATTCTCTAAGTCTACTGGGCAATTACTATCTCCTCAAGTTTTTTATCAGCATGAACCAAAGAGTTTTGGTTAAAAGGGTACAGGTTTGAGGTTAACCAGATCCTAATGCAAATTCCAGCTCTCTCACCTTCTATCTCTAAGACTATATATAGCTTAGTGAATCTCACTCAGGGTTTCAGCTTCTTTAACTATGAAATGGGGTTTTTACAAATACCCTTCTCATAAGGAAATTGTAATTATTAGTCTTTCATTTTTCTGGGGCCTTCTATGGAGGTGGTATAAGGCCGTGGTCAGCAAACTGCAGCTCGCGAGCCACATATGGCTCTTTGGCTTCTTGAGTGTGACTCTTCCACAAAATACCACGACCTGGGCAAGTCTATTTTGAAGAAGTGGCATTAGAAGAAGTTTAAGTTTAAAAAAAAATTGTCTCAAAAGAAATTTCAATTGTTGTACTGTTGATATTTGGCTCTGTTGACTAATGAGTTTGCTGACCACTGGTATAAGGATTCTCACTGCTCGGGGGATCTGCAAATATCTCTGGAAAAAAAACTCTTTCTCTTCCATATTTTTACCCACCAAAAGTATATGTCTGTCTCTCTTCTCACACTGCCAGATCCCTGAAATAATCATTGAGGTTAGATTTTTGCCCAAGTGTCCAGCTTCCACTCTGCAATTATCCTAGAGGTAAAGAATGCAAAGATCCTTTCTACCTTGCAGAATATGAAGGAAAAAAAGCCAATTGATAGCCCTCAAAAAAAGGTTTTGACACAATATACTGTTATGTGGTTGTAGAAGTATTTAGGTTGAGACTAGACCCTCTCAAATGTTGGAGGATATAGCTAAAAACAGGAAAAATTAATTTTAAAGGGGAAACTATTTCTCTTTTGTTTATATAGAGGTGGACATGCATATTAATTTTGTCCTTTATTTTAGAAAAACAAGATTTGCATGGGCCTTTGGTTTCAAATATAATATAACATTTTTCTGGAATGGACAGATTTACTAGTATGATCATGTGGTTCTAAAAAGCCAAAACTCTGCTTTATATGAATAGTTGCCTTCCAGGTGGACAACACTGAATCTTGGGAGATCACTTATTTTAGGAAAATGTATCTTTTTGACTAAGATTTACAATGCGCTTACTCCAAAATTATCACTTATTCTTGAGAGTGTTGTGCTTTTGTTCTCGTCAAAGTCCTCACATAGAGCCCATGATTAGATTCCTCAGAGCAGAGTCCCAGGCAACTGCGGGACAGAACCTGATCTCCATACACTACTGGGGGTGGAAGCTACACTGAAACGAGCTGTTGACGTTGAATAACTCACAATATGCTCAAAACTTGCACCTGACAGACAAGTGTTTTGTAAGCAGCTCAAAGGCAAGATGATACCTCTAAGGATGCCTTACCTTTGAAAGGGCTGCACAGTTCCACTCTAAAACATTCCTCAGAATACCATCCCCAGAGGAAATGGAATTGAGAGGCAGACCCTGGCCAGATACAAAGACAGACATGTCCCTTTCTTCCTCCAGGTTAGAGGCACAGACGGTCCTCAGCAGAGGACGTAGAATGAGATAAGAGCACTGCCACTAGCAGAGGTGGTTGGGAGTAAACCCTCCCCAGAACATGCTGGTAGGACTACCTTAGGCAGAGGTGCCAACATGGGGCTCCGCTGGACAGATGTAGACTGCGGACTCAGAGAAAAGCCATATAAGATGATCAGTTTAAAGACCCTCTTGTTATCCTTAATATTTTGCTAAGTGATGGTCAGATCGTAGCTAGCATTTTGGAGGTTTAAGGAGAAGGTCTGTGCACCAAGTTGAGATGACCTGGTGCAGGGGAAAATGGCAGCAGACTGAAGGAAGCCAGGCTCAAGAGGCAAGATGGCAGGAGCAAGGCCCTGAACCTACAGGGGAACAGACTGCGGAGTGAGGGGAGGTTAACAATCAGGGCATGCCTTGCCAAGCCAGAAACATCTGGGAACTGCAAAAAAGAAACCCTGGTAAAAGACTGAACATCCAAGACTCCTGTGTCATCAGATGCAAACACTGATATGAACAGTAAAAAGAGACCTCATAGACAAATGAAATACTTAGATAACAAAGATTGAATTAAAATTACATACATTTGAAGTACTAAATATTAGTTTATTTTTCCTGACTTCTGAGTAAGCAGAAAATCTGGGAGAAACAGGAGAAAGACTTAAAAATATTCACAATGGAGTGGCTCATTTATGAGCTAATGTTAAATGTACAATTCACAGATCAAGTGCAAGTTGGACATGGTCATGGAAGGAAGAGAGATTTTTTTTTTAGACCCCTATAAACTGGAAGATTATAGCCAATTACATGGATGATGCTTAAAGTTCCCTCAGAGGATTCTTATGTTAAAGTTAAATGGTAAAATTAAAAAAAAAAGAGAGAGAGAAGTGGCCTAGCCAGTTTGCCTCAATGGATAGAGCATCAGCCTATGGACTGAAGGGTCCCAGGTCTGTTCCAGTCAAGGTCACATGCCTTTGGTTGTGGGCTTGATACCTAGTGGGGGACATGTAGGAGGCAGCCGATCAGTGATTCTCCTCACTGATATTTCTACCTCTCTCTCCCTCTCTCTTCCTCTCTGAAATCAATAAAAATCTATAATAATAAAAGGGTAATAAGCTAATTATATCAGGTGTCTTCTGGAAAGCATTCCGGACATCCTTTCTGAGGAAGCCGGGGCCAGAGGGAAGTCAGCTTGGGTCCTCAGGGCAGCTGGAGGAGGGAATCCTGGGTCCTGGATACTGGAGGGAAGCTGGTACCAGAGGGAAGCCAGTGATGGCAGCTGAGGGAAGGAAGGCCTACTCTTGTATGAATTTTCATGCATTAGGCCTCTAGTATATTAGTAAATAATAATAAAATGAGAAGAGTAGTCTTGGTGTAAGAAAGAACATCGTAAAGGCTTCCATTTTGATTCTGCCCTTTTGCAGAAGATAAATTAACCTCAAGCACAATTGCAGTTACAGAAAAAGGTTTTTAGGTAGTCAGAAAAAAATAATAGCATAATAAGCTCTAAGTGAAGGCCAAACTGACATACTTTCATCCTAAAGTATTATTGTTACTCCAGCATCCCCTAGAAGGTGACTGATTGACAATTCTTTGGTTTGTTTACAACAACAACAACAACAACAACAACAACACAACATTTACTAGGATTTTGCCAGGGTAGAGATGCAGGTTTAGACACTGAGAACCAGGGAATGCAGCCCAGTTCTGTCCTAGGAAACTCATAGATAGGAGAGGAGATGCTAGCTAAGTTTATCAGTTAACTGTTACGTAGAATGATTGGTGCAATAATAACAACGTCTGCAGGTGGAGTAAGCTTTGCCTTTATAGTGGGTAAGAGAAGGCTACAAGGGCCTAAACATTAGTCACAAAGCTAAACTAATCTATTACGTATAATGCTTTCACATGGAAAATAATTTCTGAACAAAATTCATATTATGTGTGATGTTCCATCACACTTACATTCTCTCCTTTGGCGAGACTATTCTCTCCTATGTGGACTATTCAGGAAAACATATAAAATGTCAGAGTCAACTCACTATGTGGACATTGAGATTATAGACCTCACTCTCCCCCCCAAAATCCCAACAGTCACTGTGCCTTTCTGAGATTGATACCACAGGCACTGTAAAGGTGCTACATCTGTACTTGAGCTGCCCTTAGTAGTTAGGATTATTTGAAAGAGACCTTCCTTGTCAAAACAGGGCCCTGACTCAGAGACCCAATTGGCAGGAAATTGATCTCTTGCGTCTGTCACAGAAGTATGAAGCTCTTCGGGGCAGAGTGTCTTGTTACGGGTGCAGGTGCATTGCGGAGATGATGTGCTGATGGCCAGGGGGCGAGGAAGCCCTGTGCTCTTTCACAGCTGAAGACAGAAATGTTGCAAGGACAAGGAGGACAACTGGCATGCCTCACATTCCGCAGGGTTGAAAACAATCAAAGGTGGGGGAATGAGAGAAAAATCAAATTTCTACAAAGAGATGTCAGCAGTAAATTTAATGCAGGTGCAATATTCTCCAAACAAAGGGCATGTTGTTTCTCCCATCGTCTGTGGCTCCCTGAAAACTTGCCCCTGCCCCCTCCCTGCTGTGTGTTTTTCTTTTTATCAGTGTAAGGTAGATTAAAATGTTGATACCCTTCCTTGGCAAAAGTATTTTTAATGTTCTTAGTACAACTGTTGTAGAAGTATTAACTTTCCCCTAAGCTTAGCTTCAATGGGTATAACAGAGCTTTCTCTACCTTCAGGTTCAATTTAATTCATTTGCTCAACTTTGTATTTTCCTGACTGCCTCCATGTATTATTTTGACATGGTTCTCCCTCATATTTATAACAAAGAATATAAAAATCAAAAACCAAACATTTCTTTAACTAAAATAGCAAGGACAAGGAGGACAACTGGCATTTAACTAAACTAAAAAAAAAAAGGCCACAAAAACAAAAACCCATGACAAAATCCCCACTATTAGTTAACATCAGGTAGAAAATATAAGAGACATAAAGATGCCAGTTATTTTATTTAGGCTGTCACAAGCAGAATGATTGCACAGCAATCAAGTGGCATGACCTTCTGATGGGTTTTGCTTAGTACTTGCATAGTGATTTGTAGACTCTTCTCCGATAGTAGTTTATCAGAGAAGGATTTCCTATGCCACTAGTGAAGCTTAAGTTTAGGCCTCACTCAGGTTTGTGAGGCATTAGTAAGCCATTAGAGGGCTGATCAGGTTTTGTTGTGTAGTGACTCATTTAACCAGGGACACATAAGCGATAGGCCACAGATGTCATGGTGTTGTATCTGGGTGACTAGCACACAGGCAGTAGGAGTGTTTCTATACTGGGATAGTCAGCAATAACAGAACTCTACAGAGAAGTGACTACAAACTATGACACCATATCCATAAGATCTCTAAAAATTTGCAGAAGCATTTTCAGTCCCAGTTAGCTGCCCATTTTCATTTCAATACCCCCTGTCAAGCTCACTACACTCAAATGGCAGTCGCATTTCTGGGGTTGGGAAAATTAGGGACATGGTGTTATTTATGTTTTTTAGTCACTTCTTCAAACAGTTAAGCTATTACTAGCTGTTCTGGTGTAGGAACACTCCTACTGCCTATTATGCCTGTTCACCTAAAGAAAAACATGACAACATCTATCGCTTATCAATTCATGGCCCAACTAAATGAGTCACTACACAAGAGAACTTGAAATGCCCTCTGATCCTACAGTTCATATATGACCAAAATTGATAGTTTTGAAAATTGACACAAACTTAAAAATTAAAATGGCATTACCAATATAAAATTGTACAATTGAAATTAACTTTCTAAAGTGTAACTAAAAATATTTTTTTTACTAACTCTGAAGGGTTGACTTAATATCTTCTTGGTTCTATAGAAAATATTGCTCTGGCCAAGTGTTGCTAAGTGGTTAAAGCACTGGCCCATGCATGGAAGAGTCACAGGTTCAATTCTTGGTCAAGGGCAAGTACCTGGGTTGCAGGTTCAATCCCTAGTTCCAGTAGGGGAGCATGTAAGAAGCAACCAATCAATGTGTCTCTCTCACATTGATGTTTCTCTCCCTCTTTCTATCTGTTGCTCCCACCCTTTCTCCCTTCCACTTGCTCTAAAAATAAATGGGAAAAAATATTACAAAATATTGTTCTATGAAAAGACAATTAAAGAGCATATAGCCCAAAAGTATATGAAAAAATATATTACAGAACTTATTTACATCTAGCTCTACTACATTTTGTGATAATTGGAGCTGTTAATTTTTAAAAATTTGTGGTGATTGTATTTTTTCTCATTCTAAATAAATGTCCACTTTTATAATTGTCTTAATTTTATAATTTTATATTATATTTCTTTTAAAGGATTCTTCAAATTCTATATGTTTAAGTTCCCATTAAAACCTAGATCTGCTATGAGATTGGCAAGTGATGTTTGGAAGGGGACTTTTATTGACCAAAAGTCATAACATGGGAAATTAGCATTGTGCAGTAATTATCCACCCAGTACAGTTTACTTAAAGTAGTCAAATAAAGAGTGTAAAGACCACAGAATTTGAAATTTCAAACTGAAAATTGGCGATTTATCATTCAGAAGACGGATGAAATTAGATCTATAGTGTCTACCAGAAACCTAAGGTATCCAAGAATCTATAAATATATTAGATACATTGAAAAGTAGACTAGATTTTTTTGTCACCTGTGAGAAGGAAGTCAAGCCAGCTTTGTTTGAGTCTTATAGGACAGGAACCACAGCAAGCTGGAGTTGTTGAGGACACTCAGAGGCAGAATGACGCTTGCTGTATATATACTAGAGGCCCAGTGCACGAAATCATGTGTCAGTACCGTCCCTAGGCCTAGCCTGGGATCACAGCCATCTTTCCCTGCTGCTGGCAGCTGGACCCACCCCCCATCACCACCCACCCTGGTTCCCCATCACCATCCAGTGATGGAAGCCTGACAGCCAGGGGAGGGATAGAGAGGTCACTGGCCCCACCCCTGCCAGTCACCCTCTGTGTGGGGGTGACTGGCAGCATGGGGGCCTTGACTAGGCTCTGCCCGTACCCCCTGCCACCTATCCTGATTCCCCATTTGCCAGTGATTGGAGCCTCTGGGCTAGGGGGAGAGACCAAGAGGTTGGCCCATTCCTCCCGCTCACCTGTCCTGTCCCTCACTGCCACTCACCCCAGTTCCCTATTCCCCCTCCCACGATAGGAGCCTGATGGCCAGGGAAGGGAACTGAGAGGTGGTTAGTGCACTTCATAGTGACTGGTTGAGTGGTGGTTCTGCCCTTATGGTCGCTGGGCTTTTATTATATAGGATTATCTCCACTATATAGTTTAGTAAGCTGAACCTAAAATTAACAGCATATTCTAGGTCACACAACAAATATGAAAGATGAAGATGAATAGCTGTTTTGATCTAAGCAATAAGGCAACAAACTTGAGGACCAATGCCATATTTTAATTTTGGTTGGACAAAAAGAAAAAAGGGACTCTAGTCATTGCTGATCTCATTGAGCCACTGAGCTGCTTACCTCCATGTCTTTCTATGAGGAAAATAAGCTCCAATTTGGTTAAACCATTGTAATGGGATTCAAGTACATGCAGCTGGTGACCCTTATTTTTCAGGAACAAAACATTTGGTTCAGCTCTGACCATAATGGGTATTGACCATGCACAAACCAAGGCTGTCGTACAAGGGAAAATGGTGGAAATAATTCATGGTGGTGGGTTATGCTCTTTCCTCTTTGAGCCAGTCCTACAAGAGACAAATGAGCTCAGACTTCAATTAGACTGTCTGCAAGCAGAGATAAATTAACAAAATAACTTGGCTGAGAGACCCACTTCCTACAAATGACCTGAAAACCAAGTTGAGTGAAATTCTCATGGTTTGAGCCTTTTAGGATTGGATGAGCTAAGTTTTTCTCTGTCTGAAAGAGGGAACAACTTATTAGAAGAGGGAGTTTTAGATTTGGTACCTTGTTCTATGCTAGATAGACCATGTGATTATTGGAAAAAATGTTACTCTACATGTTTATATTCCCATCCAAAGTTGTTTCTAATTACATCAAAGCACTGACCAGTTAGGAGTTTAGGAAAATGATCAAGTAATAGGAACCAGTAGATAAAAGCCTTTAACTCAGAAAACTATGTCCACACAGGATCTTTGGCTGTCTTTACTCAAAGAATTTACTGAACCGAAACTGGTTTGGCTCAGTGGAGAGAGTGTTGGCCTGCAGACTGAAAGGTCTCAGATTCGATTCCGGTCAAGGGCATGTATCCTGGTTGTGGGCACATCCCCTCTAGGGGGCGTGCAGAGGCGGCTGATCGATGTCTCTTTCTCATCGATGTTTCTAACTCTCTATCCCTCTCCCTTCCTCTCTGTAAAAAATCAATAAAATATATTTAAAAAAAAAGAATTGACTGAAGCAAATAGCCTGAAAGCCTACTAAGTTTTGAGAGACTTATATTTTCTAAAGAAAGAAAAAAAGAAAGAAAGAAATATCCAGGAAAGGACAGCATCTGCCTATGACTATTCAACCCCCAAAGCAAACCTTGGACTCTGAACTGTACTAAGAGCAAACACAACCCTAAAGGTGTGCTTTTACCCCACTGCTCAATGGTCAAAGGTGCTAATGCTGCACTCCTATGCCACTGCTCAATGTGGCAATGAAGAATAATGGGCCAGAGAGATCTTCCAGGTACCCAAACTGGGGCTACCAGCTTGCTCAATGAAGAGTTATACTTATTCGTGTCAGCAAGATCTGATACATGCCATGGACTATTGATTTAACTTTTTTTGCAAGTGTTCATTTAAATTGCAATTAATGCTGTTCTTATACCACCATTGTATACTGGATGTTTTAGAGATGGATAATTAGGCTATCATAAGAGTGACACAATCCCAGAAATTCCTTATGTGACCTAGAAGAGGGACAGTTACAATTTTAGGATATACTTTCGTTTCAGGAAATTAATATTCCTATGTTTGAATGGCAGCCAATATTGGAATTATAGTTGAGATCATTCTTTGTTACCCATATTAACATATTACAGGACAATTAATATTATCAGCTCTTAGACACCAAATGCTACTAGCACACACCTCACCTCCCCAGTCCCCTTGACAGATAAAAACGTCTTCACACATTTTACAATATTCTTGAATATAGAATAATAGAATAAATGAATATCTGGATGTTGAGTAGCCAATGCTATAGAAACTGGCAGATAAAACTATTTGCCCACCAGACAAGGAAAACCTGGGTCCCATACAGTGTACTTGGCTACTGTGTCAACCGAGTCTACTCCTCTCTGGACTTCTTCATGAGCAAAGTAAGTAATTTAATTATTTCTGTATTTTTTGGAGTTCTTTTACTTGCAATCAAACTCACTTCTGATTGGATAACAGCAACATTTGCTGCCCTATCTCAAGAAAGTTTTCATAGGCTGTGTGTGTGTGGGGGGAGTGGGGGGAAGACCGGGGGAGCAGGGGAGCAGTAAAGAGGAAGAAACAAGCAACCTAGTAAGTTACAATTGCATGCTTTTGAGAAAGACACAAACTCTGTCCTCACAAAAGACTGAGTGTGAGCAGGACCTAAAGGAACCCAGGATAAATGAGGGGATCCAACTAAAGAGGGAAGTGCTTATGTAATTTGTCTTATCAATAAGTCAGCTTATTTTTGCCAATACCATATGTATAACTTACAGGAATGCTCAAGTGTTACAGAGGCAAAATAGGGCTCATTGCTGTTATTAATTTTTTACTCAGACTCAAGGTAAACACACATCCTGTGCCTCAATTATAGGGCATTTCTTCTTGTAGCCGGAGTACTTTACATTTATCGAAATAAATTGTTTGAGACCTACCAAATATGAATAGTTCATTGTAGGCATGGCTACCACTAAATCCTCCCTCCCCTCAACATGTCAGAGTTGAATCAAGATTCTCCCCTTTCAGATTAAGGAAATATGTACTTTAAAGTACATATTTCCTTAATCCGCCATCCTACTACATGAGAAATTTAAAGTGAGGTCAATTAGGAGTGTCACATACCTGCGGTGTCTCTCTCTGAAAATGTCCCTGTAAGAGTTAAGTGAAGCTGGCACCACATATTGAAAATGCAATGGCAACAGCTGCACTCTGAGCGCCTTCTGCAGAAAGGAAAGAAAATAAGTTTTAATTAAATTGTGTTAATTGGTTTAGCTGATCTGGAAATAGAGAAAGGGCTCTGCCCTAATGTTGTTTGTTGGCTCGAGTCCACTTATCCTTGACATGAGAATAAAGGAATGAAGCAATAAAAAGTCTAGAGATGCCTTGGTAGAGACTTTTAAGCGGTCCAAGGTTAAAGATGCTATCTTCGAGATGAACTTAAAATTCTGTTGCCAACTTAGAGAAGTCAGAAGTGCAAGCAAGAAAAGAGTGTGATTAAAAACCCTGCTTCCTTAAAGCTCTGCAAAGCTGCAAAGAAAAGGCAGGCATTCTTTCCATAATAGTGAGCACTTGTTAGAAAGAAAAGGAGAAGGTTGTGAAAGCATCAGGGTATAATGACCTTATTTCAGGCCACTGGGCGTAAGTTTTCGTATATAAGGAAACTGGGATTTGTGAGTGTTGCTTCACATAGTGTTGCTATGTGTAGAATGCATTTTATTTCCCTTAAAACATATTTGATTTCATGATCCCTGCCTGTGTTGCAGCATTTTTAAAATCAGTGTTATTTTTTAAAATAGTATTTTAAAGGCATAATACTAATACAATCTACATTTTTATTTTTTATTTTTTTGCTTTCAAAGTCCTTTAAGCTGAAAGTTTAAATATAATCTAAATTACCACAAGTCATTCTTTAAATGGCAAAATTCTGTGACACATAAAAAAGACTACCTAACATGTAGTTAACTTGATGTGGAAAAAATACAGATGTGACAATAAACCTGCTATGGACTGAATTTTTGTACTCTCCCCCAAATTTATGTGTTACAGCCCTAACCCCTAATGCAATGAAATTTGAAGATGCGGTGTTTGGAAGGTAATTAGAGTTAGATGAGATCATGAGGGTAGGGCTCTCATAATGGAAATAGTGCCTTTATAAGAAGAAATACTAGAGAGCTTGCCATCCTGCCCTTTCCCCTACCCTCCTCTCCTTTTCTCTCTCCTCCCCTCCCATCTCTGCTCCTCTCCTTCTCTCTCTCTATGTGATGGAACAATGAGAAGGTGGCCAGAAAGAGAGCTCTCAACTGAAACCAACCATATCTGCACTCTGATTTTAAAATTCCTGTCTCCAGAACTGTGAGAAAATAAATTTCTGTTGTTTCAACTACCCAGTCTATGGTATTTTGTTATGGCAGCCTACGCTAACTAATACCACGTTATGGGGACAGTAATAAATGAACAGTAATAAGATTGTATCTCTGACTTGGTTTTCATCCATAACTGACTGGGCTCTGAGAGTGTCATTATTAATCTGTGACTTTGTGCCCCTCACACACTCCTGCATGGTGATCATTTACTCATAGCATGATAACTGCTGACAGGAAACATCTAACTATTGGTGACTCAGGCCAACACTAATGATATGTACTTCCCCTCTATCTTGTATAGTGGAACAAATTGTGTCTCCAGAATTCAAATCGTGTCTCTTGAGAGAGCTGTATCAGCTGTTTCCCTTCTACTGGAAGGTCCATGTGGTTGGGCCTCATGAATTGTGGCCAAATGATGGTATGAATGAGACTGGGAAGAGGAGTGGTAGAGGTAGATATTGGGATAGACACAGCTCCAGGAGGGGGCAATGCTCAGCTAGAGAAACTTATGTGGGGTAAGGCCAGGGGTGGAAGGAAGAAGGAGGAGACTTAATACATAAAAGGATAGGCACTCCTTCCCTCTTTCCTTGTCAGGTACTTATCTGAGTTTTCTTCCACCTTTTTGAGCCCCTGCCTGGCTCAAATACATACATATATGCACATATAGTCTTACATATGGACACATATAGGCCCAGAGAGGGAGACTGAAAAAAATCTGAACAATTTTTCTGCATGGCCTCCTCAGATAAAATCACACAATCGGCATTATGGCTCTTTCATTCCATCATCTCTTATGGGTGCAGAAAAGAGACCTTCAGTGTCATAGGACCTCCTTTCCCTCCTTTCTCAGGGGGCAAACACAGGGGAGTAAAGATTTCTCCCAGATATATTCAAGGTGACTACCCATATAGGCAGGTTTTCATTTCAGCATGCGTGCTCTACCTTCCAGACTACTCCTTCTTTTGGGAGAGCAGAAGGATGAAACCCAAATGCTAAATGACCCCTTACCCCAGTGAGCTTGTGCAACTGGTCTGTGCAGTGATGACACCCACAGTCTTGCCCTTTTCCTCTTGTGCAGGGCAGGGGTCAGTGTCTAAGGAAAATTGTTCAAGAAATGTGTCCTTTTAAAAAGAAATCTATTGTTGTGTTATAAAAATAATACCTTCATTTAATTAGTGCTACATAACAAATTATAGTGAACCCTTGAACAAGACCAATTTGAACTGCACAGGTCCACTTACAAAATGTGTGTATTAGTGGACCCGTGCAGTTCAAACCCATGTTATTCAAAGGTCAACTGTATTTTTGATCTTCAGTTGGAAATCAATGAAGAACCAATAGTAGCTACATGTGGATTTTCCACTGCACAGAAGGTTAATGCCCCTAACCCCTCTGTTGTTCAAGGATTAAGTGTACTCTAAAACTTAGCATCTTAAAACAATACACATTTATTACTTTACAGTTTTGGGGGGTCAGGAATCTGGATCCTGTTTCATGTTCTCTAATAGGATTCCAATCACAGTATTAGTTTGGGTCTGCTGTCTGATCTGAAGGCTTGACTGAGACAGCATTTTTTCCTCAAGGTTGATGGAAGGCTGGCCTCAGTTCCTTGTCAGGTGGGCTTCTTCCAGATGGCAGCTTGTTCATCAAATCTTGTAAGTCAAGAGGTGATAGATTCTGCTAGCAAGACAGAAATCACAATTTTATGTAATCTAATTATGAAAATGACATCCCTTTATCTTAACTATATTCTGTTGGTTAATAGCAAGCCCAGTCCACACTCAGGAGAAGAGGGTTATTGAGAGGTGTGCATTCCAAGAAATGGGGATCATCAAGGGCCATCTTAGAGGCTACTTATATTAATCATTGCAGAACATTTAAAAAATGCAGAAAGATTAAAAGGCTAACAGATAATCAATCACCCACATTAATATTGCTTCTTTTCTTTCTAATCTTGTCTTCTATACATAATATTTTTAAGATTTTAATTATTATCACACTCTATAGAGTAAATCCTGCTTTAAAGGAATTTCCCACTAAATTTAATTTGTTTACTGATTAATTTATTATTATTGCAACTCTTTCCTTAAAAACATAATTTTAATCTTTGCATTCAGGTCCATCAGATGGTTTGTTATTAAGTTAAATATCTCTTTGTCATAAGTATTTACTAATTTTTTTCATATTATAAATAGTAACACTGGACATCTTTGTGTACCTTCTTTTACCCCTATAGTTTGTCATTCCCTTATAATGGATTCTCAGAAGTAAGTTCCTAAAAGTTAGGATTAGTTAAAGACATTAGGTAAACATTCTGAGTCATTTTCAACATCTCTAGTATTAATATAGTATGGTGGCAGGTGATAGATCAATAATTTAAGGGAAGTGCTAATAGAGTTAACAGGTTGGTATCTCAGGTGAAAAACTGATGATAGAGAAAATGGAGACAGGGAAGAGGCAGAAATTTGGGCAGGATGATTTTTGGGGTTAGAAAGTCTGGGCAAATGGGGGGTAGCAAGCATTGAACTAAGATAGTGGATGGGGATGCCAGCATATAAGTGAATACACAAGAGAAATGAACATGAAGATAATAGGAAGGATGGATAGGTTTTCTAGGTAAATACTTAGGGATGGGTCAATATCTGATATTCAGCTATTGATGACGAAGGTAGGCACTTCATTATGGGGACAGGGCAGAAGCCCTGCTGCCAGGTCAGAACATGACTATGCCAGCTTTGATTCTGATGTTGAGAACAATTAAAATAATGTTCCTTCAATTCCCTCAATAAGAAAAGTATTGTTTCCAACATTTATAATTTGGCTGAGCCTATTGATGGGATTTAATTGGAGAGTGGAGGAATGAGTGATTAGGGAGTCATGCTGCTACTTTCAGCAGGGATCACTTTGTATAACAGGAACAAAGAAGATGCCAGATTTTATGAATTAAAAATCTAGAATTATCTAATTTTTAGGAAATTTAATTTTAATCATGTCCTGTATGATTGTATAACAATTTTTTCTTATTATCTTAATTTGGAGAATGAGAAAGGGTGGAAAATGTCCATCTATATATGTGGATTTTGCACAAAATATTATTATGAAATTTGCTCCTAGGGAAAAGAAAGGAAGACAGCCTACAGAGCATATTTAGAATTCAGATGGCAAGTATGTTTTATCATAAAATACAATAATAATAAAAAAAATAACTGTTATATTGGTTAGCAAGATCTAGCTAAAAGAAAAATTTAATTTATTAACTTTATTTCTCCTCAATGAGATAAAACAGTAGTGGCAATAATATGTAGAATTCCATTTCTCTCTCAATAGATCTTTGGTGAAGAAAATAAACACTAAGAGAGAATCCCCTCATAGCTCATGGGACAAGGGTAAGGAGAGGGACCAATGATGAGTTAGTCCTACAACATGATCAAAGGTCTGAGCCCAGCTCATGGACTGAAGCTAAGAGTTTGGGAGTCCAGTCACAGTGTTGGGATGCTGCTGCATGGAGGCTGAATGCTGCTCTTTCATCTCTCCCCCGCAGAGGAAAGAGGGGAGACCACATAACTGAGCTGTGGTCCAAGAGAGGCCAATAACATCACATTTGGAATTCTGCCATCCATCCCATGTTGAAGGACGCCAATTCACCAAGGACTACCTTGGACTTTGGATGAGAGAATGGAAGGTAGGTATTTGGTTCTATTTTTGTTTTGTTTTGTTCCTCAACCCCCCCCCTCCCCCAACTCCAAATAAACTATTCTCATTGTTTCTAGGGACTTGTGGTAAAGACCGCTCAGTTTGGTAGAACTCTGTTTGTGGAAACCTATTGTTAACACTGCTTGTATGGTAGAAGCTTGTGTGTGGGTGGACCGGGAAGACTTAAATAAAGCATCTGTAAACTACTCCTTCTAGTTCAGAGGTCAAGTATACAACAACCCATAGGAGAAACTTGGACTTTATGACAAAGACAAAAGAAAGTGCTATGCAAACAAATCTGCTAGCTGAATATTGAGAGCAAAAATTAAAGCAGAGGCTAATTGTCATTTAGAAATTTTAATAGAATCACCTAATAAAAATTATAATTATAGAGCATTTACTATATGAAACTGATAGCACTACCTAGTAAAAGCAATATATGGAGTGTGGATAAAATGTTGCCTATAGATGAACTCATGTCCTCTTATAGTTTTATTATGAAACATGTTTGGATAAAAAGATAAACATTAAGCTCACAAACATAGAAAACGAATAACTAAGTCACACTGTAGAAAAACACATTTAAGATAAATGTAAACTTTTTAGATGAATATAAACTACTAAGGTGAATTATTTCTCTCTGGTGCTCCTAACCATTGCTTTAAGACCACTAGTATTGATGATATTAAAATAAAAAAAAAATCTCCCAAATCCCACCAGACTTATGTATGCCATGACCTAGCATCATTTACTGCACGATTTCTAGTATGTGGTCTTCTTTAGGGGAGGTTCTGTTTCATCCAGTATCCCTAATGTCTAATTAAGTGTCAGGACATTCAATAAAGTTTCATTAAATAAACATCTGAATAAACACTTTCTAAAGCCATATATTATTTAAGCCACATGTATTCTTGATGCAGCTTGCCAAATAAATATTTTATCCAATTTAATCCTTACTCAGATCTCTTCTCATTCTTAGTTTTCAGTAAAGAGAATTCTCAAGATCTAAATGATAAAAGCATATTCATCACCACTTAAGAACACTGTACTTTTCCTTACATCTAACCTTGACTAATTCTCACATGTATTTCAGAAATATGAATAACGCCTTCATGCAATTCACATAAGGCACAGAAAAGAGGTATCATCATTTCTGGTTTAATTACAGATTTTGAGGTTAAGATGACTCATGAACAGCTGAGCAGCCAGTCAGGAGAAGAAACCAAAATAGAACGGAAACGCCTCCATTTCCACCCCCACGCTCAACCTCCAGCGCACCCTCCTTAGTTGATGGAAGCGTGATGTGCCTGGGAGTGAACTGTGAAGAGCTTCCTGCAAGTTAATGAGCTGCGGGAGAGGAAGGGTGGGCTCTCCCTGGAGACCAGTGAGCACAGCTCACTCTCAATGCAGCCGATAAAAATGGAAGACTTCAAAAAGCAGCTCCTTGAACGTTGAGATCCTGTTATTTGGAGGAAGATGACTCATGTACCTTTAACTGAATAATGTTCAGAAATCGCCATCCAAGTCACCTAAACTAAATAACTTTTACATCCCAGAAAAAAAGCAACCTTAAAAGGCAAACTACCTCGTGGGTAGATGGGCAAAGGTGAGTATGGTATACTACTTTCTGTGAGGGAAAAAAAAAGTTTTATTAAAGAAATTTCTCTGATTCTTTTATCTACACAAGAAAAAAAATAGTAAGGCGTGCTTCCATAGCAGGCTATTTACTAAATTAAAAAAAAATCAACAATAGAATATAGCAGGTGTCAATCTTTGACATGCAAACAAATTATTTTGGAAATTCTTAAGGAGCTTAAAGGTAACCCATAAAATGTGTTTAAAAAATATTAACAGTCATTCTGTAACCACAAATAAAATGGCCCTGGGTAGATGAATTCAGAATTACACCTGTAACAGATTTGATAAAGTTAAGATTCACCTTTCCCTTCACCATCCAATTCAAATAACGATGTTGTCCAATGCAAATACTAGTTTCCAGTAAGCGGAGTCATTCCTTTTCCTACACCTCTGGAACTGAAAGCACACAAGTCTATCTTACTTACTGAGGCTGCTTTCATAATTCCAGTGGGCTGGATTCTAAGAGAAATTTTATAACTGTTCTCTGTCAAGTCCTTCTCCACAGTACTATAGCTTATAGCAATGCCCCAAACCAGACAAATAAGACAAAAAGAGAGTTAAAACCTTTGTTTAATTCACCCCAATTATCCTATTACTATTATTGTCCACCCCACATTCACATTGTTATTTAATTGCCTCTCACGTCCTACTGGCTTGACTTCCTCTGCTTTACTCTCTCAGTGTGTATGGTTCTTTGTGTTATCATTAATTTCACTATTCCCTGAATCTAAACTTTTAGAGTTTATGTTTTCAAATGTCTAACCCCCTTACCTCCTCTTGAAAAAGAAACATGAATACAAAGCGGTCCAGCCATTGGATATAAGGAGAGAAACCTACAAATGAGAGAGACACTTGTAGAATATGAACCAGACACAGGTGTTATACTCCCATTTGGCCATAAAGGATAGCCCAAGTCTGATAGGAGGACTTCAGCCAAAACAGAAAATCCTTGTGGTGAGATATCTGATATGGTCAGGCTGTAAAAACCTATCCACTCCTTCCTGTGGGCACTGGATTCCACAGGTTTGTTTGCATGTCAAAGAATCACTGAATTTTCTGTGTGCTAGTCAGAGGCTTTGCACATGGCATGTGGCTCACAACAGGATTTCAGTCTTTGAGCAAACTCAGATAAAACAGGGGGAGAGAATATTTCCCTGCTTACCCTGGACATTGTCCCATGAAAGTGAGGCAGTACTGTCAAGCAACATTTTCTATGGAAAGTTAGTAAAATATGATATGATTCCTGTATAATCTAGCAGGTTGGAGGTTCGATGGCCTCCAGTGGCTTCAACACACTCTATATGTAATATACACAAGAGGTGTCGCTCTAAAGACAACTATCCTTTGAACTAATCCAGTGAGAAAGTTATATTTCGCTCATGGATTTGTTTTAAAGTCCCTGTATTCACACAAAGTTTGACAATAATTTACCTCTTTTTGGAAGCTATGAGCACAATGTGGATGCTGAAAAATGTTACATATGATATTTTAATTATGATGAAGGTGAAACCTAGTGAAGTTGGCTCTCTCGGTGTAACTTCACTGCAAGAAACAGATTCTTGGGACAATTCCCTTCTTTTGTATTTTGTCTTGGCACAGTTTCACTGAACCTCAACTTCTATGAAGCTAATACAATGCCAGCTAGGCACTCACACTTCTGTCCATCTAACAGGGGTATTTGATGTAATGGCTAATGTGTGAACAAAGTGGCAAAGTTATATGGAAGCTGACCTTTAGAATAAAACATTCTCTGAAATAATAAGTTAACATTGATCAATCTCTAGAAATTCTTACCTGGACATCTATGAAATCTGCGGAAAGGACCTTGGGATATACTCAGAGTACCCGAGGAATACCCCAAAATTGCATGCTTTCATAAAGGGGTGCATGACCAAAACCTTTTTAAACTTCGCATCCAATTTTTACATTGTTTTGCTTGTTTTATTTCACCAGATTTTTTCCAAGGATGTGATTATTTCTTCTCTCACTGCCATTGCTTCTCCCATTCAGTTCTATAAATGCCCATTTTCCATTCACTCTGTTATTCAACAAATGTTTTCTGAAGGTCCTGTTTTGAGTGCTCGAGTAAGATGAAAGGAGTGGGTATTCATTGCTCTAAGAAGCTGATAATCTAGTGAGGGGGGTGATCAAAATTAATAAACAAATAAATAACCTCAGAGAGTAATAAGTGAATAAAATAAATAAGCTAATGAATTTGAAAGTAGCTAGAGACTCCTTTGCATAGGATAATCAGCGTAGGTCTCTCTGAGAAGAAACCATTTGAATTAACATTAGAAATATAAACTACATCCAGCTTTGAGAGAGCTAAGAGACAATCATTCCAGGCAGAGTAAATATTAACACCAAAAGCCCTGAGGAAAAGAAGAATTGAATGTATCTGAAAGACAGAACAAAGACCTGGACATAATACCTGGTGGGAGATGGTACTACATGAAACTAGGGATAAAAGGGAAGGTCAACTGTTCTAGAATATTATAAGCCATGGGAAAGAGTTTAGATTTGTTCTCAAATTTAATGGGGACTCTA
The DNA here is from genome assembly GCA_011751065.1 of Lasiurus cinereus. Taxonomy (NCBI): domain Eukaryota; kingdom Metazoa; phylum Chordata; class Mammalia; order Chiroptera; family Vespertilionidae; genus Lasiurus; species Lasiurus cinereus. The sequence continues at coordinate 51,997,386 of JAAGEH010000012.1, read as the reverse complement.
CTCAAATTTAATCAGGGGATGAAATGGACTAATTTACAGTTTTAGAAGATCACTCTGTTTTCTGTGTGGAAATAGATTAGCAGGTAGAGAGAGCAGGGAAAACTGTATGTAAGCTATTAGAGTAATTCAGGATATGGGGCTCTGAAGAGCACAATGCAGCGCAGATAAAATGAATTAAATAGGTCCTAGATATGTTTTTTAAGAGCTTACCTATAGTTTAGACACTGGGCCTGATGGGTAAGTAAGTATCAAGGATTTTATCTTCAGCATTTAGAGGGACAGTGAAACCATTTTCTGAAATGGAGCACACAGCTTTGGAGGAATAAACAGAGAAAGACAGAATTAATAATTATCTTAAATTTGAGATGTTACCATAGATGCTCAGGGATAGAGTTCCAGTCTGGAGAGGCATCAGCTCACAGGTAGTCTTAAAGTCTATGGACCTGGTTCCTATCATCTGTAATGAACACTAAGGAGAGAGAGTGTAGAGGTCAAATAGATTAAGATAAAGAGCCAACATACTTTCTTGAGACACGAAATACTATGTATATTGCAATAAATAAGTGACTACAACAGAGTGGGGCAAAAGTAGGTATATATGCATAATACTGAGTTGAACACTTGAAATGGATAAGTGATATGGTATGTGAATTATATCACCATTGTTTTAAAAAAAAGAATGAGAAAGGCTGAAGGACTTGCCAGGACAATCCTGTGGTGTATTGTTATTTCATCTTTGAAGCTCTTAAAAACCTTTCATTTATTTATTTTTTATTAATTTTTTATACATATCTCCCCATTGCCCCCCTCCCTCCCAGGCATACCCCAACCCCCCAGTGTCTGTGTTCATTGGTTATGCTTATATGCATGCATACAAGTCCTTTGATTGATCTCTTATCTACCTCACCTAACTTTAATCTTCCTGCTGTAATTTCACAGTCTGTTTGAAGCTTTACTGTCTCTGTATCTATCCTTTTGTTCATCAGTTTATAATGTTCTTTATTATCCACAAATGAGTGAGATCATGTGATGCTTCTCCTTCATTGACTGGCTTATTCCACTAAGCATAAGGTTCTACAGTTCCAACCAGGTTGCTGCAAATGGTAAGAATTCCTTCTTTTTAATGGCAGCATAGAATTACATTGTGTATATGTACCACAGTTTTCTGATCCACTCATCTGCTGACAGGCAACTAGGCTGTTTCCAAATTGTAGCTATTGTAAATTGTGCTGCTATGAACATAGGGGTGCATAAATCCTTTCTGATTGGTGTTTGTAATTTCTTAGGATAAACTCCTAAGAGTGGGATTACAGGGTCAAATGGGAGATCCATTTTTTAGTTTTTTGAGGAAACTCCATACTGTTCTCCACAGTGGCTGCACCAGTCTGCATTCCCACCAACAGTGCAAAAGGGTTCCTTTTTCTCTGCATCCTCACCAACACTTGTCGTTTGTTGATTTGTTGATGATTGCCATTCTGACAGGTGTAAGATGGTATCGCATTGTCGTTTTGATTTGCATCTCTCGGATGATTAATGACTTTGAACATGTTTTCATGTGTCTCTTGGCCTTCCTTCTGTCATCTTTTGAAAAGGTTCTATTTAGGTCCATTGTCCATTTTTTTATTGGATCGTTCATCTTCCTTTTATTAAATTGTATAAGTTGGCTGTAGATTTTGGAGATTAAAACTTTATCAGTGATAACATTTGCAAATATGTTCTCCCATACAGTGATCTTTCTTGTTGTTTTATTGATGGTTTCTTTTGCTGTGCAAAACTTTTTATTTTGATGTAGTCCCATTTGTTTATTTTTTCTTTAGCTTCCATTGCCTTTGGAGCAGTATCATTGAAGAAGTTCTTTTGGCATATATCTGAGATTGTGTTGCCTGTGGAATCCTCTAGTATTTTTATGGTTTCCCTTCTAATGTTTAAGTCCTGTATCCATTTTGAGTTTATTTTTGCATTTGGTGTAAGTTGGTGGTCCAGTTTCATTTTTTTGCATGTTTCTGTCCAATTTTCCCAACACCATTTATTGAAGAGGCTATCTTGGCTCCATTGAATGTTCATGCCTCCTTTGTCAAATATTAGTTGAGCATAGTGGTTTGGGTGGATATCTGGGTTCTCTATTCTATTCCATTGGTCTATATGTCTGTTCTTGTGCCAGTACCCGGCTGTTTTGAGAACAGTTGCTTTGTAGTATAGCTTGAAATCTGGTATTGAGATCCCACCTACTTTATTCTTCTTTCTCAGAATTGCTGTAGCTATTCGTGGTCTTTTTTTGTTCCAGATGAATCTATGAAGAATTCTTTCTAGGTCTGTGAAATATGTCGTTGGTATTTTAATGGGTAGTGTGTTGAATCTTTAGATTGCTTTGGTTAGTATGGACATTTTAATGATGTTGATTCTCCCAATCCATGAGCATGGTATGCTTTTCCATCTGTTAACATCTTCCTCTATCTCTTTTTTCATTGTCCTGTATTTTTCTGCATATAGGTCTTTAACCTCTTTAGTTAGGTTTATTCCTAGGTATCTTAATTTTTTTGATGCGATGGTAAATGGGATTGCTTTTTTAGTTTCTCTTTCTGTAATTTCACTATTATTGTATAGAAATGCCACAGACTTCTTAGCATTAATTTTGTCTCCTGCTACATTGCCGAATTCATTAATTAAGTCAATTAGTTTTGGAATGGAGTTCTTTGGGGTTTTTATGTACAATATCATGTCACCTGTAAATGAGGACAGCTTTACTTATTCTTTTCCAATTTGGATGCCTTTTATTTCTTCTTCTTGTCTAATTGCAATGGCTAATACTTCCAGTACTATGTCGAACAGGAGAGGTGAGAGTGGGCATCCCTGTCTTGTTCCTGTTCTTAGGGGAAATGGTTTTAGTTTTTGCCCATTGAATATGATGTTAGCTGTGGGTTTATCATATATGGCTTTTATGATGTTGAGGTATGATCATTCTATTGCCACTTTGCTGAGAGTTTTTATCAAGAAAGGGTGTTGGATTTTGTCAAATGCTTTTTCTGCATCAATTGATATGACTATGTGATTGTTATCTCTCAATTAGTTTATGTGATGTATCACATTTATTGATTTTCAGATATTGTACCATCCCTGCATTCCTGAGATGAATCCTACTTGGTCATGGTGTATGATCTTTCTGATTTACTGCTGGATCAGATTTGCTAGAATTTTGTTGAGGATTTTGGCATCTATGTTCATGAGAGATATTGGCCTATAATTCTCTTTCACTGTGTTGTCTTTATCTGGTTTTGGTATTAGGGTGATGCTGGCTTCATAGAAGGTGTTTGGAAGTGTTCCTTCTTCTTGAATGTTTTTGAATAGTCTGAGGAGGATAGGTTTTAATTCTTCCTTGAATGTTTGGTAAAACTCTCCTGTGTAGCCATCTGGTCCCGGGCTTTTATTTGCTGGAAGCTTTTTGATGACTGCTTAAATTTCTTCCATAGTTATTGAACTATTGAGATGTTTGGCTTCCTCCTCATTGAGTTTTGGAAGGTTATATTTTTCTAAGAAAATGTCCATTTCTTGCAGGTTGTCCAATTTGTTGGAATGGAGTTGTTCATAGTATTTTTTAACAATCCTTTGTATTTCCACAGGGTCTGTTGTTATTTCTCCTCTTTCATTTCTGATTTTGTTTATTTGGGTCTTCTCTCTTCGCTTCTTGGTGAGCCTGGCTAGAGGTCCATCAATCTTGTTTATCATTTGAAAGAACCAGCTCTTGGTTTTGTTGATCTTTTGAATTGTTTCTTTGGTCTCCAAGTTGTTTATCTCCGCTCTGATCTTCACTATTTCCTTCCTTCTGAGTACACTGGGCTTTTCTTGTTGCTCTCTTTCTAGCTCTTTTGAGTTGTAGGTTTAGGTAATTTATTAGCATTGTTTCCTGTTTTTGGCAGTAGGCTTGTAGGGCTATGAACTTCCCTCTCAAGACTGCTTTCACTGTGTCCCATAAATTTGGTATTGTTGTGTTGTCATTTTCCTTTGTTGCCATGATGTTTTTTATTTCTTCCTTGATCTCTCTGGTTACCCAGTCATTGTTTAATAGCATGCTGTTTAGTCTCCATGTATTTCATTTCTTTGTATTGTTTTTATTATAGTTGATTTCCAGTTTTATGCCACTGTGGTCTGAGAAAATGCTTGATATGATTTCTATCTTCTTGAATTTGAAGAGACTTTTCTTATGACCCAACATATGATCTATCTTTGAAAATGACCCATGTGCACTGGAGAAGAATGTATATTGTGTGGCTTTGGGGTGAGATGTTCTGAAGATGTCAATTAATTCCATCTGGTCTAGTGAGTCATTTATGATTGATGTTTCTTTGTTGATTTTTTGTTTAGAGGATTTGTCCAATGGTGACAGTGGGGTATTAAAGCCTCCTACTCCAATTGTATTGCTGTCAATCTCTCCCTTAATATCCTCCAAGAGTTTTCTTTATGTATTTAGGTGCTCCTATATTGGGTGCATATATGTTTACCAGAGTTATTTCTTCTTGTTGGATTGTTCCCTTTAGTATTATGAAGTGGCCTTGTTTATCTCTTATTATGTCCTTCACTTTGACATCTAGTTTGTCAGATATAAGTATTGCAACCCTAGATTTTTTTCTATTTCCATTTGCCTGAAATACCATGATCCATCCCTTCACCCTCAATCTGTGTGCATCTCTTTTCCTGAGGTGGGTTTCTTGCAGACAGCAGATATATGGATCATGTTTTCTTATCCAATTGGTTACCCTATGTTTTTTGATTGGAGCATTTAATCTGTTTACATTTAAAGTTATTATTGATAAGTACTTATCTATTGCCATTTTTAGTCCTTACCCCCGAGTTCCTTCATCGCTTCCTCTTTCTTTTTATTACAGCAGACCCTTTAACATTTCTTGCATTGCTGGTTTGGTGGTAATATATTCCCTTATTCCTTTTTTGTCTGTGAAGCTTACTTAAAAACCTTTTAGAGTCATGTGAGAATCACAATGGCCCAGCATCCTGAACCTTACCAGGTACTCCTTTTAGTTGTTTTCTCTTGAACCTTATAACATGCCTACATAGGGTATGTTATCAAAGAAATAAGGGAAAAAATAGACTTCAAATTTTGGTAGAATGTGTCTCTTGGACTTTTTGAGCAGGGATTTAACCTAATATCTTTGGGTGTGGAGGAAGGAAGGTATGTGTCAGGGAGTTGGGGGGAGGAGATGAGGGGAGGGGCTTCATAGATAGTCTCAGATTGCAACCCTCCTAAAATTATGTCAGTTGTGAACATGTGGTTCAATGAATTATTCTGAAAAGAGATACTTTTATCATGGTTTCAAAGGAATCTATTGCTCCCATAACCACTTCCCTCCCCAGAGGGGGAGACTATTTTTTTTAATGCCACTATTTTTTAAATGCCACTTTCTAGTTTATATATATTATGTTTCCCTGACTGGGAGAGGAAGAGTGGAGGAAGGACCTAAAGGAGACGGGGAAGAGAAGAATGGGAGAAGCAGAGAAAGAATACTAATCCTCAATTTCTGAAAGGAAGAAACATTTCCTAAGGCAAAAATCCAAATTAGATTTGGTAGAATAGGAAGGAATGATTGAGTATGCTTATTCTCTCTTCTTTTCCTATAATCATTTTAGGACAGGGTATAGTTTACAGGGATAAGCATCAATTCTGATGAAGCAAATAAAACGAATGAGAAAGCCATACTTCATCTAAACACTGCAAATCAATGTTATCCCTCCTTGCCCTCTCATTGAAGATGCCTGCCACATTAATGACTCATGGTGAACCATCAACTCAGCACAGTCACTCTGCAAGAACACCAAGGGTTTGCTTACACATAATTACTCAGAACTGAGTAGGAGGAAATCCCTGTCTCGGATCATGGAAGATAATGGAATTCCAACTAAGGATGCCTTGGCAAAGTAGAAGTACTTTCCCTTGGACCTTTGAAATACTTAATGAGTTGAATCATGTCAAGTAACAAAATAAACAAGGATGAGAAACATCAGTTGGGTTTGGTCCAAAATCTAGCATGCTTAAGATTGGGCTTCCCTCGTCATTGCTTAAACATTATACAGTTTTCTATCAGCCAAGCCTGTGGTTTTAGTTCATTTTTTCCTTTTTTCTTAAATCAGATTTCAAAAGCCAGGCACTAGCTGATGGTAATTAGTAGGCATCAGTTGAAGTTTATTCTTCCCGTTCTTTCCAGGCATGCATAATTTTTTGTGAAGAGAAAAGAAAATCCAATTATCCTCAAATCCAGCCAGTGTGGCTCATCTGCTCTTGTGTTAGATCTTTAGAAATGTTCTTAACAATTGAAAGGAAGACATATGGTACTTGAGAACAGCATCTTGTAACTTTGTTTATAGTAGTAAGAAAAAAAGCCTAGTCTCATGACCATTTACATCCTTCTTTACAAAAATCTGACACAAGAAATATCGATCCTATAAAACATGTGACATAGAGGCTTGCTCATAGCATAAGGAATTTATTGGTGATTTTATTTCTAAGCACCCTCTTACATTTTAAAGGATTCCCTTAAAAATGTTTGACCTGACATTTTCCAGGAACACTTATATAATGAAAACTAAAAACATCTGATATAATGTTGGAAGACTCCGATTCTACAAGTCAAGGAAGGTAGGAATTTCTACTCAACTTTGCAAGGGTTAGGTCTATGACAAAAAGTTCAATAAATCAAATTACTTCAATATTTACATTACTTTTTGAAATGTCCATTAATTTTAGAAATTTCATTGATCTTTGAGTTCCCATAAATGCTTTAGTGTTACAAAAGTAAATAGTAAGTAAAATTTTGGTAATAAAATATAACGTTTATCATTCTGATTAAAAATTTTTAGGTCATATATTTCTTTTGCACAATTTATCTCTAAGGAATGAACATGGCATTAAAGGAAAACCATATCAAAGAGGTTTTTTATCCTTTTTTGATCAAGAAAATTTTTTTTCTTGCAATAGAAAATTGAAAACAAAATCAGTTTTCCTTTTTTTTAAATTAGCCTGCATTGATCCCTCTGATAAAAAGCAATTATTCAACAACACTTTGCATATATAACCAATTTTCATTATCCACTTTGTTTCTGAATAGACAACTGCTATATTCTGATGACTTCATGTCACAGATTAGCAGAAATCTCCCAAAATGGCAAGATCCTCTTTGGCTCCAGGGAAGTCATTGATTATAGACAGAATTCTCTGCTTATAACAACTTTTCTTTTTGTCTGGGTAATAGTTTGATCATACCACCTTTTCTACTGAAGAACTTCAACAGGCTCTGACACTTTACAAAATGAAGTCCTAATTCAATAATATAGTTCTCAAAGCTCTCACCGGGGACCTCACTTGTGTGTTCACTTTACTTCCCTCTGCAAGCTAAAACCCGTCTTCTGTTTCAGTCAAGGCAGTCTTCTTGCATTCATGCTGATTTCCCCTCTGAGCCCAATCTGCACTATACCTGCACCCATTCCTCTTTTCATATGCCCATTCAGTCTATCATTCAATGAAAACATTGTATTGGGTGCTGCATGAGGCAACATGGGAAGAGAAAGGTGACTAAAATAGAGTCTCTGTCTTTGAGGAACTTTCACTTTAGGGTGGAACATGGATATGTTAACAAATATGTAATATAATGCAAGATAGTAAGGGGATTTTAGATTTAATTAAAAAAGAGAATTATTAAAAAGTATAGCATAACCAGAAGTGGTAATAGTTGATTTGAACCTTGAAGGATAAGTAAAATTCTACCTAAGCATTTGAATTTTCTTATGGTACATTTATAATATATATTATAAATCTTCAAAAATATTTGTTAAGTGAAAGAGCTAACAAAATGGTAAGCTATTTTTTTTAAATCCCCACCAGAGGACATTTTGTTATTGATTTTAATAAAGAGGAAGGGAGAGATAGAGGGAAAGAAACATCAATGTGAGAGATAAACATCAATCGCTGCCTCCCACACAAGCTTTGACCAGGATCAAACCTGCAACTTGAGTATGTGCTCTGACCAGGAATTGAACCCACCACCTTTTGGTGTACAGGACAATACTCCAACAAACTGAGCCACTCTGGCCAGTTTTATTTTTGTACAGTTTTCTTTCCTAGCTTTTACCACAGCCTTATGAAGTTGTTAAGGCTATCATGCTTTCTAAATAAAATACAGATCCGAAGGCTGATCCAGAAATCTGAAGATCTGAAGCCATAGCTATTTTTTCTGGCCCTAAGGCCTTTGTTCTTTCTACTCTGCCCTCTATCATCTTTTGAATTTCCTGACTGCTCCTATCATGAAGTGAACTCGGAGCAGTGAACTCAACAATAATTATTTATTGATAAACTGAAATATTTAACTTTGATGTCAAAATTTTAATACAGATTTTTCAAACACTCCAAGAGCTATTAAACTGTGCCATTATCCCTTTTAAATTTGGTCCCTGGTCATTTCCCTGTCTTTATACTTCCTCAATCAAGGATACACTGCTTGCCTGTATAAAAACAAAAGCATGTAAGCTTTAAGTAACCAGCAGTGCCCAGTGTTGAGATATCATCAGAGGAGTGTTAGGAGGAGCAAGAAGGGGAAGAGACAAGTCTACAGCCCTAGGGGAACTTCTAAAAGCCCCTTATCTTTTAGTCAAATACTGCCCTCTACTCTCCAAGTTTTCTCTAGTGTCCTAGTTCATGGTATGAGACCTTTAATTGCTTAAGTGTTACTTTCAGAGTTTCAAGGCCACAGCAAGGATTCTAATTTCTGTAATTGTATTACTGTTTCTCTTCTTCCAGAAGTAACTGAAACTCTTTTATTCACTATCAAAGTTTCCTAGGTCTTTATAAGTAAGCCCATACGAGATAGTCTACAGGCAAGTAGTAGGGTAGTGCCTGGGAAGAAATGTTCTCCCTTCCCTTTCAAAGATATTCCTAGAACACTCCATTGACCTTTGTGGCCAGAATGATGAAAGGACATTTCTGGGTGGGCTGCTGTATTTCTCAACATGTTCTCAGATACTTTCCATGAATGACTCAGGCAAGGGTAAGCTGCACAGAATTCTTGTGCAGAGGAAGGGAGAAAGCTGTAGCCTGCTCAGCATTCGTGTGCATTGGAACAGGCTGAGTAATGCTGTTCTGAAGGTGACTCTTTCAAGGACAGGGCCAGAGAGCAGGAGTCAGGCTCTCTGACTTCAAATGCCGACGTGAGCAGAACAAATACGAACAGGCGAGTTCATTGCGCAGGGCCTCAGTTTCTAATTTGTGAAGTGGGAAAATTAATGCCCCTGGGATGTAGCAGTGAGAAAGGTCATGTGCAAAATCGGATTGACTATTATTTATTAAATGTTTGATGAAGAAAGAGTGGGTGAAAATACTTAGTTATTAGAGGAGGTGCCTGAAGAAAAAAGACATTGTTCAGCCTACGTTTAGTGTCTGGTGTTAAGGATATGGTAGTAAACAGATGTGCTCTTGCCCTCAAGGGCTCACATGGTAATTTAGGAGACAGACACTAAATAATTAATTACACATTTAATTATACAATTAAAATTGTGATAAGTACACAAAAGAAAATTACAGTATTACAATAATGAATAAAAACAGAACAAGATTTAGTTTAGTCTCAAGAAGGGGCTCTGTATAGGAGAGACATTAAAGTTGAATTATGAGAGATGAAAGGTTGAAGCTGAAGTGGCAAAGATGTGGGAGTTGCTTTTTAAGAAGAGGTGCTATAAGCAAAGGTCTCTGAGGCAGGAAGCACATGGCAGGAATATAGAATTGAAAACAGGCTTTTGGGGCTAGAATAAAAAGAACAAGGGACAGGGAAAGTGGCATTGATGAGGCTTAGAGACTGCTGGGGACCAGCTCTTACAAGGCCTTGCAAGTCATGGTGAGAATTTGGAATGTTTATTTTTAGAAAAATGGGAAGCCTTAAAATATACAAATAGGAGAAAATATTTGCAAGCCATCTATCTGATAAGGGATGGGTTTCTAAAGTATAGGGGACTCTTACAACCCAATAGTAAGATACATACATACATACATACATACATATATACATAACTCAATTAACAAATAGACTAAGGACTTGAGTGGACACTTCCTGAAAGAAGACATACAAATGGCCAACAAATATATGAAAAAATGCACATCATTACTCATCAGAGAAATGCAAATCAAAACCACAATGAGGTATCACCTTGACAGCTGGTAAGATAGCTATTATGAAAAAAACAAAAGACAAATGTTGGTGAGAATATGCAGAAATTGGAACTCTTGTACGCTCTTGGAGAGAATGCAAAATAGTGCAGCCAGTATGGAAAACAGTGTGGAGGTTCTTAAAAAAATTAAAAATAGAACTACCATATGATCTAGCAATTCTACTGCTGGGTACTTATTTAAAAGAACTGAAATCAGGATCTCTTTTTAGCACTCTTATGTACATTGCAGCACTAGTCACAATGAATGATAAAGAACATGTACAAAGGAATATTATTCAGCTTTATGAAAGCCTTCTAAAAGAAGAAAATCCTGTAATATGTGGCAATATGTATAACCTTGGAGGACATTAAACTAGATAAAATAAGTCAGGTTGAGTGCAAATATTGCATGATTCACTTATATGAAAAATCTAAAATAGTTAAATACATAAGAGTAGAGAGATGAATGGTATAGCCAGGATTTGGGGAAAGGAAGAAATGGGAAGTTGTTTTTCAGTGAGTTTTAGTTATGCAAAATGAAATCTGCTGGACAACATTGTGCCTATACATAACCATACTCTAGCGTACACTGAAAAGTCTGCTAAGGGCATAGATCTCATGTTTAGTGTTCTTACCATAGTAAATATTCTTAAAAAGATAAAACAAAACAAAAATATTATAGTCTTTAAAAGGTTATAATGAGAATGGCGTGATCAGATCGCTGGGCCCACTAGCAAGCATTCTGATTCAGTAGGTTCTGTGTAGGGCGATAGAATATACATTTCTAACAAGTTCACAGGTGATGCCAATACTGTGGATCTACAGATAACAATGTGAAATCTTCATGTGCTCAGTTGTTTTACGATTTACCTTTATTTAATGTTTATATGTGAGGCAGACTCTATGGATGTCAGCCCTCCAGCATCCATTTCCCATTTTTCCTTAATAACAGCTCCTGATCACATCTAGTGACTCACACAAGCTTCTTGGTTCAGGAAAACCTGCCTTCGATTCCAGTCCTGGAATGTTTAGGCCAACACTATCCACTGAGTCATACCAACTAGGGCCAGGCCTTGGAAATTTTATGGACCAATGAAAACACAGGCCTTGGAGCAGGCCTCATAAAAGAGACACTTTGCCGTCCTCTGAAGCATACTACCTTTCTTATCTACCAGTAGAACCCACACTGGCTGCCAGAATAAGATAAATGGGTAAAGATAAGAAAATATCCTACAAAAACTAGATGGGGAAAGCATAATGAATAATTCATTGGGAACAGTGCCCAGGCATGAAAGATTTTACTAAGTTTAGAATTTGGGAAATTGATTGTGAATTCTGAAACCCAAATATAAAAATGAAGACATAGAATGACTGCAAGCCATGCTATTTTACAGAACCAGAATAACAATTATAGGTTCTTTCTTTGGATATTCCCAGAATGTTGATCAAAGAACACTTAATGCAAATAGCCAACAAAAATAAAAAATATATATTTATGAAGATTTCTATTGTAAAGGACAAATACTTCTGTGGAGTTGATTTGTGGGAGAGGGAATAAAAGATTTCTTGCATTTTATTTGTATACTAGAGGCGTGGTACATGAAATTCATGCATGGGGGGGTGTCCCTCAGCCCAGCCTGGGACCCCTCAAGAGATGTCCAACCCTACTAGGATCAGGCCTAAATGGGTAGTCGGACATCCCTCTCACAATCCAAGACTGCTGACTCCCAACTGCTCGCCTGCCTGCCTTCCTGATTGCCCCTAACTACTTTTGCCTGCCAGCCTGATCACTCCCTAACCACTCCTCTGCCAGTCTGATTGTCCCTAATTGCCCTCCCCTGCAGGTCTGGTCACCTCTAACTGTTCTCCACTGTAAACTTCGTCCCCCCCAGCTGCTCTCTCTTGCAGGCCTGGGTCCCCTCCCCCAACTGCCTTTCCCTGCAGGCCTGGTTGCTCCCAACTTTCCTCCTCTGCCAGCCTGATCAACCCTAACTGGCCTTCCCTGCAGGCTTGATTGTCCCCAACCACCCTCTCTTGCAGGCCTGGTCCTTCCCAACTGCCCTCCCCTGCTGGCCATCTTGTGGAACCCATCTTGTGTCCACATGGAAGCAGGATCTTTGACCACATAGGAGCAGCCATCTTGTGTGTTGGACTGATGGTCAATTTGAATATTACTCTTTTATTAGATAGGATAGAGGCCTGATGCACAAGTGGGGCTGGCTGGTTTGCCCTGAAGGGTGTCCCGGATCAGGGTGAGGTTCCCTTGGGGTATGGGGCAATCTGGGTGAGGGGTCTATGGTGGTTTTGCAGGTTGGCCATGCTTCTGGGCCACCCAAGTGGAGACCCTGGTATCTGGGATTTATTTATTTTCTATAATTGAAACTTTGTAGCCTTGAGCAGAGACCAGGGCCAGCCAGGGCTGGCCAGGAAGTTTGGCTTCCTTCATTGCCAGGGAAACCCAAGCCTCCTGCTCGCTCAGTGGCTGGCCGCCATCTTGGTTGGGATAATTTTCATACTCACTCCTGTTTGGCTGGTGGGCTTGGCTTGTGGGTGTAGCAAAGTGATGGTTAATTTGCATGTTTCTCTTCTATTAGTATAGATGTGAGCCAACACATGCTAAAGATGTTGCTCAAAGGAACACAGAAGCTTGGTTTGTAACAGGTTGAACTGTTTTAAATAACAAGTGCAGGAAATAATAGCATCTACTTACTGTCATGAATGTCATCCTAAGCAGGTTGCATGGAAAAGAAATCTGAGGACTTCTGTTGTCTCGACAAATCCCAACATTATGGTCCACTGACCCTATCCATGAAAGATCAGATTTGGGAGAGAGGAAAAGGGAAGAACAGACTTTATTAGGGGTTTGTTAATACTTATGAGGTAAAAGAGAAAAACCAGTTAGGCTTAATGTAATAAGAATAATAACCTCCAAAAAGGTCCTTGGCTAGCCTCAACCCTACTCAAAATGGAATGTACTAAATTAGTTTAAATATGACTTTACATTTTCATCTAAACTTGTGGTTCTCAATTTTTTGTGTGCATTAGAATCAACTATTGGGCATGAACAAAAGCACGGCTATTCCATTTCCCCCTATATCCCAATACACACACACACACACACACACACACACAAACACACATGCATGCACAACATGAGACTAGAAATTGTTCCATAGCCCATAAATCCTGAGATTATTGGTGGCTGAAGACAGCTGGATATGGGAGTATACAGATGTGTTCTTGACCTGTACACCATCCACCCAGTATACTTAAAGGCTCACCGGTATAATGATTCTTTTTTGCTTAACAAACAGAGGAATGAGAGCTTCTTAAAATTCAAGCTAGAATATAGGTATTATATTAGGAAGCAAATAAGGAAGGAAAGACAAAATTAGTTTGTTGATAGCTTTAGAGGATCGAATTGGACTCTAACAGAAAAGATTGGATTTATACAATCCTGGAAATAAAATAGGTAAAGAATATATAAGAATTGCAACAAGCTATAAGACATACATTTATCATTGTTTTGAAAAAGATGATCAATATTACCAAAGATGACTGAATCTGGACTAAAAAAATGGTCACAAGAATGAGGTTCTCGTCATTTTTTAAAAAATGTTATGATTCTGAAGTTTTTCATTTGTAAGAAAAAACATGAGTTCAAGAGAGAGCCTGGCATTGGGGTGGAAGTCGAGCCTGAGGGGGGCCGAGACTGCCAGAGTAGGAGCCTGACTGGCCCCTGTGATCCCAGTGGCTGTGCCTGGCTCACCCGGTAGAGATCGCATGGGTGCAGGGCAGGCTCCTCACAGGCACCTGGCACCTGAGAGGGAAAGCTTCCCCAGCATGTGAGCCCTGACTTCCTAGGGGAGGGTCACAGGATTAGGGTGAGAATAAGCTCAGTAGACACCCCACATTCTCACCACACCTCCGTCCCCATCACCCCTGTCCCCAGGTAGCAGGTGAGAGGTCACAGTCTCCAGCCTGAGTGCCTTGGGAGGTTGGTTACCACCACCCACCCCCGTTCCCCATCCCAGCCTGGGGCCAGGCCCCAACTGGGCGATAAGAGCCTGCCGGCCTGCAGGGAAAGGGCCAACTGCCATCATGGCAGACAGGCGATGGGCTAATTGAAGCCTGCCAGGTAGGGGAAGAGACACTGGAGGTTGGCCCCTGGGAAAGGAGTTGTGTCTGCCGCCACACACCCCTGGTTCCCCATCCAAGACTGGGACCAACCCTAATCAGGCAATGGGGGCCTGCTGGCTGTGGGGAGGGACCTTGCGATTGGGTCCTGCGGGCCAGGGCAGTTCCCGCATTGAGCATATGCCCCCTGGTGGTCAGTGCGCATCATAGTGACTGGTCATTTCAGTTGTCCCATCATAATGGTTAGATAGATAGATAGATAGATAGATACTACAATGAGTACCTTTGTACATAAAACTTTTTTTGGAGACATTCCCAGATTTAGAATTATTTGTCTCAGGCTTGGAAATTGAAAAACTTTTTCTACATATTACCAAATTATTTTCCAAAGAGGCTGTAACATTTCCCTCCGACTAGCAATATACTATGTCCAATATTGAGTACCCTAAATTTTTTATCTCTGCTAATTTGAAAGCAAAAATTATATATTATTTTTGTTTTAATTTGCATTTTATAGTTTTCTAGTGGGTATTTTTCATGTTTTGATTAGGTATATTTTCTCATTTGCATTGTCTGCTGATATTTAATTCAGTCAATTTTAAATTCAGTTATTCATATTTATTTATAGAAACCTGAGTATTGATTTATAAGAATCAATAAAATAAAGCTTGAAAACATATAAAATAGTTGATGGAAGAAATATGCTCAAGATTAAATGATTTAGGCTCTTTCTTTATGTGACCAAACTAAAAGTAGAAGTTTTAAACACCCAGGGGCAAACTTTCTAAATAATTGCTCCAAACTCTTTACTAGGCACTAGAATGAATACATCTGCCACTCCATTGCTTACCAAACATTGCCTGAAAGAACTGCAAGCTTGTTGATCTCAGTAGGTTTTCAAATTTCATTTGCTTGGGGAAAGGTGATTGAAAAGGTGTCAAAAAGGCCAGTGCAACACCTGGCTATACCCTGCATCTGGGAACCTCTTTTTTCTAGGTTGATCCTTGGGAGAAAATACTTGGGCTTGGTCATCAGGGCAATTCAACTCCAGGCCTATTGACAAAAGGCCATAAACATATGCTCATTATTTTTGTTCTGTCAACAGCCTTTGACATTTCTATTTGGCCCAACATAGATTAGTCATGGGGAAATAGAAGGTAACTTCTTTTCCTTTAAGTTCAGAAATTAAATTCTTTACAATTTGGTACTTTAGTTATTCTTCCTCAAGAAGTGTGGCATAGTTAATGCTACACATACATGTTATATTTAGTGGGCTTTTTTTTCTGTTTAATAACATGTCATGATGATGTTCTATATAACATTTTCTGATTAATTTATATAAGAAGACATTCATATATTTTAGAAGAATACAATTTTAAACAGCTAAAAATGCACAAGTTGAATGTTCATGCTTCTGAAATGTATTTTATTTGTATCAATTTGTATTAGTGATGCAAAGTTTTCCTTAGAAAAGTGACAGCAGTGCTGATAAGAAGAAGACAATTGCTTCATAAAAAATACAAAATCCCAAACTCTAACAACATTATAGTGTCAAGATGGAAGTGTTTATGTGTAGCTATCCTAACATTTCTATCTCCTTTTCCTGCATGACTAGTAGGGAGTATATGAATAATTTAGAATAAAAACTCCCACTTACCCACATTTCCTTTGGCCACCTCTCCTGTCAGCTCTTCTCTTCACTGTTCATTGTCTCCAGGGAATCTTAATGTTTTTGGTTTCCAGAAGCCTGTGCCCTTAAAGGAGTAGTTCTCTACTGATGGTTAATCCAACAGGGCCACTTGGCAAGATCTGGAGACAATTTCCAATTTTCACAACTCAGGTGCTTCTGGCATCTAGTGAGTAGAGGCCTGGGATGCTGTTATCCTACAGCAAACAGAATAGTCCCCAACAACAACAAAATATCTAGCCCCACATGTCAATAGTGCCAAAGTTAAGAAACCCAAGTGATTAAGCAACAGTGAGGACTCTATGCAAGAACAAAATAAATGGGAGGAAAAGTGTACAACAGTTGACCTCTCCCCCGCTACATTTGATGGGAAAGGACACAGGATGAATGGAGGCAGGCATGTTAAACAGTTATCCTGGAGGTCCAGAGAGAATGCAGCCCCTCCAACTCCGTTCTGTGCCTCTCAAGTCTGGATGTCAAGAAGAGAGGGAGCCCTGGCTGGGTAGGTTGGTTAAAGCATCATCCCAATATGCCAAGGTTGGGGGTTCAATTTCCAGTCAGGGCACATACAAGAAGCAACCAATGAATCCACAAATAAGTGGAACTCTCTCTCTCTCTCTCTCTCTCTCTCTCTCTCTCTCTCTCTCTCTCTCTCTCTCGACAATAAATAAAAATATAAAAAAAGAGAAGGGGGATAACTGTTTGTTTTATGCAGGCAGATCAGATCATAAAGAAATGATTATTCTTGTCCAGTGTGGGGCAATAACTGAAAACTAGATGAGATGATGGATATCTTAGTAGAGGGTCCTGTTCCTATGTCCTCCAATGTCCATGGAACATAAACACAACCCTGGAAAAGGAGGATCCCAAATTTGTCTAGTCCCTACCCCAAGGGAGGAAGACTGAAAAATGAAATACATTTGATTTGTTGTTGTTGTTAAGTGTACAACTTGCACATCAGATGCTATGGTCTAGGGTTAGTATGGGATACAAGTAGTTTTGTTCTGAATTACACAGGTAGAATGTAAATATATAAGTCTATTTCAATTCAACTAAAAGCAATCTTCCTTTACATTTTATTATATTGAATTAGAACAGGTATTACTAAACTTTCAACATGATATTGGTATTTGATTCTGTGATGATCACCCCTTCCATCACTAAAAGTGTGTTACAATTTTACTCTGTGTTTATGCATCAAGTCCAGTAACATCACTAAAAGTGGATTTACAGACAAGAGCTAACTTACTATAAACTATCTGGTTTAACCCATTTCAAATATTGGATTGCTATAATCTTAAGGAGACTTTACTGTTGTTATCTTCTTTTATAATTATCTGGTGGAACAAGTATAGTTTTGGGGTATTTGATCTGGCTAGTCTTTAAAAAAAAAAGAGCAAGGTTATGTAACACCTCATCATAGAAACCTCTGTTAACTAAACCAGTATTATCTTTCAAGGGTGTCACAATTCTATTGATATGAGTCCCCACCCAGAAACTTAGGAAATGTACCCAATTATTCATCAAGAATTCTGGACACTGTTATCAAAGGAAAAGGACACGTGTTGGCAGAAGATACACCACCATCTGCTGCCAGCCCTGGCAACAATCCAATGTTTGTGTACCAGTCATAGGCCAGAGGAAGGCTACTACATTGTCCCCTCTGGGTGCAAGCTGCTCTTCTCCCTCTTCTTGTGGCCAATCAGTTTATTTGTTTTCTCCAAATCATTAGAGACTAGATGGTAAGAAGAGAACCTGGGAATCCTCCTTCTTCACTGAGGATAATTATTTATTAGACAATCCTTGATATTATATGTTCATCTTCAATAGCAGCGAGTTCACTTGTGAATGCCTAATACCCACTGACACCCACTCCACTTTCCTTCCAACAAATGTGCATCTGGATTATATACCTTTCCCCAAAGTATCACTGCTTAGGCTAACTCTTCATTAACATTGATAATACCTCCATTTATTTCTTGAGGCTCTGGGACATATTATACACATTAAATAAACAAAAACATTACCCTAATATCAAGACATTTCTTAGAGTTCAGAAATAACAAATTTAATAGGAGCTCAAAGCTACATAAAGGCATTTCTAATCTAACAGTCAATCTTCTCTCCGCGATTATGTTTTGCCTTCCTACACAGTCTGGAATTATTGGAAATGTGCCAGATTTTCTTCTCTTCTTGGGTAATATAGATGTTGCTTTACTGTTTATTCTGGAACCTCATTCTCATCTTTGACATGTCAAAGTGACTCCTGATTTGCATTGAACTTTATCTAGCATTACCCTCGGCCTTTACCGAACTCTCCTACCCAGTTGGTAATCACCATTATTTTATGAAAGTGATGATACTGTCAAATATCATTCACAGAGGAAACAAAAGTGAGAAGGGTCTTAAACAGATGCTCAGGAAAAATATATGACATAGAGGAGGAGATGCATTGAACAGAGGCTTCACAATTATCTTCATATTTATGAAAAGTTATTACAGCTGAGATACTTACATTATTCTTCAAAATTTATCAGAAAAACAGTATCAGTAGTAAAGGTGTTGGCACCTGATATCCTTGAAGAATGGAAAACAGAACTCTCTTGGAAGTGACCATATCCTGTTGGGCAGGAATCATGATGACTCCTTTCTTGTCAGAAGAGTAAGTTCCCCAGTTATCCTAGCTGAAAGTTCCTCTAAGTAGAACTTCCTTGTGTATTGTTCCTCAGAGTGTGTTTGAGATGGACATGGAAGGGGGTATCCTTTTGGGAACTGCATGACTCATGTAGCCTGCTTCTCAATGGTACTGGTTTGAAGGCCCAGCAAAAGCTTTGGGATTGAACAGGATTTTGAATATTGTTGTGTTTTGTTTTGTTTTGCTTTTTGAATATAATTTCTTCAAAAACCAAATGGACTTACAATGTATTTGCTTCTGGTCAGTTCTATGGGTTAATAACCACAAATAAAAATCTTGTAGAGTCACAGTTTTTAAGACTGAAAACACACTAGTCTTTTACTTATAGCCTCTGAGCTCTGCCCATCCTCCTTTTCTCAGGTTTCAGGCTGGCTCACTTATTGCCATTTGAAACAAAGAGCTGGGATGAGAGACAACACTCTTCATCTGATCTTGGCCACTGAGCTGGCTCCCATTGTCTGTCTGGCAGACACAGACCTCTTAACTGCAGGTGCTTGGGAAAGACGCAGGCCCCGGCTTATCTTCTGCTAAGTCTGCTCCTTTGCAGCCTTTACCTAGAACTGCTTCATTCTGTGGCACAAAAGCAATCTGTGTTTCAATCCCATAAGGCCCACATTGCTGACTGTTTATGGCAGCAGCCAGGGATACAGACTTTGCACCCAGATTGCCTACTTCAAACCAGGTTCCTCACTTTAACGATGTGCAACTGGCAAGTTACTTAACCTCTTTGATCCTCATCTGTAAAATGGGGCTGAAAACAGTATCGATTTCCTTGTGTTGTTTGAAGATTAAAATATCTAGAGCACTAGAATGGTGCCTGGCACACAGTAAGCACCATGTATGTGTGGTTGGTATTAATTTACTAATGTACGGTTGCTATATTCTTGATCAGTTTATACTGCAGGGTGAGTTCTGCTTCCAGACTGATTAGCTCATACCTGAGTTTATCTTGTTTATAGACTGCTAAACCAGCCAGAAGTAACCAACATAAAACAACATTTTCTCCTATTGCTGGGTCATGGCATGTGGTCTGTTCTTCAAAATAATACAGTAATTGTCCCATCATATATTTTGTCACAACATAACAAGGGTTTTTAAGTCTTTTAGCTTCCACTCTCCGAGCCATTAGCGTCTAATTTTACGTTTTGTCATAGCCAACACTACTTTCAGGCATCAAATTCTGTATTCATCAGGGTTTATATTTGTTTGCTCATAATAAAGATCTTCAAGATAATTATTCTTTCTGTGTTTTTTGTTTGTTTGCTTGCTTGTTTTTTGCATAAAAGTCTGGATTGAGGCAGTTCAGGAGTGGTATGGTGATTCCTTAGTCAGATCTGGGGTACATTTGCTTTCAGTATCCCATGCCACCATGGCGAGAATGTTCTTCTCTTTGTAGATCAAGATGAATAGCCAGTCATCACACCTACCTCTAAAGAGCAGAAAGAAGAGAGGGAAGAAGAAGGAATATGTTTGAGAAGTTGAAAAAACATTTCCAAAACTTGTCACAGGGCCACATCTAGCAAGGGAGTTTGGGAAATGGAGGTTTGCCACCAGGGACAAGTGATACGCCAAACCCCAAATTAGGCTTTCTATTATCATAGGAGAGAGGGAAACAAGCCTCATGGAAACAGAGTCCCTGCCCCATTCACTGAAAATGATTGTATCTCTAGTTTAATACAATATCTGTTTTGAAAAATGAGTAACACATGACCTATTTTAATCTTTATTTCTTTCTTCCCTGCTACTACAAAAAAAGGGAAAAAAAGAGAAAAAGTAAAACCAGTGAGAACATATGTATTCAATAAAAAATAAAATAAAACCCAATAGCCTGTATCAAATGACAATTCTATCCTGGAATAGTTTATGGTTTTCCCTTAAGATATAATTGCATTTCCCCAAATTGGAATTAACTCACACTTGTAATTTTTGAAAATAAAGAGTAAATTATTTGCATGTTTATATAGCATATGGTTGGTAGAGGTTTATTTTATTTATAGAAGTAAAAATATCTATTTTAGTCCCAATATGCTTTCCAAACTTGCATACTGTAAGATATTTTTAGAAGGGTTAATGACCAAAATATCTGAAGTGAAATGAAAGACAGGAAATCCTACTATATTTGAACATTTTAGAATGATTGTGACTGAACATCTTCCATTAATTTTTGTTTTCTTTTTCAGTGTATCTTCTGAGGAAAGAGAGAATCAAATAAGCAAAAAAATTAATATTTGGGGTTTATAACTGCCATAAAGCTTCTAATAAAACAATCACCAATGAGCTAAACAAGAATAGGCGACATATAAATGGTTGGTTTTGTTTCTTTACCAACCAACATTGCTGTATCTGTGTGTAAGCTTCTTCTTTTTTGGTTGGTTGGTTTTGCTTGGTTTTGTTTTGGGTTATGTTCAGCATTTTGTGTCCTGATAGGAATTTTAATGAATGTGAAACAAAAGCACTGGTACCAAGCTGAGCCCAGGGGATGAATCAGGTAGGCGTGTGTATTCACAGCACTGATTGCTGACAATTTTCCTGTGCCACTGTGGCCCACATGTTGGTCACACAGACATGTCACCAGAGAGGCATGTTTTTAAAAGATCCTGGATATATATTTTTTAATGTATATTTCAGCGATGAAATTAAAGCAAACTTTGCAAAACCACTAAGCAAGTCTGAAAGTTTAAGTCTACAGAGTTCCCTGCTTCAGACACCCACAAGTGGAAGCAGGAACCAGCCTGAAAAAGCGTATGCCTTGGATAGTAACTCTTAGGCCTGACACTGGAGATAAAGCGCTTCCCTGCGGCCACGAGGCATTAACCATTTCCTTCTGCAGTCAGTCCAGTTCATGAATAGAGTAACAGCTCATTCATTTCCCCCCTTCATCTCTAGAATACTAATGGGGCAACAGGTATCAAAGTGTATTAGTGTAATACATTTTACAACAAAAACCGGAATTCTTATGGAGCAGAAAAGAGACTTGATCCATTTGGACTGGTTAGTACTTATTTGTGTCTTACTTTACCTTGTCCAGAAAGGATTTAAGGCAACTTCAACTTTCGGGTTAACTCACAGCCCTCACCCCCATCTGAAGGTGATTTTGATACCTAAGTAACTCTTCCCAAGTCTCAGTTTTGCAAGTTCTAAAACTGAGATGGTCCGTTCTCAGGCTCTACTTTAAAACTATTTAAGGTTCTTCATCCTCCCGGGTCAAGCTCTTTAACATGGCATGCAAGCTCTTCCAGCCCTCCCGTCTTCATGCCACCAAAGTTTCACATTTTCCCTGGTAGTGTATGACTTAGTCAGAGCGATTTCATGAAATAAAAATATTTCTAAGAACATTTTCATGGAAAGAAAGCAGATCCATATGAAAAGAAAATTTAACTAATAATTAAGTAGGTTTGAAGGTATTGGCCAATTGTGTATTATTTTGCTATTCTATGTGTATTAAAATTTGTGTCAATTTTTAGAACCATTATTTCTTTCTAATTTATTTATTTATGTAATTTATTTATTTTTGTTAATCCTCACCCAAGGATACTTTTCCCATTGATTTCTAGAAAGAGTGCAAGGGATGGGGAGAGACACAGAGAGAGAGAAACATTTTTTTTTCATCTGCAAATATTTCTTGCTTTTTTTTACAAGCTTGAGAAAGTTACTTTTTTTTCCTTTTTTTTTAAGGTATTACATATGTACATATCTTCCCATTACCCCCCCCCCACACACACACACTACTTCCATTAATACCCTCACCGCTGAGTGTTTTGCATTGATTGGTTATGCTTATATGCATGCATACAAGTCCTTCGGTTGATCTCTTATCTACACCACCTCTCCCTAATCTTTCCCCTGTAATTTGACCAGTTTGTTTGAAGCTTTGCTGTTTCTGTATCTTTTTATTCATCAGTTTATAATGTTCTTTATTATCATAAGTGAGTGATATCATGTGGTACTTTTCTTTCATTGGCTGGCTTATTTCACTTAACATAATATTCTCCAGTTCCATCCAGGTTGCTGCAAATTGTAAGGATTCCTTCTTTTTTATGGCAGCATAGTATTCCATTGTGTAGATGTACCATGGTTTTCTGATCCAGTCATTTGCTGACAGGCACCTAGGCTGTTTCCAGATCTTAGCTATTGTAAATTGTGCTGTTATGAACATAGGGGTGCATATATCCTTTCTAATTGGTGTTTCTAGTGTCTTAGGATATATTGCTAATAGTGGGATTACTGGATCAAATGGGAGTTCAATTTTTAGTTTTTTGAGCAAACTCCATACTGTTCTCCACAGTGGCTGCACCAGTCTGCATTCCCACCGGCAGTGCATAAGAGTTCCTTTTTCTTCACATCCTCACCAGCATTTGTCATTTGTGATTTGTTGATGATTGCCATTTTGACAGTTGTGAGATGGTAGCACATTGTCATTTTGCTTTGCATCTCTTGGATAATTAGTGATTTTGAGCATGTTTTCATGCATCTCTTGGCTTTCCTTCTGTCTTCTTTTGAAAAGATTCTATTTAGATTCATTGCCCATTTTTTATTGGATAGTTTATCTTCCTTGTATTATGTTGTATAAGTTGCCTGTAGATGTTGGAGATGAAACCTTTATCAGTGATAAAATTTCAAATGTGCTCTCCCATACAGTGTGCTTTCTTGTTGTTTTGTTAATGGTTCTTTTGCCAGGAAAAAGCTTTTTATTTTGATGTAGTCCCATTTGTTTATGTTCTCTTTAGCTTTCATTGCCCTAGGAGCAGTATCAGTGAAGAAGTTCCTTCAGCATTTTTCTGAGATTTTGCTGCCTGTGGATACCTCTGGTATTGTTCTGGTTTCCAATCTTAAGTTTTTTTGTATCCATTTTTAGTTTATTTTTGTGTGTGGTGTAAGTGGTGGTCTAGTTTCTTTTTTTCTTTTTTTTTTGCATGTATCTGTACAATTTTCCCAACAGCATTTATTGAAGAGGCTTGACTCTATTGTATGTTCATGCCTCCTTTGTTGAATATTAATTGAGCATGGTGGTATGGGTTGATTTCTGGGTTCTCTATTCCATTCCATTAGTCTATATGTCTGTTCTTGTGCAGTACTAGGCTGTTTTGAGAACAATGGCTTTGTAATATAGCTTGAAATCTGGTATTGAGATCTCACCAACTTACTCTTCTTTCTCAGGATTGCAGTGGCTATTCAGAGTCTTTTTTTTATTCCAGATTATTTTTTGGAGAGTTCTTTCTAGGTCTGTGAAATATGCTGTTGGTATTTTAATGGGAAGTGCATTGAATTTATAGGTTGCTTTGGGTAGGACATTTTAATGTTGATTCTCCCAATCCATGAACATGTTATGTTCTTCCATTTGTTTACGTCTTCCTCTATCTTTTTTTTCAGTGTCCTGTAGTTTTCCACGTATAGGTCTTTTACCTCCTTTGTTAAGTTTATTCCTAGGTATCTTAATTTTTTTTGGGGGGGATGGTAAATGGGATTGCTTTTTTACTCTCCCTTTCTGTAAGTTCACTATTGGTGAATATAAATGCCATAGATTTCTTGGCATTAATTTTGTATTCTGGTACATTACCAAATTCATTTATTAAGTCTGTTTTTGAGGGAGTCTTTCAGGTTTTTAATGTACAATATCATGTCATCTGCACATATGAACAGCTTTATTTCCTCTTTTTAAATTTTGATGCCTTTTATTTCTTCTTCTTGTCTAATTGCAATGGCTAATACTTCCAGTACTATGTCAGACAAGGAGTGGTGAGAGTGGGCATCCCTATCTTGTTCTTGTTCTTAGGAAAAATGGTTGTAGTTTTTGCCCATTGAGTATGATGTTAGCTGTGGATTTATCATATATAGCTTTTATGTTTAGATATGATCCTTCTTATCCAACCTTGCTGAGAGTTTTTATCAAGAAAGGGTGTTGGATTTGTCAAATGCTTTTTCTGCATCAATTGATATGACTATGTGATTTTTATCTCTCAATTTATGTGACATATCACATTTATTGATCTGCAGATATTATACCATCTTTGCATTCCTGGGATAAATCCTACTTGGTCATGGTATATGATCTATTGATGTACTGCTGGATCCGATTTGCTAAAATTTTGTTGAGGATTTTGGCATCTATGTTCATGAGGGATATTGGCCTGTAATTTTCTTTCATTGTGTTGTCTTTATCTGGTTTGGTATTAGGGAGATACTGGCTTCACAGAAGGAGCTTGGAAGTGTTCCTTCTTTTTGAATTTTTTGGAATAGTCTGAGGGGGATAGGTTTTAATTCTTCCTTGAATGTTTGGTAAAACTCCCCGGTGAAGCTGTCTGAGCCTTGGCTTTTGTTTCCTGGAAGTTTTTGATAGTGGGGTATCAAAAACTGCTTCAATTTCTTCCATAGTTGTTGGCCTTTTGAGGTGTTTAAATTCTTCCTGATTGAGTTTTGGAAGGTTATATTTTCATAGGAGTATGTCCATTTTTTCCAGGTTATCCAGTTTGTTGGAATAGAGTTGTTGATAGTATTTTTTAATAATCCTTTGTATTTTGGTGGGGTCCGTTGTTATTTCACCTCTTTCATTTCTAATTTTGTTTATTTTAATCCTCTCTCTTTGCTTCTTAGTGAGCCTGGTTAGAGGTTCATAAATCTTGTTTATCCTTTCAAAAAACCAGCTCCTGGTTTTGTTGACCCTTTATATTGTTTCTTTGATGTCATTTATCTCTGCTCTTATCTTTATTATTTCCTTACTTCTGCTTACACTAGGTGTTCTTGTTGCTCTCTTTCTAACTCTTTGAGTTGTAGGGTTAGGTAATTTATTACCATTGCTTACTTTTTTTTGCAGTGGGCTTGTAGAGATATGAACTTCCCTCTCAAGACTGTTTTCACTGTGTCCCAGAGATTTTGGTTTGTTGTGTTTTCATTGTCATTTGTTACCATGATGTTTTTTTATTTCTTCCTTGATCTCTCTGGTAACCCAGTCATTGTTTAATAGCATACTGTTTAGTCTCCATGTGTTAGATTTCTTTAGATGGTTTTTAGTATAGTTGATTTCAAGTTTTATGCAACTATTATCTGAGAAGATGCTTGATATGGTTTGCTATCTTCTTGAATTTGAAGAGAATTTGTCTATGACCCAATATATGGTCTATCTTTGAAAATGATCCATGAGCACTTGAGACAAATGTATATTGTGTGGCTTTGGGGTGAAATGTTCTAAAGATGTCAATTAATTTCATCTGGTCTAGTGATTCATTTAAGATTTATATTTCTTTGCTGAATTTTTGTTTAGAGGATTTGTCCAATGGTGATAGTGGGGTATCAAAATCTTCTACTCTGATTGTATTGCTCTCAATCTCTCCCTTGATATCTTCCAGGAGTTTTTCTTTGTCTTTGGGTGCTCCTGAATATGGTATGTATATGTTTACCAGAATTATTTATTCTTGTTGGATGGCTCCTTTTAGTATTATGAAGTGGCCTTCCTTATCTCTTGTTATGTCCTTCACTTTGAGATCTAATTTATCAGATATAAGTATTGCTACCCCAGTTTTTTTTTTCATTTCCATTCAGCTGAAAAACCTTTTTCCATCCCTTCACCCTCAGTCTGTGTGCATCTTTTTTTCTGAGGAGAGTTTCTTGTAGACAGCAGATATATGGGTCATGTTTTCTTATCCAATCCATTGCCCTATGTCTTTTGATTGGGTATTTAATCCATTTACATTTAAAGTTGTTATTGATAGATATTTATTTGTCACCATTTTTATTCTTTACCTCTGTGTTCCTTCTTTGCTTCCTATTTCTCTTTCTTTCTTCCTTTCTTCCTTCCTTTCTTTCTTTCTTTCTTTCTTTCTTTCTTTCTTTCTTTCTTTCTTTCTTTCTTTCTTTCTTTCTTCTTTCTTTCTTTCTTTCTCTTTTTACAGGAGACCCTTTAGCATTTCTTGCATTGCTGGTTTGGTGGTAATAAATTCCCTTAGTCTTTTTTTGTCTGTGAAGCTCCTGATTTCACCTTTAATTTTGATTGATAGCCTTGCTGGGTATAGTATTCTTGGATTCAGACCCTTTCTTTTCATGACTTTGTATATTTCATTCCTTTGCCTTCTGGCCTGATGAGTTTCTGTTGAGAAATCAGTCACTAGTCTAATGGGGATAACTTTCTGTCTCTCTCTGGCTGCCTTTAAAATTCTTACTTTATTGTTGGAGTTTGCCAATTTAATTATAATGTGCCTTGGTGTCAGTCTTTTGGGGTTCATTTTGCTTGGGACTCTGTGAGCTTCTTGGATTTGTGTGGGTTTTTCTTCCCTATATCAGGGAAGTTTTCTATCATTATTTCTTCAAACAGGTTTTCTATTCCTTGGTCAGTTTCCTCTTCTTCTGGAATGCCTATTATATGGGTGTTGTTTTGTTTCATGTTATCTAAAGTTCCCTTAGGCTCTCCTCCTGCTTTGTAATTTTTTCCCCTAAAAGCTGCTCTACTTGGGTATTGTTTCCTACCTTGTCTAGAGGACTAATGTGGTCCTCTGCTTCTTCTAGTCTACTCTTTATGCTTTCTATTGAATTCTTTACAGCAGCAATGCCATTGTTCATTTCTTCTTGGTTCTTCTTCATTTCCTCTTGGTTTTTACATTGTTGAATTTGTCTTCCATTGTTTTCAGCCACCTTATGACCATTTCTCTAAATTCTTTCTCTGACAGGTTGCTTGCCTCCATTTTGTTTACTTCCTTTTCTGGATATACCTGATTTTCTTTCATATGTGGGCTGTTTCTTTGTCTCTCCATAGTCTCTCTTCTCCAGGTGTCTAGTTATGTAGTTCTCTCTCTCCTTATCCCAATCAAAATCTGACCTTTCTGTGGTGGACTATAAGCTCCTCTGAATCCGTGTATTTGTGCCAATTGGGGACCAGTGTTCTGGGGTTCACAGCTGTTTGGTGGATGTGGCAGATGTAGATTTTCAGGCTTTTGATAACATCCATTTTCCCCTTCAAGATGGCGTGGTCTTCACATCTGAGCTGGTGGTTCTGGGTGGGAACCCAGCAGCAGTGGGGGCTGCTTGGTCAAGGAAGTCCTGTCCAGCAGTCCGGCACCTTCTCCTGGAGTATAGCTGTCTTTTAACTCACCAAAAAATACTCCCTGTGCAACCCTTGGCTCTTTTTTCTATCTGTTCCAGGGCAAGGCTCAGAACACGTCTGTCTATTCTTTCACCATTTTTTTGAGAGAAATATTGATGTGAGAGAGTTACATCAATTGGTTGTCTCCCACATGCGCTCTGCCTGGGACTGAGGATCAAGCCTGCAACCAAGGTATGTGCCCTTGACTGGAATCCAACCCAATCTTCAGTCGAGGGCTGACACACTAACCACAGAGCCAAACCAGTTAGGGGGCTTAATCACAAGGAACAACAACAGCCTGTAATTATTGGAATCAAGAGTCTAGGTCAGTGGTCAGCAAACTCATTAGTCAACAGAGTGGCAAACCGCAGCTCATGAGCTGCATATGGCTCGCGAGCCCCAGTTTGCTGACCACTAAGTTAGGGCAACCATTAGGTATTTTTAAGTTATAATTAATTTTGTTTGTTTTGCAGTGCCATATAGCAAAAAGTTGTAATAGCATAAATTTTCATCAAATGCTGGTTTTCTTAAATTAATTATAGTAGGTTATAAAGTAGCACACATAGTATCATCTCATTCTACAAAAGAAATAAGTAATATATAAGACTATACAAAAATCATATGAAAGGATCTATATAACATTCAGCAAGATATTAATACCAGTTATCTTTGAATGGGTTAAATTATTGTTTCTTTATATTTGTCTTATTATTGTTTTGTTTTGTTTTTTGCAGTAATAATTCATTGGTTCTTTGAAAAAGGAAAAGGTAATAGAAACTAATGTTGAAAAATACCTTTTAATGAGCGAGAATTTACTGTGTGCTGGACACTGTGGCAAATTTAGTTGTCTTTCTTTTTAAAGAGTAGTTTATTATTTTTAATTTTTATTTTCTTCAGAGATAAAAGAAGGGAGAAGAGAGAAATATCGATGTAAGAGCACAATATAATCGATTGGCTTCTTCCTACAAACCCTGACCTGGGGATCAAGGCTGCAATTTGGCACATGCCCCATAATGGGAATTGGATCAGTAACCTCCCTACTCACCCTGAATGCATGGAAAAACACCCAACCAACTGACTGTACTGGCCAGGACCAAATTTTAGTTTTAATTGTGTTTTAATCCTCAATGATTCTGTGAGACAGATAATATGAATGTCATTCTATAAGTGTAAAAATATGAACTTAGTGATGCTAAGTTCAAGTTCTAGACCGTGTTGTGTCTATGTCCATTTAGGATTTTGCACACAGACTAACAATGTACCCAAGTAGTCATTATACTCCCTGCTACTGATGGATATTTAGGTAGTGCGTTCAACTATTGCAAACAGCATGAGGAGGAAACAAATAGTTCAGCAATTGATTTAAAGTATAAAGAAAATTGCCGAAACCGGTTTGGCTCAGTGGATAGAGCGTCGGCCTGCAGACTGGGGGGGTCCCAGGTTCGATTCCGGTCAAGGGCATGTACATTGGTTGCGGGTGCATCCCCAGTAGGGGGCGTGCAGGAGGCGGCTGATCGATGTCTCTCTCTCATTGATGTTTCTAACTTTCTATCCCTCTCCCTTCCTCTCTGTGAAAATTCAATAAAATATATTAAAAAAATTATAAAGTATAAAGAAAATTAAAAAGCCATTTTAAACATCAATAATAGTTTAAGCCATGTGAGGGACTAATTCATGTTGCACCAAAATGAGAATTTTGAAGGGGAGAAATGAAAAAGTTACCAGAGACACACACTACCAGCAAAAATATTTTAAGCAAATTATTACATTGACCAGTTGTTTTTTTAATGTGTAACCCACTTACTTTAGAGACAAATTATTTAGAGTATTCTGGCTCTCTTAGGCACTTAAGCACCCCAGTCACTTTGGATTATTAATATTCTCCAGACACAGCAAACAATTATTTGAACCTTGACATTTGCTCATACTCCAGATTTCTCTTTCTGCTGCTTTGTAGCTCTTATTAATTCTTCTAAGTTCTGGCTCTTCTCTCTCAACTGTTTTCTTTTTCTACACTGAGATGAGTTAAGCTCATTATCACTGTATTCCACATTCAAAACACATAATAGCCAATATGGCAGAGCCCTTGGCCAATCAAAACAGATACAGCCCTGCAGTAGCACCAGTGCACACCAGCTGAATATCTACTGCCAGAAAAATCACATTGTGTATATCTCTCCAATTGGAGCCTATGCTCCTTGGGGACAGAGACCATCTGATACTTAATTGCATGTACAGTGCATATTGGCTATGCTAGAGTTGAATTAGAACATCATCAAACAATCTCAAGCATATACAACTGTTTCTTTGGTCTAGAATGCTTAGAAAACTCCTTACCCATCACAGAATATGTGGTGATTCAGAGAAACAGTAATCTGGCTACATGCCTGCCTTCCCCAGAGCTCCAAAACTTCATGGGAAAGAGCATGAAACCTATTCACCATCAGTGTTGATATGCAGACATGTCTGGTAGAGGTGGAGGCAGGGAACAGGAGCCAGACCCCACTAAAGGACATGGTCCCTTACAAGGCAAGGCACCATGCCAAATCTGATAGCTAGGGCCTGACATTTTATCTGGTTTGTGTATGAAAGGGAGCAGTAGGTTCAGGTACAGGTGAGATGGTGCATGACCAATTGCCCACTCAGCGCTCTCTACACCAGTCTGGAATATCTGGGACCCAATTGGAAGAAGGGTATTTATTAAATAAAATTAGTGAATCATAAAGGGCCAAAGTATTTCTCTGTGGGATTCACCCTTCCTTCTAAAAGGCATTGATGTGTGAAAGTCAACATGCCCTCCAGCCTGGGAAAGAGTACCCAGAATTCAAAGTCAGACACAGGATGCTCTAGGAGAGTGTATGGAAGTCCCATTTCCCAAGACTGTGGACAAATGAGACATCATCACAGGGATGCTGCACTCTATTGCTATGGCTGCCGTAACAAATTACCTCAAACTTGGGTGGCTTCCAACAACAAAAAATGTTATGATTTTACAGTTCTGTAGGTCAGAAGTCTGACACGAGTCTCATTGGGCTAAAAGAAGGTATCAGCAGAGTATGCTCCTGTTGAAGGCTCTAGCAATGTGACTGTTACCTTCTCTTTTCTAGCTGCCAGAGGCCAGTGCACCCCAGCTATATTCCTTCCAAAGCCAGTAATGGTAAGTTATCTTTCTTACATAGTATGACTCTGTGCTCTTTTGCCTCCCTCTTCCATTAAAGAACCCTCATGAGTACATTAGGCCCGCCAGGATAATTCAGAAGATGCTCTTTACTTTAAGGACTGGCAATCTTCATTTGATCCTCAACCTACATTTTCTTTTGCCTCACAGCATAACATATTCATTGGCTCTTAGATCTAATTTATAGCATCTAATCATGGACATCTTTGGGGGGAGAGGGAGGGGCTGTTATTCCGCCTATCATTCATGACTAAGCAGATTACACTCCAAAAGGCAAGAGCAATAACAGTGTGGAGTGAAGAAAGAAGTCTAGATGTGTCTGACTGTGGCACAGGTTTGGAGAAAGACCTCAGAAGAGCAGTAAATAATGAGGCAGAGGGAAAGCCACACACAGGCAGTGAGGGCAGGAGCCAGGAAAGAAAGGCCTTGGAGCAGCTCAATCTATACTCTACCCACACTCCACAGGATTCCTAGAGTCAGGCAAGGAATGGCTGACATTCTGTCTCAGTATTTGGCAATCAATTGAATGGATCTGTAGACAAATTAAAAATCTTACTGACAACATTAATATTGGTAAATTCTGGGCTACTTTTGGCTTTCACATACAGAACTTTTCATGAAGGTAAGGGCTTAGAGAATTAACATGTAGAATTATTGAACTGCATCAAATTTGTTCTCACTGACTGATAAATCATAGATATTACCCTTTAATGAACATCTCCAGGGTCAAATTACATAATTCAAGCAGCTTCTCAGTAACTATGCTAAATAAACAAATGAATGATTAATCTCAGGTCATATTTGACAGAATGGACAGATTGTTTTTGCATTGTTAAAAAACTCTTAAATTTTATTTCTATTAAAGCCAAAATTTATTTCATCTATTTGTTTAATTTTCTCTGGCACATTATCTCTCCAAACTTTGTTACTTATTTTAGGAAATGGAATTCAAACGCACTTAAAATTACATACTGATGGCTAAAGGATGAGAATATTTTTTTAACAAAAGGTAGTGTTTGTATTAACTACTTGTCTTATATAATCAATTTGAAATTATCAGTTATTATATACAAAAAGTTGTAATACAATGGCTATATATATGTATGTATATATATATATACATATATATATATATCCAATATGATTTCAAATCTTGAGTAAGAAATGAACTGCTGTAATTATAGTACATCTGCTATGTGATGTTAATCCTTCAAGTCATTTCTCAGAGAAAATTCTCTTAATTGAATTTTAAAGGATGGATTATAGATCTGGGCAAAAGATGGTTTCTATCATTTACTTGTGGATGACAAGAGAAAATTCATTTTACTTTAGAGACTGAGATGTCAAATAGCCTTTAGTGCTGCTCTATTTTTCTTTCCAACTTAGGTCTGCTAATCTTTGTCTAGGTGACTTGCTAGAGACCTTACCAGCAAGATGGTGGAATGAATAGTTAAATACAGCTCTTCTATTTTCAGGAAGATATGCATTCACTTATTCTGAGATATTGTACATGGACTAGCGTAAACAGCAACATCTTTAAAGAGAAATTTGTATAATTCAATTCATGGATTTAAAATGTATTTTTATATTAATACCTCTCTTGGCTCTTATTGATATTTATTTCCTTTTTATTGAATTTATTGGGGTAACACCAGTTAACAAAGTTATACAGGTTCCTGTGCACAATTTCACAACAAAGCATCTGTACACTATACAGTGGTAGCTTGAGATACGAGTCTAATTCGTTCTGTAACCTTGAGGCATGGGAAACTATAAGACGCTCGAGTCTCGGTAAACTGGTGGGTCGTGTGCAGCCAGCCGATCCGCTCGATTACTCCTATCTCAAATGTTGCTCGTATTTCAAAGCAAAAATCTCTTGCTCGAGGGATCGTATTTCAAAAATCTCGTATGTTAGGGCACTCGTATCTCGAGGTACCACTGTATTGTATGTTCACCACCCCCAGCAACTCCCCTTCCATCACCATTTATCTCCTCTATACCCTCCTCCACCTTTCCTGCCATTCCCTGGCAGTCCCCACACTGTTGTCCTTGTCTATGAGTTTTTTCTTTTTTTTCTTTTCTCAATCCCTTCACCCCTCCCACTCAGTCCCCCAACCACACCACTCCCTCCCTCCTGTCAGCCTGCTCTCTGTTTATGGGTATGTTTCTATTTTGCTTGATAGTTCATTTTGTTCATTAGATTCTCACATGAGTGAAATAATATATTGTTTGGTTTATTTCACTTAGCATAATGCTCTCCAGGTCCATCTTGCATTTGCAAAGGGTAAGATTTCCTTATTTTTTAAAATGGTTAAGTAGTATTCCATTGTTTAAATATACCACAGCTTTTTTATCCACTCATCTACTGATGGACACTTGGGCTGCTTTCAAATCTTGGCTATCTATATATATAATAGACTAAGCAACCAAATGACCAGTTGACCAGTCACTGTGGAGCACACTAACCTAACCAGAAGGCAGACACTCAATGCAGGGGCTGCCCCCTTCTGGTCAGTGCACTACCACAGTGGGAGTGCCACTCAGCTGACTGACCTGTCCAGATGACCCACCAGCCCAGCAGCAGCCACTCACTCCCTCAGTATTCCTTTAGGTCCAATGTCTGAAGAACAGACCAGGCACTGATGGACCAGCACATGGGCACAATCTTGACAGCACTGCTGTCCTCCTGGAAGTTGGCTTTGGGTAGCACGGTTGATTTCCCTCCCTAGATGCTCCACAAGAAAAAAAATATATATATATATAAAAGTGGTTGCTAGGTGGCTCCTGACAACTGGCATGAACGTCAGCTGGACAGATGTGGATGTTGGGCTGGCAAGGGCATCCCACTACCTACCTGGAGGGCTGATCACATCCCCTTCCCTTAACCTCTTGGGACAGGTGCCAGACACAGGGCTCATGGTTGGTGAGTGTCGCTGTGGCAGCATGAGCCTCTCCTGATCAGGACTGACTGAGTGCAAGCCCGTAGCAGGCACAGTAGGGCTGGGATGAGTGGAAGCAGCAGGCAGGAGTGGCAGACAGCATTGGACTGCTGGTTTCAGCCCAATCCCCACAAGCCATGCCAAGGGATCCCATCCATGCATGAATTCATGCACCGGGTCTCTAACTGTAAATAAAATGCTGCGATGAACATAGGAGAACACATATTCTTTCAAATTAGTGTTTTAGGTTTCTTCAGGTATATTCCCAGAAGTAGAATTGCTGACTCATAGGGTAGTCCCATTTTTTATTTTTTGAGGTAACTCCATACTGATTTCCATAGTGGTTGCATCAATCCGCATTCCCACCAACAGTGCACATCCTCACCAACACTTGCTATTCGTGTATTTATTGATGATAGCCATTCTGACAGATATGAGGTGATAGCTCATCATGATTTTAATTTTCATTTCTCTAATGATTAGTGATGTTGAGCATCTTTTCATATGTCTATGGGCCATCTGCATATTTATTCAAGTTCTCTGCCCATTTTTTAATTGGGTTGTTTTGTTGGTTTGTTGTTTTTTTTGATGTTGAGTTTTGTAAGCTATTTATAAATTTTGGATATGAACCCCTTAACAGATGTGTCATTGCTAAAAGTGTTCTCTCATTCAGTGGGTTGCCCTTTTATTTTGTTGATGGTTCCTTTTGCTGTACAAAAATCTTTTTAGTTTGATGTCACTCTATTTGTTTATTTTTTCTTTTATTTCCTTATTTTCTTTTTTTTTCCTATCACATACTTACAGTTCAAGGAATAAGACTTCTGATTTATTAGTAGGTTTCTTTATACAAAACAAAACTTATTTTGTCTATAGCATATACTCTACAATGACTCATGATCACACAAGTTAAATGTCTGAGTTCAAATTAGATTTGCTTTACCAGCTGTCTAATTTTATAAGTACCTGTAACTCCTTGAGAGAGAAAAACTGAATTAAGATTTGTCAATGATCAAAATCATGTAAAGATAGGCAGTTTATTGGGTTTTTCATTAGATCTTATTTTGAGATTTCGAGTTTGCCAGGGTAATCCCAGAGAAGTGATAACAACAGTCCTAGGAAAATGAGATAACACCTCAAGGAGTTTGCAATAGGGTGTAGAAAAAATTGAACACATAAACAAAAACTACATGAAGTGATGCAAGTCATAAGAGAAGTATAACTAAGTATTTGGGTCTGAGGGAAGAGTGTGATCAGTCTTGCCTTGGTGGCGAGAGGAACCGCTCGGAAAAATATTAAACTCTGGAATCAGACTTTGGAAGACACACCCACCAGAAGAGCATTGGGGAGGGATATTCTGACCCGGGAAAGAGCATGAGGACAGGCTTGTCAGTGGGAAAGTGGATGGCAAATTTGGGACACCAGATATGGTGTTTATAACAGAAAGAGTATGTGTATCAATAGCAGGAGGAAACAAAGCAGAGGAGAGGGGAATAAAAGAAGGCTTTGGCTGTTTAGTGAAATGTCCTGCGTGTCATGGTTATTAATAAATAAATCCATTTTTAGGAATATATTATTTAGTGTGTGATGGGTCACAATAATTATATGATCTTAAATGATATATTAATGAAGATATTAATTTACTGTTTACAGAATTTGTTGATGCCTTGTTGAATTCTTATAGCAGCAAGGAAGATGAGTCTTGTGGTCCCTGGTTTTGCAAATGAGGACAAAGTCGCAAAGGACATTAAGTCGTATGCCCAGGATTGCTCTGCTTTGACTGAAACCAGCTGCCTGGATATTCATTCATATTCAGCAAACATGTTCTGAGTTCCTACTCTACTGCCAAGTGCTCTGATAGATGCTAGGAATACAAAGAATGCTCAGATGAATTCACAGAGAGGAAGGAAAAATGAATGTGTAAACAATGAATTAAAATATACTGAAGTAAAAACTACTGTAAGGATGTGTATGATATTGTTATTCAGACTATGCACAGAGTAGCATAGGAAGAGCTGCCCAGAACAGGTGCCACCTGAACTATAGGAGTGTTTAAATGTTAGAAGAAAGAAAGGCCAAACCAGGCATAGAAACTGCATGTGTAAGCCATGGAAACAGAAGAGAGCACTGCATGAGGCCAAACTGTGAGAAGTCCAAAGTGGACAGTCTTGGGTTGCAAATGAAAGCCACAGGAGCTAGATCAAAACTTGTCTTTGCAGGCTCTGCTCAGGAGTTTGAATTTTCATGCTGTAAGTGGCTGAGATCCACTGGAGGATTTTAATTGTGTGAGTGACAAGATCAGATTTGTTATTCAGAAAGCACACTCTGGCAGCAGTTCAGTGGGTGGAATGGAAAGTGGTTACCTTGGAGATGGGCAGATGCATTAGGAAGCTATGACAATAATCCAGGAGAGAGAAAATGAGGATAGTGGTTAGAGGAATGAACTGATTCAAAGATATTTTAGAAGTAGAATTGACAGTCAGGAGAGATTCATTGTATATGAATGTTGAACAAAAATAATTAAGAATGATGGTCAGGTTTCTGGCTTGTATATCAAGATATAGAATACCAAAGAAGTCAGAGATTTGGAGAATATTTTTAGGACATACGGGATGATTTGAATTTGAGGTGCCCTGAGACATCTAGGTGAATATAATATGCAAAGTTAATATTATTTATATTTAGAATTCAGAAGTGAGGTTATGACTAAAGCTATAGATTTAAGAGTACTCATCAAATAGTTTGACAAACTTCAAAAATACAAGATTAGGGTACCATTGTTTCTACTCAACTTATTTTCACTATCTCTAAAGTACTAGCTCAAGCTTTGTTCCAAAGTATAAATTAACATAGCAGTTCAGTGAACAATGTCTCTGAGTTTCTGGAAAGAAAGATGCTCAGTCACCATTAGGCCCAGAATTAATGAAAAGTCATAAAAATAATTGGTCTATTCTCTAGTTGCTTTTGAATCTCAAGTCACTCTTTGCCAACAAAATAAGAATTTACAGAAACTTCCCAAAAGACCTTTTGGTAAATATGGCAGAAAAGAGAGCTTGTTTTTAGTATTCATTCTAGACCATATATGTGGTTGTATTTTGAAACTGGTAGTTCACATTCTTGACCTGAATTCCTTTTCTAATTGGAAAGTCAATTTGGATTTTGATTATAGGATATAATTTCTTTAGAAAAACTCTTGTGAGAATTAGTTCCTTCTTATATTTTTTACCAGCTAAAATTACAAGAATCAAATTATATGTGCTTCAGTAATGGATAGAGATTACCTATATTTTAGTAAAGACAGTTCTTGAAAGAAATATATTTTTGTTCAACTGTGGACAAATATCAACAGCATAAATTAAAAAAAAAGACAAGCAAAAAAAAATTTATTTCTTTCAGATTGGGCAGAGATAACCATAATGTTAGAGCAGAGCATTATTGTCAATAATGCTTGAAATAACACTGAAAATCATTAATTTGTCTTCAAATTGTAATAGACATGAAATAATCAATTGCATTACTTTTCCCTTCCGATCTCCATACTTCTTAATTGGGATCATGATGGAAAGACTAGGAGATTCATTTGCCATAGCATATATTTGTCACAAGCATGAGTAAAAAACTTACTGGGAATGTTTAAGAGAAAGAAAACTGCCATAGGTGCTCCACATATTTAATCTCACAATAGTTTTTACAAAAATCCTGTCCTAGGAATTCACAGAGCTAATACATTTAAAAGTATTAAAACAATTAGAGCAAAACAATTAAAGCAGTATCTATTACATGATAAGTATTCAATCGTATTATTACTAATTAGCTACATTTCCACTTTTTACCTGAGGAAGCCCATACTCATGATGTTAAGTTTTCATCCAGCTAAATAGGGATGAATTCAGGTTTGGAACCCATGTTTGCTTGCTTCTAGATTTTGTGCTCTTTCCATTATTCTATACCGCCACTTAGTGACAAGTGAAGCTAGTCCCTATTGAAAATAATATT
Source organism: Lasiurus cinereus (assembly GCA_011751065.1). NCBI lineage: Eukaryota > Metazoa > Chordata > Mammalia > Chiroptera > Vespertilionidae > Lasiurus > Lasiurus cinereus. The sequence continues at coordinate 51,959,490 of JAAGEH010000012.1, read as the reverse complement.
CTCTTATAGTATATTTTCATGGAGAGATTACTGAAATAGGTATGTAAAAAACCTTGACTTCTATCCCTTGATAGCTGATTCTAATCTTTCAATTTGCCTGTGCCTTAAGTTTTCTCATTTGGAAAATAGAGCTGTTGTTAGTACCTTTCTTTGTCAATATATTATTCAAATATTCAATATAGTATAATATAGTGAAGTTTCTATATTACAACACTCATAGACATTCTCTCCTTTAGTTTTCAGAACCTAAACTAATAATAGATGAATATGCCAATTATCTGGGATGCTGCCACAGTAATATCAACAACCAAACAGCAGGCTGCATGGGGTGACCAGGTCGGCAGGGGGTTTAGTGATCCACAAACAAACAACTAAACATCAGGCTATGTGGGGCAACCAGGCCGGCAGGGGGGAAAATTGGGGGCAACTGGGGGTGACCAGTGGGGCAGTTGGGGGTGACTGGGCCGGCAAGGGTGGGGGCAGTTAAGGGCGACCAGTCTGGCAGGGGGGCAGTAATGGGTGAACAGGCCAGTATGGGGGGCACTTGGGGGCAACCAGGCAAGCAGGGTGGGCAGTTAGGAGCAACCAGGCCAGCAGGCAGAGGCAGTTAAGGGTGATGAGTCTAGCAGGCAGGTGAGTAGTTAGGAGCCAGGGGTCCCAGATTGTGAGATGGATGTCTGACTGCCGGTTTAGACCCGATCGGGATTGTGCCTAAACCAGCAGTTGGACATCCTCTGAGGGTCCCGGATTGGAAAGGGTGTAGGCTGGGCTGAACAAATTTCATGCACCAGGTCTCTAATAGCATTTATATAACCTAATGGAAAACACACTGAATTTTCAGTTCTACAAACTAGGAGACATAACTTAAGTCTCTGTTTTCTCACTTATAAAACTAGAGGGTGAGTTAGATGTCCTCTCCTGGCTCTTTTGACAATCTTATAAAACAGAGTTGCTTAGGGATTATTCCAAAGTTTAGATGTGGAAAAGAGCTCAGAGAAGATCAATGATTTCTCCTAAGGATGTTGGACACATAAATAATGAAATCCTAGGACCTGGGTTTTTGACTCCTAATACAAGTTCCTTTCCTCTTTTCTGAGCCACACAGTTATCCTGATGGGTAAAGACATTAATGATGTTTGATAAGAGTGATACTATGACTCATCAGGTGATTGTTTTTGCCTTTAGGTAGATTGGTAAACTTCAAAATAATTAGCATTTATAACTGCTAAGCTGAGATCTGAGTGACACTGGGGACCTGCCAAAAACAAAACAAAAAACAGTTGACACAAGGCTTTGTGAGTTACCCTTCATCAGCAAGCTTCACTTAAACACAGCCAAGTCTGCACTGCTTGTACTTGAATTGCCCTCTTAAAACAAGTGACCAGCATTATCTTTGATTTTTTACAGAGAGGAAAGGAGAGGGATAGAGAGATAGAAACATGGATGAGAGAGAAACATCGATCAGCTGCCTCCTGCATGCCCTCTACTGGGGATGTGCCCACAACCAAGGTATGTGCCCTTGACAGGAATCGAACCTGGGACCCTTCAGTCCACAGGCCAATGCTCTATCCCTGCAGCCAAACAGGTTTTGGCATTATCTTTCTCTTGAATTGACTGGCACCACTGTAATATCAGTTATCACATGATATTCCAAAAGGCAATTGTGATATCTAGCTTCAAGGTGTTGGCAATCTACTTGAAAAACATGAAGTTTGATGGGAAGCACTTGGCAATTTCTACCATAGTTGAAATAAACAAAAGGGTCTTTAAGTCACCTGAACTATCACTCAATAGTTAAACTGGGTGAGAAGACACAAACCCTCAGGCTTCACAAAAGCAGAGCTTCAAATCTCAAAGTTATCAGGACCTGGGGAAATACTTAATTTATTCACCTTATTTTATAAATAAATTGACTACCATTTGTGTAGGCAGGGGGAGAAGAAATTGGAGCTAGAGTCTTCATTAGCTATTTGTTTAGGAAACTGCGGAAATTAATGGATGCTCCATGACCGCCACCTACATGACAGGTATCATGCATTTTCTAAGTGCATGTTGTTCTTCCATATAAATCTTAACTATTTTAAAACTGTTTCATAAACAAGTATTCCAACCCTTAAATGTTGTAAACATAAAACCAAGGTAATAAAATTCAGCAGCCCCTCCTTTTTTTTTTTGCTCTAATCATACCCTAATCCGGTGTCATTGCCCACTGGCTTCTCTGACCTGTTTTTCATACTGTCATCACGGACTGTGACCTTTCTAAGGTACTATTTCTCTTCCAAAAACAGCTCAACAAACCAACTCATAGCCTATCTGCTATAGACTAAATATTTGTGTCTTCTTAAAATCATATTTTGAAACCTGAACCCCGAATGTAATGATATTAGGAGGCAGAAATAAAGTCCCCATGAATGGGATTAGTGCCCTTATAAAAGAGAACCCAGAGAGCTCACTTGTACCTTTTACCATGTGAGGACACAGTGAGAAGATGGCAATCTATGAACCAGGAAGTGGATCTCTCACCAGACACCAAATCTGCTGGCACTTTGACCTTGGACTTCCCAGCCTCCAGGACTGTGAAAAATAAATTTCTGTTGTTTTAGCTACTCAGTCAGTAGTATTCTGTTATAACAGCCTGAATAGACTAAGACACTATTTGTGTTTTCCTAACCATGTTTTCTCCCCTCTTTTCATCCTGACAACTCATCTTTCAAAGTTGCCCTGGGTCACTATCACCAATTCTGTTTTTGGTTTGTATAGTGGCAAGGATGCAAGGATGTTTGTAGCAATTAATGGCTCTCTGTTGGATATGTTTCAAATAGAGAATAATAATTACTTTAAAGAACAAAATAGTATAATCATTGAAGTTACACAGTACAGGCTTTTTTTTTTTTTTCTGGACATTGCCTATCTTCAGTTCATAAGCCTTCCTGTCCAGCTGTGCTTAATCACCCTGGGGCCACACGGCTCCCACAGTGATCTTCCACTTTCAGCTCCAACTAGAGGAAAGGTGATGGGGAGAGACATAGCAGGTCCAGGGGATCAGTCTTTCAGAATGAAGGGAAAGAAAGTGGCTTTGATATCACTTCCTAAGAAAGACCTAAAGCTGTTTGGTGTCATTAGGAGAATATGATTTTCCTGAATGACCTGTTGAACAACTCTCATTACTGTAGTCTCAATACACATGTAGCCAGAACATAGTTCCTCTCCTACCCCCAAGCCAAGCTGGTAGAAGAGCCTGACTCCTTCCACCCTTCAAAATGCAAGATGCTATCTTTATAAATCCTTTCTCCTCCAAGGCTGCCAGTGGCATAATCTGAGCTCACCTGGATAAAAGCATGGTTTAGGGGAAGGCACTCAAGAATCACAGGCCTGAGTTCAGAGGTTCCAAGAAAGGGTCGGGCTGTGTTATGATGAAGATATTTCCCAAAGTTGCAGAGCGCAAAAATTATTAGGGATTGTCCTTTTTAGATGATGTTACTGAGCCACCAAAAACAGTCAGAAATGTTTTCAGCAATGAGACAAAATTTGTAATATAATGAATGAGAACTATTTCAAAGTGCTGACCTATAGATGTGAATCAGAGAATACTCCACAAAAGTGATAGCCTCAGTGGTAGCAGTTCTCAAACATTTCTGCTGCCATGGCAATTATTATAGGTACTGATAAACCAAAAAAGAAATACACAAGTCTGGTTAAATGCCAAAAGGATTAGGGCCTGATGACTCCCTTCTGCCAAAAAACAAACAGTTTTTTTCCATAGCAATCATTCAAAAAAGTTACTATTTTGTTAGTGTTAAAATCAGGTATTGAAATAATATACATACACACAATTGTATTAAGAAACACAAAGAAAAGGGAAATAGTATGACAATCTATATTTTGAACTAAATAGTTTCAAAAATGATCTCAGTATTTCTTGATTCCTAACCTCCAGATAATAATTTAAACAAATATGTGCTATAACACAAGCAGAAGTAAAAGATGTTTCAGGGGTAAAATTTAAACCAGGGCCAGGGGACTGAATGAATTGCTTTGGCTATGAGGGAATAGTTTGGCTCAGACTCATTCTCTGCCAAGAACAAAGGCAAAATCTGTATTTATGAAAGGAAGGAAGGAAGGAAGGAAGGAAGGAAGGAAGGAAGGAAGGAAGGAAGGAAGAAAGGAAAGAAGGAAGGAAGGAAGAAAGGAAAGGGCACTGGCTGGGTATCTCACTTGTTTAGAGTGTTGTCCTTATACCTCAAGGTTGTGGGTTCAATCTCCAGTCAGGGCACATACAAGAAGCAACTAAAGAATGAATAAATACTGTAAAGGGAACAACAATGTTTTGTTTCAATAATAAATAATTGTAAATGCTTTTATTTACTTATTTTTTTTTTACATTTACTAAAATGGCTACATGTTTTCCCCCTTATTTATGTTAGTGTAGTCAGGCTCTCACTCTCTCTTTAGTCCTCTCTTTCTCTAAGTGTTAGGAGAAAGAACTATTTGAACATTACAAAAAGAAACCAATGCAGCCAGGACTTCAGGATTCTAGATTCCAAATCCTTGAAGATTCAGTGAGGATTCTAGAGAGAAGGGAAATACTTTGAGGTGAGCCCCAGGAGCCCTTGGGGAATAGGCTGATTTTTAACACAGAGAAGGAAAGCAAAACAAAACACAAACAAAAAATAGTGTCATAGGTTTTATAGCACTCTCACTACACTGCAGAGATAAAAATAAAAAATTTTAATTGAGGAAATGAGAAAATACTTGGAAATGAGTGAGTGACATGTGTGCAATGTAGAAAAAGTAGTGGCTTACAGGGAAAATTTTAAAGTCTTAAATACATTTATTTGAAGAGAGAATAAAAAGGTAAAAATCAGTAATGCAAGCATTCAACTCCAAAAATCTAGAAGAACAAATTAAATATAAATAGAGAAGAAAGAAAATTGCATGTCCTTTTCTTTTAAAGAAAGAGTACTACTCATAAAATAAAAAACAAATATTTAATTAAGAAAATACAAAAGGCAAAAGTTGTTTTTTAAAAACACTAATATGGAGAGGAATCCAAGATGGCGGCATAGGTAAACACCTACACTGCTGCCTCGCACAACAATTTCAAAACTACAACTAAAAGACAGAACGGACATCATCCAGAACCACAGGAAAGCTGGCGGAGTGTAAGTTCTACAGCTAGAAGGAAAGAGAGGGGCTCATGGAGACCCAGAGGAGCTGCAAAAAGCCGAGGTACTGAGACGCGCACGCTGAGAGAGCGGGTGCCAGAGTACCTGGCTGGCTTTCTCTGGCGGGAGGGAAACGGAGACTCCCAACGGCATTGAACCCCTTATTTTACAACACTAAACCCCAGATCCAGCGAAACTCATACGGGGGGAGTTTGGACTGTGAAAAGGGAGAGATGCACGGAAATTTAGGGGAGTCGCAGAAGATCAGGTCTGGTCTCGCACGCGGACAGTGCTGCGCGCAGGACAGATTGCTGATTGTGCCGCTGGCTTTCGCAAGTGGGCGGGAGACAGGCCCTCCGAACTGTGCCACTTATGACTCCACTAAGCCCCTGTTTCGGGCGAAACCCTGGGGACCTAGACTCGTGTGGTCCTAGTGCTCAGGGGAGCTGGAAAGGCAGTGGTTAGAGGCACTGCGGGTGCGCTCGCGCACAAGGACCTCTCCAGGGATTACCCAGTCACGTGAGACTCAGGTGCCGTGGAGGGCAGGGCCGACTGGAAGGCAAGGCGGTCCCTTAAGCCCTGAGACTCCACCCCTCCCAAGCTCAACAGAGGCTTCTTCGGTTTTGCATCTGGTATCATAAGGCTGAATCCAACACAGAAGTTTCCCCGGCATAGTGAAAATGCCGAAACAAGGGAAGGGATCACAAACAAAAGAAATGGAGGAAAAAAAAACAACTGGATATAGAGTTCAAAACCATGCTTCTAAGGTTTTTCAAGAATATGCTAGAAAAATTCGATAAATTTAGTGAGACCCAAGAGGAGATGAAAAAGGACCAACTAGCGATACAAAAGAGCCAACTAGAGATGGAAAAGGTCCTACTAAAGATGATAAAGGACCAAATAGAAATTAAACATACACTGACTGAAATAAAAAATATTATACAGAGTCCTAACAGCAGACTAGAGAAAGGCAAGAATCAAGTAAAAAATTTGAAATATAAAGAAGCAGACAACATTCAACTGAAAAAGCAAGAAGAGAAAAGAATCCAAAAATGTGAACATAATGTAAGGAGACTCTGGGACAGCTTTCAGCGTACCAACATCAGAATTGTGGGAGTGCCAGAAGAAGAGAGAGAGCAAGATACTGAAAACCTGTTTAAAGAAATAATGACTGAAAACTTCCCACATCTGGTAAAAGAAATAGACTTACAAGTCCAGGAAGCACAAGAACCCCATATAAAAGGAATCCAAAGAGGACTACACCAAGACACATCATAATTAAAATGCCAAGAGCAAAAGAGAAAGAGAGAATATTAAAAGCAGCAAGAGAAAAACAGTTTATTACCTACAAGGGAACACCCATACGACTGTCAGCTGATTTCTCAACAGAAACGATGCAGGCCAGACGGGAGTGGCAAGAAATATTCAACGTGATGAATAGCAAGAACCTACAACCAAGAATAATCTATCCAGCAAAGCTAACATTCAGAATTGAAGGGCAGATAAAGAGCTTCACAGATAAGAAAAACCTAAAGGAGTTCATCAACTCCAAACCAGTATTATATGAAATGCTGAAAGGTACTCTTTTAGAAGAGGAAGAAGAAAAAGGTAAAAGCCAAAAAATTATGAACTACAAATACATATCTATCAACAAGTGAATCTAAAAATTAAGTGAATTAAAAATTTGATCAACAGAGTAAACTGGTGAATATAATAGAATCAGGAGCACAGAAAGGGAGTGGACTGATAATTCTGAGGGGGGAAGGGGTGAGGGGTGTACAAGGAGAGACTGGACAAAAATCATACACCTATGGATGAGATCAATGGGAGGTTAGCTAAGGACAGAGGGAGGGGTGGGAGCTGGGTGGAGGGGTGCTATGGAGGGGAAAAAAGAGAAACAAATGTAATAATCTGAATAATAAAGATTTAATTTAAAAAAAAAGAAAGAAAATAAACCAGTGATAATGATTAGTTACTTGAAAAAAAATAAATAAATAAAAACACTAATATGGGAAAAAACCAAGATGGCGACATAGGTGAACACCTAGACTGCTGCTGCGCACAATAATTTCAAAACTACAATTAGAAGACAGAACGGATATTATCCAGAACCACAAGAAGACAGGCTGAGTGGAAATTCTACAACTAGAAGGAAAGAGAGGGGCTCACAGAGACTCAGAAGAGCTTCAAAAAGCTGAGGTATGGAGATGCACTTGGAAAGAATGGTCGGCAGAGTACCTCTGGCTGGAGGGAGACGGAGACTCCTGACTGCACTGAACCCCTTATCCTACTGCACTGAACCCCAGTTCCGGGCAAGACTCATACAGGGGGAGTCTAGACTGTTGTGAAAAGGGAGGAGTGTACGAAGATTTGGGGGAGCTGCGAAAGGGCAGAGATCTGGGAGCATGCACACCACAGGAAGAGATTGGACAAAAATCATACTCCTATGGATGAGGTCAACGGGAGGGAGGTAAGGGTAGAAGGAAGGGTGGGAGCTGGGTAGAGGGGAGCTATGGAGGGGAAAAAAGAGAAACAAATGTAATAATCTGAAAAATAAATATTTAATTTAAAAAATGGAGAAAATGGAAATATTAGGAAACAGTTATTGATATCAGAAATAAAAAGAGAACATCACTACACATATTAAAATATAGAAATAGAAGGTCATGAACAACTTTATAATTATTCATTTTATAAATTAAATTCCTTGAAAAATCATGACATCAAAATTGATACAAATCAAGATATAGAAAATATAAATGATGCTATTATCTCTGAAAAAATAATAGTCTAGAAATTAAAAACTTCCCACAAAGAAAACTCTAGATACAGAAACTTTGAAAGAGCATAATTCTAAATACTTTAAGAAGAAACAGTTTCAATCTTGCACAAACTTTTTTTTAGAATCTCAATATAAAGGGAACATCTCCCAACTCATACTATGAGGTCATCATAATCTTGACAGCAATACTGACCAAGCCATAAAAAAGAAAAATTATAGATCAATCTTTCTTGTGAATAGAGACACAAACATACTAAATAAAACAGTAGCAAGTTGAACCCGAAAGCATAATATATCCTCACAAAACTAGGTTTAAGCCAAGAATGAAAGGTTGATTTATCACTCAAAAATCAATCTCTATAATTCACTATACTAACATAAACAAGAGGAAAAATATGTAGCCATCTTAATAAATGTAAAAAATAAATAAATAAAAGTATTTATAACTATTTATGAGTGAAACAAATAACAAATTCCTTTTAGCAAAATAAAAATAAAAGAAAATTTCTTCATATGATCATGAGCATCTTCAAAGAAAATGTATAGCAAACATCATACCTGATGAAACATTGGAGAATTTCTTCTTAAGATGAAGATATCTCAGGAGACAAGAATAGCCCCATCCCATTTCCACTTAACATTCTCCTGGAAGTCCTGTCAATGTAATAAGGCAAGAAAAAGAAATGAAATATGTACCAATTAAAGAGAAAACATGAGAATGTACATAGAAAATCCAAAAGATAAACTAGTATAATCAACCAATGAATTTTCCAAAGTAAATATACAGTCAACATACAACAGTAAATTATACTCTTTTAAAGTGTCAACAAATAATTATAAAATAAAAATTACTACAAAGTTATTTATAGTAACTTTAAAAATTAAGTATCTAGGATCATACCTAACAATAGTGTGTAAGAGAGAAAACTATAAAACATCATTGAAAAAGACATAAATCAATGTAACATAGAATGTCCATGATTTAGATGACAATAGTGTAGGAAAGCCAATTCTCTGCAGATTCATCTTTAAATTCCATGTACTTCTTCTTTTTCTTCTTTTTTTAAAATAAATCTTTATTGTTCAGTTTATTACAGATGTTCTTCTTCCCACCACCCCCATAGCTCTCCTCCACCTGATTCCCCACCACCACCCCATTCCCTTCCCCCCTGCCACTGGTCCTCACCCATAGGTTTAAGATTTTTGTCCAATATCTTCCTGCACCCCTCACTCCTTCTTTTTCCCGAGAATTGTTAGTCCATTCCCTTTCTATGCCCCTAATTCTATTATATTCACCAGTTTATTCTGGTCATCGGATTTTTTTTATTCACTTGATTTTTAGATTCACTTGTTGAAAGGTATGTATTTGTTATCACTTTGCTATTCCTAATTTTTTATATTTACCTTTTTATTCTTCTTCCTCTTCTTAAAGAAAACCCTTCAGCATTTCACATAATCCTGGTTTGGTGTTGATGAACTCCTTTAGCTTTTTCTTATCTGTGAAGCTCTTTATCTGCTCTTCAATTCTGAATGATAGCTTTACTGGGTAGAGTACTCTTGGTTGTAGGTTCTTGCTATCCATCACATTGAATATTTTCTGCCACTCCCTTCTGGCCTGCATAGTTTCTGTTGAGAGATCAGCTGACAGTCGTATGGGTATTTCCTTTTGGTAACTAACTGTTTTTCTCTTGCTGCTTTCAAGATTCTCTCTTTGTCTTTTGCTCTTGGCATTTTAATTATGATGTGTCTTGGTGTGATCCTCTTTGGATTCTTTTTGTTTGGTGTTCTGTGTGCTTCCTAGACTTGTAAGTCCATTTCTTTCACCAGGTAGGGAAAGTTTTCAGTCATTATTTCTTCAAATAGGTTTTCAGTATCTTGCTCTCTTTCTTCTTCTGGCACTCCCATAATTCTGATGTTGGTACGCTTGAAGTTGTCCCAGAGGCTCCTTACACTATCTTCACATTTTTGGACTCTTTTTTCTTTTTGTTTTTCTGTTAGAGTGTTTTTTGCTTCCTCATATTTCAGATCTTTGATTTGATTCTTGGGGTCCTGTAGGCTGCTGTTGGATTTCTGTATATTATTCTTTATTTCAGAGAGTGAGTGCATGCTTACTTTCTGACTGGTCCTTTTCCATTTTTTGGCATTCTCATTAAGATCTTTGAAGGTCTCACTAAGTTTCTCAGAGTTCTCAATAAGTTTGTCAGTGGTTTGTAGAAGATTCTTGAGTATTCTTATAAATGTGGTTTTGAACTCTATGTCCAGTCATTTGCTTTCCTCCATTTCTTTCATTTGTGACATGTTTCTTGGTCTCCGCATTTTGGCTGCTTCCCGGTGTTGATGGAGTTGCTCTGTGTGCTAGTTGTCCATAGGGCCCAGTAGCTCTGCCTCTCCAATCACCTGAGGTGGACACTCTTGAAGCACCCCTTTGTGGGCTGGGTTCACAGTCTTATTGTAGTTAAGGCTTGATTGCTATTGGTACACTGGGAGGAAATGACCTCAGGGCCAATTGACTATGAGGATTAGCTGTGTCTATTAATGGAAGGACTGCTGTGCTGGAGATACCCCTATGGGACAAGACTTGCTTCAGTGGGGCTTTGGTGCTCACTGAGTCTGCCTCTTGAGTGTGTCACTTACATATGTGAGGAATTGAAATCTGGTGTCGTCTCACACTGACCTGTAGGTACACTGGTTCTTGGATCTCCAAGGAGGTGCAGGTCAGCTAGTGTCTGAGGCCACCCAGCAGGAGCTACAGGGAGCTCTGCAGATTTCTCCTCTTTGCTTGAAGTTTGGAAGTTTTGGAATTGTCTGACCCAGTTGCAATTTGTAGGTTAAGTTGCCAGAGGGCAGGCCATTCATATGCAAAAGTTGTAGCACACCTGGGTGGGTTTGTAAATTGGGCGGGGTGGGGTGTGGTCTCAGGGAGCCTCTAGGCTAAGGAATGGCAAACAGCAATGGCTGCCAGTCAGCCTTCTCTGCTGCATTCTGTTCTGTGTCCCACATCCCTGCGCCCTCGTGCAGTAAACAGTGATTCCAGTGCACAACTCTGTGAGAGAGCCACCCTCCCTTTCTGACCCGATGGCAGACAGTCCAATTTCTCCCTGTATGAATCTGGGTCCCCATAATGTCACCAGAAACTGGAGTTCAGAGAGTATGGAACTTGGAGCTCCCTCCCGATTGAAAAAAAACAGCGCACGCCAGCCCTATTTGCATGCGTCTCCATACCTCTGCCTTTCTGAGCCTCTGCACATCCTACTAGGTCTGGATGCACTTTTTTCTTTACTTCTAGTTGCAGAACTTCCACTCCACCAGCTTTCCAATGGTTCTGGAGAATAGTTGTTTTGTCTTTTATTTGTAGTTTTGGTATGGTTGCGAGAGACAGCATGTACAGATGTATATCTTATGCCTCTTATGCCGCCATCTTGGTTCCCCGCCTACATGCACTTCTAATCAAAATGTAGCAGGCATTTCTATGGGGGATGAGGAGCTTATTTAAGTAAATATGGAAATGTTAAAGACCAAGAATAGTCATGATGACCTTGAAGGAATAAAACAAAAACAAAATTAAGATACCTAGCATATCCGGTATCAAAACTTACTTAGAGTTATTGAAATTGATTAAAGGATAGAAAATAAGTTTACTGAACAAAATATTTCAGAAACAAACCTACATATATACAAAAAGTTTATTGATGACAGAAGTATTATTGCAAGCAGTTAAAAAAAAGGTGGGTGTTTTTTTGTTTTTGATTTTTGGTTTGTTTCTTTTTTTTTTGGCCTTTTTTTCCTCCCCAATACATAGCACTGTGTGAATTGGTTATCCACAAAGATGGGGGATGGGGGATAGGGGGAGAGAAAAGGGGGGAGAAGTAAAACTTGACTTAATTTAAGAACCACTGAGGTGCTGATGCTACCAGCCTTCTCCATGTTTTAGAAGAAGCTAAAATATCCAACTCTAACATTTATAACATTTTATATTTTTAAAAACCAACATATGGATAAATTAACGCAGAAATCCTGTGGCCTAAAACAAACAACAATAAAAAAAACAAAGCATTAACCATTTCAAAAACCTGGAGTTCTACAAGATGCAAGAGACATGTGATGGTAATGCAATTTATCTGTTTCAAATGGTGTAGTCGTGGGCAAAGAATTAAGTCTGTACCACAGAAAGCATTTTAAAATTCAAAAGTGGTTTAAAAGGGAACAGTTAATCAGAATGTCTGAGTACCTCTGGCTTCCCCCTTTTTAGTTAGGCTTTTCTGAAGTGCAGTTTTGACAAAACTAACCCACTGAAACACGGTTTAAAAATGGAACCGAGTGAATATTGAAAGACCATCAGGAAAAGAGTAAGTGAGCATATGAAACTTGCACAGAGACTTTATCTCAGAGGACAAAGGCCAGGATGTATTCGGTATTTATCATGGAAGTTTGATTTAGCTCTCTATCTCAGAGCATTATCTACAGTAATAGATAGTTATTACAAAGTGTGTGTGTGTGTGTGTGTGTGTGTGTGTGTGTGTGTGTGTAAGGAAGACCTAATTCTAAGAATAAGAATAAGAAAATACCCTGACATTCAGAAGCCATGAGTTATTCAAGTCCATAAGTATAAATAGATCAGTCCCAAAAGTGATATTGTATAATTTTTTTTTAAAAAAGAAGGCTTTATGCCCTTGCGCTTTATAAAGTAAAAAAGACTGAGCTGCAGAATGATAGATCCCACAAACCGGACTGGCTACATAATTTGTGAGGCCCAGAGCAAAATGAAAATGCAGGACACCCTGTGCTTGGCGACAGCAGAACATTAAACCAAGTGCAGGGCCCTTCTGGGTGCTGGACCTTGAGGAACTGCCCCCTGAGGCTAACCTTGTTAGTAGGTAAAGACTGCACACACACAGAAATCAGCTTTTCTTCCACACTTGCCTGCAGGAAAAATTACACCATCAGCAGCATTGTGTGTGACTATAGAGAGCTACAATGTGAAGGTTTGGATTTGATGTGCTTTTCATAGGAGGTTAAATAAGGAATAGTGTCCCCACACTGAGTTGTACTGTGCTTTTACTTCTGAAAATGATAGCTTGTGATTCAAGGCTGTGATTTTCAGAATACATTCCCATTTCTGTTTCCAGTCTTGTGCTGCTTAGCCTGCCCAGAAAGAAAGCATTGTGTGTGTGTGTGTGATGATTTTTTTTCATGCCCCAGTAAGCTTTCAAACTGGGCCAATCAGAAATGACGCATGTGCACATAATATCTAGCTTACATTAATTCCATCGACTAATATAGAGAGTGAGATTGACTGTGTAAAATATTTAATACAAAGAACAAAAGAATATCATTACATGAAAAATGTAAGAACTAGTTTCAACTGCCTGCTATTCTATCCTGCTTTATCTAGCCATTTTTTCTGCATGGATTCCTTCCAGGAGATAAATCTTTCAATCAGAAATTTGGGGCGAGTTGAAGTCTGCGTCGTGTCAAGTTGTGTGTCAAAATTGCAGGTGAAATTTCCCCTCCTGATTCTGCTAAACTGTAAAAGGACTTGCAAAAACAAGAAATCTTAGGTGATTTGTTCATTCCAGGCACTGGAAAAAAAATTTTTTTTTTCTCCTAAACACAAAATACCCTCCTTCTAATTATGATGAAGCACTGATCATGTTTTATCTGAAGGACATAAAATATACACTTAAAGTTTCATTTAAGAGTATAATTTTCTCTTTCTTACATTAAGAAACACATTTCTAAAATCAATATCTACTTGCATTAGGATTTCTTGGAAGGGAAGAATGAAATTGAATATGAGAAAACGTGACTGGTAATGAACACTAAGAAAGGGCTATTTATACTTTAGCTTCTGCAGTCCATCCTGTGAAATAATAATGAAGCCAGGGGATTGGCGATAACGATCACTTGCTTTTATGTGCCAGGGAACCACCATTTCAGAGGGTAGAAACCACTAAGAAAGACTGACTGCAGCCGGAAGCAGAGCCCCCTAATGCATAATTTAGGAACAGTATGTTACAGGAAGGGCTTTGTCAAAATGTGTGCAAAGTGAAGAGTTAGTGCTAAGTAATGTAAAATTAATACATCTTAGTTGGAGTTTTAAGGACAGCTTAAAGAGGCATCAGCAAGCTCCTTTTGGATTATCTTACCGCTTATTGCATTTTCACTTTACTTTGAAATCTTTTCAACATTGGCTCTTCCGTTTACTGCATTCCTCTCCCTATACACCTTTCTTCTATGCCATTTGATAAGCTCAGAAAATAAAAGCCTCTCTCTCGCTGTTTGGGAAACTGCCCACTGCATCTTGATGTCATTTTCCATTAGAGTTTCTTTAATCACCTTTCTTCCCTTGTGCCGATGATCTTCTTGGTCTCTCACCTGCAATATTTTATGACCTTGATTATATTGGCTCCAGCTTTCTCCCCTTCTGATCTGTCACTCAGATAACTTCTAGGTTTTCTTTTCAAAATCCATATATCATGTCACTCTTCTGTCTTGCAGGATAAAATCTTGACCCCCCTGCCCCAAGGGGATGTAAGGGAAGACAGCAGAGTCCAAGGAGCCAAGCGGGGAGAGGAAAGGCCAGGCCAAGTATATTTGTATATTTGATTTCCCATCTTGACACACCAACAACTAACCCCAGTGTTCATCCATACTCAAAATTAAATTGGAATGTCTTTTCTTATATTTAGAGGCTCTTGACTAAATACTCTAATTAACTAATGTACCTAATCTAGAGAATGCTCAGTACTTCTGGGTCATACCTGGCTAACCACCATCTCTGTTCTATCTCAAGGGAACATACTTTCCAAGAAAAGAAGATTCTGAGCTCAGTCAAGGACACTGGTGGCATTAACTGATGAATGCCCTTGTGGTCCTCTGGGAAAGGTGATTAAAGCAGACTGCTTGGACTGGTTCAAATTCCAGGTGTAAACTAAAGAGCAGTGGAAGTCTTACAGTTCACATGTAGTCCAGGCTAGATCAGCAGGTTCAGGATTTCATTGTGATTTGCAGTCAAAGCTCATACTAACCAATTGTGTGTATGAAATGGTCCTTGTGTAGTATATACCATTGGGATTCTAGCACAGATTCTTCCTTATAAATTTGGGGATTCAGAATCCAGACATACTACTTTCTGTCAAAGCTCATTGATAAAGATTATCTATAGCAATATCAGACCACAGTAGAAATTTGGATCATGTTCCCTAATGACATCAGTTGAATTCAATGAACAAAAGTGTGCAATCTAAAATGAGAAATCACCATTACCCACAACTGAATTTCATATATTTTTTTCAAAATCATATATTTAATATAGTACTTAAGACTGAGCAGAAGGATACTGAATCTTTGAACGATCTCAACAAATTATGTAAGCATCACTTTATTTGCAGTACAGAGCCAAATATTTCCTATTAATGAAACATTTCCTTACCAAATTCTCATAATAAATCTGTTTATGGTATTTGCTAAATGAACCGAGCCCCATCAGTCTTCAAGGCAAATGTAGCCTCAGGAGATTTTTCATATTCCAACAGGGATTTTATTTAAGAACTAGTCTTTAACAATTATGTCTTTCTTAATATCTGAACAACTTTACAGACCTCTTGGATGTGGTGTTACACTGAAGTCTCTTCAAGCTTCTCAAAAATTGATATAAAAACTCTCAAGCCGAGACCGGTTTGGCTCAGTGGATAGAGCGTCGGCCTGGGGACTGAAAGGTCTCAGGTTCGATTCTGGTCGGGGACATGTACCTTGCTTTCGGGCACAACTCCAGTAGGAGGTGTGCAGGAGGCGGCTGATCGATGTCTGTCTCTCATCGATGTTTCTACTTTCTATCCCTCTCCCTTCCTCTCTGTAAAAAAATCAATAAAATATATATTTAAAAAAAACCTCTCAAAGTGTTCCCAGCACCGGACTAAGCCTTCATGGGAGAAACTTGGATTATGTGATCACACAAAACATCCTTTTCTTTGTATCATATTAGGATTTGTGTATAAACCAATGTCTTATTTTGTTTTCTTTATACTCTTTCCATGGAAGAAATAAAAAATTTAATAAAAAGCAATCTGAACACCTTGGTGGCAATTTAGTAGCTAACAAGAAGAAGACTTCATAACTATAGAGATACTCGTTTTGACATGAAAATACTCCGTCAGAATGTGAACTCTGATCCGATACATGAACAGATACTGTTTCCCCTAATGCTTTTTGGCGAGACTTCACAAGGAATTTATTTTCATCATTTCAGTCACTTAAAAATGAACAAAAAGTTAATGCAATTGAGGCAGCAGGTCACAGGTTAAAATGTTTCTTTGGTAGATTTTGAAAAAATCTTTACAAATGTTTTTACATCCTTCTATGTGTGCTTGCACGCACTCCTACCAGGAAATCCAGCTCTAACTTGTTGCTTCTGGAGTTCCTTTAATCTCTCCTCCCTCTTTTTGGCATTAGCATGTTTTCTATGACGGCAATGTGAGTCCTTATAAATGAAGGTGCTGACATCTGCACTATGTTCAGGACCTTCCTCCTGACGTTTTACTATTTTTGGAAAGCATAATCGCCAAACTCCCCAACCACAGAAATCACAAAGTTGACTAAAGATTTAAAAGTCTGACCAAAAATAATTTTAGGCCATGATGAAAGGACTCAGTCCAATCTCAACGCCTTTTCAAATGTGTTTGTTAAGATTCTACTTAGACAGCACTTGGTGCCCTAAAGGTGTATTACAAATGCTACGGAAGTCAAAATTCAGATGTCTTTATGACTATGTTGCTAGTAGCTAATTCCATTGGGCTTAAGAAGTCAGCAAATGTAGATAGTCCAAGAATAAGATTCTAGCCAAAAACAATATAAAAATAGAATGTGATTAACTGAAAATGTATGTAGGAAAGGGCAGGTGTGGGACATATTCTGGGTATACACTTTGACTATATTGAAATACCAAGTCAGGCCTCATATGTTCTGTTTGCATTAAGACTCCTAAAAATTCTGGAAAATCCAAAGAGGAAAATTTATGGAGCTGATAATCATGATTGCTGAGGATATGTGGGTAACTGAGAGTAACACCCTTGAGCAGAAAGGAGAGGTGAGGTCCATCCACCAATAGGTGCCATGGCCTGCAAGGAACTCACTCTGAGATATCAAGAACCAAGGTTCATGAATTCTCTTCTGCCTGTGGTGTAAGACTTTACAAGTACACTATGCGCCAGCCTTTAAAAAATCTGCCTTAAATGGTTCATAAATCAAAAGAACAGGGTAGATCTTAGGAATGAGAAATGCTTTCAAAAAAGCAATATTCTTTTCATGTCAAATATGTGTGAAGAGAAGCATGATGTCCAGGGTGGATGACCAAGGTACAAATAGCAGCATCAATGACATTAGTCCTTGGTACCTGTAATAGTCCTGTGTTTCACCAGTGGCATAGAAAGCAGTCAACAAGATAATTGGGTGGCACTCTCTAAGTGTAGGCCAAGTGTAGGCCATCCTGGTTCTGGGGGACATTGGATAGGTCAATGGTAGATGGGCCCTTGAGGACAGAAAGGCTTTGAAGAAGGGTTGAAGGTGGAGAAGGAAAGTCACCACAGCTGAAGGTAAAAATAATCCTACTTCTTCTAGTGCTGAAATGGCATGAGTAGATTTTTTTTTCTTCACTTCAGAGACAAAATAGTGAGATTAAGCAAGAGAAAGGCATTCAAGGGGAGTTTAAAAATATGGTTTCCTCAGAAAAAGCAATAAATGCAAACATGAAGATTTATCTAGCTATTATAAGAACTTGAATTTACCCTCAGTTATAATTTATAAATATCCAGTATTATTTTCAAAGACCCTTTTTAAGGGAGTTTCCATTTTTAAAAGTTTTATCCCATTTATCAGAATCAATAATTGAGGCACTGAAAAACTAAACAATTGGGTCTTCTGTATTGTAAATGTAATCATCTTAGGCATATCAAGTCCACTACAGAACTCCCTAGTTTCCCCCAGGACCCTCTCCTCTTTTTATGTCCTGCATTGCAGAGGTTGCCACCAGTATTAATTGAGTGGCCCAAGTAAAAAAAAAAACACAAAAAAAAACTGATGAAAATTCTAAATTTCTGTTTATTCATCCAATTTGTCATTCATTCATTTACTCACTCACATATTCATTCCTTTTTCACTCAACAAATAGTTTGGAATACCATACATGTGCAAGGCATTCTATAGGTGCTAGGATAAAAAACTTGCACTACATCCCTGTAATCATGGCACTTCCCCATTATGATAGTTCCCAAGACCCTTCCATTTAGCTTCATTATCATTACTTCAATCTGCTCACTTCATCCCATCTCCATACCCATACCTTAGCTTAGGACAGGGCTTATCAATATTGGCACTATTGATATACTGGGTTGGATAATTCCTTTTTTATGCAGGGCTGTCCTGTGTGCTATAGAATATTTAGCAACATCTATGGACTCTGCTCATTGGATGCCAGGGACACCCACCCCACCCCCATTGTGAAACCAACAGTACTTCCAGACATTGCCAAAAGCCCCCTAAGAGGGATAAAATCAATCCTCACCTCTACCCCATTAAGAACCAATATCTTACTAGTGAGTTACTGAAATAAAAACTGAACTAGTATCCTTTCTTCCTATCTTCTCCCATTTGCCATAGACATTATGGGCCACTGCATTTACTGAGCCATTTCTAAGCATCAGCCCACTTCATCCTGTCTTACAAACAGAGCAGTGGCAGTCCAGTGGAGTAATTTGTCCAGTCACAAAATATGTAAGAAACAGATTCAAAACCAAGATAGGACTAAATAAAAACAAGCAAACAACCCTCCCACCCCCCACCGCCACCACCCCACCACCACCACCAAAAAAAAACCCAACAACTGTGCTTTAACCAATAAGCAATACTCATTTGATGGCGTCCTATGGCATTCATGATGAAGCAGGCTTTTCAGGGCTTGGCCCTTAGTCACTTTTCCACCTGCATTTCCCACTTCCTCCATTCCTGACTTTTGTGCTGCTTTGAGAATATCTGTGCTCTTTCTGGTGTTAGAGATTTCTCTAATGTTTCTCACCTGTCTTTGAAGCCTTCTTTTCATTCTTTTCTTGTCTGAACATTATGCATTTTTTAGGACTTTGTTCGGGTACCATTTCCTGAAAAGCCTTATTTGATACCATTGGTCTGTGTCAGTCACCAGACTCTTGCTTCTCTGTCACATCCTGCACATGTTGCTATTATATCCCTTGTCATGCTGCAACTATTGTGTTATGCATTTCCCCAACTGGTCTCCTTTGTCAAGAGTTTCACCATTTAACTATTCCCATGACCATGAAAATATTCTATGCCTCAATTTTTCTACCTATAAAATGGGGATAATAACAAGAGCTCTTCATTAGGTTGTTGCTAGGAATAAATGAATTATGTTAAGTGTTCAGAAGAATATCTGGCAAGTGTGAATGCATTAGTTATCATTTAATTCCAAAAATCAAGTACATTTCTAACATATGTTAAAAACTCAAACATCATCCTAATATATAAAAACCCTGAGTCTGTCACATGCACAATGACCAAAGGCTCAACCAAACAGAAGACAGTCCTGCAGTTAGTGCTGAGTTGCTGTGACATGAGCTGCTGACTGGCCTGAGCTGCTGAGACATAGAGGAGGCCAGTGGAGGTGAAGGAAATGATCATGTGTGGAACCTGCAGTGTGAGGTGGAGGGAGTCAAGAATATTATGACCCAGAATGTGGAGTGGATATTGGCCTCAGGAGAAAATTTGAACCATCTTTGCAACAAGACAGAGGATCTAGAAGCCACATCTGAGTACTTCAAGACAACATCATAGAAGATGGCTCAAAAGTTCTGGTAGAAAAACGTGAAGATGATTGTCCTCATCTGTGTGATTGTTTTTATCATCATCTTTTTCATTGTGCTCTTTGCCTCTGGTGTCATTCCCTCTTAGGATGAAACCATCCTGCCCTTCTCTTTAAGACATCTCTCCATGGTGGGTATCAAGAAGGGTCCTCTCTCCCATCCTTCTCCACAGGGAATGCAGCTCAGCCCTCTGCCCCTCCATCTGAGGCCCTCTGCTACATTGTCTGCCCCAGGGTGTATCTTGATCCCCTGGGAGGAGAAAGCTGAACTGTGGCCACATTTCCCAGGTCTTCAGGACTGGTTGGAGAGTCCTGGAGAGCCCAGCATGTGGCTGGGACACTAATGGTGGCTGGTAGGCAATAAAGACCCTTCAGTAAAAACAAAACAAAACAAAAAAAACACACACAAAACAAACAAACAAACAAAAAACACGAAAAAGCAGTCCCCCACTACCACAAATTACCGTGGTGATCCAGAACTGACTGCTACAGCTGCAGGCACAGTGAGCCAGCCCTGACTGCTGAGGGGGCTGTGAATCAGGTCCAGAGAGAGGCCTGAAGAGAGAAGCAGGGTCTGATCTGTAACCTCTGTGGCAGCTGTTGATCAGAACTTGCCTCTCTCTTTCTTTCTGACCTGGCCAGAAGTCATGCCTCCCATTTCTCTCCAGGCCTCCACCTGGGCTGCTGATCAGCCCCACCTTTGTGATCAGGCCCCATGAATAGGCCTAGAGATGCTGACTGGCATAGAAACTGACCAATCAGAACAAAATCTGGGTGAAGGGTGAGGAGCCAATGGCTGCTTAGGAGGTGGAGCTTTTGACAATGACTCGCATAGCAACCAACCAATCAGATCCAAATTGGCAGGCAGAGAAGGGCAGTTGGGGGTGACCAGGCCAGCAGGGGAGAAGTTAGATGTTAATCAGGCCTGTAGCAAGGTGGTTGGAGGGTGATCAGGCTGGCAAGCAGAAGTGGTTTTAGGGATAATCAGGCAGGCAGGCAGGCAAGTGGTTAGGAGCCAGCAGTCCCAGATTGTGAGAAGACTGTGGAATTGGACCTAAAATGGCAATCAGCTATTCCCTGAGGGGCCCCAGATTAAAGAGGGTGCCGACTGGGCTGAGGGACACCCCTCCCTTCCCCCAGTGCACAAATTTCATGCACCAGGCCTTTAGTTGATTACATAAATAAAATTTTTCACTACAACTTTCAGGGTTAATTCTTCAGTTGAAGTTCAACTATGCAGAAGCATAATCAACTTTATGTCACCACATTGATGAGGTGAGCTAATTTGTTCAGATAAAGGTTACCGTTGGATTAGACTTGCCATGGTGAAGCAGACAGTCATCCCTTAAGCCCTGCAGTGAGTCTGGCAAGAATTTTGCAAGGCTACTCCAAATCCTAAGTAGATGATTTCTAGAACTATTGCCTCACTTATGTGTATAGTTTCATTTTTCTTTTATGGTTTTTCTACTTTTACTCTTCCTTATTCATTTCCTGGGAGCCATATTTTTCCCCCTCTTTTTAAGTTTCATAACTTTATTTTCCCCTCTTTGTGAGTGATGTTTTCTGTGGCTCCCTTAACAGTTTGGAGTCCCTAAGTATCAATCAGAGCATTTTTTTAACCTCACTATTATTATCAAACAATTTACTTCCCCAAACTCAAAGAAAATTATGAGTTTACTAGTATTTCTCTAGACAAAAACATCAAACTACTTACCAAATTACTTAGAGCAGGAATTGACATAGGGGTACTAACTCATTCAGCCTAATCAGAAAAATGTTTTTCTGTTTATCTTCTAATAAAAAATGTTTACTTTCTTTTTTCATTGAAGACAAATTGTATGCATACCTTTACAGTCAGTATTCTTTTATTATATGTATTACATCATTTATTAAACTCTCCACTGAAAATGGCATAGACTGGTTTCAAGAAATGATAGCATTTAAATGCAAATCAAAGCCCCTACATCTTGCATAGATCCATTCCTTCCATTAATATTTTATTGAATTCCTTGATGTGCCAAATAAAAGATTGCCTTGACTTCTCTTAAAAGAATTTCTTTCAAAAACAGAATTGTACACTAGGGAAACGGATTATGTTTCCTTGTGAATAGTAACTGTATTTTCAGACTTTGGAATAATTGAAGTCTTATTCTTAACATGATAGCAACATAGTTCAGGACACTAAAATATATCTTATTATTTATTAGGCATCTTTAAAAAATTTTTTTCATACCAAAATGATTTATGTTTTAAACAAATTATTGCAAGATTGAAGTTAGCCAAATGTACTTTATTCCTCATAATTAGAAATGGTCTTTCTTTGATTTAGAGAAATGTACAACATATTGACCATAATTGTTTCAAAATAATTCTTCTTTTGTCATATAAGGAAGTGTTGGACCAAATTCCAGATTATAACTATGTTAAGCCCTTTTTGAATAAAAATGTGGCTTGAATTTTAGCTAGTAGTTCATTTGGTAACATAAAATTTATGTATTTTACAGGTTGCTATAAACTCATGTAGTTGAGTTAAAAGAAAATTATATATAAACATGTGTGTGTGTATATATGTATGCGTATATATACATATATACATATATATGTACATATGTCTATATATATATATAATATGTTTTAGATATGTTTCCCCCACTGTTTGAAAGTAGAGGGTTCCTAGGAAATCCTTCGAAAGCCAAAGTAATAAAGCAAAGAGTATGCCCTATCCAAAAGTTCAAGTTATTCTACTTCATTTTAATGAAATACTTGCATTAGTACCTTTTTTTCTTAATAACCAAAAGAAAATAAAGAGGAATTTTGCTTTTACAAAAAACAAAAGCCAATGCCATACTATGTAATTCTCTCATAAGAGCAAAGTGGTATAACACAAACTCTCAAAAATCAGGGGATACACACACACATACACACACACACACACACACACACACACACACACACACATTTTCTTGAATTTTTGTGTTTATTTGTAAAGCATTCTTAACCTATACTGAATAGTAGCTTTTGCTATTTTTGCGTCCCTTTAAGTTGCTATGAATGGGTTAATTTGATAACGATATCTGTAGACAGAACACATAGGATATAGCTACTGTTTGTGATTAAGGATCATGCCATGACAGCAGCTACTATTTTTATTAACTTTCATTTTAACCTGTAAAGAAATTAGGAGTAAAAGTGGGAACCAGACCTTAGTCTTTACCTAACTTCATAAGCCTTAAGTACATATAAATGAAGATCTGTTCATTCTTCAAACAAATATTTACTTGGCACTACTATGTACCAGGCACTCTTCTAGGTGTTGAAGATAAGAATAAGACAGATTTTTTCCCTGCCCTCTTATAACCTGCAATTTCTCAGGAAAGACCAACAGTTACACAAATAGAGATGATGGGCCCATGTTCTTGTGGGATATCAGGGATGTTTTTCAGAGGAAATGACTTTTTAGCTAATGTCTGGAAGATAAATAAGAGTTGACTGGTAAAGTCTGAACGGAGAGAGAAATGAGCCAGGCAAGGGGAAGAGGATGTATGAAGATTCAGAAGCAAGAGACAACACTGAGCCTTAAAGGAGCTGAACAGTGCTTGGTGAGACAATAATACTGAGTGGTGTGGGGAAAGGCTGGAGGTGCAGCAGGAGCACACATAAAAGGTGGGTCATGAAGAGTCTTGAAAACCATGTTAAGTTTTGACTTTGTCTTAGGAATACTGAGAAAGGTTACCACTCATTTGAACTGAGGAATGCCACAAAATGGGAAAACATTCATGTATCTTTGGGCTATAGTGTGAAAAACGGATATGGGGGGATTAAGAATAGACTCAAATCATGAGGCATTTTCAGGAGTTTAGGTGAGTGATGGTGATAGCATGGATTAGGGTGGTGACAGTAATGCTGAGAGATGAACAGAATTGAAACATAATTATTTTATCCACTTTTGATTTACCTAGTGATTAATTAAATGATGTGAGAGAAGTCACAGATGGCTCTGGGTTTCTGGGTGGGGTAACAGTGCTCCCCTTCGCTGACACAGATACACCAGAGTACACAACAATGAGGAGATGTTCTTAAAATACTGAGTTCAAGGTTCTTAGATGCCTTTGGGCAAAGATATCCAGTAAGAAGTTGCTATGTGGCTTTAGTTTTCCAAATATAGACCAAACTTAGAAATATAGATCTGGGAGATATTTTTAAAAGCTATTAAACAAAATCCATGTTTTTTTTTCTTTCATCATGGGCACATAAGTAGACTACATTACCCTGTATCCCTTGCAACTGGATACTATAAATGTGACCAAAACTTGGCCAGTGGAATGTGAGAAGAAAAATACCCCACTTGTGTGCCAGACCTATAAAACAATCTCTGCACTAGTCCACGATCTTTCTCCCATGCTCCTTTTCTTGTTAGCATCATTGAAGATAGCATGACTTCTGGGTTATTGAATGACTGAGGAAGAGGCCTTCTGCCGACCTGTTCACCCACCCAATATGTAAACTGTATTATGTTTAGGGGATGAATTTGTTACAACAATGAAATTATCATAACTAATTCAGGAGCCTTCTGAACAAAGATGGGTAAGGAATAAAGACCTGAAGTCGCAGATGAGATTGTCCAGGAAGAGGTTATCTTACATTTCTACTATGGCTATAACAAATGATCACAAACTTAGTGACCTAAAACAACACACTGTGATATCTGTGGTTCCAGAAGTCAGAAAATTTGAAGTGGGCCTCACAGTGTCTGGTGTCAGCAAATATGCTTTTCTCCTGGAGGCTCCAGAGGAGAATCTATGTCCTTACCTTTTCCTGATTCTAGAAGCTGTCTGCATTGCTCCAACCTCTGCTTCTATCACCACCACTACTTTACTGATTCTCTTGCATTCCTTTTTCCCTGAGGACTCTTGTGATTATAGTAGCTCACCTGGTTAATCCAGGATAATCTTCCCATGTCAAGGTCATTAATTTGATCATATCTACACAGCCCCTTTTGCTACATAAGGTAAAACAGGTTCTGGCAATTAGGATGTGGCCATCTCTGAGGAGAGGGCAATTTTGCCTATTATGACGTGTGAAATGACATAGGGAAAGCATTGAAGACAACACTTTGAGTAGCACCAAGTCAAAAAAGTATGGGCTGAGGAAGAGAAGACAGACATCAAGGTAACCATCAATGAACACATAAAGACACTGGGAAAAATCAGGGAGTACTGTGACATTGAAAATATGAAAGTATTTTCAGGAGGGTGTAATTAGTTATATTTTTTATCAGTGAGAGATCCAGTAAGATAAAGACTTTTCAATGTTACTTGAATTTAGCTGCAAGGAAATCATTAGTGGGCTTTTAAGAATCTGCCTGAATAGAGCAGTAAGAATGAAGGCTAAGTTGAGTCAGGATTGGGAGGGCACTGTGAAATATCAGTAAGGACATTTCTTTCAAGAAGATGGGCTCTGAATAGAAAAAGAAAACTAGGGAGAAAATAATGGGCAGGGGCTGAATTGGAAACAAGTGAATCTCCCCACTTCCCACATTGGAAACACACACACATACACACACACACACACACACACACACACACACACAATGCCAGTGAAGAGTTATTAAATATAGGATGTCCTAAAAAATGTATACACACTTTGAATAATTATTAATTTCAATTGATTAAATCTGAAAGAAAGAAACATCTATTGAGTTACCAGGAAAAAAAAGTGTGTATACATTTTTGGGGGACACCCTGTATAAAGAGTGAAATAAAATAACCATAGTTAAGCCCCTAAGAAAAAGAAGGAGAATCTCTGTTATTTTAACAGGGGAGAGAAGACAAGAATAGAGTTGTATATAAGTAAATTAAAAGTATTACTATAAAATTACTCATTTTCTCTATGAAACAGAAGACAAGATCAGAGGCTGATAGTAAAGGGGAAATGAGGAGGGAGGAGATGTACTTCTGAGAGGCATAGATTTTGCTTGAAATGCCACATGGAACAAGAGAATGCTCGCCAGGAAAAATATAATAGTGTTTATAGGAAGTTGCAAGTGCCTCACAAAAATTAGAGACATAAGTCTATGGTGGACCAATCTTGGGTATGGCATGACCTTTCTAGTGCAATGTCAATGAGCTGAATGCAAAAGTAGAGGATAGAAATTAGATTTATTAAGGTTTTTGGGGGTTTCTTCCATGCAGTGTGAGGGGAAGACAATATAATAAGAGGTTTTAGAATACTAGTAAATAAAGGGATGAAGTGATGGCATGCATAGGGAACTAAGTGAGACAGGAGGGACTGAATGGGGAGAGGGATCAGGGACTCTAAAATAAAGATATCAGAAAACGAGTGTGTTGAGAACAATAATGAGAGAAGTGGGAGGGCGGGAGAGAGAGAGAGAATGTGGTTGGGAACATGTGGTGGTTAAGAATGAGTGTGAATCTTTATTTGAGAGGTGAACCAATTCGGATGTGACAGGTCTAGGGTGTGGCCATGGAATGGTGCCTGAGTGTGTGTGGTAAGGGAGGTCCTTGAAGGTGAGGCAGGCACTGAAACATGTGTGAGTCTAGGAGAAGTTGTCATATTGAGTCACCTAGAATGATGTCAGGCTTGAGGGTGGAAAAGATGACTGTTGGCCAGGTGTCAAGTGTCAACTTCTTCTAAGAGATTTATTGACCATCTTGTCAATAAACAGGCAAGAAGGGAAAACACAAAAGCCACCCAAAAAGGCAAAACACATTTAAGCAATTACCTGGATAATTCAACTAAAAATCTTTGTGGCTTCCTAGGAAAAGGAAACTTTGCCTGTATTAGCCTAAATAAATTTGCCTGGCAATTTATAATGTCCTAAATCATTTTTCTTGTCTGAACAGTGAACAACTCACAGGCCACCTCACGTCCCATCTGGCCTTCAGGCTGAGGATAGATTAACAGGACTTATTGCCAAACACCTTCACAAGAGAATGCTGGCAACTTTCCTCTTCTGTTAGATTGGTCAAATTATAAAAAAAAAAGGGATGTAGGGGAGAGAGTTTGAATCAGAGAATGGGCAATGATGCCAAATGTATCCTTGCTCCAACTCTGACCTGCAAAGAAATTGCTTGCTCATAGCTTTCCAGCTTGATGAGTCAGCTCTGTCATAAGAGAGTATTTTTAAAAACAGCGATAGTATCTGTGCTGTTGGATGTACTCTGTAGTGCAAGATAAGCTGGCACCTTTCTTGCCCTCCAGGAGTGAACAATTGTGCATATATATTTTAGCTGCCCAAAATATTAGATTAAACTACTTCATTTAAATTTCCATTTGATATGAGCAATGTGCAAGTAAATTAACAAGTGCTTTTAAATTATGATAAACTGGGGTCTCTCGGCCTGGCCTCTGGGAATTGGGCTGAAACTGGCTCTCTGACATCACCCAAAGGTTCCTGGATTGTGAGAGGGTGCTGGCAGAGGGACCCCACTGGGGCTGGGGAGGGACTGCAGGAAGGCTCCAGGGTGTGTTCTGCCCATCTTGCCTAGTCCTGATTGGGTGGACCCCAGCAATAAGCTAACCTACCAGTCAGAGCATCTACTCCTGGTGGTCAGTGCATATCATAGCAACTGGTCGCATGGTCGAATGAATAGTCGGGCACTTCACATATTAAGATTTTATTATATAGGATAGGGGAATCTTAAGAAAGGATCCATCATGAATATCGTCCTCTGTCTTCTTCCAAGTCAGAGAATTATAGCATCTACTTAGTGACCATTTGACATGTAACCAGAAATGAAGAAAACAAGAAGAGAACCCACACACCTATTTTGGTGGAGCATGCTTGCTGGCCTGTTTGGAATATACATAACATATATGAAATAGTCATAAAACATTAGATTTTATCAACTACTAAATCATATGAAATAAATAAATGGCATTCATTATAGGAGGGATGAGCTTGTTCACTCAGAGATGGGTAACATATGGTTTCTGTTCTTGTGTAGCTCACAGTATATGGAGTAGGGGTAGGTGCATACAAGTTAACTAGTGCTTTTAACTTATGATAAACAGAGGGATTCCTAAGAAAGGGCCCATTAAGAATATCACCCTCTGTTTTATTTCAAGTCAGAAAACCATAGAACACTTATATTAGTTATATCAGAATTCTGTGGGGCAGAGAAGGAGGAGTCACTCACAGGAGGAGTTAGAAACATTTTCTTGAGGGGGTTAATAGGAATCATATCTGAGAAACATTGCAGAATTTTGTTAAAGAGGAGAGACCAATCTTCCAAGACCAAGCCCTCTCCATAGTTGTTTTCTCTGATCAACATCATATTAAATGAGTCTTTGCTCAAAAATCCATAACTTATTAAATATTTTCGAAAGTAGAAAAAATAAACCAAATATTCTATGATTCAGAAATTAACACTGAAACCCACAATTTTTAAAAAGTGCTTTTTCAGACCTCATATTGATCATAGGCAACAAAGTGGGACTAGAGAATCAATAAGTGTCTGTGGAATCAACCATTGCACAGGCTAACCAGTACCGGGTCAAAATGGATTTTGGCAATTTTCTTTAACAATAGGACAGTGAAACAACAAAGATGCATCTTGGAACGCACTCATTTTGTGCCTTTTTTAGCTTTATGGGAAAAAGGTTTATTTTATTATTTAAAAAGGATTAAAAAAAGATAATAAAGTCAAAAATTCAATATTGAACAGTATTTCTAAAGTTTGTGATAATACTTAGGTTTATTGCTCTTAGGATTTTCTGCTCAATGCCATAGTAATTAAAGTAGACACAACTTGTTGAACGTTCCCCTGCACAAATATTCTGTGCTTGCTTATGATATTTTTGAAATTGCAATTGAGTCATTTACCTTGGGTGGGACGCTGGGCCCACAGTGAGCAATTGTTTATTGGGAGGGACAGACAAGGGAGAGTCATGTTCCACAGTGAATCCTCTGCTGCCTCAGAGGCTGACAATCAGGATTTTGCTTTTTCATTTTATTAGACAAAGTGAGAACCAGATGTACCAGAACTTTAACAAAAAAAAGTCCCTAATGACCCAAATTTTGCAAAATAAGGAAATCCAAGCCTACCTTACTGTAAGCCAGCAATAATAAAAATTGATGGCACTCTACAGATGTTGTAGGTAAATGTATTTGCAAAGGGTTCAGAGTAACTTCTGGTTTCTACTCCAGCATGTGAAGAACTCAGAAGTCACCATTCCATCCGGAAAATAAATAAAAATCTAAACAAACTGAAAAATTAAATTAGATCCATCAGAGAAGTGAGGTCACAGGGCAAACCTCTGTCTCCACAATTGGAGAGACAGATAAATACACAGAATCATACCTTCCTTACTGCAACAGAATTCATGAGCAGGGACCTAGCTGTAGTTGATAAACAGCTGACAACTCTGGAAGTTTAAAACTCCCAGTCTTATGGGAGTTCCTATGCTTTTGTGAATTTTATCTCCAGTAGCTCTAACAGGTCCTCACAATGAATATTGGAGAATAATCGTCTAATGCTTCCAGCAAGGGGAGGGTAGGGGAAGAAACTATGATGAAATACACAAGAGCATTCTGTTCTTCTTAACAAGGCCTGCCCTCAGGAGAAACCACTTTTACCACAGCCTAACCTGCTGGGATTTTATCAGAATCTAACCTGTGGGGAAGGGAAATATGCAACTCCATCTCCCTCTAGCCATCCTGCCCCACTTAACTGGAGGGTTGTGGGACTGAAGAGCACCGTAAATGTTCATAATTCAAACGACTGAGACCTAATCGTGGGACTACAGGACATCTCTCCCACAAGAACAGCAACAAATGCTGGCTAGGATGTGGAGCAACAGGCACTTTCACTTATTGACAGTGGAATACGAAACAATATGGCCACTTTGGAAGCCAGTTTGGCATTTTCTTACAAAAATAGAAAGTATATTTCTTAATATAAAAATCTAGCAATTGCACTCCTTAGTATTTATTGAAAGATGTTGAAATGTATGCTAAAATCAAATCCTGCATATGAATGTGGATAGTAGCTTTATTCATACTTACCTAAACTCAGAAGCAACCAAGATGTCCTTCAATAGGTTAATGAATAAACAAACCATGGCATATCCAGACAATGAAATACTCTTCTGCACTAAAAATAAATGAAGTATCCAGCCATGAAAGATATACAGGAAACTTAAATGCATATTGCTAACTAAAACTAGCCCATCTGAAAAGACTACATACTATATGATTCCAACTATATGACATTCTGAGACAGTAAAAGGATCAGTTATTTCCATGGTTTTGAGGGGAAGAAGAATGAATAGGCAGGGCACAGAGGATTTTAAGGGCAGTAGGACTATTCTGTGTGATACTACAATGGTTGATACTATGATATTACATAGTTGTCACAACCCATCAAAATATTAAAAATGAACCTAAGGTAAGCTATGCATTTTGGGTGATAATGACATAAATAATGATGTATAAACACTCATTTACCCAATCTGAATGTCAGGACTAGATGGACACAGGTATGGCAAACCCAAGTGGGTAGAAAAAGCAGAGGCAGAGCACAGCTCTCCACTCAGTGACAATGGTCTCGAACAGAAGGAAGCAAGCCAGAGCACCATTCTCAGGGTTGAGGTACTGCTCATCAGGTTTCTCCACTATGAAGTTACTTTTCTCTCCCACTTTCCATGAGATAATTTTTTAGATTAAATTTTCTTGAGTGCAAACAGGAATCATATTGCAGGCTTTATATTATAAGATTAGTTGATACTACTTAAGAACAAATCCCCAGCTAACATGTTAAATAACAGGAAATTGGTATATTTTTTTCCAATTACACTTCAGTTTGTTTTTCGAAATTTTAGGCATGTGTCAGTATTTAGTTCCATTTTCTTGGGAAAATAATATACAAAGTAATTTTCAAATAAAGTCAAATTGTTTTTGTAAAGGTTTGTTACGCAATTATACACAGACTATTTGAGTAACTGAAGTAAATCAGATGCCATTTGTACCAAAGCACAGAATATATTTAACATATGTACACATATAAGTACTCATATAAGGAGAAAAATATCTGTCTAAAACTTAATAGAATATATCTGGCTATAACAGATAAAGGTGTTTATGAATAGTAAAAATCATGAATAGTAACATGATTTTGCATTATTGTTATCATAAGCAATACTTAAAATAGCCATAATTAAGCTAACATGAAATTAAACCAAAACTATGACGGTAGAAAAAAATAACTCTATACCCTTTCTTTTACAAATTCTCTTAACATCTTTTATGCTTCTTGAGTTCCTTTCTTTATTGTTTGAAATGTCATCATTAAGAATATATTTTGGATGGTTACATCTTACAATGAATTTAGGAAGAGTTTGGTACCTTTATTAGGGGGTCTCAAAAACTCAAACTTCATTCTGAGTTAAAATTAAAAAAAAGGTTTTAGACTCTCTGTTATTTCATTTTTCTACCAAGTTTTCAGTACTATAACCTTAGCAATCCTCTTACATTGGGGTGAAACCACACAGGATTAAGAAGCAACTTAGGTTCCCAGAGCTCCAGCCTGAAGGGTCAATAAAACTTAGTGGAAGAAATCAGAAATATGGTACCAGTTAATTCAATATGCATATTCAGGTCTCCTCATTCAGCTTCTTAAATAACCAGAATAATAAAAGTACTTTGAATGGGAATAGATTTTAAGTCCTCACTGATATGCCTTCTATAAAGGCACACAGTCATGTGAAGTTAGCAGTCTCAGAGGAATTTCTGAAAGCTAATAATGTAAACCAAGTCCACTTTACCAAGAAGGAGTTATTTGATTGCCTGAATTTCAGGTGTTACAATAACTCGCAAAGAGTTGTAGGATATAAGAAATAGCATGTAAAAAAAAATGTGCCACGTTTCTTACTTTGCTTTAATTATGTATAAGATTTGTGAATTATTAATTGGGATTAATGCACATAAGATAAAAAGACATTATATGGCATACAGTGAGAAGTCTGAAATCATTGAAACCCACTTTCTCTTTGGCTTCCAGATGAATATTAAACTAATATTGATAGAATATTGATTTGAAGGGAGAAGTATGCAGTTAACTATAGAGGTCCACCATAGAACCCCAACCTTGTTTTAGTGTTCCTTTTAATGATTCACAAATATATACTCAAAACATGGCTCAAGATACAAGGCCAGAAAAAAAGGGGATTTTAAATAAGGATTTTTGAATTTTTAAAACACTAAAGAAATTAAGTCCTATTTACTTATATATTTTTTAAATGATCAATTTCTTGAAATTGTAAGTCTATCAGAAATTCCATGGCTCATGGTTACCAAGCACAGACACTGAAATGGGTAAAATCAAAGGCAGCATTTGGAGTGCAAAGGTATGAAAATGCTTGCCCCCAATAATTCTATTGTACACTTTAAATGTGGGCTTTGTATAGTAAGGGAATCATATCTCAATAGCCATCCAGACAGGGCTAGAAATGACACCAGCCCAGTGTCAGACATCAAGGACCTCTAGTTACTCTAGGTCAATAGGCTTCTGTCAACAATAAGGTAAGAAAATTTCCTGCTGGAGGGAATGGGATATTGTTTGAGAAAAAAAAATCAAAACACCTTTCTCATGACCTCTGAGTTCTTATTCCTGAAGGACTGATAGGAAAGAGACAACTACAGTGGGAAGACAGGGGAGGTTGAGGGGGAGGGGCCTGTAGGAGATCTACCGAAGGACTTGTATGCATGTGTGTGTAGGCATAGCCAGTGGATACAGGGCAATGGGGGAGGGCACGAGTGAGGGGGGGCGGAGACGGATGAGGGCATGTACTGGGGCGTGGGGAGGGCAATAGGGGGAAAATTAATTAATTAATTTTAAAAATAAAAAAATAAAAACAATTTTACCCCTTAGGAAAAGGGCAACAATTTAAGGAATTTTGGTATCTGGAGGATATTGTAGCTAATTTGAATGGCACTTCAAAACAGACATCTATGTGCTTACAAATCTCTTTACTTGGTTTAAAGAATATAAAATATATGCTCTCCAAAGATTTCTAATTTATAAAATTCCCCAAAGATTTAGAGGAAAAATAAATGAGTGAATAAAAAATAAATAAATAGCCAAAACCGGTTTGGCTCAGTGGATAGAGCATCGGCCTTCGGACTGAAAGGTCCCAGGTTCGATTCCGGTCAAGGGCATGTATCCTGGGTGTGGGCACATCCCCGGTAGGGGGCGTGCAGGAGGCGGCTGATCGATGTTTCTCATCGATGTTTCTAACTCTCTGTTTCTCTCCCTTCCTCTGTAAAAAAATCAATAAAATATATAAAAAAATAAATAAAAATAAAAAATAAATATCCAACTATATAAAAAAAAATCTGAGGTGTCCCTCGACTGGAGCAATAATTTGCAAGAGAAAAACATGGAAGTCAAATAGAATATTTTGGGAAGTGATATTCATTAGGTCATGTAGATCCAAGTCTTAGCTCAAGAGGCATGGAGAACACTAAAATGGAGTGCATAGGTGGTTAGCCATTATTATTTAAAGTTCTTTTTTGTTGAATGATCCATATAATAACCTGATATTTTATTCTTTTTAATCAAGTAAGTTTCCTAAGAATATTATTAAATATTATATGTATATTAAGTTGTTAGGTTTTATTTAAAATTTCATAAATAAAAGTCACTTTAAAAAAAATATGTTCTCACCCCCAGTAAAAATTAGGTAAAGGATTCAAAAGTAAGCACATGAGAAGAGGCTTGGTATTATTAATCATCAGGTAATGTAAATCAAAACTACGATGAGTTAACCACTTCACAAAAACTGGGATGGCTGGAATCAAATAGTGTGATAATAACAAGAGTTGATGAGAATGTGGAGAAATAGGAACTTTTCATGCTGATGATGAGAATATAAAATGGCATAGCCACTTTGGAAAACATGTTTCCATACACACACACACACACACACACACACACACACAAAACAAAACAAAACAAAACTAAAAAACACCCATGCATGAATGTTTATACAGCATCATTAATAATAGGCAAAATGTGGGAACAACCCAAATGTCCATCAACAGGTGAAAGGATAAACATGTAGTATATTCATATAATGGGGTATTTGGGGGCCTTAAGCAGTAATGGAATAGTGATGCATGTTACAACATGGATAAACCTTGAACAATGATGCTAGATTAAAGAAGCCAGTCAAAAAGAAACACATATTATATGATTCTGCTCCCATGAAAGTCCTGAAGAGTGAACATTCCAGAGACAGATTAGAGGCTGTTTAGAGTGGGGGTTGGGGGAATTGGGGGAGACGGGCAGGTAGGAAGTAATTGCTAAAGAGTACGGGAATTTCTTTTCTGAGGTGATTAAAATGTTTTTAAAAATTGACTATGGTGATGGTGATGTCATCTAAAACTAAAAATATACTAAATTGAATATCATTAAAAACGACTCTAATGTACACTTTTAATGTGTGCCTTGTGTGGTATGGGAATCATATCTCAATAAAGCTGTGTTTAAAAAGTCACACATGAACCTATCCCCAGAAAAAAAATTAAGGACCTACCCTTGCTACATAATACTGCTTTTGCTCTAGTTTATTTAGATAATCTCTGGTTGCTGGAAGAATTAGTAGTTTTGTAATAAGACAAGGACAGTTTTTACAAAGACAGAAATATTGACAGTGGTCTTTTTAACCTTCTGTATAATCAAGCACCATTGAACATTCAGCAGCCTACTGTCAGAAGCATCTTCTGCCAGCATATTCTCATGCATTGACGAAGAATGAGCTGTACTGATTCCTGAATTGCCAGGATGAGAAAAAGCACAGCTGCTTTCAAAGGAGAAAAAATTAGATTGAAAAGAAAAGTGGCAAAGAATATTCCTATTGTTTGTGAAAGTCTCCTTTGCTCAAGGTCCCCTTAGTCCATAGGTCATCAGGAAATGAAACTCTTAACCTGATATTCCCATATACTTCTGCCCTGCACACACAGAGAAAAATTAGGGAGCTATTCTTTTCTAAATCACTAGCAAAACTGAATGTTAATTGCACATGCAATCTGCAGGATAGAGTAAGGTTTTGCTCTGTAGGAAAAGAAATATTAGGCAATTTCTTGTCACTAAAATGCTGGGAGTTTTTTCTTCTTTCATTGTAGTATTTTTAAAACCCCTAAATCTGCATATATTTCAGACAGGGAGTTAAATGCTGTATATAGATTTTCGTTTAATTTCACATCAACACTATGTAGCTAGTGTCTTAATACAGATCCTTAAAATAAATGCATGACAAAATTGATAAAACAGTATGCAAAATATCCAGAGGCTCAGGACTAACTAGCAGAGAGGAACCAGAGAGGCAAACTAAGACCAGTTATGTAGTGGACATTGAAGTTCTTATAAATCCCTGAACCCTGGAGTTTTAAGTTTTAGGGTAAAGTCAAGTACTAGAGACATGGCTACAGCCCTATGAAATATAGAAGCTGGAACTAAGAATCCTCTCTGTAAAAAGGATCTGAAAAGCTATATTGTGAATTAAAAGGTGAATTAGAAAAATACATCTAAAAATAAAGACAATGATAAAGTGATATCTTCATTCCAACTCAAAACTGTGTGGGAAAATGTCTATTTTGAAAATTTGTAACCAAAGTTTGCTCTCACATAGGGATCCAAATTTATACAATTCCCATGGCCTAAGAATACCCAAGCAGAGAAATCAATTCAAAATTGTACCCAATTTAAGGTTACCTAAGAAAAGATAAAAAGAAATGCTTTAGAGGAAGACATATGATCGCCACCTAGGCCTCACATAATTGCCAGGGAGCGAGTCCAGAGAAAGATGAGTTTCAAATCCACAATTATAAAAACACATGCCCAATCGAGGCAATTTGAGAGTGAGAGTAGGTAAATGACGTCAAAGACAGAATGAAACCCTCTTTAATAGGACATTAGATACTGAAATTATCAGTTATTTAAGAGAGAGAAAGTTAGAGAGTTTAGAGAATTAGAAAGAAAACTTCTTTGTCAGGGAGAAGGAAAAGAATTACTCATAGCAAATGAGTTTCTGAGTAACACATATTTAAAATATTTGAGCAATATAAAAAAAACAACTAGATAAAATAGACATATCTAGAACTCTGTACCCAACAAGAAAAGAATAAACATTCTTATCAAGAACATATAGAATGTTTATGAAAACTAACCATGTGCCAGGTCATAAAGTAAACATCCATAGTCATCTAACAACCAATATGATACAGATTGTGTTCTCTAATAATAACACATGGATCTACCTGAAGAGGCTTATACTTGGCCTCAGCCCTTCCCAACTACAGTTTGTGGACAGTCCTGATAGCACAGCAGGACTCTTAGCCCAGCGAACCACTGGGAGACACTCCTATTTGTACTCCTGATGATCCTGAAAGGGTTCTATCAGTCTTCCTCCAGCGGCTGCCTGAAAGCAGTCCTGCTGGCACAGAGACTGTGTGGGAGACACATCTGTGCCTTAGGAGATCTTGAAAGGGCCCTGTTCTTGGTTCTAGCCCTTCTAGCCATGGTCAGAAACCAGTTCAGCACACACTCAGGGGCCTGTAGGAGACACACCCATTCATAACTCAAGAGCCAGGTCTATAGCTCTCAATCTTGGCTGTGGAACCTGAAACATCCCTGGGAATCAGTTCTAGGTCCCAGAATATGTTTTGAGGATCTAATATTCAACATGGTGTCTATAGTTAACAATGCCATATTCTCTACTTGAAAGATGGTATGAGAATAATCTTTAATGTTCTCACTACACACAAAAATTATAATTATACTAGAGGCCCAGTGCATGAAATTTGTGCGCTCAGAGGGGTTGAGTCACTTAGCCCAGCCTGTGCCCTCTCGCAGCCCGGGAGCCCTTGAGGGATATATAACTGACAGCTTAGGCCTGTGAACATCCTTAGCACTGCCACAGAGGCAGGAGAGGCTCCCACCACTGTCACTGCATTCGCCAGCCATGAGCCCAGCTTCTGGCTGAACTGTGCTCCCTCTGTAGGAACACACTGACCACCAGGGTGTATCTCCTGCATTGAGTGGGATATGGCTGAAACTGGCTCTCCAACATCCTCAGAGGGGTCCCCGATTGCAAGAGGGCACAGGCCAGGCCAAGGGATCCCATCAGTGCACAATCAGGGCCAGGGAGGGACTGTGGGAGGGCTCCAGGGTATGTCCGGCCCATCTTGCTCAATCCCCAACAGCAAGCTAATCTACTGGTTGGAGTGGCTGTCCCCTGGTAGTAAGTGCACATCATAGCAACTGGTTGACCAGTCAACATTCTGCCCCCTGGTGGTCAGTGCAGGTCATTTTGAGTAGCTGAGCAGCTTTAGCATATTACACTCTGATTGAACGGATGATGGGATGACTGGGCACTTAGCATATTAGGCTTTTATTATATAGGATGACATGATAGATGTTTGAACTATCCTTATTGCATATTGTGTAATGTAAATTTAAAATACTCTAAACAATGCTGAAAGTACTACATATCAAGCTGTGTAGTCATTAAAAACAATTCTGAATTCTTGTATTCAGTTCTTAAACAATAGTTAAGAACATTCTTTGGGTTCATGTGCATGTGCAAATTTTTCTAAGGTACAGATCTAAGGACTAATTTCTAGGATATAAGTCATGTTCATGCTCATCTTTGAAGAGAATGTCAACTTGTTTTTCTGAGCTTGTTCTGCATTCTCACTGGCAGTTAAATTGCATATTAATTATAATAAACATATTCCTGTTTTCTACATTATAATGAAGTACTGAAAATGGAGTAATTATAATTTTTATATTGTAAAAATCCTTTAGTAAACATTCTTATATATCAATATTTTTATCTTTTTTTAATTTTTACATAGTATAATTTCCTGGGATTGGAATGCTAGAACAACAGAAATTACATATTTGAAACTTTGTTATATTTGGCCTCATTGCCCTTCAGAAAAATCTCTGTGAAGGGTCCATTTTGTCATATGCTTCCCCACATAGACTAATATTAACTTTTTCTTTCTTTGCCAAGCTTATAGCAGAAAAGTGATCTCTCAATATTTCCATTTGTATTGATTTAGATTTAATATTTAGTTGGTTTGACTATCTTTTAATAAATTTCCCATTCATTTGCATTACTATTTTTGGATTTCCAGTTTAAATTATGAATAAGTTGAATCAGTCTAAGAATACACAGGATGTCCCCTCAAAAATGTATATACATTTTAACATCTGATAGCTTAATTTTGAAAATAAAATGTATTCTAACAAACACTGCCTTTATACTTATTCAAAGTGTGTGTATACATTTTTGGAACACCCTATATATAAGATAATCAGGTAGATAATGACAAAACCTATTACTGGATCTTTATACTTTACCCTATATTTATATAAAAATTTAGCAAGAGTGATTTTGAGGTAATCAATACTATGATAATGAAAAAAGCTAATTAAGATTTTGTCATGTGCTGTACACTTGCCTAAGGATTTTATATACCTGGTTTATTTATTTGTTTATTTACCTATTCATTCAACAGCTATTTACTATGTCTCAGGTAGTGACCAGTTGTGTATCCTAGACATTTTGATAACAGCATCGTGCTGGTTCTTCAGCTTTTACATGTTCTTAGGGTCATAGTAAATCCTATATCCCTACAAGGTCTCCATTCCTATTTGATCCTCACAAAAAGCATGAGACTTTTTTCAAGGTAAATACTGTCCTCTTCATTTTATAAATGAAGAGGTATAAGCCAACCTCACTAAGCTTTGGATTCCTCATTTATGAAATGGAGACAATCTGCTTACTCTGCCAACGTCTCATACTTAACAAGAGGAGCAGACAAAATAATCATGGATGGTAGAGGGCCTGAAAAACTAGGAACATCATAAAAGGTAAGCTATTAGTACATTATTATAATGTACCATATACATTACAATACAGATGTGCAAAAAAAAAATGTACATAGTTCTGAGTAGCCGCAACCAGCGTGGCTAGAGAGTGAATGAAACTTGAGTAGGGTCAACTGGGGATTGAGAAAAAGAAAGAGACAGACTCAGAGACATTGAGTAAAGCTGAGACCAGGTGGGACACTGTTCTCAGATAGAGAAACAGTGACAGAGAGCTAGTGCAGCACATTTATTATATATAGCATGATACCAGAAATTTTACTAGAGTTTAAAACAAAGGAAATTACATTAAATCATGCTTAGAGATCAGGCTGCATTCTTCATTCTTGTGGCTTCTCATAATTGTCAGGCCTGGCTGAACCTGGTTAATTGCATCTGCCCCTGGCATCTGAGTGAACCTAGATAATGGCACCCACCCCTTGGCGCCTCAGCTACTGGTCAGGGCTGACAACATACTTTGCCTTTGGTGAGGTATGTTTTCCAGGGCATGGCTTTGCCGATGCCGCTG
The DNA here is from genome assembly GCA_011751065.1 of Lasiurus cinereus. Lineage (NCBI taxonomy): Eukaryota > Metazoa > Chordata > Mammalia > Chiroptera > Vespertilionidae > Lasiurus > Lasiurus cinereus. The sequence goes on along the minus strand of JAAGEH010000012.1, from coordinate 51,920,252 downwards.
GATTCAGCTGACGATCTTTGCTCAGGTGCTCTCCCAGGTGGTTCCTACATGTAGTATCCACATGGGCACTGCATCGTGTTCTGAGGCCCCCAGGTAATAGACTTGAGGATGGGAGACAATCTAAACCTACCAATTCAGAATGACTCACTCTCTTCCAGTTTAAAACAATCTCCTTATAGTCATCTTTGGCAGAGCCAGGTAAAGTTGAAGCTCCTCATGGGGACTATATCATCTGGGTCACAGATTCCCTGCTCCATGCCCAAATAACATGTGCCCACAAGAGGGAGTTTATACATTTTTATGGCATTATGGTAGGGACCCTCTGCTTCTCTCTGGCTCCCACTAACCTTTGGCTAAGGTAAACTCCTTTCATCTGTCTTCATAATGAGCACTGTCCTCTTTGTATCTGCTCAAGAAGTTGTTTAGCTGAAATAATGCCAGCTGCTTCTCAGCCCAGTTCACCTTTCTCTCCCTGTACTTCAGCCTGACCTCATTTCTCTCTGCCTTTCCTAACTTCTGAGTCTCAGCCTTGGACTTCATCCAAGCCTGTTGTGGTCACCCTCTCATCAGCCTCTGCTAGGGGTTTCCTCCCTGCTCAGTGCTGGCATGCTGTCTCTCAACCTTTAGTATATCTGGAGACAGGTGGGAATTCTGTATCTCTCCATGCTACCTACCAACAGGTGCTAGGAATCAAAGGATTCTCTCTCTCTCTCCTCATGTACCTCTTCCTAGAACTATCATGAGCTTCTTCTTCCCCCTCCTCCCATTCTTGTTTACTTCTTCCCAAGTGGTGAATAACAGAATAGCAAACCTGCTGATTAAAAAGGAAAAATGTCAGTAGACGTCAGCCCATTCTTACCTGTCTGCTCATACTGTAAGACCCTCAAGAGCCAGAGACTACCGTGCATCTGCATATAAACCAGTGCTTTGCTTATAATCCACAGTCACTGAAAGTTTGTTGAGTGAATCAATGATTGAATCTCCTTAATGTATAGGTAAACAGGTGAAATATTTTGGCAAGTTAAACAATGAAGTACAGACTTAGCTGGGAACAAATCAAATACTCTACAACATTACACACTGCTTTTTACCTAGTTTTCTTTGATGACTGGTGATACAGAGCCTAGTATATACAACATAAATTTGAGGAAGGGAAGCAGGAAGAAATAATAAATTAAAAGTTTCCCCACCAAAGAACTAAGCTTAAAAAAATCCAAAGGCAAATATTTGAAATTAAACTAGCATTATTTTTCTTTTTGTACAACATAAAATCAGCTCAACTCTGTATTCCTAAAAATCTCTGAAAAGTATTTTATAAAATGCTGTGTTTCTGCCATCAACTATTTGTAGTTGGGGAAGTTGGTACAGCAGACATTTCCCCCACAGACATATATAAAATTGGGACCTTCTCCTCCTCAGACTAATGCATAAAAGTTTTTAAAGAATTTAAAATCTACTCCCCTGAAAGTGGAATTCTCCCATTTTGCTGATTTAAAATTCATTAACTTTTGAAAATTGTAACTGACCTTCTTTCCTTCTAAATTAAGATCGATCCCATTCAAAATTCCTGTTGGAGAACTTACTAACTCAGAGAACCTACCCAGAGAACAGTAAACAGATTTTAAATTACAGCACACTCATTGCTTAAATCCAACATCATGATAAATATACACCAAAGAAATTAGGGAGCTTAAAGTTTATGAGTTTGAAAAGTTATTTTCTTAATGAACAACAGTAGCACTATTCTCGGAAAGAGGGAGGTGAAATTTCAGATCTATTTGTTTATGTTTCCGAAGAGGATTTAAGAAATTTGCTTTTGTGCCATATGTACCATAGAAGACCAAAGTATCAACTTGGATATTAGGGGCACATTTACACCAGTGGTTCTTCTGAAGAACACAATGGAGGACAAACAGGAGGAAGTCCATCTGTCTCCTTAGTTTCTACTTCCAGTTCACCTTTCTCTTCCTGTCCCCCCAACATTGTTAATATTTTTCTTTTGGGGGAGAGGTGACATGTGCTGCTGAGGGTTTCTGGGCTCTAATCTCTGAAAACATTCACATACATGGGCACCAAGCAGCAAAGTGCTCACACACAATGACATCATTCTGAACTATTAAAATATGTCACCAGAAATGTTTTCCTGTGCAGACAATGTAAGATGACCACAGATAGTGACATAGTATATATATGTGCACATGTGTCCTGTCAAGGGAAAAGAACAAAACAACACTTGTAAAATTCTTAGAAACTGAAAATGCATCAGTGAATAGGCCTTTATGTTGGATATTTATGGGGAATTTGGTTTGTTTTCTGATTCTGTTTCAACTTTTAAGGACCACCGTTAATGTGATTAATTAGCAAGAATTTATTGACTTGAAAAATCTTGACAGCCAAACATATATGATTTTTTTAAATGTATTTTTTCAGGTGAAACTATAAACTGGAGGTCTAATTAAGACCTGCTGTTTCCTGAAATTTTCTGTGCGCAGCTCTGGGAAGGCAAGTTGCATGGAACTTTACTTGTAGGAATACATGTAATCTTAAGAGAAAAATCCCAGCATGCCGTTCACTTCTTTCAGACACAGTCCTTACTTAAGAGCCCCAGTGAATTTATGTCCGTGGTAAACATGAAAGCCCACTGTGGAGCTGGCTTAGGGAAAACTCAATCAGCTCAAACGTCATGGACTGAGGATTTCAGCTCTTCCTGGTCCATATTTCCAAATTTACGCTTCAAGACCGTGATCGATCATGCTGTTTTAGTCTTTTGACATTTTCTTATGTGTTCCCTTCTCATTACTTGCTAAGAATGATAGTCTCTCGAACAGGCGAGAACAAATTAGCTTGCAGGAGAAGTAATAATAATAATACAAGAATATTCAATGTAATTTTTTTTTTTTTACTTTTGATGAGGTTGTGAAAGACCAAAATTCAATTGATTTCTGGCCAGTACCCACTTCACCTGTTCCCATTAGAAAAATCTATTTTCTTTTGCCTAATGCTGCCTTTTTATTAAATAGTTCCAATATAAATTTTGAATTGCAAGAAAAAATAAATTTAATTTTTTTCTTAAAATAGTTCAAGTTTTATTAGTTTAGTAACATATTTTATATGGCTTATCCCAAAAGTCAGTATTCAGTGGTGATAAACTGCTGAAGTCAGGATTGCTTCAAAATAATAAGTGAATGTTTTTCACTCACTTAAAACAAGCTTTCTTTGTTTTTTACTCACTTGAAACAAACATGCTTCAGGTAGAAAATATGAACTACTTATAACATAAGGACAGAAACCAATATCATAATTGTCATTCACCTAGAAATTTTGAACAGATAGTTTTGCAAACTTAACACATTTTAAGATGTAGGGAAGAAAATGAAGAATTTTTAATTCTTAATGTATCTTTTTAAAACTACATTGTAAAATAAAACTTGTCCAGCTTGCAAGTCTCAACTAAGAAACAAGTGATTTCCTTTTGATAATGCACTAAATATCTGGTCATAAAGGATAACAATTTACATTCCTGGAACATATGTCTGTAGCCTGTAAGCTCAACAGAGCCAAACACTAGTAATAACCAATAGAAAAGCCCTTTTTCTACTTCATGGGTCCCTAAACATCCAGGGGAATCAAGGCTCCTCCTTCCTTTTACAACACTGTACAATTTGTCCACCAGCTCATTGTCCCAGAAAAGGTCTTAGTCATTTCCTGTAATCTTTCTCTGGCCCCCCTCAATGACCTGGAGATAGAAACATCCATGGGTGCCTCCTCTCATGACAATTTAGCTTCCCTGGCTCCACTCTACTGAATTCCTGCCTCATCCCAGACCCAGAAAGGCCTTTGCTTGGGAGCTCAAAGCCTCAGGCCACACAAGGGCAGAGCAGCCACGCCAGAGCTGCTCCTGGCACCAAGGAATATGATTTGCCCTGAGAGGCAAACACAGCAGGGGCAGTGTCCAGAGTATCAATCTCTCTCTTCTGTATTATAAAAGGCCCTATTGTAGAAACACAAATCACTCAGAGATGGCATGGACAATGTCTAATCACTTAATAGCTATTGGGCATATACTGGTTGTAGGCCCCAAACTGGACACTGTCTGTAACCTACTCACCAGAGGGAGGCAGGGGAGACTATACAGATTTTTATTCCTCTCCTGCTCTAGCCCTTCACACTATTGCAAACACATATCCCTTGAACAAGTAGAAAACTACAATCATGATAGAGATCAAACTATTTTTATCTGTGTGTAGCCAGGTGAAGGATAAAACGCAAGCTTGGTATTCACATTGGCTTAGTTCTGAATCCTGCCTCTGTAATTAATAAACCTTGGGGAGTTGAATGAGTTTAATGACTCTTTATGGGATTCTCTTTCCTTGTTTGTAAATTGAAAATAATCCTATCTACATCATAAGTGCTGTGGAGAACACTTGATCTAGTTTGTAGAAGTGCCAAAAGCTCTGCATAGCATATAGTAGGTGCTCATCAATATTAGCTTCACTTCCCCACTTCTGGAATTCTAAATGCTTGTCAAGATATCTTATTTGATCCGTACACAAATCTTACTTCTAAATATTTTCATCTCAGAAGCAGAATTTTAGGTCTTTGGATTTCTTTTCATTTCCTTTTAGGAAACTCTATTGAAAAGATACACTTGTTTTCTCCAATTACCTGAGCTCTGTTCTTTGGCAAGTTTTACAAAGTATCTGAAGCAATAAAAAGGGTTAATTTTATTTCAATGTTCCAGATGTCTTCAGCACCTTGACTTTAGTAATATACTAAGAACAGTAAGTCTTTTTTAATGAAACTGAAAGGTATGCATTGTACTTAAATCTGGAACTCCCCCCCCGCCCCGCCCCGAAGAAATGCTGCCACTGGAGCTGCCATCCCGCCATTTGAGACAGGGTGAGATATGTTTTTGCTCAGGTTTACCCTTTTTCAGCACATTTTCAACCCACTGCAGTTGGTATCCAAGCAGTTAAAACTACATCAGCACTAATAGCTATGAGCTCATCTTGTATAAAGACATTTTTAGTTAAACACCACAATCTTGGGGGTTGGGGGTGGGGGGGTTAGCGTGCTTAACCAGGCTGGCTTGGAATAGCTCACAATATGACGCATACCACAGGAAACAGAGTGGTATGAGGCACCTACAAAATATTTTTCAAACAAGTCATTGACGCTGTAAGCCCCATGCCTCAGCTTTAGGAAGTCACTTATTAAGAATCAACACCAGCCGTGCCAAGCTAAGCTTTTGCTCTTGGTGATTTTCCAATTGAATATTCAGGGCCCTGTCTCAGTCTTGTTTTCAGGGGAGTACATGCCTGGAATGTTAGTAAGCTATTCGCTGGAAAAAAAAATGCCCACAACAGGCCCAATGTTGATCACATTAATGCGTTTGAGTGGGTATAGAGTGCAAATGATTGAAAATGCTTCCAGATCCCCATTGCGGGGGACAAAGCAGGCTCTGTTCTCTGATCTGATGGTCATTTTTTTTTCCAGCGGAGGATGTGGTGCAGGAAGAGGGAAGAGTGCCAATCTCTGTCTAATGGTTCCAAACAGGGCCTGGGCCTAGCTCTCTGGATGCTGATGAGTGGGAAATGAAACACAGATGGGTCAGATGGGTAAGGAGAGAGGGATTACAGGTCAGGCCAAAGAGTTGGAATAAATTAAGTGCTTATGAGGTACAGAATGGCACATTGTTTAAGTGAATGGACAGGGAAAAAACATTCCAGCATTGTTCAGTCCAGTGAGTGAACCCAACGTTCCTCTTCCCAGAGCAGCATGGGCCGCAGAGATCTCCTTGCTGGGATGTGTGTGACCAACAAACTAAAATATGGCCAATTGGGGCCTGAAACATTCTTCTAGACTCCAAAGAAGCCAATTTTGTTTTATTACACATGAGATGTAATTTATTGGGAGAAATGTTTGGGTTCATGTGTCAGATCATGGAGAGTCGGATTTGGGGTTCCCTGGGGATCTCTGAGGAGAAGGTGAGTAACCACAAATTAATACAGCAGGGAAATAAAGTGACAACAGAAATGTTTCATTGTGCCTGAAATATTGAACCAATTTCCCCCTTTTTAGCCTTTTAAACCTTTGCTCACAAATCAAAGAGTTAGCTCAGCTGAGAAAATGCAGCAGAAGCCTGTAGCATCTGACAACAAGATTAAGTGAAATCCATTATTGTTCCTTAGGTTTTTTAAAATATATATTTTTATTTTTCAATTATAGTTAACATACAATATTATATTAGTTTTAGGTATAAACTACTTAAATTTTGTTTATTGATTTGAGAGAAAGAGAGAGAGGAGAGAGAGGAAGAAACTTCGATTTGTTGTTCCATTTATTTATGCATTCATTGATTCATTCTTATATGTGCCCTGACCAGGACCCCACAACCTCGATGTACTGGGATGACACTATAACCAACTGAGATACCCTTAGTTTTCCTTAGTTTTAAATGTCTTCATAACATAATGAAAGGCCATGAGAAGGACTTAATGAAAATATTAGAAAACAATCCAAACAATTAGATAACTAAAAAAATGAACCACTGAAAACCATAATGGATCTCTTCATTTTGGTACTCCAGGTATATCAGAGAAAACTTGAAATCCCAAAGAATGCACATTCCTGATAGTTAATACTAGGCAATCATAAGGGAGCTGGAGAAAATATGTTTTCTTGAAGGAACAAAACCAATGGAACTTGAATGCAGAAAGTGTCATAGCAAGGGGGGAGCTGAAGTAGAATTAGAAAAGTTCTAAAGCTTGGAATTAATGGTTTATTTTTAGAGTGACAAATTATTTTCAGAAGCTTATTTTCATTGCCAGCCACGATTCCATTTTATGGACTTGACTTTTAATAGGATATCCCACAGGCATAGTTGGAGACAGAGGTTGTTTACAGTCATCAGAAGTACTCACACTGCAAATATGAATTTTCTCAGTTTACCATTTAGTTCAACTCCAGAGATGGTAGGGAGCTCATTCTAGACAATAAGTGTAGAAAGCTTTGATACAGCATATATTTAAAAGACTAGTCATTTCCACTGTTATTATTTTAGTGAGTTGGGTCAGTGAATGATACTGTTCATATTTACAGGTCTTATTTCCCACTATTAAAGGCCATTTCCAAGCTATACTACTTATAATTTAAATATTTTACCTTTTTCCCCAATCTTCTCCCTTCCAAGATTTTATTATTTCTATGTTCTGAGTCTTGGAAAGGATCTAGCCAGTTCATAAAGCACATATGCAAAACGATCAAGAAAACAGTATTATGAGTTGAAGAGAGAGAAAAAAATGACTGCAGAGGCATTTCTAGCTTGCTGAACAAAAATATAAAAACTGTTATGCATTAACCCAGTCAGAGAAAAGACAAATATCACATAGTCTCAGTCATATGTGGAATCTAATGAACAAAATAGATCCAGAGACATAGAAGCATGGAATAGACTGTGCAATCTCAGAGGGAAAGTGGGGTGGGTGGGAAGAGATCAACCAAAGAACTGTATGCATATATGCATTACCCATGGACACAGACAATAGGGTGGTGAAGGTCTGCGGTGGTGGGTGGAGGTGGACTAGAAGGGGTCTATGGGAGAAAAAGAGGGACATATGTAATATATTCATCAATGAAGATTTAATCAAAAAACTGTTATTCATGGAAAGAAGAATAGATCCACAAGAAACTAGTATCTAGTTTTGGAAATTTGCTATTTCTTTTCCAATAAAACAAATAATTTCTTTTTGTCTCTTGAATTTAAAAAAAATGACAGTGGGAAGTGTTTGAGGAAGAACCTGAAAGTAGAGGTTATTTTGATAATGCTTAAATGAGAATGTGTTATAACATAAAACTGGAGATAATTCCTTTCAGAGAAAACACACAGGAAGCAGAACAGGATTCCCAAGAGACTGTGGTTTCATCTGGAACACACCTCCATTGGGATGTCTGGATGTGGTGCAGAGGCCATGAAGAGCTCTCAGCTTCTTGGGTAGACCTTGAAATATTCATAGAGGAGATGGAGAAGCAGAAAGGCCTCTCTTGTGCCTGTGAGGACACCTAGGCCGCCTGGCTTCTTGCCAGAGGTAACCAGAGGAGAGGAAATGCAGGCTAGAAACAGGGCCAAGAAAATCTCTGTAACCAAGGCAGAAGGCTAATGTAGGACGCAGGAGCTTCCATGACAACACTTTTCAAGGTGGACCAGCTGGGCAGTAATGATGAGGCCACCATTGCCTCCAGCCAGTGCTCCCTATCAGCAACCGTAACTGAGTGTCCTCTCACATGCAGTTACATCTTCTGAGGGACATGGCCCTCAGGTTTCCCAGGCTGAAGAAAATACTAGAAAAGCACAGCTTTCTAGAGCAGTGAGATGAATCTAAAGCTATATCATCCAAACATTTACTCGTTAGCAGTTAGCATCTACAATTAGAAATAAATATATTAAAGATAATTCCCCAAATTTTGTAAGTTTCAGAACCTACAAAACCTGAATCACCCCTGGGATTACTATTTATGAGGTGGAACTACAGAGAGTATTTTTGGAGAAGGAAAAAAAGTATACACTTACTTTCCGGATATGTCTGGCTGAGGCAAACATATATACAGTCTGGAAAATAGGCCTGAAATCCAATTCTTCTGGTCCTCAATACATGAATGACTATTATAATGTATGGGACAATCAATGGGTCCAGGCAGCCTATCACTTCTTGAACCAATTAAACAGTGACAGGGTTGAATCATATATGTGCGTTTATTCCAATATTGCTGGCAGTATGGGAGAGCAGCAGGTCATCTACAAAAATCTGCTCTACAGTCCCCATAAGTTAGCTGCTTATATCGGGAAGGACAAAGATTACATGGGGAAACAGGAATCACAGGTATGGGAAAAAAGGCAAGATGAGCTGGTGAGGAGCTGGGGTGGGAATCTATTATTTGGGCAACAGGGCTATTATCTTCCATGATAATAGGCAGTTCTTTAATGGGAATGGACCACATCCCAAGGTTGACTGCCAAGTCCAAGATTGACTCCCGGGGGCAGGGTTAGAATGTGTTTTCTTAAATCAGTACAAAGCAATCACAATTAACAGAGTGTGGTGAATATTTCTTATTTTATTTCTTATAACTACTAGTAATAGCTAGTCCCCAATATTCTTTTTCTGCCCCCTAACAATAGTACATCACACACTTTCATTTAACAAATGACGGTGGAGATGCCTTTTACCTAATCTAGGCATTCTCCTAGGAGTAAATCCATAATCTCCTAGCATTCTTTTCTTTTTCCTTTTCTTCTCTTTTCTTTCGTGTGTGTGTGTGTGTGTGTGTGTGTGTGTGTGTCTTTAAAAACATATCATGCAAACAGAAAATGAGGGCCTACAGCCACACTGTAAGAATTTTCTTTTCTACCTATGACTTCCAAAATAGGGAAGTATTCACCAACTCTCTGCAAAGCATATGTGTCATGCTGTTTTCAAGTTGTGGGGACAGATTTATGCTCCACTAGCACCCTTTTCTCACTTCACTCTTTTATAAACAAAGGCAGGTGTTCACAAAGCCACTGACCAGGGCAGGATGTGTCCTGTGGCCACAAAGCACATTAAAGCTCTCTGTGCTATGAAAGGGTGGTCACACCAGATTCAGTTATTCTTAGGAGAGCTTCAAGATGTTCCACATAGTGATAAATAATGCTCTGTCTGGTCAGAGGCGAGAAGGAAGAATACAGTGTTCCTCCTTCAAGGGGGCAGCCCTGGCATTACTATGTTCACAATGGTTCTTTGGTAATAAGCACAAGAAAAATACGATCACTGCGAAGACAAAGATTCATGCATAAGAGTTAAATGATAGAGAATTACCTTCAAATCAAGGATGTCTGCAACCCTGTCTGCCAGGCCAGTAATATAACCCATAGACCAGTTCACCTCCATAGAGTCACTTTACAGCACTTGGGTGTTTGCTCAATTAAAATCCTACCCTGGTGGGAAAAAACAGATTTCCAAATGGTGACTTTATTGATTCAATAAAATGTAAGAAATTCTGCTTATGAAAAACTCATTAACCAAAACCAATAAATAAGAGTTTACCTTGCAGTCTGGCTCCTCTTTATTTGAAGGAATTAAAAATCACTCTGGAACAACTTAGTTCATTTTTCACTTGTTAATTGACCTTAATAGTTTAGTAATTCCCTTTCTGTTCTAAGCTTGCGAACTCCTCATTCTTTCCAGCAGCACTTGCAATCTCTCTTTCTCAGCTTTATAGCACATCTATTCCAGCATAGCCTCCAGTGCACTGTCCATGTCAGAGACAATTTTATTACAGAGTACCTGTCAAAACAGATTTTCCTACTGGTCAAGATCCTCTATAAGAAATTTCAAAGAGCCAAAATTGTGCATGTACTGGACAAAACGTTTCAATCAATTTTACCTTCTGGCATAAAATAATTTTCCTTTGGAAGGCTACTACAAATGGTTGTTTGTTTATTGTTAACACAACACTTATGATATTTTTTTACAGCAGGAATTTGTTAAAAGTAGCATTGACTGGATATGGGTGTGTTATGACCTTTGGGATAAAGTGCAAAACTTGAAGACAAAAATAAAGTTTGTCAAGTTACTTTTGTCACTCTTCGGTTTTCCCTGCAACTTCGGCATAGATGCCCCAACCATACCTGGTCTAGTCACCTAAGTTATACTTAATAGTTATCCTAAGTTCTCTCTACCAACCACTGCCAACCATACAGTCAGAACTAGTCAATTCCTATTATATACATCCTAAGTGGTAGAGCCATTAAAAAATGTATCATGTTGTTTCATTTCATCCTACTCTATAATCCTTTTTGTTGACTATATTTAATGAATTATCCCTTGAAAAGAGAATTAGGAGAAAAGAGGACTTAGGCAGGCAAGAACATTAAAACTAGTTTAATGGATTCAGATAAAAGCAAGTAATTGGATAGAAAATGAGTACTAAAAAAAAAGGCTTGGACCTAATTAGGTCATGTAAAATGGTTGTAACAATTATGATTCTACCAGCATTGTGTAAGAGTTCCCATTGTTTTATATTCATTCCAATTTAATTCATCCTAATTCATAATTTTAAACATGCAAAATTACTTGAAATATGCAAAAGTAGTAGGTGTTTTTATTTCTATGTTACATTATTAAAATCAAAAGAAAAATTATTGAAGTCATCTGAAATCAGTCCTCAGTTCACTTTCCTCCTCTATCTTCACACTCAAAGTTGATCTCTTTTAGGCCATTCATCTGCTTCTAGCCCTCAGCTATTGTGAATAAACTTGTTATGAACATGGCTGTACAAATATCTCTTTGAGTTCCTCCTTACAATTCTTTGGGTTGTATGTCAAGAAGTAGACTTGCTAGATTATATGGTAATTCTATGCTTAATTTTTTGAGGGGAGAAACCTTCAAAATATTTTTACAGTAGACACATCATTTTACATTCTCATAAACAGTGCACAAGTGTTCTACTTTCCACACATCTTTACCAACAGCTCTAAATTCATAGAATGTACAACACATAGAGTGAACCTTAACGTATCAAACTAGGCTCATTAATTGTAGTAAATGCACCATTCTGGGGAGAGGAGAGAGATGTTTATAATAGGGTAGGTTACATATGTGTGGGGGCCAGGGATATATGGGATATCTTTGTACATTTCTCTCAATTTTGGTGTGAACCCAAAAGTGTTCTAAAAAATAAAGTCTTAAATATATATTTTTAAAAAAGAATATTTTTCAACATTTCTCTATGGTCTTAGTGAATCTATTGAACAATAGGTTCAACTTAGCCTATTGGGAAGGGCAAGCAGTTTGCATTGAGACAATATGATCAATGGGAACTAAGATAAATGTTTATTTTTTAAATAAATGAAACTATTTTTATTTGACTTCTTTCTAGAAACTGATAATTCCCTTATAATAGTTATTCCTTAGGTTTACTTACCTACAAATGAAAGAATAGAAGTTTTGGATTAATTTATTAAATCTATGGCAAGCTATCTGCAGTGAAAATGCCAGTTAAGCAATCACTAGTGGTATTTAGCACAACTTTTAAAATAATTGTCAAGAGAATAAGCTGACAATTTATCAAAGCATCTTGGGTGGTGAACAAACTTTCTGGCAACATTGCTGTTCTTTCACAAACTCGGTGAAGATAAATTTGTGAGGATCACAAAGTTTTTAAAATTGGCTGATTTAATAACCTCTTCCCACTAGAGAAAAATCTTTTTGGTCTGATGAGGCTAAAGTAATCTAAATGAAAATATTGGTTCCCACAGATTTCTATTGCTTTTGATGATAAAAACCTTCTGCCTCATCTACTTCCTTTTGATCTAGTTGAAAAAGGATGTTGGAAGAGGCTAGGACCAGGATCCTTCAGTGACCAGCTGCTGATATAGCTGTGGCTTGTTAAGGCCACAGGATAAAGGAAAGTTCCAGCATGCTTCCTGTTTTAGCACATTCTTAACATTATATTACCGAGGAAAGTGATATCCACACAGATGCAGAAATATGGTACATGCTGAAGGCCAAATGGGTTGTAAAAATGAGGATCTAGCTACATATTTCAAGAAATTATTAAGACATAAAAGCATATCAATAGAACGTTTATTTCAACTTAGCAATTTGAAACAAAGATCTACTTTTAGTAGCAGATAGTTTACTTGTCTAAGATTGATGCAGAGAGAGTTTGAATTCTCTGGACAAACACTTTCTGGTCTCAAGTATCCAGACAGATTTGCATTCTAGATCCAATGTCAGAAGCTTAAGGAATGCTGCAAAAAGGCTTCCAGCTGATAAGGGGATCTTAACCATGACTCTTACTGCTTTCCACTAAGGAAATGAGAAGCAACTCACTTTTTACAAGGTGTTAACTAAGCTTGGCTGAGCAGCCCAACTGAAAAATCAAACATGCCCAAACACTTCATGTTTATAAAAACAAACTCCATTAACATGCCTGGCTTCCCTTTTCTTAAAATTGCCGATGATTTACTGCATATCTTAGTGCTGTCCAATTTTCCTGTAAAATGCATGTTCTGTATTATGTTTGGCACATTTTAAGCAATCAATGTGTAATTGTTGAATTGAATTAGAATTGATTTGCTTTCCATGAAAATTATAATGGAAGATTTTACAGAACTTGTTACTACCCAACTGGTGTAAAATAGAGTATTTATACAAGTTATAAGAACTTGCATGAACTCCTAAAAGGAAGTTAAACATTTTTTTTTTAATACCACAGTGTTCATCCTTCCAAAAGCAGGCTTAAAAGGAAAAAGAACAAATTCTCCAACAACTTGCTCCACCAAGTTGGGCCTTATTATAAATCTCTCCAGAGTAATTTAAGTGTCTCCAATCCCTATGTACCTGATTGTTTAAATTATTGTAGTAAAATCAATTTTAGGACTTTTCTAAATTTTTAAACTATTTCCAGAATAATGGTTACTTTTTCTCTTTATACACTTAAAAAAAAGATATTCAATAATAAACAAAGAACGAATATACAGTAATCATCTCTGTACCCATCCACAGAAATATACAGAACTAAAGCCCTCTGTTTACTCTTCCCTGATCACATTACCCATCCTTTCCTCTCAGAAGGAACCATTTATCCTATTTATCTGAGTCTTAATTCAGATTTGCTCACCAACCTGTGGCCTGGAAACAGGGAAGCATTGTAATTGTTTCCTAGTAGAAATTTGTTTCACTTTCAATTTTTGCAAATCATGGCCTTAAATAAGGTTGTGATGATTTCACAGATTTCTTAGAAGATTCTGATTCTCTTAACCCTATTGTAGACATACACTTAGTAAACTTACTAAAAGTTGGCAAAGAAGGAAGACATTGTAGGGGCTTTAAAACCTATGCTTCTTTCATTGTGTAGGAAATTTAGTGCCCTCCCTAACACTGGCAGGTCTCTGGCATTCTCCATGCATGGCCAAGTACATCTACCTCTCTGCCCTACCGTGCGACATGCTCTAAGTCTAGCAATAGACTTAAACACTGTTTTATCTTCAGTGCCAAAAGCCACATTTTGGAAGGACTGGTTGTACAATACGCTTTCAAAGCCAGTGGGTTTTTATTGGTTGGTTGGTTAGTTGTTTTTTTGAGAATTAAAGGTAAAAGTGTCTAGAAGAGTTTTTTAGTTAAGGTTAGTCACACTAAAATTTTAAATACTGATTATTTGAATATTTATTGGGCACCTTCTATGATACACTGAAGATACAAGGTTAATAAGCAAATATTTATTTAGTGCTTGCCCTTTTCAAGTGCTAAGTAATGAGGATTAAGTGATGAGCATTGGAATTCCTATCTTCATAGAGTTTACAAGCTAATGGGGAAACAATAGAAAAATGGAAATAAAATAGAGAAATTGTTTTAAGCAAGATATGAACATAGCCTTGTAGTCAATGTCTCTTCATGCTCACCTCCCTCTGCTTCTTCTTTCAAATTTCCTCTTCTGTGGCCACTACTCCACAAGACAGACCCCTAGTTCTGTGCCTTATTTTCCTATATCTTGGAGATCCTTAAGTATTGTCATTCTTCTTTGACCTCCTTCCTCAACCTCCTCTGGATTTTACCTGACAATCTCACTTACATGACCACAGATTATAATACATTTAATTTGATTGATCCTGGCTTTTCTGAAGTTCCTCCCTGGAAATATCACACTGTACCTCAATGGAAACAAAATATCCACAGAAAGTCCTAAAATGAAGCTCATGAGCAGAAATTTGGGGCATGAGACCAGGCTAGAAGTGAAGGCATTGTATAATGAGGCATAAATCATTTTATGCAGACCATGCAACTCTGCAAATTGCATGTGAAAACTCCTGGGGTCCTTCTACTATTAGGCATTTCTTTTCATTTCAATGATTCTTAATTTGTTCACAGTAATAATCATTTTAAATATATGTATTGATTCTCTTAGGTTGGAAGCCCCATTGAGGACCATGACAAACTTCCTTTGAGTTTACTCAATGTGCCCCTTCCCCTACAGTAAAAGGCTTTCTATAAAGTAAGCATTTATTCCTCCTGGACACATTTATTGCCTACCACCCCAAACAAGGCCTGGTGATAGTGATGTGGAGGACACAAAGATGTACACACAAAGCAATAACATGCCATTTTGACCAAAAGAATGAGGATTATAGTATCTCCCTTACACACACATGGAAAAGTTGTTAGCATTTGATACTTTAAAAATGACTTTTAGACACTGCTTTCAGCGACATATCACACAGCACTGACAAATATATAGTGTCAATATAATACTGTTATGTCTTCAACTCACATCATCAGTCACAGGCTTATCTGTGTTACACAGTCTCCATTTCAAAGCATTCAGAAGACTATGGTGTGTAGTGATTTAGGAAGAGATGAGAATAGCTGCACATTTCCTAGAGTCGTGGGTGTATTTTGTGGGAATGATGATAATGATGATCATGATGATAATGATAAGGTCCCCAGCTGTCTGTTGAAGTTCCTTTCTGGGAAACAGCTGGAGATTCATTCTCTAAAGATCGCATCTGGCTTGATTTGCCAGCACTCAAATCCCATTGATCTGGTTTTGTTCTAGCCCTCTGTACTCACAGTTCAAAGAGCAGGGAGGCCTGTAAAGAAATTACTGCCATATTGTTCAATCGGCCACAGTGAGCAATATATACGATTATAATTAGGAACACATTAAGGGAAGCAGCTCAGTGGAGATAAGCTGCTTGACTGCGTATGCTTTTTGATGAGGGCTTAGCGCCAATCCGAGAAGAAAAAGATTAAATGTTTGTTACCAATCCTTTTGAACTTGTGGCAGAACATGTGGTAAAGCATTTTTGATTCAAATTAAAAGCATCCTAGGATAAAAATAACCCTGTTCTCCCAGACCTTTCCAAGTGAAACCATTTGGAGACTGATTTATTGTATAGCCCTTAACCTCTTTCCACCAGCATGATTAACGTAAGCATTTCTGAATCCCATGTAAGCCTGGACAGGTATTTGTCTTGTTACACATCTGTGGAACAAATGGCAATACAAATTAGACACTCAACAGATGTAAGTTTTCAAAGGCCAGGCAAATTTAATTTGACTGTGCATGTAAATGAAAAGTTCATTGAGCTCTGAGGTCAGTGCTGTGGGTTATAGGTAGAGAGGGTTGTTGCGTCAAATGTCACTTAAGGGCCAGCAATTCAGAAACCCTCTAAAAGGAACTTTTTAAACCAAGCAGAGAAAATATAGGCAGCTGCTGCAGTGCCAGAAAAGCAAGCATGGGGAAGTCTAGAAAAGAAAAGGCCTGGTTTGACCACATCATCAAGCCTTTACATGCTCCTTGGAAAGAAAAAAAAAAGGGCAAGATGAACATATCAAATATTCTAAGCTTCCATATTGAGAGGAAGCATGGGTTAGTGGTCTCTTCTGGGAATGGAGACTTGAAAGTTTGTTCCAGATTCAGCCTCTTACTTCCTCTGTGGCTTTGGGCAAGTGTCTTATCCTCTCTGTGCCTATTTACCTGTAAAATTAGGATGTTGATGTTTACCCACTGTACACAATCTACAGTTTAACATTGATCTACAATGATTGATGACCTTTTGAAAATAACAATACCTATTGTACACTTCATGAATCTTGAAAGTGTGTAAGCACTTGACATTATCTTCCAAAGGAATATTTAAACTTGGTTTTAATTATATCGTGTGTTATTTTAATTTATATAAAGTGAAGCCTCTTAAAGGCTAATTGAAGAAAAACTCCATAATATTTTCTTACTTTCTCTCACCCAATTCCCTCACATCTAAGGAAGACATGTGTGAGCACCTGCAGACACATACATGTGCGCGCGCGCACACACACACACACACACACACACACTTCTTCCCATTCCAAAGTCTGAAGATGTTCTTCCTCTATATAATCTCTTCCTGGTAATGTAGGTACAGTCAATAGCAGTAATGCTAAACTTCTGAAAGCAGTAAAAATCAATAATTAATACCACAAGCAAACTTTTCAGCACTTTAGTTACCAAAGTCTGTCAAGTTGTCCACATGCTATTATCTAAAGTAACATTTTCCAAATTCCCAGAGATGTTGATAGGTGTTTAATGTAAAAAACTCTTTGATCATAGCATTTTGGAACATATTTGGTTAAATCTAGTAATATGACTGTCTTTAATATGATAATGCGTGTTGTGAAATTCTAAGAGAGGGCAAAGAGCAAAGTATGAAATATTTCCTTTTTTTTTTAATCCCTCTATCTTGAAAGCTCTCAAACCTGTTGTTCTGAGGAAAACAGAAAAATACTAATCTAAAGAGTTTTGTTATACTTTTGCTATTTAAAAAAGGTGAATAAAATTGGAAGTTATTTCCAAATCCAAATGAAATGGATTGAGAGGATTTGCCCTTAGAAAGGAAATTAAGGCAAATGGACAGGTTGAGGATTCCTTTTTGCTCTTGCTTCCACCAGAAAGACAATATTGCTATTACTTTTATTTGATTATTTTTCCATTTTCTTTTATATTCTCCCCTCAAAAAGAATAATAATAATAATAATAAAAGCTCTCTATATTATAAATCTGTGCCAATTGCTAGAAAGTCAAACAAAACCAAAGTTTATGATAGTTTTATAAATAAACATGTTTAAATGATCCTTATTGTTCTTTGAAATGCCAATTAGCCAGGAAACTCTTGCTGCTTTATAGCCATTACTCAGGGAAAGTGGGACTTAGAACTCCACAGCAGTGTGAGAATAACTCACTGTCTTGCTCTTAAATGGCAAAGTTAAAAGGAAGCAAGGGACGCCTTTCAGGTAAAAGTGGTATAAATGAAGATGAAAATCCATTAACAACTTTTATGGCTGATAGCGAGGTAACCACAGTGCCATTCCTGTGAATACTTTTACATCATCTGTTTTTCAGGTCTGCCTTCCCCATTAAATCCTGAGTTCCTCGAGGTCAGAGACAAAATGTTATTTGCATCATTTTCCCTGGAATATTTTGTAGTGCCCCAATCATAGTAGGCACCTGTCAGACATTTACTGAACTGAACTGACATCAAGTGATTTGGAACAAGAATATTTATAAAAAATAATATATTCTACTATACTGAGAATACTGAGGTTGAAACTTATTTTCAAAGTGAAGCAGAGAAATTCCATATTTATCTATGTATTCTGGGTAGACTACACTGCTCATTTATGGCTAAAAGAGATGTCATAGGAGCACAAATATGTTATAATACTTATCCTGGGACATAAAATCCTTGCTCAAATGCAGGCTTTACCTACATATTTTTTAAATCAATAATACCTTGGGTAAATTCCACTATTTGGTTATAATCTATTGAGTTGATTTTTTAATTTGATTTTTTTTTACCTGTCATGAAATTAATTCCTCAGTGCTCTGTGTCATCTGGGAATGTGATAACCTTGCCCTTATTTTTATTACTCAAGACTTTGAGGACAATTTTAAATCCTGGGTTAAGGGGAGAATTCAGTAGTCCAAAACAATTTCATTTAACTAATCAACAGGATTAGGATGTGGGCGTTCAATCTGCAGTTATGTTCTCATTCAACCTGTCTTTCTTGAATATACACAAAGATATCCAAAGGCTTTGTCAAATAGTTTGCTGAAATATATTTTGATTCTATTGTAATTGTAAAGCTATTGTTGCTATGGCATCAGTTCATAGTTGACACCTACCTACAGCATAATAAAGGCAAAACTATCATGAAGATTGATGTGGTCAAGACTCATGAGCAGGCAGACAATACCAGCCACATTGTGTCTAGCACAATTGCATACTTTCATATATCTATCTTCCCTGACATTAACATGGAAACTGCCATCATGAAACATATGGCTAGCAACTTATCTCCCACAGACTTCCTTGCCCTTGAGCAGTTTGTGATGTGAATTCTATACTTTACATTCTTGTGTTGTAATGCCTTCCTTTTCCACTGAAATGTTAGGTGATTGTCACAAAAATACTTTTAATTTATAGTTTGTGGATATTGAGAATAGCTCCTTGAGATATTTTACTAATTGTTACAATCTGTACCAAAAATTCCAGAAGTTATCATCAGGCAGAATTTGGTACCAGACTCTGAAATAATTGATGCATTTTCCATTAGCTTTAAGATTTTTTTTTAAATCAGAGATTTAAATGAAAGAATTCAAGTATGGATAAGAATTTAATAAAAGACAAAAATAGTTTAATTCATTAGGAAAACCATGGATTATGTAATCATTAACAATGACACAGACAAAGAAAATGAGCATGGGCCCTAATCTTGCCCATTAATTCTGCAGCATTAATTCAGATGGACTAAAGACAAGGGTAAATAACACATTGATAAAAAAAAAAACTAAAGAAGATATAGAAAATCTCATGTGCAATTTTAACTAACACAGGAAACCAAAAGGAAAGACAGACATATTTTACTTTAGAAAAACTAATTTGGTAAAAGATAGCATACACAGAGTCAAAGGACCATTAGAATAAGAAAAAACATTTGTGATGATAAAGGGTTAATATGTAAGGCACATTATAATAGATGTATAGATGTTAAAAATAAACTAAGAAAATAAAAGAACTATTGAGTTATAGGCATGAAAAAGTTGTACATAAGTTCATGGAAAAGCAAATCCAGATGACTAATAATTGTATGAAAAGATGTTCAATTTCACTAGTAGTTAGGGATGGGAAGTTTATAAAAACAGTAATATGTTATTTTATCAATTTAATTTAGCAAAAATTAGAAATAAGAACACTTGTTATACATTTAGGCAAAAGGGGGTAATTTGAATTATATAAAATAAAATATAGTGTTGGAAACATGAAGTACTGCAGTCTCTTCTAGGAAGCAATGTGGCAAAATCTATTAAGTTAAAATTACTGTTCAATTCCAAATTCCTACTTTGGTCAACCAGAATAGATTTTTATATCTCATGCAGCATTTAGATATAGTTCATATAGGATTGTCTCTACTGGCAAACAAGCGCGCACACACACACACACACACACACACACAAACAAGAAACTGGTAACAAATAAAAACCTACTGATAAGTGAGTGACTGAATTCATGGGATATATCCTTACTATGGAATATTATGTATCCACTAGAGATAAGAAAATAGAATTAGAACATTTGATATAATGAAACTTATTTTCATGTGATATTAGTAACTGAGCAAGTTGCAGAAATGTTTTATATATAATCTTGTAATTATTTTCAAAATAATTTTAAAAATCCCCATTATGCATGTGCATAAAGGAGTGTGTGTATATATAATATGTACACATATATATTTATATGTACACACATGTTTATTTGTGTATATTTTTGCTTGCAATTATATGAACACTAGATGCCCAGTGCACAAAATTCATGCACAGAGTTAGGGGAGAGATGGTGTCCCTCAGCCCAGCCTGCACCCTCTCTAATCTAGGACATCCCTCTCACAATCCAGAACTATTGGCTCCCAACCACTTGCCTGCTTGCCTGCATGACTGCCCCAAATGCTTCTGCCTGCCAGCCTGATCACCCCTAACCTCTCCCTGCAAGCATGATCGATGCCTAACTGCTCCCTTGCTGGCCCAACTGCCCGTAATTGCCCTCCCCTGTCTGCCTGGTCACCCTAACTGCACTCCCTTTCCAGGCTGGTTTCCCCTAACTGCCCTTCCCTGCCAGCCTGGTCACTCCCACCTGCCTTCCCATGCAAGCCTGGTTGCCTGTAACTGCCCTCTCCTGCAGGGTCTGGTTCCCCCAACTGCCCTCCCTTGCAGGCCTGGTCCCTCCCAACTCCCTTCCCCTGCTGGCCTGATTGCCCACAGCTGCCCTCCCCTGCCAGCCATCTTGTGGCAGCCATCTTGTGTCCACATGGGGGTGGCTATCTTTGACCACATGAGGGCAGCTACCTTGTGTGTTGGAGTGATGGTCAATTTGCATATTACTCTTTTTTATTAGATAGGAGGATGGTAAGAGACTTGAAGGCATGAGGAGTGTGAGAAGTGTCAGGAGGGATTTCAAATAAAAAATTGTAAGAAAATATTACTAGTATGTTAAAAACCTCTAGTATGTAGCTGTCACATATATCATCATGTTTATGCACAAATAATATACAAGTATTTAAAGGAATGTTTGAATAAAACTAAAAGGGACAACGTAGAGAAACTATGCCAGCAAGTCAAAATGCCACTTCTAAGAAGCTGAAACTATTACATTACAAATTAAATCAATTAAATAATTTTAGACACTTATATTAGATCTCTCCATTACAATACTTCAAAAATTACCAAGTGCTTTGCTATGAATTATATCATAGAAAACTAACTCAGAACCCTGACTATGATTAAATATATGCATTGTATGCAACTGGTAGCTTAAACTTTGTTTAAGAAATTTATTTGCTTTCAGGTCAGATTTTTGTCATTTACTAAGAGAAAAGATTAAATTTAAACTTGTATTCAAATTTCTTTCTCATCTTATAAGGCCAGAAACCTAAAAGATGCCAAAATTTAACAAACTAGCAAAAGTTTAGAGGCAAGATGCTACGCCTGAGAATTTCAGTATTCTAGCCATGCAGCTATGGTCACTAGCATTCTTTCACTGTGAAAGACCCAGCTGAGCTGAGAATGAAGAATCACAGCCTCTAATCTCAGCTTTGCTGAGAACTTGCAATGTGACTTTGAATCAATCACTTGACCTTTCTGAGTTTCCGATTCCCTGTAGGTAATAATCCTGGCCTTATCTGCCTCATTGTTTCAAAAATAAAATGAGATGGATGATTTATGTGAAAGCACTTTGAATAGTAAAATGTGCTATATTATTATTCAAACAAGGCATTATCCTCTCAAACCTACTTAGAAGGCAGGTTGTCAATGAAATACTGCATATTAATGGGATCTTGGGTTTCAGAGAGCTTGGATTCTCTGGGCACCATTAGAGTGTCTGCTGTGTTTCAGCACAGCATAAATTATGGGCTCCAAACAAGTCTTCAATACCCTTTGGAAGCCTGAGAGGCGAGCATGAGGCTGCTGAGTGCTCCCAAAATAGGTACTACTGAAGAGAAAGGAAGAGCGTTTAAGAAAACAGTGGCTAGGCTCTGCCTGCCAAGTCTGTGCTTGGGCTGCACAGTTCCTTATGTGCACGGGTGTTGAGAATAAAGGGAGCATGTCTAAAAACCCCATCCAGGCAGGAATTTTCATACCTTCTGGGTATTTTACTAAGTTACCATAATAGATGCATGTTCATGCATAAGTGTGAATATACACAAACATGACATTATTACAGCAGAGGGCTTTGCCAGGTTATACACCTGATTCACAAAATGGCATCAGTTCCACAAACCTTACTTGCTACTGTTATTGAGTCTTTTTGCAAGCATGTTTTGTGTTGTTTGGGATCCTAGAGTTATTTATCCACTTTGTTGCATTCTAGCTATTTGCAAAGGGCACTTTTCCCCCTTACAACTTATCTGTATATTGTATCTCAGAAATAATTATTTTCCTAGTTAACAAATCTCAGAAATGAGCAGTTTCTGTAGTGTAATGCTTATCACGTTCACCTCACAAATCTCAGAAATGCCTAAATGGTTTGTTATTGTTGTTGTTTTTAACATATTGGAGCTTTGGAATGAGGCAAGACTTGGAAAAATGTGGTCATGGATTTTCTCAATCTGGGGACCCTGACTCAACCTGGGAATTCTCACCAGCATTTTATTAAAACCACCACGTCCATTTCATTACCTATGAGGTTGCAGAGGAAGTATATCCCTATAACAAAGTTCCCCTTGTGTGTCCAAGTGCACCTTAGGCCTTATTCTTCCCACAAGTCCATAAAGGTAATATCAACATACTCTGCTGGGTACACAGTAAAAACAAACAAACAAAAAAACACCTCATTGCTGGTTGCCCATGCCCCAGAGGCTGTCACTCTTCACCCCCGTGGCTCCTGGTAGCCCTTATCACCACCAGGAAAGAGTTTATTTCCATGCAATGTAGCTCAGTGGTGTAGGGTCAGCATTATAGAGATTGGAATTGACATCCCTACTCAACCACTTATGCAATACTGGGCAAATTTATTAACCTCTTTGATCCTATTTCTTCATCTGGCAAAGGGGCATACACGTTTCTAACTGGAAGAATCGTGGTGAGGATTAAATGAAACAGTGCATAGAAAGGGCTTAGGATAGGACCAGGTATGTAATAAGCACTCAACCAATGACAGGTGGAAACCACAGTAAAGTAGCAGCTATAGTAGCATAACTCACTATTGCTGCAGCAGGAACAGATTTTGCTATCATCAGGTCTAAGTCCCTTAAAAAAGAGAAACCAACTTTTATTCTCTAAATTTGAAGGGAAACAAGCTATACACATCAATTACTAAGAGTGTAACTATACAGAGAGCCTTCTTATCCATAAATCACAGGCCAAGCTATATAAAAGTTGCGCAAGGAAATCACGAGGCAGGAGTCTCCACTCTCTTGAGAGACTCCTGAACAGCTCCACAATAAAGCAAGGAAGGAAAAATAAATAAAAAATACTTGATACACTTGAAGCACTTGCATAGATAGCTTAATATGTATATGACATTACAAAATACTGTTGATCCCTATGTATACGGAGAATGATAAACTCTGGTTAGAAGAACTGTCTCCACCCTTAGTATGACTGCATAGGCACAATCCTGTTTAGTTTCTACTTTTGTCTTTTAAAGAAGGAATCACACTTATCTATGTGGTTCCTGTGAGCACAGTAATGACAGAGTTCTGTGGGCACAGCCTGATTTATAGCATTTGCCAATTTCCATGACATAAATACTCCCACCATGAGGTTTCACAAAAAGCAAAGTTGCGAAGGGATGCACATAGATAATACCATCCTGCACCACTGCACCACTGTGTAAATGGAGCAAGCACTGAGGCTGGGTTTGGATGTTATTAGGATGAAAATTTCAGCTCTCTCGCCTGGCCAGCATGGCTCAGTGGTTAGGCTTTGACCTATGAACCTGGAGGTCATGATTCAATTCTGGTCAGGGCACATGCCCAGGTTGCAGGATCAATCTCCAGTAGGGGACATGCAGGAGATAGCTGATCAATGATTCTCTGTCATCACTGATATTTCTATCTCTTTCTCTCCCTTCCTCTCTGAAATAAAAATATATTTAAAAAGAAAAAAAGATTTCAGCTTTCAATCTCTCAACTCACTTCCACTCTAAAATGGTTAGATTCCATTTCTGTTTTTAGGCTAAATTATTTTCATTCCTTAAATTTTTCCCACTGATCTTACCTTCTCATTGTTGGTTCCTCCCATTACTTTGCTATGAATGATAAGCAATCTGTATTCTTCTCACTGAATATAATGAAAGAGAGAGGTAAGATGTCAGCCATTTGGGGATATAGGAAGACCTTGATTTCTGATAATGCTGTTACAAAATAAGCTTATTTTAAGTAAAGTTCATTATAGCATGTGTCTAGAATAAGTTGCTTACAACTGTAATTTTTGCCTATCTCATGTTAATATAGTTTATCAGTTTCTCTCTCCACCCAATCCAGCCAGCACACTCTTGCCAGAAACATCTTTCTGAAACAATGCTTGGATTACATTTCCTGCCCCAAAATTCAAATGGTTTCTCAATTCCTTCAGAGAAAAGTCCAAACTCTTAGCCTTTAAGGCCTTTCCAAGACAGAATGCCAATGGCTGGAGATGCCCAAGTCTGTCTCTCGGATCTTTTTGCCCAGTCTACTTGCCATCCTTTCTGCCCTTGAATTCCCATCTTCCTTTATGTAGAGAATATTTCAATGTATATTTGATTGCTAAACGCCTTTCCCTTCTTCAGTTCTATAACTATTCTAACCACTCTTTTTTATTTGATCTTCACTCTTCTGAGCTAATTCAGCTACCTCCACCTCCCAAATTGCTCATATTCCCGCTGTTTGGTGCTGAAGCTATTTGTTTACAGAACATCCTCAAATGACAGGGAAAGCACCAGGACCACATCTTTGTCTGCTCTGCCAGCTCTCTCCACTAGAACTCTGTGATGATGTAAAAGTTTTTAACCCATGCTGACTAATATGGTGGCTAGTGAGCATATGAAATGTGGCTAGTGCAAAACCCACAATAGGACACAGCACAGTGTCATCTGTTTTGTAGCTATTCAACAACTATCTATTAAAGAATCAGTGAAATTTTCTAATGTCACAATACCACCCCAAAACTGCCTTCTAGCTCATCCCTAGTTTCTAACTACCTCTTACTACAGTCCCTGGGCATGTTCTAATCCTCCAAAAACTTTCTGGTGACCTTGTTGAAACAGCCACCAGATGGAATTTAAATGGTCACAAGTACACAATCTGTTTCTATCACCCTAAGACACAGAGGTGACCACCAATCATGCCAAGAATGGAACATTAGAGAGCATACTACTTCTTCCCACAGGCTCATCTCCACCCTTAAGGATAAATGTGCCCAAAACTGCACAGCTATGTCTATATGGAGACTTTCTAGAATTTGCCCTGCCCCTTTGGGTTATTTTGGCATACTACTTAAATTTAGTAAGTTTAGATTTCAGCTTTTCATAGCTGAAACATGATTAATTCTCATTTCAATTTGCAACAAATAAACTCATGTTTTTGTGCCTTCACTTGCACAGTTATTTTGCACTATTTTAAAATAATGTAAGCACTCTGTTTCAGCAATGTTTAAGAAAAACTAGAAAGTCATTTCTCTTAATTTGAAAAATGCTAAACTTCATTGAGGAATAACTCCAAATAGAACTATGAAGTGAAATGGACCTAAAACATCAATGAACTCAATGCACCCACTTTACCATGAAATATGATCAAGTTTATATAGCATTGTTTTCATAAAACTATCAGTAAATTTTTGCCTACAGCAGAGATAACCAGAACTATATCTGATTTCTGTAGCACTTTCCAATAATTAACAGAATCCTAGTTTATAGAAATATTAAAATGTTTTTATTTAAAATAAGCAAATTAAATTAGATAACTTCACTTTATAAACATCTATATAGATAACTTCATTTTATAAACATCTGTATATATAAAAGGCTAAGCAACCAGCCAACCAGTCAACTAGCCTACAGGCAAGTAGGTATGACACACACTGACCACCTGGGGGCAGATGCTCAATTCAGGAGCTACTGAGAGACAGCAACTTTGCAGAGTGCCCTTTTGCACTCTGGGTCCCCTTGAGGGATGTCAGACTGCCAGTTTCACCTGGTTCCCCACAAGCCAGGCTTAGGGACCCCACCTGCTGGAGTGACTTCACTTATTCCCTCACTCTGCAGATGCCCTCAAGCCCCAGCATTGTCAGGTGCAGTTGACTGGGGAAGGACTGTGGGAGGTTGGCTCCAGGGTGTGTCTGACCCCTCTTGCCCAGTCCTGCCCCACTGGCCACCTTCTAATTAATTTCCTTTTAATGTGCACAAATCCGTGCACTGGGCCTAGTAAAAGATAAAACACTATCTTTATTCTTAACTCCATAGTATAGTAAAAGCTAATATAATAACATCTGTCTCTCACACATAAAAAAAAATCAATCTCTGTAAGAAAAGGAAACATTTACTTATTTACCTTCTGTTTTTATTAGTTACTGAGATTTGCAGATGTCACTTTCCATGAATAATTCACCCCAGAATTTGGCCAAACTCCTTATGAGCTTCTCAGAAGATAGTTAGAATTGCATACATTGCAACTTAGAATATTCATACAAATACACATATGCACACACAAAGAACTTAGTGCCAAATGTAATTAAGTATTTTGTGGTACAATATAAATCACAGAAGATATTTTTATGAAGTTTGTATCACCCTATAAATGCTCTTTAGAAAAATTAAAAAACATTTCTAGGCACTAGTCGTTTTGTACTTTGTTTTCTACTCCTAAAGGATCTTTGACTTCCAATTATACTGAATTATAGGACTTGTTATGCTACACAATGATTATATTGTTTTTTTGCAAATTCTCAATTTCAATATCAAAAAGAGTATAAACTTGCCTCCAAGATAGGGATTCTAAAATGTACTCACTGTCATCTAGTGTGGCTCAGTGGTTGAGCATAAACCAGGAGGTTATGGTTGGATTCCCAGTCAGGGCACATGCCTAGGTTGTGGGCTCAACCCCAGTAGGGGGCAAGCAGGAAGCAGCCAATCAATGATTCTCATCACTGATGTTTCAATAACTCTCCCTCTCCCTTTCTCTCTGAAATCAATAATATATATATATATATATTTAAAATGTATTCACTATCAATTAGCAATTTCTCTAATTTCAAATGTAAGAATTAGACTGTAAAAAGAGTAATTTATTTTTTCTGTCATTTCTGAAACCCAGATTAATTATATAACATACTTAAATGAATGCAATATTATTATCTTTGAATTCACCTAATAACCAAACTAAGCCAAAAGATGTTACTAGAATATTTGATTAAATAGAGGTTATGTAGTACTTTATGATATAGAAATAATGTGTATTAAATTAATATATATTGCATGTGGAGTGTTCTGATGACACTATCTCAAATTTTTCCCTACACTG
>JAAGEH010000012.1:51867239-51892283 GCA_011751065.1 Lasiurus cinereus | reverse complement strand
CCATCCTGGTGGCCCACCAGCCCAGCAGCAGTCACTCACTCCAGTAGTCCTGCAGGTCCAATCTCCAGAGAACGGGCCTTGGACACTGCAGCCAATTCCCCTCCCTAGACACTCTGCAAGGACGAAACAACATAAAAGCAGCTGCCAGGTGGCTCTCGATAATCAGCACAAATGTCAGTGGGACAGATCCAGATCCCATGCTGGCAAGGACATCCCACTGCTCACCTGGAGGGCCAATTGCATCTCAGTCCCCTACCCCCTACCTTCTTTGGGATCCCACCAGTGCATGAATTAGTGCACCAGGCCTCTAGTTATAAATAAGTGCCACCTATTTTCTTAGGATGTTACATGTACTAGAAATATTCTGTTGTTGTTGTTTTGAATTCTCAGTTTTGTTTCTAGGAAAATCAATTTGGTCTGAGACATACAGATATTTCCCACTTGAGAAATGACTCATGTATCTTGTAACTTGTGAGACAGATGGGCTGAAGGCTCTCTAGGGTTCCTGTATTGATCCAACCTGTTCTACACACTCCAGGGACACTCACACTTCCAGACAGCATGTTCACAGTCTAAAAACTTTCTTCACTTCCAAGCACCCAGCATGAGATCTGTCCATATTATAAACAAATTAGCTTACATTATATTCAAGACGGCAGACATTAGAGTCGGTTAGTGTTTCCCAACAGTATTGAAACAATCTGAAGACAGATGTAAGTCTCTTTAGACACAGTCACAGCTGAGCTTAAGATTCAAAGCTGGGCTCAGGGAATAATGCATTACTCAAATGCATAGCCCAATAAAAACCATTTTTGGCATTTAAAAAAGTGAAATTTCTAAAAACACTAAAGGTTGTTTTGGATATTCTGCTAATGAATGTTTTAGAACATTCTGCTAAAAGAAGCCAAATGCTTTCTTCACCATGAGGAATAAAAATTCTAATGCTTCATAAGTTGAAAGATGTATTAAAAAGTCAGTACAATTTAGCATTTAGAATAGAGAAAGAAAAATATTAAAAAGATGTCAACAATATTATTGTTCTTGAATCAAAACAAAAATAATCTAAAGAACAGTTAATAAAGCATGATGTAATGTTATTTTTGTTTATTTAAAATATTACATATGTCTCCTTTTTCCCTGATTAACCTCCCCCGCTCCACCCAGCCCCCAGGATAAGTCCCCACGGCCCCGGTGTCCATGTCCATTGGTTACACTAATATGCATGAATATAAGTCCTTTGGTTCATCTCTTATCCAACCTCCCCTCTCTCACCTTCTCTCTGAGGTTGGATGGTATGCTCAGTGTTTCTTTGTCTCTGGATCTATTTTTGTCCATCAGTTTATGTTGTTCATTATATCCCACATATGAGTGAGATCGTATGATATTTATCTTTCTTCGACTGGCTTATTTCATTTAGCATAATGCTCTCCAGTTCCATTCATGCTATTGCAAATGATAAGAATTCCTTCTTTTTTTCAGTAGCGTAGTATTCCATTGTGTAGATGTACATTTTTTTAATCAATTCATTTGCTGATGGGCACTTAGAATGTTTCCAAATCTTAGTTATTGGGAAATATCTGTATGTCTCAGACCAAATGTGCTGCTATGAACATAGGGGTGCATATGTCCTTTCTGATAGGTGTTTCTGATTTCTTGGTATATATTCCTAGAAGTGCAATTACTAGGTCAAATGGGAGTTCCACTTTTAATTATGATGTAATGTTTTTGAGAAACATAAATATACAGATCAAATTATTAAGGTGATTATCTTTAAGTAGTATAGCGATTATTCTATATTTTTTAACCTGCCTGTGCTTTATAGCTTTTTCTATAGTAAGTAGGTATTCATTTTTAAATTTAAAATAATTTATACTTTAATAAAAATAACAATTGCCTGGAGCTAATAGTACACTCAGTAGTAATATCAACAATAGCAATAACCATAATGATAGCAAACATGTAATGTGTATTATGTGTCCAGATCTTAGATGCTTGTTTCAATTATGTGTATTTTGTCATCTATAATAATAACAGCATAATACGCAAATTGACCAAACAACCTAACAGCAGAATGACCGTTCTGATGACCTTCCAGACAACCATGCTATGACACCCAATGGCAGTAAGCCAGTCAAGGTGGGTGCCATGTGATTGGTCAGGGGTCCCTGCCAGGCCCAGGCTACCCTCTGTGGGGAGATCAATCAGTGGGGGGCTCTGTGGAACCAGGGAACCAGGGATGTGTGGCAGTAGATGCGGGCAGCACCAGGCCAAGGCAGGTGCAGGTGTGGGGTGGGGTTGGGGCTTCGAAGCCAGCAACTAGAGGAAGAAGGCCTACCTTTGCATGAATTTAATGCATGGGGCTTCCAGTAAATATATATTGCTCTAGAGCCCTACTCAATATTCACAGTTGGTTGAATACTTGATATTTACAGTCAATCTTCATTGTCAACTTTAATACAAATGTCTCATTTTTTAACGTAAGGTTTCAGTTTGCTATGATTCATTTCTTATGAGTTACTCTCATTACTGAGTCATTATGCCTCAGTCAGAGACCTGACACTGATGGTGAAAGAAGATTTTTTTCTCTGCTGCCTATTTGCTGAAAGTTGCTTAGCAAGTCACTTCATTCATTCATGGATTGAGCAGTATCTGTGTAGCAGGCACACTACTTGGGAGACATACTTGAAAGATACAGACATAAACATCACAGTATCCTGGCTTGTAAGGTCATGCATATTAGTATATATGTGGAGAGATATAGGGAGATAGGGAGGAAGATATTGAAACTAATTACAGTATGGTTAATATATGCTAATAGAACAAAATGCAAGTTGTTAGAGGAATAGAGAGGAGGAGATTAAGCCTTTTATATGGAAAATAAAGCTGTTCCTCTGTGTCTTTTAAAAGCACATTATGAATAATAATGTCCATTAAGATCATACCACATTCTCTCCTATGGATAAATCAAATTAATATACACAAGCATTAGCCATAACACTCAATGGGATTTTCTTAAATTCTCAAGCAATGTCATAATGGGGTGCAAGGGAAAGGGAGAATCTCTACACCTTCATGAACACAGTTCTATTGGTATAGAGTCAGTCCTTGGATTTCATCAGACTGCATGTACGTAGTTTCGTGGTTATGTCGCCACCTTCCATTTATTTATAAAAATAAAATAGTTCCATCATTTCGATGTATGTATAGAGTATATGTGCTTTATGTTTTTTATTATTTATTTACCACAAGTAAAGGTCAGGAATTTTAATCTTTCTTTTAATTCTTTTTTATGTGTATGTGCTCCATGTGAATGATGTAGGTTGGTTCTGACTTACACAAAAATCACGTTATGTCGCATCACAGGAATAGATCTCCGATGTAACCCAAAGACCTGCTATAATTGGAACAGCTAGAATATTAAATCAATACATTTTCAGTCTAGGTAATCCTTACCTCCTAGTTTTTCCATGATTCTTTATATGGAAAACCAAGCCTGGCCATCTCACATTTTAGAGTTCTTTCCCTGGCACAGAGAGGATATCTCTGCCACCCAAAAAGACTAAGTCATGACTCCTATTGAAATAGATGTGGCTTAAGTGCTTTAATCAGAAAGGACGTGCAATGCAAACATCTCCTTTTAAGCACGGTACAGTGTAAAAAGAAGGGACAAGGCAACAGTGACAGAATCAGATTCTTAAGTGTCTAATCCCAAGGACCCCTGATATCTTGGGATACCTAAGAACACTAGAGTTAGTGACCTATTTTCTCTGAAATAATTTGAGGGGTAGAGAAGCTCTGCATTTGACTCTGTATCTCATCCAACATGCCACCAACATGATAATGCAGCAGCAAAAGTGATGGTCCTTAATAAGTGAAGTAGCACTTGTCAGTATGGAATGGGCCTAGATCCTGTAAGCCAGTGGTTCTCAACCTTCTAATGCCACGTCCCTTTAATGCAGTTCCTCATATTGTGGTGACCCCCAACCATAAAATTATTTTCGAAAATAATTTTATGGTTGGGGGTCACCACAACATGAGGAACTGCATTAAAGGGACGTGGCATTAGGAGGTTGAGAACCACTGCTAAGCCCATATGAGAAGGCACACAGAAATGTTGGGAGAGCTAGTGAAAGCTGGGGTTGGAAACAAGGGCAGCAGAACATGGAGCCTGAAGACTGAAGGCAAAAGGCTGGGCTCACAACTGTCAGGTGTGGATATCAGCGTGATCTCTCTAGAGACCACATGGAGCCAGCCACATGTCAGCAGACCCCAGTGAGCCAAACAGACGAACTTCCTCACCACAGAGCTAGAGAGCAGTGTACAGAACAAGGACCTGCATTCATAAAAGTCTCACTTGCCCACTGCCACAGGATTACATGATCTCCCCTGGCCCTCAACCCCGAGACATATGACACCATCTAGGGAAGGAGCAGGGAAACGGTTGAGAAATCTGAAAGACTGAACATTTACTCTAAAGAGACTGAGTCATCCAAAAGAAATGATCTAAACAGGAAGAGACAGAAATGCATTTAATTAGCAAGATTAAAGTGCCCCAACCCCCACCCCTATGCCACTAATAAGCAGAGTTAACAAGCTCAGGAGAAAACTTAAATCATTATCAAAAGATTCCCCCCAAGCTTCTGAAAAGCCTGTGAGAGGAAATTATATGAAGGAGTAGTCACAGGGCAAATGTCATTTATCCTATTACACTAACACCCAGCACACATAAGCTGGTTCTTTGAAGCAAGGTGACCCTCACTCAGTTGACAACTTGGACTGATTATAGAAAAAGAGAAGAGATCCTCAGTCATTAGGTCTTTGATGTCAATATGACTTATTTATTTATTTATTTATTTATCACTGCTTGCTGCTACTTGTCTTGCCCGGCAAAGTGAGTAGTCAGTGATGAGAGCTAGCACAAATACTGGTTTCTCTTATGTTATTATTACCCCTGGACTCATATTCCCTAATTAGTATGAGATGGATAATAGAAAAAAAAATATATATATTCACAAATAGGGAGGATGTCTTGGTGGAGTGTAAAAAACCTAGGCTGGGAGACAGTAGATGGAGTGGCTGATACTATTTTGTTGCTGTCTTTCCAGGTTTCTACATAAGGTATACCATATAGGAAAAAATAATGTTGTCAAATAAGTGTGCAGAATTAAGCAGACTTTTTCTCTGAAGACCTGCCTATAACAAATCTGATGTGCACAGTGGAATTCTAAAAGGGTCAAGTACATACTTTCTCAATATATTCCAGTGGCATGCTGCAGCTGGCTGGTATCAGCTCATGAGAGATTGTGGGCTTTTCTTCACAGTTCTGAGATCCATGATGTTAGTAATAGTTTGAAATACTCAACCATGGTATGAGTATTTATATCTGAGAAATTGGCAAACACTAATAGAGATTTTTTTTTCCTTCTGGAAAGCTGGTTCTTAAACATTTACCAGCATACTATTGTCTTAGAAACCCTTTGTTAATAAAATATGCCACAGCACTAGTGTATCAGCATATATTCTAATGCTGCTGCAACAGATTACCACAAAATTAGTAGATTAATACAACACAAATATATTATCTGACAGTGCTGTAGATTAAAAGTCTGGCACAGGTCTCACTGGGCTAAAATCAAGGTGCCAGCGTTTCTACCTAGAAGCTCTAGGACAAGTACATTTCCTTACCTTGTCTGACTCCTAGAGCCATCTGCATTCCTTGGCACATGGCCCCCTTCCTTCATCATCAAAGCCACCGACACAGGTGGAGTACTCATATTGCATGACTCTGACTTATTCTACTGCCTCCCTCTTTTAAGGACCTTTGTGATTACAATAGGTCCACTACATAGTCCAGGATGATCTCTCATTTTTTCTTTCAGCTGATTAGATCCCTTAATTCCAACTGCAACCATGACTACTTTTTGCAATGTAAAATAACACTCAAAGGATCCAGGAATTAGGATGTGGATATCTTTGAAGGGCCATTATGCTGCCTATCATCAAGGTGTTTTAGAATCTAAGGGACATATTTTGGAGAGAGCCACAAAGTCCTTTAATGAGGAGTGCATTGGCTATTCTCTTTCCAGTTTATCTCATGTAAGTTATTTATCCTTTTGGAGCCTCAGAGAATTGCTCTATGAAATGAGGGTAATGTATTCTTTATTTACTTTGCACAGTTGTTTGATCAATTAAGATAATAGAAGTGACAACGTCTTTAAAAGCAATAGGGTTCTTTTCCTACATGATATGTGATTAATATTAAAAATAATTAATATAATACAAGGTTTTATTTAAAGTCAAAATAATTCTCATAATTTATAACTCAATTATTCTCTACCTGCATGTTCTCAATTAGATAGGGCTGGCTCTGGTTCCTTAACAGGAGGAGGGTGTATAGGAATGAGGACACATACTCAAACTTCAATTCCCAGGTGACTCTAGATTTTTACTTGAGCCTACATTTAGATTTGACCCCACATAGTCTTTTGAATGAGTGGAACTCCTGGGAAAATGCAAGAACTTCCAGGGCCTTCAGGACTATATATGGGCAAATTCCCCTTTATGGGCCATTCTTTCCTCTCTCCTACTTCAACTTTGTCTATAGCATTTTAAACTATAACAGAAATAAGTGGGCTGAGGTGGGGTAAAGAATGGGAATTATTTTTTCATGACTGCTCCCTTTTAGACACAACCTGAAACTCACATCCTTTCTACCAGGTGTCATAGAATTAAATACTCTCAATCCTAGTATTGTTTCCTGAGCTAATGTCTCCCTTTATTTGAAATAAATAACTCCATTAATTATTGGTGTTCATATATTGGGCACTTTGTTTCCTCTTGCCTATATAGTATGTGCTATTGCATTACTTAGAATTTGAATTTTGCTTGCTAATTCACCAATTTGTAGATTTTTCTACCCAACATTTCCAGTATTCTAGGAACCTTATTGTTTCCTGCACACTCTACCAGCCTCTACAAAGAGTAAATGCATAGCTGGAAAAGATATTTGTAAGAAATACATTTTAAGGTGAATTGTAGATTTTACATGGAAAATAAATCTTAATAAATGATGTGTTCATTTGACTGTGTAGAATTTAGGATCATTTTACTCTGTCTTACAACGAAAAACAAGATATCTTCGGATGTTCTTGGCACAGACAAGTAGCTGCAAGTTGTTAGTTATCAGCGACTGATAAACCTGACACTACCCCAGGTTGGTTATACAATCCACCACTCCCTGGTCCCAGAGAGGGTTCCGCCTTTGGAATCTGTGTCACATTATGCTGCCATCAACAAAACCAGCCAGGCAGGATGGTGACCTGGACAGAGCCAAGATTATCAGAACAGGACCACTTTCTATAATGTTTTGACTCAACTATGAGGATTTTGAATGTCAGAGTTAGTATTCAGTGTTGGGACTTTTCTGATAATCCCAGGACCTATCATACTTTACTCCAAGACTAGCAGGGAATTGGAAGCAGAGGCAAAATCTTGACAAAAAGTGTTTTGGACCCACCTTGGTTGCCTGTGGGGCTTCTATGGGTTAGTACTGCCCTTGAAGCACTGTAATGTGTAAGTTTTTATTTACTTTACCTCCACGAGCATGACAGAAACC
This sequence comes from Lasiurus cinereus, assembly GCA_011751065.1. Classification (NCBI taxonomy): domain Eukaryota; kingdom Metazoa; phylum Chordata; class Mammalia; order Chiroptera; family Vespertilionidae; genus Lasiurus; species Lasiurus cinereus. Next base: position 51,884,668 of record JAAGEH010000012.1, on the reverse strand, counting down.
TTTGGATTAGAAATGTATGCAATATACATGCACAAGCAAACCTAGAACTGTTTCCATGGGAAATGAGAAAAGAAAAGACTAAAAACAGAAATGTGGTAAGGAGAGGGATATGATAGGGTCTTTTTTGTAATGTCTTATGACAATTTTGAAAGTACACACACACACACACACACACACACACACACACACACACCACACACACACACACACACTATAGCTTAGACCCTGGGCTTATTCAACAAGTACTGAAATTATCAACAAAATATCATAGAGCAAAACAGCATAATAAGACTACTCCATAAAAACAACTGTGTAGACTTCCCAAAGAACAGCATGTTTTTATACAAAGGCTTGAGATTACAAAGCAGATCTAAGAACACCCCCCTCCCACCCCCCTGGCAGTTCTCATAAGATGATAAACTCACTGGAGGACAGAGATGCTATCTTCTTCCTTCCCACACCTGCTCATCTAACGAGGATTCTAATGTTAATATTTATCACAGAAGCATAAATTTGAGACATATTCCATCCTCTCGTCCAAATTTACTCTGTTCTGAAGAAAGGGCAACTTTGAGAGAACCTCTAAGAGACTTTCTTCAGAGAGGTGGGCAGACACAATTAGCAGGTTGCAGATATACAATCTTTGAGGAAACTGAGACAACCAAGTCCTCTCTAAAATCTCAATTATTTTAGAAAGAATGTCTGCCCAAGGGTTTTAAGAAAGTTTAGTTCCAGAATGATATGAACTGAGTAGGGTTAAATATGACACATATAATCAGTCAGGAATCAGCAAAATATAGTTCTTCATTTTCTCTCATTGTAGCTGAAGTGTCCATCACAGGTTGAGTTGGAAGAACTGCATGGAAATAGAGTCACTGAGGAAATAAGAAATAACCATTATGACTCTTATCCACAATACCTGAATAGGCTTTTTCAGAAAAAGTCACACCCCTGGAGCTGTTTGAAAGCATGGCTATAGTATTTGACACTCCTTCCATCGAGATGAGGTCTGTTCTTCTTCCCTTCAATTTGGGTAGATCAATAGAGTATAGATTTCTAAGGCTAGTTTACAAAAAGCCATGTGGCTTCCATCTTTTTGTTTGTTTGTCTTGTTAGCATGTATATTTAAAAGCCTAGAGCCATCACCTCAGAAGTCCACCTATTCAGTGGCCACAGAGCTGTGAGTAAGCTCAAGTTCATAGAAGCTCATGTGTTAGAACTCTGGTCATTAGACCAACCTGAGCCAAGCTTTCATGTTATCTAGTTCCAAGTGCTAGACATAAGTGAAGAAGTCTTTAGATAATTGTGCCTCTAGTGACTTGATGCATACCCAATCTTCCCTAGCTGAGCCCAGACTTGGTGAAGCAGAAATTGTGTGCCATCTGAATGCCTGACCCACAAAATACATGAAAATAATAAAATTTTGTTTGATGCTTCTCTCCTCTTTCTGTTTTTGGGGAAGATTGAAAAGACAGGGCCATTAAGACTATGTCATTTTATTATATAATCATCTCATTTTCATGATTCAGTAACAAATATTAAATTATATCCATCATCAGAAAAATGAAATCTAATAAATGATACTAGAAACCATAGTCTGTATATATTTTCCAACCACTAAAAGTGATTGTCTCTGGTTGGCAAGTTTATACTACTTGTTTCTTCTTTAACAGAACAAAAATCAGAGAAGTTCTGTCTTTGGGAAACAAAGGAAAGATTAGCATCCTCTCTCACAAATGCTGTGGTCTAAAGTAGAAATAAAGTGCAACCGCAACCTGATGGCCTGTATTCAAGAGATCAGATGTCACAGTTCCTACCCTCAAACAAATCATTATCAGAAATGAGCAGCAAAGTGTTTGTTACTGAACTAGCAAAAAGTTTAGTATTGCTACTATATTAGCATAACTGATAGAGCAAAGATATTTTTTCCTTAAGGTGCTTTAGCTAGAGATTCTCAGAATATTCAGACTTTTCAAACACTGAAAGAAATGATATTTAGAATGAAAATAGAAGAAAGGTTAAAATAGGAAAAGGGCATGGCAAGGCTAAAAAAGATAATCTACCAAAGAAGAATACTGGTTTAACTATTCTGAAAATGTTCATTATATTTATTACCAGGTATGCACTATTTTTTCTATTGAATAAATATGAATTAAGCTTTTATTTATAAAACATAAATATATCAAATTTAACAAAACAAAACAATCTTTTTAGGCTACAGACCAAAATGCAATGTATTTCAATACGATTAACAGTAATTCTTATTACTAAGGTTTAATAATATTTTCACTAAATAGCATTGCCTTCATTATTTTTACAATTTTATTAACCACATTTCAGAATCTTGAGATTCCCTGTCTTTTGATTTGGCATGATCTAAATAATTAATTAGGTTATCTTAAAAAGCCACCTACAATATCCCTATCATTAATATATTTGGGATTATTGAGGGGAGGCAGTCACACTTTGTTAAACTTTATTTCTTCTAGAACCCAAATCTAGTTGTTCTCATGGACTGGACTTCTTTTCATACTCATTTCTGGAATCTAAGTCAATTTCTTTGTTGGGTAATTTTAAATCTGATGTATAAATTTAACAATGAGAAATGGTAGACACTTCCCTCTTTTTTTACCAAAGGAGAAAAGATACTGAGCATTAGATTAGCATCAGGTGCTAATGAGGTTAAAATTGCTACAGGGTTCCACTCTCAGATGTGGCCACATGATGCCTTCCCCACATTTAGAAAAGCTAACTCATAAATCCCTATTAGCAATAGGGAAGACAGGATGACACTGAAGGAGTGTGAATACATGCATGCAAATCCATCACTGTTCCTGGAAAAGGAATTCAAAATATATTGAGCAATGTCATGAAAAACAGGCTACTTCTCACCAAAAAGAACCATTTTTTATCTCTCCTTCCCATTTTGCTTTGTAGTTGACAAGATCAAAGAGCTGTGAAGTGAACCATCTGCAGGAATTTACCTGGAAGCCAGTAGGTCAGAGTCCTAGAAATGCTGGAGAGAGCAGCAGTAGATGGCCACAGAGTTCTTTCTAATTCTAAGCATTTCCACTGTGCCTGAGAGTCATGTTCTCTGGAAAACATAACACTTAGAAATTAAGTCTCTGACATTGAAAATCCAGCCTTGTGGACAAAGTCTAGGCTGTTGACAGACCAAGCCAATAAGTATTTACTATTTCCTATAAATTCTGAATATCTTTTGTGCTGGTCATAGAGTACTCAATTTTATTAATGAAATAGGCTTGCCCTAATGACTCCTAAGTAATATGTAATTGACCATATGTCTTCTAATGAATCAATCTCCAACAAACTATTTAGTGAACAGAAATTTAAATACTATTAGATTGGAGTTGGAGAGTACACTATGAAATATTTTAAGGGTCACGTTAAACAGCAAGTTGTTATAAAATATCTTTTTTCCTGCTTAAATGCTATATTATTAAATACTTCCTACCCATTTTTCTCTCTACTTTTATTTTTTTATTTTTTATTTTTTTAAATATATTTTATTGATTTTTTACAAAGAGGAAGGGAGAAAGATAGTTAGAAACATCGATGAGAGACATCAATCAGCCGCCTCCTGCACGCCCCCTATTAGAGATGTACCCGAAACCAAGATACAAGTCCTTGACAGGAATCGAACCTGGGACCTTTCAGTCCGCAGGTTGACATTCTATCCATTGAGCCAAACGGTTTCGGCCAGTCTTTTTTTTTTTTTAATTAAATCTTTATTATTCAGATTATTACATTTGTTTCTCTTTTTTCCCCTCCATAGCACCCCTCCACCCAGCTCCCACCCCTCCCTCTGCCCTTAGCTCCCTCCCATTGATCTCATCCATAGGTGTATGATTTTTGTCCAGTCTCTCCCTGTACACCCCTCACCCCTTCCCCCCTGAGAATTATCAGTCCACTCCCTTTCTGTGCTCCTGATTCTATTATATTCACTAGTTTATTCTGTTGATCAAATTTTTAATTCACTTAATTTTTAGATTCACTTGTTGATAGATATGTATTTGTTGTTCATAATTTTTTGGCTTTTACCTTTTTCTTCTTCCTCTTCTAAAAGAGTACCTTTCAGCATTTCATATAATACTGGTTTGGAGTTGATGAACTCCTTTAGGTTTTTCTTATCTGTGAAGCTCTTTATCTGCCCTTCAATTCTGAATGTTAGCTCTGCTGGATAGATTATTCTTGGTTGTAGGTTCTTGCTATTCATCACGTTAAATATTTCTTGCCACTCCCGTCTGGCCTGCATCGTTTCTGTTGAGAAATCAGCTGACAGTCGTATGGGTGCTCCCTTGTAGGTAATAAACTGTTTTTCTCTTGCTGCTTTTAATATTCTCTCTTTCTCTTTTGCTCTTGGCATTTTAATTATGATGTGTCTTGGTGTAGTCCTCTTTGGATTCCTTTTCTTTGGGGTTCTGTGTGCTTCCTGGACTTGTAAGTCTATTTCTTTTACCAGATGTGGGAAGTTTTCAGTCATTATTTCTTTAAACAGGTTTTCAGTATCTTGCTCTCTCTCTTCTTCTGGCACCCCCACAATTCTGATGTTGGTACGCTGAAAGCTGTCCCAGAGTCTCCTTACATTATGTTCACATTTTTGGATTTTTTTCTCTTTTTGCTTTTCCAGTTGAATGTTGTCTGCTTCTTTATATTTCAAATTTTTTACTTGATTCTTGCCTTTCTCTAGTCTGCTGTTAGGACTCTGTATAATATTTTTTATTTCAGTCAGTGTATGTTTAATTTCTATTTGGTCCTTTATCATCTTTAGTAGGACCTTTTCCATCTCTAGTTGGCTCTTTTGTATTGCTAGTTGGTCCTTTTTCATTTCCTCTTGGGTCTCACTAAATTTATCGAATTTTTCTAGCATATTCTTGAAAAACCTTACAAGCGTGGTTTTGAACTCTATATCCAGTCGGTTTTTTTTTCTTCATTTCTTTTGTTTGTGATCCCTTCCCTTGTTTCGGCATTTTCACTATGCCGGGGAAACTTCTGTGTTGGATTCAGCCTTATGATACCAGATGCAAAACCGAAGAAGCCTCTGTTGAGCTTGGGAGGGGTGGAGTCTCAGGGCTTAAGGGACAGCCTTGTCTTCCAGTCGGCCCACCCTCCACGGCCCCTGAGTCTCACGTGACTGGGTAATCGCTGGAGCGGTCCTTGTGCACACGCGCACCCGCAGTGCCTCTAACTGCTGCCTTTCCAGCTCCCCTGAGCACTAGGACCACACGAGTCTAGGTCCCCAGGGTTTCGCCCGAAACAGGGGCTTAGTGGAGTCAGAAGTGGCACAGTTTGGAGGGTCTGTCTCCCGCCCACTTGCGAAAGCCAGCGGCACAATCAGCAATCTGTCCTGCGCACAGCACCGTCCGCATGCAAGACCAGACCTGATCTTCTGCGACTCCCCTAAATTTCTGTGCACTTCTCCCTTTTCACAGTCCAAACTCCCCCCATATGAGTTTCGCTGGATCTGGAGTTTAATGTCGTAAAATAACGGGTTCAATGCCGTTGGGAGTCTCCGTTTCCCTCCCGCCAGAGAAAGCCAGCTAGGTACTCTGGCACCCGCTCTCTCAGCACACGAGTCTCAGTACCTCGGCTTTTTGCAGCTCCTCTGGGTCTCTGTGAGCCCCTCTCTTTCCTTCTAGCTGTAGAACTTACACTCCGCCAGCTTTCCTGTAGTTCTGGATGATGTCTGTTCTGTCTTTTAGTTGTAGTTTTGAAATTGTTGTGCGAGGCAGCAGTGTAGGTGTTTACCTATGCCGCCATCTTGGATTCCTCTCTACTTTTATTTTTCATTCAGAGTTTGTTTGATCTTTACCTGTAAGGTTAACTGCAAATTGTTGATTTTTCTTGTTCTTAAATTCATGTGATATTAAAAATGCCTACTTTTATTAAGGCATATATTTGTAAGTATGTTCTTGCAATTTTAATTTACTAAAACAGTACAACCATTTTCCTATAATCACTTGAATGGACATTGATCTTGGGTGCACCTGGCAATAAAAATTCATATGGTCAGAATTATTTTATTAGGCTACCAGCCTTGGTTTTAGAAATACCATGCTAGCCGAAACCTGTTTGGTTCAATGGATAGAGCGTCGGCCTGCGAACTGAAGGGTCCCAGGTTTGATTCCAGTCAAGGGCATGTACCTTGGTTGCAGGCACATCCCCAGTAGGGGGCATGTAGGAGGCAGCTGATCGATGTCTCTCTCTCATCGATGTTTGTAGCTTTCTATCCCTCTCCCTTTCTCTCTGTGAAAGATCAATAAAATATATTAAAAAAAGAAAAGAAAAGAAATACCATGCTCCATGTATTTAAATTATTCCCTCTTCTCTCAAAAGGATCAAACATTGATTGAAATAACTTATTCCTTTTTTTTTCAATTGGCTGGTGTGGTTCAATTGGTTGAGCATCCTCTCATGCACCAAGAAGTCACAGGTTTGATTCCCAGTCAGGGCACATACCCAACTTGTGGGCTTGCTCTCCAGTAGGAGGCATGCAGGAGGCAGTCTATCGATGTTTCTCTTTCCTTACCCCCTCCCTTGCTCTCTCTCTATATATATATCAATAAAATATTTTTTTGAAAAAGAAAAAGAAAAAGAAAGAAGTGAACTAAGCATAAGATTAAACTAGTGCTGAATGTAGAAGCTCATAACCACTTCTCACATTTAGTAGTGTTAGGAAAAAAAAAAGAGAATGTACAAAGCGAAGAATCAGCTGAAGATACATAATAGTACAACTGGACCATAAGTTAATTGCCTAAGGGTCACTTAGGAACCTTGATTAAAAACATCTTGATGTAAGAAATCTACAAGACTTCTTCATCCTTCTCCCCCAACCTTCCCCAGGCTTTTGGGGGCCTTCTGGTTGCCTTGGTCACAGAAGGTTTTCTTTTAATCAAATTCCTCCTCGCCCAACTCCTAGCCTCTTGCTTTAAAAAAAAAAAAAGGAGCCTTTGCTCAGCAGACCAATTCCAACTTTTATTACTCTTTTCTTTTGCCTCCAGCAGCAGCAGAGCCCATGGTTTGATGGCAGCTGATTCTGGTGTCATGCAAGGATTACCAGGAGAGCTACCTGAAACAGGAACAAGAAGACAAAGGTCACTGGCTGAGACTTTACTAAGGAATCTGTTTAGAAAACTGTGACTACATATCACAAAAATTTGATTAGTATTTGTCTCCTGCTCCCAAATGTTCTGCAGGTTGAGTTCTTAGTTCTTATGTCAAAAATAAGAGGAAGGGAGTCTCCTGTGATGGACACATCAGGAGCTCATCTTACCTTCAGGGACCAGCTTCTCTTGGCATTTTCAGATTTCTCTTTTTATTATCTTTTGTTCTGTCCTCCTCCACAAAATTGAACATTTCTAAAACATTAGAGCTAGGTCTTTCATTCCTCTTACAACCACACTGGGCCCACTCTTCTGTGTTCCTCATGCTCCAGGAAAGCATTGCACTATCCCTCCCCTTCTACCCTCGAACCCAGCTGCATGGGGGAAGTATATGACCTTGACAGCTGGACCCAAGACTGAAACTCACTCTTAGAGCTTTGCTTTGTTAGTCCAGTAATTCTCTACTAGGTAGAAGATGACTTATACCAAATCAGCTGGACAGTTTTTTTTTTGTGTGTTGTTTTGTTTGAACCACAGAGAATTTCTTCCCTTGAGAGATGTATCAGAATGGTTTAGAAGAGTACAGTGATTTCTATCATTTGAAAAGACTGACCAAGAGGTTCCAATCTTCCTAACCACCCACTCCCTTCACTGCACACCCCCTACTAGAAACACCTAAGACTATATTGAGAGTGACAATTTTAAATTAAAACTGTGATTATCAAAAGAAGGTTAATTAAGCCAGATTATCTCTTACTGATAATGGCTTTACTTCTTTACTTCTTATTAAAACTCAAGTAGCTTTCTGAATAGAATACTCATCTTATAAAATGCAAATCTAATTATTACTTAGTGATTTTCAACCTTTTTCATCTCATGGCACATATAAACTAATTACTAAAATTCTGTGCACACTAAAATTTATAATTTTTAACAATCTGACAAAAAAATTAGGTATAATTTTGATTCATTCATGCCAGCTATTGTTGTGTTGGCTATCATCATTTTTTTATTTGACAATCTAAGGAGAAATAGGTCAGTGCCCGTGACAAAATAGTCAAGTATTACATGTTGTGCTTTTTGTAAAAAAAATAATTTTATATATATATATGTTTTATAGAGAGGAAGGGAGAAAGTGAGAGGGATACAAACATCAATGATCAGAGAGAATCATTGATTGATTTCCTTCTGCACACCCCCTACTGGGGACCAAGGCTGCAATCCTATGAATGTGCCCTGACTAGAATCAAATCATGACCTCCTGATTGGTTCATATGTCAATGTTCCACCTCTTAGACTCTGAGCCCGGCTAAGTAATGGATGTTTTAAAAATTCTTGTGGCACACTGGTGGAAAAATCTCTGCTCTACAGTGATTCTCCTCATCCTTAGAATGGAGCTTTAGCCTCATACTCTTCAAGGCCACCTACTGCTGTGTCTTTACATGTTCCCTAACATCTAAATTTACCCCAAGTTTAGAGATTATGCATTTTTACCCCTTGGTGCTTCAAACATGATACCCTTTTGCCTTGAGTTGATCTTCATGACTAGCATTCTCTCATTCCTCTTCTCACCCTTCATGATTCACTCAAGAGCACATTTCTCTAGGAACTTTTGAACCATCAGCTTAACCTGGGTTAAATGCTCACCTGAGATTAGTACCCTTTGCAAACCTCCCAAAGGGCACTTCTAATCACACTGTATTTGGAATGTAGAGTATGACCCCATTTTTTGATGTTTGACTCTGGATAGCTTTTAAGTCTCATTGTTTCCTCTTAGCTTGTGTCCACATGTGGACAAGTTGATAATAAAGCCTGGGTGCTCCTGCTTGGCAATGGCAGGAGATTCAAACCAACAAGCCCCATCCATGTGTGGGAACCCTCACTCTGGCCTCATCCCCTATCCTCAATAAAAACCTATGGCAGTCTTCTTTCCTTGTCCTCTCAAGCTATTTCAGATCTGCTTGAGAGACCTGCTCTGCTTGCCTCAGAAATCTCTGTTACATAAGCAGTAAACATCTTCATGCCCTCTAGGTGGGTGTGTGGTGTTATAAGTCTCAACAACTGTACCCAACTCTGAATGGAGGGTCCGTCTGCCATTGAAAGTGAGCATAACAGTATTGTAATCACTGCTTTTCTTGTCCATAATCTCCACTAAATGATGAGCTATTGGAAGATAACGTCTGTGTGCAGTTTATTTGTGAAACTCCAGTGTCTGGTACAGTGTCTGGTACAGTAGTGAGTGTTCACTAATTGTTTGCTTGCTGAATAATGTACCTATCTTTAGCTGAAGCCCTGTTTCCAATAAATAAAATGTAAATAAATTAAACTTTTAAGGTTTTAAGGGAACTTCGATATTATCAAATATAATCCGGCATATAGTATCATTGCCTTTTATGGCAAAACAAACCCACAGAAGGATTTTTGTTGTTGCTGTTGTGTGTGTTTTTTAATTTCTTTATTGATTAAGATATTACATATGTGTCCTCATCCTCCTTGTTTATAGTAAGAAATTTCAAGGAGAACTTATTAAGATACAAAGCTATCCTTTGTGGATCAAGCTGAGAGGCAATGAGATCACAACCTTAGGAGGTATTTAAATAGGCATAACTTGGAGATGTCTGTTCCAGTCTACACAGCTTCAATATGGTATGTTAGGATTACCACTGATTTGGCTAGTTTGAAGAACCTGGAAGTAATCATGAACACAGAGCCAGGTAGCAAATTATAGATACATTTATTACACATTTTACAATTATTTCAAAAATGCTTTCAGATGGGATGCTTGTATTTCAAAGCAATTAGTATCAAAGTTAAATATCTACCAGTAGCTGACTTTAATAGCTGCCTGTGATATACATAAATCATCATCTGCATCAATTACAAGGATAATCGGTGAAAATTGGTGATAGGGCTCCACAGCATGGTAAAATGAGGCAATCATCTCCCACTCATCACTGATTTGCGAAGATATACTCCCAATCCTACAACCAACTCTTCCATCATCCTCTGGCATATCTCTGTTGGAAGAATGTATTATATAGTAATATAACTTTCTATATTTTTTTCAATCTCCTTCCACTGTTGTGTACCATGAAGGAAGGAATTGCCTCTTGCTCCCTGCTGCATCTTTAGCTCCTAGAATAGTGCTGGCCACTAGGGCTACATTGTGACTTCCTTGGGCTCTGAGCACCATAGCCTTTATAGGCACCTTCCTCCATAAAACAAATATATAATCATATGTATATAATTATTTCTATGACTGTTAGTATACAGATACATTAATATTATAAACTAAAACACTGTATTGGACCTAAAAGTTAATTTCTTTCTTGGAATTGTAAAAACAATTAGAACATTTTCCTAAGCTCCCAAAAGCATTGTTGACCTTGGTGCCTAATGGATACATTGGCCCTGCTGGTCATATCAAAGGTACTCAGTCACTGTTTGACAAATGGATAATAAATGAGAGACAAAAAGAGAATGCAACTAGCCATTACACTGATTATATATATATATATATATATATATATATATGCACCCATGTATTTTTAGTAGTAAAATCATGATAAGTATAATCATCTACTACACATACAACCTCACATATGAGGTCATTAGACCCAAAAAGTGGGACTCCTGCTGCATTTCAGGGGCCTCCACTCTTTGGAGTATCACATTAAGTATTTTCTTCCAAGTCTCTCTCTTCTGCATAGGAACAATAGGGGCCTAATAACATCTTGCTTATGTGCCCAAATATTGATCAGAATCCACAGGGATTCCTATGCTTGCTCTTCCCCTTTGAGGTGCTCTCAACCCCTTTAGCCCTCTTAATCTAACTCCCTCAAGCATGAGGTGACCAAACGAACCAGGAGTTCCAGATTTGTGCCAATGCAGTGGTCCTAAGTTCTGTAGCTGGGACAGGGTTCCAAGAAGGAGACCTGACAAGCAAGTGAACCATTCTCATTGTCCAGTATGATAATGAGGTCATCTGAATAGTACTACTGATACACTGATTTGGATAAATTCTTATCATATCATGTAAAGAATAAATTCAAGTGTTGGGCTAACCTTTGGGTTTGAGCAATAAGTGTGCATCCTCCACATATACTGACCAAGTATAGTGTTTGGTCTACAGCAACTAAGTATGGTAAGATGGTGCTGGCATCCTTTCCTCTGTATATCCATCCATGCCCATGCTGGCACCTATCCCCTTCACAGCACTGCATCATGGGGCCAGCAGTCCTCTGGGGTGGCCCCATCTACTTCTTCCTGGGACAGTACTGCTCCCCAATACCAATGAGCCCTTCCCATCCATATGGTGACCACGTGCTCTCTGAATTGAACTTATGCCATCCTGGATGGAACATACTTTCCTTGCAGGAATCACTTTTCTTACCCTCCTGTGGCCCCTTGTGTGTTGTTCTTATAAGTAATTGTGTGTGGAAGGCAGAGTGACTGTCAACATTAACAGATGTCACAACCTAGGAATGCAATAATTTTTACCTAAAGAATTTAGGTGATAACATGTTTGGAAGATGCATTTATTGCATGTTTATGCCACAAAGTTGCACACAATAAATTTGATGTAGCCAGAAAATGAATTATAGTTCACATTTTCTGTGTACTCTGAATAAGACTTGCATTTGTAGGTACCGTCAGCCAAACCCAATAACAAACAACCTTTGAAAGAGTATTTGGAAGCCATTCTATGTGAGCAGTGGGATATGCAGTAGGATGTATGATACAGGTTATGAGTAATGATGCAACCAGTATCAAATAAATGGTACTGGGGAATTTCAGAGGCAGAATGATCAACATGTTTTAATACTAATGGGATCTGAAAAGCCACAGCATTATAGTATCTTATTCTTGTGGTGTGATGATCACATTTAACAATTAAGACATGAAGAAATGGTGCCTGGGTCTAAGCAGAAAACAATAGTATATAAACACTGCAAAGAAGCCCGCTCTGCTATGATAGGACAATGAACAAACACCTAAGTACCTCTTTTGTACTTTTTACTCCAAAAATTCATCAATAAGGCATTATGCTGTAATCATTTTTTAAAAAACAGTTTTTATATAGAGATAAGCCTTACAAAAAATAATTATTTGCCTGGGATGCTATACACTGGGAAAGGGGTGCAGGGGGTGTCCTGATTAAGGAAAACAGTTGAAATAATTCTCCCTCCCTTCCATATAATACATTCCTGCAAGGATGCCTATCATATGAAATTCACCTTGATTTCACACAAAGTTAAAAAAGAGCACTAGGAGCAGGAGGGCCCATGTAATTAACACATCAAAGCTTATGCCTTTCCCCCAGTACCCACTCCCACTTCACTCCCCCATACACACATATATACACACTACTAGTAATAGTCTCTCTTCATGTCTCAGCAATTTATCATTTTCATGGGAATTGCTAGAAGTAGTCCCAAATAATAGAAGCTCTGAAGAACTATAGTGAAATCCAAGCCCTATTTAAAAGTTCTGAAAATGTTCTCACAGTAGAAAGAACAATTTCTTTTTCAGGTGTCACTAGAAGAAATGTAGTAGTCATCACCACAGTTGCTACATTTCCCAAGAATCTTTTGAGGGGTAGATCCCTTCATTATCTTATTATTACTGGAAACAAATAGGCACTTAAATGGGAGATAGGTAAATTTTGGATGAAGAAGCAATCTTCATCTTCTTCGTAAGTACCAAAACAAAGAGTTGATAAACACTATCATTTCTGATACTTCCCATTAGATCATTCATAGTGAAAAGAGCATTCTGTCAGCCAAGGCAACATCAGGAATACAATTTGTTTTAATACTGAGGTACTCTCTGGATAAGAAGAGTCAGAACAAATCAAAGAAACATATGTTAATGTTTATGTAATTCAATTTGATGATTTTATGGTTAGACAAAAAAAAATGTGCAAAGGAAGAGTAATGGGAAACGAGCTCTTGTTATTTAGCAAATTCCAGAAGCCCTTTGTAAATGTCTTCATACCAGTGAAGATCTCTGCTATAATGTCTGAGAAGAATTATAGTTATGGCAGAGTGCATGCTATCTCATATTTCTGATTCTAAAACCCAGTTGATTATTCCAAATAAAATTTATAGATTTTTGTAATCCTTGAGTTTAACTAGGTTAAAGTACCCTACAGTATTGAGAAAGGAGGGCTAAGTACTTTTTACCCATTACTTGTGAATCAGTAAGATTGAGAAGATAAAACATCAGCAGAGAATAATACTGGAACTATAATTACAACTTAAACAAGAAAAGAGACTTAAAAAAATTGGAAGCTAGAGTTGTTTCTAATATAGGGTTTAAACAGAGAATTAAGGACCTAAATTAAGAGGAGGAGAGTTATTAATTGATTGCTATACGAATAGAGAAGGTGATATAAGAATCAAGATATAAGATGATGATATAAGGACTTTTGGCATGGAATATGCTGTATTTTATATATATATATTTTTAATTGATTTCAGAGAGGAAGTTAGAAATATCAATGATAAGAGAGAATCATTGACTGACTGCCTCCTGCATGCCCCACACTGGGGATAGAGCCCTCAACCCAGACATATGTCCTTACTGGAAATCAAAATGTGACCTCCTGGTTCATAGGTGGATGTTCAACCACTGAGCCATGCCGACCGGCTGTATTTATGTAAAGAAGTGAGTGTATGAAAAGTAGTGAGTAAGAACTCCAAACCTAATTAATAATAGAAACATGTAAGGGTAGAAATAATTTAGAGATTATCTAGCCAAAATATTTGTGGCGGTCAGAACAACACCCACCTCCTTCTCTCAAAAATGTCCACATCCTAATCCCCTGAGCTTTAACTATGTGACTTTACATGGCAAAAGAGACTTTGCAGATGTGGTTAAAAATCTTGAAATGTGATGATTGTCCTAGATGATCCAGGTGGTCCAAAGTAATCACAGGGTTCTTATAAGAGGGAAGCAAGAGAGTCAAAGTAAAAGTGAGATCTGAAGTTGCTATGCAGCTGGTTTTGAATTTAGGGAAATGGTTGATGAGCCAAGGGATGTAGGTGATCGCTAGATGCTGGAAAAGGCAAGAAAGCAGACACTCCCTTGGAGCCTCAAAAAAAACAAAAAAAACCAACAAAAAACTCACAGTCCTGCCTATACCTTGATTTTTTTTAGCCCAGTATGATGCATGAGGTGCTCAGAACTATAAGTTAATAAATTTGTATTGTTGTAAGCCACTAAATTTGTGTTAGTCTGTTACAGTAGCTCTGGGAAACTAATATATTGTCATTCTTACAGACAATCTTAGAGAGTAAAACAGCATATCCAAGGTAACAGAGCTGGTAGATAACAGGAAGGAGACTACAACCCAGAGACTTGAGGGGCCAATTCATTAAAGAGCACTTTATTTCAGATTTTGTTCTAATGGAGAAATAGCATATTGTTTAGATAACAAACTCATAATAAAATTGTATTAGAGAGCGCATTCTGGGCTTGAGACCTAACTGGGCCTTCTAGTCTTTCTCCACTAAACTGGTCCCAGACAGAGGAGCTGAAAAGCTGCAAGTGCATCCCCTCTGTCCATCCTCTTTGAGGATGTAGCTTGCTTAGGGAGGCTCAGTGAAAAAAAAAATGCCAGCAATCCACAAGCAGGAGCTCCCAAGAGAACAAACAGGTTATAGGCCACATCTGGGCAGTGACCTTGACCATATCAAACCCACCCACTGTGGAAACATGTCCCATCTCAACCAGGAAGAAGGCATGAGGTAGAAGGAGCTTCTTCCCAGTCCTTCCCTGAGAAAGTGGGCATGTTGGAGTTCCTCTTTTATAGGCATGGGGTGTGAGGAGGAGAGGAATGGTGCCCTGCACATCTACTTTCCCTTCAGTCAAGTCTTCAGGTGGTCGCCTGCTCTTACATAGCTCTGCCGGATGTAAGAGAATCTAGATGAAGTAAAAGAATCTCATGATGGAGATTTTGTTTTCTCTCTCTTTTTTTTTTTTTCACAGAAAGGATATATGTAGTAACAAAAATATAAAGTGATGTTTCAGAATTATTTGTAGAGAATTGAAGACTACATGAAGAAAGTAAGTATAAATGCAAGAATGGCCTCTAGTGAAAAATGAGTGTATTTTTTTACTCTATAAAACATTCCTATCTCCCCCTAAACTGTTGGGGGCTCTTTCTCCAAGGCAGTAACTTCCAGCACAGCACTTAACACAATATCTGGCAAAGAAGAGGCTCACTAATATTTATTGTGGAGGATAATTATTTAATTCCTATGAAAATACAACCAGGTAAGTAGTATAATATAATCGTTCATTTTTACAAAATGAAAAACTGAAGAACAGATCGATCTGGGAACCCAGACATCTGTGCACAGAAACCTCAGCTATGGACTGCTCTTATGCTAGTACTTTACACGTTAGACAGCTGGGATCTCTGGCTTGTGAATGGCCGAGGCACTGAGGAGCTATTCACAGCTAGGAAGCCAACCACAAAGGGAGAAATTATTCATTCACTCTGACTCGTTTTCTTTCAAAGAATAACTATGACAAGCAGGTAGTATATGTGGAAAATAAATTCCTCCACTATCACATGGTTTAAAATGGCAGAAGTTTTGTTGTTGTTGTTTATTCAAAACAAGTGGTTTAAAACACATGCAGTTTAAAATGTCAGTCTGTTGTTGTTTTTCTAATATTTCAGGCTTGTAAAGTTTGAAAGGATTTCCCCACATAGGCAAATTCCAGGTACCTCTGAGTCATGTGAGGAAGCAACTCAAAATTTATGTTGAATTGGCAAGATCGGTTATCTAATACATGAGCAGTGTGCCAACCTATGCTATAAGAACAGGTTTCTTCCTCTGTGAATCTTATTTAGATGAACGTTTTCCTAAAAAAATTTCACTGTTTTTTAAATATCAGAAATATTGCCCTTCTTCTGGGCTATCTAAACACAATTTTAGTGTGGAATTCGGAGACTTATCCCACTGAGGGATCGCTGAGACCAAGGTCATGCAGGGGTGAGGCCATTGGCTTGTGTGGAGGGGCTGTATCAGGTCTGTGGAAGTCCTCATACCATCCATGATGAGGATGCCACTATAGACACTATCTTTTTTCCATCCAGCTATCCCCATTTTGAGAACCCTGGATAGCACTCTTTGCGGTTTTGCAATTATTAAGAACATTTCTGCTTTTCGTAAACCTAAACTCTCATGTACTGTCAGGAGGACTGTGTTTGCATTTTCAAGAGAAGTTACTAGTAAATCTTAAGTCAGGAGGATGAAGCTGGGAAGTGGACAAGAGAGAAATCTGGGGACCTCTCTTTTTTAATCTCTGAAATAAACTTAGCTCTGTTGCATAGAATGCTGTACCTAAGAAAAGTGATATGCCATTACATAACACGAAATCTCGCCAAATAACCTAGCCACATTGCACAAAGACAGCTAACAGACATGTAGCAACACCTTCAGACATTTACTTTGTAAATTTTCTCAAAAAAAACACAAAAAACCACAACAAAGGATGATGGATTTCGGGGGTTGGAATGTTCTAGTCTATGTTAGCCCTATTCTGTAAAGCTAGCACTCAGTAGCCACAAACTCATACCAATCTGGCCAGAGTGAATGAGAAACTAAATTATTTAAACTTTCCTTGAGGAATCCATACTAGTGTATATAATTTTAATAGTGTGGTGCTCTGGTACCAGAAGAAGATTCATACCTGGGAGTAATTTATACATGTGTACGAAAACATATGTACAGGAATATTCATTGCACTATTGATTACAAAAAAATAAAAATAAAACTGAAAATGACCCAAATGTCCATGACTATGAAACAGTAAATCTATTATAATTTATCCAACAAATGGATTACTATATATCAGTCAAATGATTTATTTACAGCTACAAACAACAATATAAATAAATTTCAGAATCATAAAGGTGAATAAAAAAACTGTCATAGAAGATCATATTATAGGATACTATTTGCACAAAGGCCAAAAATAACAAAAACTCAAAGTTTGGATATAAATATATGTCAAAAATAAATAAATACATATATGTCATAAAAATAATATCCAGGAAGCACAAAAATAAAATGGTTCTTGTTCAAGAGCAATATACAAAAAGATGCAGAGATGGAGAGGCATACAGGAGGTCTCAACTCCATAGGTTATATTATTTCTTAAACTCTGTACCTGTGATATCATTTGTTTTCTCTTCCAATACAGTACAGTGGTAGCTCGAGATATGAGTTTAATTCGTTCTATTACCTTGCTCATATATCAAGTTGCTCGTATCTCAAAGCAAATTTCCCC
>JAAGEH010000012.1:51844229-51857239 GCA_011751065.1 Lasiurus cinereus | reverse complement strand
GGGGAAATTTGCTTTGAGATACGAGCAACTTGATATATGAGCAAGGTTATGGATCGAATTAAACTCGTATCTCAAGCTACCACTGTAACTTTTTACAAAGACAGATGGATGCTAGACTTATTTTGGTGATTGATCACTTTGTAATGTATGTGAATGTCGAATTGCTATGCTGTACAATGTATTCCTAAGACTAATGTAATATTGTAAGTAAACTAGAAACAAAAAATAACATTTAAAAAACACATGTGAGTTCAAACACTGAACCACCTCTAAGCCACCATCCTCTGGTCCATTCTGGCTCTTTTGCATAAATTAAGTCTTCACATCTAATGGCCTTAATGAATGCTGATGGCGAGGAACCCAGGTAAGCCTTTCTGATAATTCTTCAGGTGCTGACCTTCTCTGGGTTGAATCCCCCTTAAAAATCGGAAGAGAATTATAGCAACAATGGAGTGAGCTGGAGAGGCTGCCGGAAATCCTACCAGATGGCATAATATTCTTCAAACAGTGTTGATGGATCTCTTGTGATCATACACAGAGACAACATATGAATGAGAGAAAAATTAAGGATGTCTGTGTGAGTGTGAGAGACAAGAAAGGGGACAGGGATGAAAAAGGGAAAAAAGCATTACTGATGAGTTTGTAGTAGCTTCTAGAAAATTATGAGCCATATTGCAACAGGTATGTTATATGAATTGTATATATTTTTTAAGAATAATAACATGACAAGAGACCAAAGATAATAGCCACTCTAACTGCTACAGTCCAGAAATGTAAAGTTACAATAGGTTAGGCAAGATTTTTAAGTTATCCAGCTGGTTTAATGTCAGGACTAAGAAGAAAAATCAGTTTTCCTAAGTCAGCGTTTATTACTCTTTCCATAATCCTGTTCTACAGTGTCTAATAAACAATGTCAAGTTTTTTATTATCAACATCTAAATTTAATATGAGCAATAGGCGGCAAAGGCTTCTATAGCTTCTACATTACTTTTCCTCCATCTGTGTGAAGCTGCTAATTACCTGCTGTCAGTGAAAACAACCTTTGTAGGCAACTGAAAAAATGAATTGGAAATTCGGGTTTGAAGTCAAGTAAAAAACACAGGTGTTGCTTTGTTCAGTTAAAGCCTAACAAGAAACTCAGTGGGATGAAAGGGTAGGAGGTGGGAAAAGGAAAAGGAAAGATGACATCATTGTCATCCTCAGCTGAAATTGTCTGAAAAAGGATAAAAGTTAGAAAACAGCTTTCTAAGCACTTCCTAAAAGGGAATTTGGAGAGCTTTGGATTTGCAGGACTAAATTGTGTTCATAAAACAATTGACATTTTAGAAAAATAATTTGTGAAAAGATTTTTCATCTTCCCCTTCAAAAGGTGCAAATAGAAAAGATGATGTGTTGATTGAAGCAGGCAAGAAATTATAAAGTTAAATGATGTTTTTGTTTTGTCTTTTTGGAGAGAAGCAGGGGGATCAATTCTGTGTAATGTTAAAAGGTTAGTATTTGTCTACTGTAGAACAGTAGACTGTAATTGGCACTTCAGCTGTGCTACTGTCATTAGGACTAAAAACAAATTTGGGGTTGTTTTTCATAATGATAATTTTCTTTTCAGAAGTCTTATAAACAGTAGGCAATGTTCCCAAATTAAAATATATTGTAGACTATTGACTCTTCACTTGAACACTTACTTCTCTTATTTCAGCTTGGAATTCTATTTAATACAGGAAAACATCAGCCTTTATTTTGATTACTTATTTTGCATACTCCAAGGCAAGGAATTCTCAGGCTCTGAAGAATGTATTGCAAAGCCATGGAGAGGAGATTACTTGAAACTTCAGGAAGCTCTTTGTCCCCCTTCTCATCTCCATCATTTTTAAATCCAGGTACATTTGTAGTAGGAATTTGTTCTGTGAAACCCTGCAGCAATATTTCTCTTCATTTCCATGACAACAGCTCCCTATCAACTTCTGAAGGAACTTGCCTGTATTGTAAACAAACCTCTCTTGGCAATTGGCCTGTTTTCTTTCTCTATCTCATCTTCCATCTGTTCAAAGGCTTTGCTTCAAAAAGAAGTAGGTTGCAGGTGTGTACTTTTTCTTTCCTCAACCCCCCCCTCCCTTTTGTTTCTGAAAGAGGTCGATCTTGGAGATTAAAATTCTCTCAACTTGTGACTTTAACAACCTCACAGAGCAAGGCTGAGTACCTGTGTGTACCTGTGTTTACCTGTAAACCAATATTCGGAGCATATCAACATATAGCTTGGTTCCATTTCAGCACAAGTCCCTCGGAAATAGGAAGCTAATGCATTTTTTGAAAAAGAAAGAAAAAAAGGAACTATTTAGAGCCAGCCTAAAACGAATCAGAAATAAGATTGTTGTGGTGGTTGTTGTTTTGTGTGTGTGTGTGTGTGTGTGTGTGTGTGTGTGTGTTTCAAGATCTTTCATTAAAGACTAAAGTGCCTATTATAGAAATTGTTTCATGACAGAACTAGAACCTTACCAATAATCGAGGTGAGAAAACTTTATTTTCGTTTGAAAAAAGAAAATGTCTCTTATATGTTTAACTTGAAGTTTCATGACCTCAAAAAGGCATAAAATTTTAATCCTAAGGACTTGAAATGTAGGTCAGTTATTTGTCCACTATAACAAATTTGACATTTTTATAAGTTCATTTACTGACACTCTTAAGTCTTTTTTTAATTCACTGTCCCAGCTATTGGATCATGTGACTACTAGAGTAAACACAATTGTCTGGCATTATGCCAGATATCAAGGTTGGAAAAAAGAGTCAAGCCAAAGAAAAAAGATACATTTCCTTCATTGAAACACCAAATCTGAAGAGAGATAACTGAATAGTTATCTCTTGGCTAGAGTTTTAGAGAAGTTTGGGGCATATGAATCATAACCTCCACTGAAAAATGTTACTTTATTTACTTGTTTTGTTTGTTTTTAATTTTCCTTAAGATTCCTGAGGAGACAACAACTCACTGAAGATATCAGCAGAAGGATGTTTGATATCTCCAGAAAACCCCAGATTTGGTAAGTCAAAGGGTCTTCTCATAGATAAAAGTATTTTCATGTCTTTAACTCATTTTGCCATATGATTTAATTTGCACATGTTTATTAATCATTTAACAAATATTTATTGAGTACTTACCATGAGCCAGGCACCGTGCTCACTGCTGGAAATGCAGTGGGATCATTTCTGTCCTCCTGCAGGTTCCTGGGGGGGGGGGGGGGGAGCAGATACAGGCTTTAATAGAGTAATCACACAAACACATGTAATATTATGATATGAGAACTTTTAATAGAGGAATTTGATATTTAGTTTTTAAGGAAGACCTTGCAGAAGAGGTGAGGCTCAAGCTAAAATTTGAAGAAGACAGAAGTGAAGAGGACAAATAATCCAACATAATGTATTTTTTGTCTGTTCTTGTTATTGTGGTAATTAGCTAGTTATTAATATTAATAATAGAAAGAGAGTGAGAAGGAGGGCAAAAATTACAAGCATAGTCATCTGGGCAGCTTCACCTTCCACAGGGAACCAACTGTCCATTCCCTGCAGATCCCTCGGGGATGGGGTCCAACAAAAGGGGAGATGACACATGTGCAGTAAAGTCGGGGTGCCATAGGGAAGGTGTTTGGCTGTCCGTCGAGCCTGGGAAAAACATAATTGGCTCAAAGGGTGGGGCCACTGCAGACTCACAAATCTTGGAAGGGTAAAATCCCCAGACAAAGAATTTCCTCGCTCTTGCTTGTTCCCTCTTGCTTTCTGCTCCATGGCTTTCACCCATGCATGGACCTGTTCTCTCTCATAGCCATGTGGCCTTAAGCAGCTGCACAGCCCATGGCCATGCCCACATGCAATGGACTGCAGCTGGGAGCACAAACTAACCTAGCCAGATGCTGGCCTGGACTGTGTTTTAATATGGAACAGAAATTCTGGACAATGACTTTAATTGTAGCCCTGCTGAAGACACAGTTGGATTTTTTTTCATGGTGAAACATACAGAGATGGGATCTTGGAGAGGAAATCGCCTTGATTTTACATCATCAATAAAGCTTCCCACAAAACCCCACCTTCCCATGGGGGCCTCAGAAAATCCCTTTCCTTGCAGCACCTCAAGAACTCCACTTCCGTAGAGAACACTCCTGATTACTGGGATTTTTACTTCCATAAGAGCGGACTACACTGTCTAGTTTGCCACATTATCCTAAGGTCCTAAAACTGTGCCTGGCACAAAGTTCATCTCTCAATAAATATTTACTAAATAAATGAACTAAACTGAGTTGAACTAAATAAAGAGGAAAGGGAAGACCAATTCTGACGAGCTTTTGCAAAAGTTCTTTCACTGGAGGAACCATAGAATATGAAAAAGGCCATAAAACTCAGAAAATTGATTATCTTTGGTTTGGGGCCTCCTGGGGCATTGGTCGGCAAATTGTCGCTTGAGAGCTACATGCGGCTCTTTGGTCCCTTGAGTGTGGCTCTTCCACGACGTACCACGCGCAGGCGCGTACGTACAGTGTGATTGAAACTTCGTGGCCCATGCGCAGAAGTCGGTTTTCGGCTCTCAAAAGAAATAATCATTATATTGCTGATATTTGGCTCTGTTGATTAATGAGTTTGCCGACCACTGTCCTGGGGTATTAGAGAGGTGCTTTGAATACCTCTGTGATGAGGAAGTGGGAACCACTGACTTCTTTCCTTCTTTCTCTCAATTACTTTTTAGTGAGCAGCCAAGGTCCTAGGACTTACCTGAACTGTAATGCTTTCAAAGAAACAACTTACGTATAAACCATACTCCCTTCTCACCTAGGGACATCACCTAGGGAAATTGTGACCAATTATTGTTTTCATATTAAAATAAAAGCTGGTCTAGCATACCCACAGGGCAGTGCAGGGACAAATATATAAAGTTAAAATCTTTCCTCCTCTTCCTATTCTTCTTGTTCTCTCTCTCTGTTTCCCTCTCTCCTGAGATCTCTCCCACTCACTCCCTCTCTCCTGCTTTTCTTTTCTCTCTCCTATCCTGAAGGACTATGAGGAGCATGCTTTACTCTGAAAAATCTTAGGTACACATGTATAAATTCTAAGAAGAAGGTAGAGAGCAGACTATGTATTGGCCTTGAGTTGAGCCATTCAATATGCATCAGATATTCCCTGTGTGCCCAGGCCTCTCCTGGTCCCAACTGTGGGGAAGGACTCTCTGCATCCTGAGCAAGCATCTGCTTAATTGGAGAAACTGAAACAATATCCTCAAAAGAAGTACCAACAAGATTTCTATCATGTGAATGAATTCTGTGTGGTGTTATATATGCGTGCCCAGTGCATGAGTTAAATCAAGGAGGCTTCCTGTGATATTTAAGTTTGATTTTGAAAGAAAAGTACTGTGATCATCGGAGGACAGCAGAGAGGTAAAATAGAGAAATACTTTTCTCTGCATAATGTAAATGTTTTCAACACCTTGGGCCATTTGGGAGAAAAATCAATCATCTCCAAAGCAGAATCCTAAAATATTACCATAACTCAGGGAAAATCATAGCAAACAAGTACATATTCAGCAAAAAGAATGATTTTCCTTATTCTCTTTTTTAAAAAACAAATTATTTATTTTATTTTTTTAAATTTATCTTTATTGTTGGAAGTAATACAGATGCCTCCTCCCCTCCTTGACTTCCTTATTTCTTTTAAGGTCAAACAAGAGCCAGATACACCAAAAATATGGTAACACTTTCATTCAAAATGTTTAGTTCAACTCCTTTAGTTTATTATCTTCTTGAGTTCTATAAGAAAAGACCACCTTATTTATGAACCACACAGCAGCATACCTCTTCAAAACTAAAACTATCTCAACCTAAACTATAAATTATTAATTTTGATAGACCTTTATGTCATCCTTCCTCTGCTGTAAGAAAGAATGCAGTATTGTGGTGAATCATGAACTGTTTCTTCTAGCACACACACTTTAGACATTTAAAACATATCCCATAGGACTAAAATGTAGATGATTTTCCATGTGTAAGGCATTTCCTACCTGAAGGCACAAAAATAAATTCATACTGGCTGTGAGTTTGTGCTATGAGTATTTTCACCTCGTTTTGGATCAACACCTGCTAGTCTAGTCTTGTGTCTCTTTCACTCTCTCAGATACTATTTCACTGCTTAGAGGCCTTTGAAAGGCAACAGATAACACTCTTTGGTCCCTTGCATTTCAATAGAATAACCTGAAACTTCTTATCATAAAGGGCTAGCCAGACCATGATATGAGGGAGGGAATGGGGGTTCCCAGGTCCTAGTTCCATGTATAATTTGATTTCTTTTAAACAAATAATGGGTTAAGTTGAACTCACACTCATACCAAAATCAATTTTTTACAGCAACATCAATAACCTGCCTAGGTCCTCCAATTTTCCTCATTTCAAAACTTAGCCCTCTGTTTACATCACATCTTACGCCTACACATGAGTGACACAAACAGAAGAGGACTGGCTAGACATCAAGGCATCAAGGGCCTGGTTTCAGTGGGAGACTGCAATGAAGTTATATAAATGCACATTGACAGAACTGCTGATGAAGAGGCCTTTAAACAGCCCCTGAATTAACTAGTCCAATAGCCAATTCAGTCAGGCCAGAGAGGGCATGAAATTAGCTCACCCTGTGCACTCAGACTGTGATAAGACATTTGCAAAGCCGTTTTAAAATTAAATCACTAGTCCAGATAAAAGAGCTTTGATTTTTAAGTATTAATGAACAAGTGTGTGTGTGTGTGTGTGTGTGTGTGTGTGTGTGTGTGTGATATTTAAATAATTCCTAAGAACAGAATATTTACTTAGTATGATTTGCAAGAAACTAGTGCTTAGAAAATTAGCTGCATTGGGAACTGTGACTTACAATGCACACAGCAATCATTCACAATGCATCACAGGAACTGTAGACACTCATTCTAGGTTGAATGAATGAACGAACAAACATTATCTTCCATCCTATTCAAGTGGAGTAACTCAACAGCACAATTCTGAGATTGGCTAGTATGGATGAAGAAATAAATGCTAACCTGTAGTTTTCTCCCTTCTGAGCACACATGCAATTTGTCATGGTCAATTATATTTCTGGCACAGTGAGCCAATGGCTCTCTGAGTGGCCAGTGGAAAGTCAATTAACTTCTCTTTAATTTTATTTCTATTTTTGTAGCTGGGAAATGAAAATACAAACTGATCATCTCCCTCAGAACCAATAGGAAGCCAAAGGGGATATTGCCAGACAGAACAGTATAAGCCAATAAAATTGGATCATCAGGTAAATCCTTAGAGTCAGAAAGGGGATTGGTGGTTGCCAGGGGCTGGGGAAGGGTGGGGGGGAAGGATGATTGAGGAATGACTGCCTAATGGGCATAGAGTTCCTTTTGGGGTGATCAAATGTTTTGAAACTACAAAGAAGTAATGGTTGCACAATATTGTAAAGGTACTAAATACCACTGAATTGCACACATTAAAATGGCTAATTTTATATTGTGAATTTCAACTCAATAAAATAATTATATTATAATATTTACAGTCCTAAAGCATGTTTTTGCTAAGTCTGAGAAAAGAGTGGTGTGGTGAATGCTGTCTATCTATGTGTTTCAAAAGGATAACAATTGTTCCACAGTTTTTTAATAAACGTCTAATGAGTTTACAAAGACCAAGAATGATGAATGTTGTGATATCCTGATAAAGTTACACTGATCTGAGTCAGAACCTGAAACCAGGACACATTTTATGACTTGGTAAGACAGAATATTTCCTGCCAAGCAAGAAATTATTTATCTCCTTGAATATTTAAAACAAACAAACAAAAAAAAAACCCTCTGTAATAACCATTGTATAAAAACCACTAATGAGCAATATTAATTATGTATTGTGGTCCATTTACACATTCTCTGAAACTAAAATTTTTTTAAAATAAGTTTTGTTGTCACAAGTATATTTGAATTTCACAAATCTTGCTGTTCAATAAATCAACCAGTATTTAGTGAGTCCTGTTATGCATAGTGTATGTCCAACACTACTATTAGACTCTAAAGGGTCAAAGAAAATGCAAAACAGATCTACTATTGTAATTTACAAAGTTGGGTTTTATCAAACAGATAGTACCAAATTAAGCAAACAAATGCAACATAACTCTGCACTTATGTAACATACTTTGGCATATAGTACCCTTATAGTTGATCTGGGAAATAAGCAGAGTATGGTCATTTATTGCCATTCTATAGGATTAGAAAGCTGCAAAATCACACAGTAAATAGTTCATTCAGCTAGGACTTGAATCCAGGCTTCACACATGTAGGCCAGCACTAATTTCATAATATATAAACTAGGGGTCAGGTCCTGACCAGTTTGGCTCAGTGGATAGAGCATTGGCCTGTGGACTGAAGGGTCCCAGGTTCGATTCCAGTCAAGGGCATGCACCTTGTTTGCAGGCACATCCCCAACAGGGAGTGTGCAGGAGGCAGCTGATTAATGTTTTTCTCGTTGATGTTTCTAACTCTCTATCCCTCTCCCTTCCTCTCTATAAAAAATCGATAAAAAAAATATTTTAAACTAGGGGTCAGAAGGTCTGAGATCTAATTGTGGTTCTACCATTAATTTGCTAGGTGGCATTAAGCAAGGCCCTCAGCCTCTTAGATTTCAATATCCTCCTCTCAAATGAGATAGTTGGGGAACATTTTGTTAAATGTGCTCTTTTTGGAGTCTGCATATTCTGTTAGCAAGAACGGAAATTGCACATGCAATAGCTAACTATCCTTTCCTATCATTTTTTAAACCCAAGGGCACCTTTTATCCCATATAATAAAGAGCTAATATGCAAATTAGACTGAACAGAGAACGATCATCCGGATTACCTTCTGAACAAAGCCAGGGCTATGAGGGCGGCCAAGGTGGCCAAAGCAGCTAGGGCTGCAAGGACCAATTGAGGCAACCAGAGCTGTGAGGGCTGAGTCCCTTGTACAAATTTCATGCATCGGGCCTCTAGTCCTAATATAACTTCATTTTCAGATGCAGTAACCCACATTTTTAAATGCTCACTATGTATAGCTTGTGTTTGCGAAGCCACTTCAATTAAAGTAGCTTGACAAAGAATTTATTCAAATTCCTTAGCTTCTCAAGGTCAAACTGTTCCTATCTGTAGGTAGCATTCTTTCTTGTCTGCTATATCCTTCACTGTATATAACACTTTGGTGTGTGCAAAATGCTTTTCCATCTCTTGTCTCACTTGGCATCACTGGTACCAGGCAAAAGCTCAGACTAAACCTCACTATCTCTCTAACTAACACAGCCCTACACCCAGTCCTGTTGTTACCCTACAAGGATGTGACAGAGATAAGACAGGGTAGGAAACTTGACCCGGTGACAACCAATCAGAAGAGCTTTTGTCTGTGGATCTGACTAGGAGTGATTCATCAGCCACCAATCCCAGAGGCTTTCAATAAAAGAACAAAAGTCCACTATTACCCCAAAGGCTGTGCTTGAGTTTACTCCCTTGTGGAAAAAAAAAAAAAAGTAAGGTTAACTGTCAAGAGCAACTTCAGAATTCCCACAAAACAAAACTCAAGGGAAAAGAGTCCAAAAGGACAAGCTAAGTGTATCCCTTCTATGTCTCCACAGTTTGAGAAAGAGGATAGTCAAGTGGATGCATAATGCATAAGATGTTCCTAATGAATACCCCAACAAGCTGATTTTCTTAAATATCCACAAATTTATTGTAAAAATATAAATTGTTGAATGGCTTCAACTTCCATTCGCAGATGGAGGTTTGCCTGTGTGTCACTTCTTATTACTATACATGAGCGTACAATTTTTTTAACTTGCCGAATCCAAAGTACATTTAAAATATAAAATCATGCAAATGCTCCTTTTCCCTTATTTAAACTCTTTTTAAGTATTACCATGGAATATGGTGTTATTATACTCATATGTTTTAGAATCCAGAAAAATTCCATCCATAATTTGCACCAGGGGACACCAAGGGCCCAGAAATTATGGCCAAGTGATGTGGGCAGTTAGGTATTCCAGAAAGAATTACATAGTGAAGAGATGACCTTCTCCTTCCAGAGAAAGCCTGTAACTCAGCCTTATCTATAAGGGACTTCCAGAGTTAGAAGGGAGAATGCTAAACAGGGGAAGCAAAGAAACAAAACAAAAAGAAAACCAACTATTAAAAAAAAATTCTTCTACAATATGTTAATCCTGTATTTGGAGTCTGCTTTCACTATTTGTCAACCTTGTATTATTTCATTATTTTATCATTAGGTGCAAAATGGTGTAGTCAAAAAAGTTCTGGAAAGATGATCAGGTGATAGGAGCTCTCATTATAGCACAAGTTTTGACATTACTATTTAGATACCCCTCTACCAAGATTTTTTTTCATTTATTATACCATTCATTGTTCAATGATTATTTATTACATATGTAATATTTTCCAAATGCTGTGCTGGGTGCTGGCTCTGAATGCCTGCCATATGGAAGACTTCTTTCAACAAAGATGGTACAGGCAACTGCTTACATATAGATTTCAGTGATTTGTACTCCATGACCCTTGTTACCTTGACCATATCAGTTTGGATCAGAAATTGGCAGCTGATTGAAGCAAGGCCACTTATTGGCCTTCCAGCAGCTTGTAAAATAGCTTGTAAGAAATGCCCCAGCTTGGCTGATTTGGCTCAGTAGATAGAGCATTGGCCTGTGGATTTAAGGGTCCTGGTTTCAATTCAGGTCAAGGGCACATGCCCAGGTTGCAGGTTTGATTCCCAAGAGGGGGAGTGCAGGAGGCAGCCGATCAATGATTCTCTCTCATCATTGATGTTTCTATCGCTCTCTCCCTCTCTCTTCCTTTCTAAAATCAATAAAAAAATATTTTTTAAATGCCCAAATGCTTCTCTATACCAGATAATAACCAACTGAACCATTCAAAGAATCTCTAAAGGGTTTAAATTTCAAATATACAGAGAGGAGAGCAGACAGTAGAGTTTAGTAGATATAAGAACAACAGAGATACAACCATATGTTCAAGCCATGAGACAGTAGAAGTCATACCTAAATATACACGGTGAGTGAAGGAGAGACTGCAGAATTGGTAGCAAAGGAAGTAGGAATCTTTTCCAAGAAGAAAAGATTCATCAATATAATCAATAAGTGTTTATTGTGCACTTCCTATACATGAAAATACAAATGATAGAAAGCAGAATTCCTGTACTAATGGAACCTATTATAAGAGCCAGATGTTAATCAAATAATCACACTAACTATGATAAGTGCTTGGAAGATAAAATCACAGGGAGCTAAAAGATGCAATGAGGAGGGAAAGATGATTTGGTATGTAGGAGGAGTACTCAGTGAAGATAGCTTGGGGAAAGGAGATTTAAAAAAAATGAATAGCAATTAAGTGGGCAAAAGTAATGTGGGAAGAGCCATGATATCATGGAGACATTGGGAGAGTAAGGGGCAGAGAAGATCAAGATTAATGTAGAGTTAGAGAGAGGCCAGATCATATTAGGCCTTGTAGGCCCTTTTAATGATTTGGATCTTAATCCCAAGAGCTGCAGGAAGCCAGCAAAGGATTCCAAAAGGGAGAGACAAGTGGAGATGTGCATTTAAACTGACAACTATGGGAATTAATGAAGGGCTTATAGTGGAAGGACCAGTTCAAAAGATCTGCAGGAGTCAGGGGAGAGATGGTAACAGCTTGGGCCAGGGGGCTGGACAGTATCCTGAACATGCAGGGCTTCAGGGTGGAAAACAGATTTAACTTATCTCTGCATCCCTAAGGTATGGCACCATTCTGGCACCTTAGTAAATACTCAGAAAATGGTTGTTGAATGAATGGAGATCAATTCTCCAAAGTCAGTGGTCAGTAATAATTAAACTTTCCCCTTTCACAATAAATCTACCCTAAATGACAGATATCCAATGGCAGAATAATATGTACTATGTGTTACTCAGAAAAGATATTTGAGGGTAACAGAAACTTAAGGCATCCTAAAATACCCCATTAAATGTACCTATGCCCAAGATGCAGACTAGAATAGAAGTTAAGATCATAGATTCTGGAGTCAAAGTGCCCAAATTCATCTCCCAATTCACCCATTTCTCATTGTGTTAAACCAGATTCTCTTTCTCCATTTGTTTATTTGTATAAGGGAAATATTAATAATATTAATATTTATATTCAAGAATTATTGTGACTTAAATATGCTAATCATTTATCATGAGGCTTGACAAATAGAAAGCACTCTATAAACATTTTTTATTATTATTAATTAATTAAACTCACCTGAGCTTCTCAGAAAAAAAGTACTATCTTTTATTGGAAGATAGGGCCTACAACATGTTAGGTACTCAATAAACTAACTACTGCTGTTAACTAATCCATAATCCTAAATTTGAAGATTCCATTTCAGCATGTTTGTTTCAGAGCCATCTTCCTCTGCCCTCCTCCCCACCAGGTCTCCTAACATCTTTGTATTCTGAAAACAAAACAAAAAAACAAACATTCTTCTCACCCTGTAATTATCGGCCTTTCCATCACCTTCCTCTCTTCCTGTTCCAAAATAAATTATTCAATCTGCTTATTTCCTCCCCCCCCACACAAATCCTGCCATTTCAAAGTTAATTGCTTCTCTTTCCATTACACACCTGCCTTGCTTTAGTTTGTCTATTAACTTCACTTTCTTGTAAGTAGATTATATCTATTCAACTTGCCTCCTTTCCCTTATTAATGAACTTCCTAGCCCTGGCATCAGTTGAGAGTTATCCTTCTTCCATCCAGGCTTCTTAAACCAGTCTCCAAATTCTTTGCTGCTTAGGTGATCACTTTTGGCATCTTCCCCGCTAATTCACCTTTGTTAAGCAACTCTTGTCTCTGAAAACATCCCTTTCTTAAAGAATGCAGGAGGCAATTATTGCTCCAAACAATTTTTAACTGATCTTTCTTTTTTTTAATATATATATATATATATATATTTTTTTTTTTATAGA
>JAAGEH010000012.1:51743808-51844129 GCA_011751065.1 Lasiurus cinereus | reverse complement strand
CCCAGGCATGCCCCAACCCCCCAGTGTCTATGTTCATTGGTTTTGCTTATATGCATGCATACAAGTCCTTTGATTGATCTCTTATCACCTAACTTTAATCTTCCTGCTGTAATTTCACAGTCTGTTAGAAGCTTTACTGTCTCTGTATCTATCCTTTTGTTCATCAGTTTATAATGTTCTTTATTATCCCCCAATGAGTGCGATCATGTGATGCTTCTCCTTCATTGACTGGCTTATTTCACTAAGCATAAGGCTCTCCAGTTCCAACCAGGTTGCTGAAAATGGTAAGAGTTCCTTCTTTTTAATGGCAGCATAGAATTCCATTGTATAGATGTACCACAGTTTTCTGATCCATTCATCTGCTGACGGGCACCTAGGCTGTTTCCAAATTGTGGCTATTGTAAATTGTGCTGCTATGAACATAGGGGTACATAAATCCTTTCTGATTGGTGTTTGTGATTTCTTAGGATAAATTCCTAAGAGTGGGATTACAGGGTCAAATGGGAGATCCACTTTTAGTTTTTTAAGAAAACTCCATACTGTTCTCCACAGTGGCCTGATCTTTCTTTTGAATTGTTTTTATTTTCTCATCCCTTTGAGTGGCTAGTAATATGCATCTTCCCAGCTAGAATTGCATATTGTCTCTCTCTCTGGCAGGTAAAGAGAGAGAGAGAGAATAGCCACACCTTCAGGCACTCTTCCAAAAGGAATCAAATGAAAGTCCACCCAGTTCTATCCCTCTGAGCATAGGCCAATTTCCTTCAGGAAGATTAATTCTGCCTTTTCCAATTTTTATGCTCCACCAGCATTCTTCGCCTTCCATATCTTACTACTGTATAAGTTGATTGTTCTTCTTATTTGTATTGTTAACACTGATTCTATCTACTTATTCTGGACCTAGTTTCATGGCTCATTGCAAACTATTCATCTCACTACCCACCCTATTTATTCACCATTCCCCCATCTTAGAATTTCTTTACACAATTCTTAAACAAGATCTTTGGGATTTTGATTATTCTGGGTGTGTTTTTCTATAGGAATCCCTTGTTTTGTTTTATTTTTAACTCTTACCGGTACTTCTCTAGGGGAGGTTACTGTGGAGGGCAGCATTTTCAGGGCTCTGTGTTTTGTTTGGCTGCATTTCTGTCTTCACTCCTAAGGGATCGGCTCAGTTAGTCACTCAATTTAGCATCATATTCGTCTCCTTATTCACAGCTGAGTCAGTAGAGAAGAAGGGCTACTGGGTTGAGAATTAAAGAATCTTAAGACAGAGAATATTAATCTGACCAATTTCCTCTCCAACAATCTTTTTTACTACATTTGAATATTTCAAGTGATAAGAAGCTCACTACTGTATAGGTAATCCCTTATACTTTTAGACATTCTTGTGTTGAACAAAATATTTCCTAATCATTAAATGCAACCCACCTTAGTGTGATTTTGACACATATGTACTACTTTTGCTCTTTGAGATTCAATGCAATACATTTACCCACTATTTCCCATTAAGTTATTTAAGTATTTAACAATAGGTCTCCTAAATCCTGGACTACTGCTATTTTCCAGGACAATTATCCCAAACTTCTCCAACCATTAACCAAGTGTCTTGACTTCCATCTCCCTTACACTCCCCTGTAGAGTCTTTACATGCCAATGTCCCTTCTAATCTCTTCTGTCCTGAAATCAAGTATAGTGCTCCCCAAGGATCTGACCAGCTCAGAGCACAGTGCAAGCATTACTATTTTGTTATATTAATTAATCTAACATGGCATTAGCTTTTGAACACCCTTATGTTATAGTGACTCATAAAGTATTTTATTCCTAATTTTGATATGAATTATCCCCGAATCCAATGTTCTTTTTCTAGAATAGCACAGCTAATTTTTGGAACCTCAGTGTAAGGCTTTGCTCTTAGGATTATTAAACTACATTTTGTGAATTTGGAGTCATCTTTTTTAACTCATTTCTTTTTAAATTTCAGCTCTAGTATTCAGTATAGTTTTTCTGCCTTCACTTTACTTTGGCTAAAGTTTGGTAACTACTTCTTCTGTATTATGATGAAAATCACCAGCAAAATGTCCGCAGAGTTGGAGCCAAGAATACAAACCAGAGAGCCCCACTTGCAGTTGATATCAATGAAACAAGTAACTCTCTTTAGGCCCACTACTATTCAGGAGCTACATGGAACACATAGTACTGCATATTTCTTCAAGTGGTTCCATCCACATCATGATGATGAGAGCAGCTAACATATATTGTGAGTCTATTTGTGCTAGGAGTTTTTCTAAGAGGTTTATATGCATTAATTCATTTAATCTTTGAAATAACTATGAAGTAAGTCACATAGTGATTAAGATGCTTGGTCAGACAGAGGTAACATGGGATTTCAACTTAGCTCTTCTCAAAGACTCCAGAGCCTGTACTCTTAAGCCTTCATTGAGATTGTCAAATGACATCAGGAATACAAAATTTTTATGCATCTCTTGATCAACCAACCTAGTGCTTTCCAAAATAAGAAATGTAGCAAGTGTACTACAGATTGTAAGTGAAAGTGCATGTAGCTTTTAGTGATCACAGCTTCTAAGTCCTCACAAACCATGTCCTCAGTAACCCAGAATTATCATTTTACCAGGAGTAGAACCCAAGTTCATATTATGACATCAGGATATATATTTGTTCCATCTTCACATGTTCCACAAGACATGTATAGTCCAGCTATCCTCACCATCATTGACCATGATTCAGAGATCATATATTCTTGGATACCCTCAGAAATAATAGATGAATTTGAGTATTTAACCTATCACTCTTTTAATCAGCCCATCTTTCTTGAGCTTTAGTTCTCTCTTAACTTTGACAGCTGTGATCATCAGCTGAAAATATACCCAAGTTGTTTTTTGTTTTGTTTTGTTTTGCTTTTTGAGAAAAAAATAGAAGTTGAATGTTTCTAGTCTCCTGCTTTTATCTTAAAAACCTTATAGTATCTGTTTACTCATTGTGAGCCTTTCTCTATTTTCCTGGGGATTATAGTGAAGAACACCAATGTCACAGGATAACCTTTCTGCTCAAAATATGGCTCAAGGGAAGATTGTATCAAGACATGTAGCATGCTAGGATATTTCAAGAACAGAATATAGTTCTACCCAAATATCTGCTTTCACAAGCCCTGTAAGGAAAAAACAATGAAGTATGTAGCCCAGCTGCATTGACACAGTTTACACCAAACAGGCTAACTAGAATGGGTATGGCCAGAGCAATCAGACCCAATGGACAGTGATATAGAGCCCAAGGGAGTCAGAGAAGTTGAGGGTTCATAGTCACTGGCAAAGGAAACAATGGGAACTAAAGAAAGAAGGAAATATGAGAAGATAAGGACCAAAAAAAGAGGAGATTTGGGGAGAAAGGGATCTCTGTGGGCTGGGGTAATTAGCATGGGTCATGGGTATCTTTTAACGGTCAGCTAGCTTACCTTTCCAGCCTCAGCATCTCACATTTTCCTCCCATGACCCAAGTGAACACCATACCCAAATGTTGCCCCCAGCTGAGCATCCTGGGCAGCAGCACATCATGGGGACATCATGACCCCTTGTCCTTGTTCACAATGAAAGA
The DNA here is from genome assembly GCA_011751065.1 of Lasiurus cinereus. Classification (NCBI taxonomy): domain Eukaryota; kingdom Metazoa; phylum Chordata; class Mammalia; order Chiroptera; family Vespertilionidae; genus Lasiurus; species Lasiurus cinereus. The sequence continues at coordinate 51,840,520 of JAAGEH010000012.1, read as the reverse complement.
AGATTAAACAAGTAGAGTGCTTGGTGCTGTGCCTGGAATATAGTATTTGCATGGCCTTTAATATTAGTTGTTCTTTGTGGTTCAGTGACACTCAACAGAAGGAAAAAGTCACTTTTGAGATGCAGACCAACTTTAAGAGCCTTGCAGAAAAATGGCTGGGATGTAAAAATCCAAGATTGACCTTGGAATGACCTTAAGCAGTGGTATGAGTACATAGACAAAGCTAAGTTACACAGCCTGGCTAAAGCTCTTTGACATTATTTCATGTTATGTATATTCTAAAAATACACCTCTATGAAACATTGACTATAAACATACATTTGATCCAGGATAGAGGCAAAGACATCTTCCATTACCATGCTCCCCAACACATTTCCAAAGAAAATTTCCAGAAAAAAAATTATAAAAAAATATATTTTTTTAAAAAAGCAAACTCTTTTGAAAAAGAACTGGAGTGGCGGGAATCTAGCTCTACAGGTTATTCATTGAACTTAACCTCTTGAACAGCTGTCAATGAGAAAATATATTGCTCAGGGCTTAGGGAAAAGTATTGAGCAGAGCGTTGTTCACATACTGCTACTAAAACAACAGAAGTCGTTTTTGTCTCTAGATGTTTCAGAACAAGTTGAATCCAAAAGAAATAAAAAAGGGGGGAACGTTTTTCTTGGCTACTTTTCTTGTGGCTCTGAGCATCCTTGCTTGGTGGGGGTAGAATCACGTGATGATCTTTTTGAGATGGAGAACATGGGAATAGCCGTTTCTCAGACTGAGCTTGCAATGTATAAATTCCAGCCAAGCCAGAATCTATTCTCCCTCTCCAAAACTGTTGCCAGGCATTAACACCAAAAGAATTATACTGCATAGACTTTTTAAAGAAATCAATTACAAACCTTTTTCATTAGCCCAAAAAGTTCAGCCACTAGTAATATTTTTTTGTCAAACATATATTAAGACCCAGAGTTGCTCTGAATAGTGTTTACAGGTCAAGCTTCTTTATCCACCAAGGTAGAATATGATGAGTGAAACACAAGTTTTCACAATACGCCACATTTTTTCTCATGCTTCCTCTGTGAGGGATTGTGAATGCTAAAGATCAGTGATGGGGACCAGCAGCCAAAACAGAATTCGGGGCCATTCTTACTGACAGCATTGTGGAGTTACTAAGGGAACTGCAAGATGAAGCTTTTAGCTTTTTTTCAGGGTCTAGGAGAAAATATTTAGAAGTAGATTGTGCTCGGTAAAAGTTTTGTTAGCTTCAAAATCAAGAGTGTCATGATGCAATTAGGCTGCAGGAAAAAAATTGCATCTTGAGATCCCTAAAGGATGAAGCTGAATTTTCAAATCCACTGATCAGAAAGGGAAACTGCTTTAGAGACATCAGGTTTGTGAAGAATTGTACTATGTACAAGGTTATCCCACATTCTTTTAATTTATCAAGTTTCTGACAACTACTGGTACCTAGAAAATTTGGCCAAGGTGGTAAAAATGACTAGCTATAACAGGTTTCCATATATGGTAATTCCAGTTCATATGCAATATTGGACCAATGTTAGTAGAACAGTTCCTAGATCTTCTGTGTGAAATCATTTTATATCTCAAGAGAAGGAAAAACAGAGATGACATCCTTTGATTAGGAATGAAGAACTCACACCTTCTCAGTTCTCTCCATATGCTAAGGAGTTTGTATACAAAAATATAATACCCAAACTTTCCCTGAGATTCTTTTCAAGAAAAACTAATAAGCACCTAAAACTGAACATGTCTGAAGCTAACTTCATCACGTTTCCTGCCTATTCTGCTCTGCTTCTTTTGTCCTCAGTAGAGATCACTCAGTTTATCCAAGCTACACAACTCTTTCTTCCTGAACTCAATGTATCCAGTTCTCACCAAGTCCACAGGCTTTCACCATTGAGTCAAACTGGCCAGGGCAGAAAAATCCTTATTTTATGTGAAAGGAGGACTTAAAGGACTTCGGAGACAGTTAAACTAGATTGGAATGTTCAACATACTTTTTTACCAGTCCCTCAACGTGGGGGGGGGGGGGGGGATAGGGAAAGAAACAATCTAGTCTTTAAAATGTGCTTAATAGCCGAAACCGGTTTGGCTCAGTGGACTGAAAGGTCCCAGGTTCGATTCCAGTCAAGGGCATGTACATTGGTTGCGGGCACATCCCCAGTAGAGGACATGCAGGAGCCAGCTAATCAATGTCTCTCTCTCTCATCGATGTTTCTGGCTTTCTATCCCTTTCCCTTCCTCTCTGTGAAAAATCAATAAAATATATTTTACAAAAAATAAAAATAAATAAAATGGCTTTAGTAGTCTGGAACTGTTGATTGTAGAGGATTCAATTGACATGGAGAAGAGAGGAAATGAGAAGAAATATGGGTATAATCACAATAATCGGCAGAATGCCTAATTTGGATATCAGATCTCAGAAAAATCCTCTGACCTACAGGGATATAGGCATTAGGATGATGGCCTTATTGTGATAGGCAAAACCTCCAGTTGTGACAGAGGCCTGATCATGGCATCTATCAGGCATCAGACTCAAGTCAGTTCTAAGGCCCAGAGCAGTGTGAATAAAAAGAAAATCTGGCCCTGACCAGTTTGACTCAGTGGATAGGACGTTGGCCTGCAGACTGAAGTGTCTCGAGTTCGAATCCAGTTAGGGGCATGTACCTTAGTTGCAGGCACATCCTCAGTAGGGGGTGTGCAGGAGGCAGCTGATCAATGTTTCTCTCTCATCAATGTTTCTACTTCTCTATCTATCTCCCTTTCTCTCTGTAAAACATCAATAAAATATATATATTTTTAAAAGTAAGTCTGGGTGGACCTCAGGTATAGCCTTCATTTTACTACTATGCAATTATACTGTGTCCTTTACCCTGGTAGAAAGGAAACCCTGGGACTTCTGGATACTCAGATCTACAATCTCAGAATGAAACTTGTCATGGGTTCACTTGGCAGTCTTTCTTTTGACCAGGTGTAAATTCTCTGATCTCCTTGCAGTGGGTATAATGAAACTCAAATAAATCCTATTAATTATTCCCCGTGTTTCTCAGTATGAAGATGAAATGGACATCCTCAATAACTGCCAGAATCCCCATAATGGCCATTAGTCCTTGAAGTAATAGTTTAGTGGAATTCATTGGTTCAACTCCTCTCTACTCTGGGGGGAAACTGGAGAGATTGGTACAATTAGAAAGCCTCTAAATGTTGCTTCTTAATACCATATAACCTATTTTTCAGGTTATCACTGAATTTCCCATTCTGGCCTGGCCTAGAGGTGATAGAGGCAGACACTAGGTGAAAGGGGAGTACTGTGGAATAGAAGTCTTTTTCAGGGGTATCCTGAAAAAATGGATATTTTATTCTCTACTTTGCCTACAAAAGCAAGTCCAAGGGCATGAACTCATTTAATTTCCTAAAAATGACTACTGATCTGTCTCCACAGTCAAGAACTTGAAAAAAAGAATATTGGGATTTGGCAATGAGAAACTTTGAGAAAGGGGTATGTATGTTAATGCACATCTCAGAATGGGTCCAGGCCTGAAAATATGCTACATCATGACAAGTGTCTACTCTCAATGCAGAAGGAGGTCTGGCTAATATAGAATAACCAGGTATTAATGTACTGATTTCCTTTTACCTTACAGTGGATGTAGTAAGACTCTGACCCCTCCTGTGGACATTTCCCCAGTTTCTCCATGTGGACAGGACAGTCCATTTAGTGGATATTGATCATAATCTTTTCCTAAGCAGCCAATACCTTGAGAGTCATAAAGAAGGAGGCCATACAAGGCTCTACCACATAAAACCCCATCACTGAGGCTGTAAAAGGTACTTCTATAACTACGTGCCAAATTTGACACCAATAAAGTGATTGAGATCCTCTGCCATAGTTCAAGAAAACCAGTCAGAAATCAACCAGTGGCAAGTTCATTTTTCTGAACCCCTAAATTGCAACAATTTGTCCTTGTTGAAATAGAGACTAATTTTTCATGTTAGGATATTGGAAAGCCTTCTTTCTCTTTACTTCATCCTAGTGGATCTAGAGAATATATAATCAATGGCTAAATTGAACTGTTATTCTATATGATGAAAAAATAATAAAATTCCATGATAGAAGCAGAATGAATATGATCTTTGCTTCAATGAGCATCTGATGACATTAGAGAGAGAAAACTAACACAAGGAAAAAAATTACAATAAATATGTATAAAGCTGCAGGAAGGACTCTGATAAATAATTGCTTCCAAAAGGAGAGCTTACTGAGGGCCTGAGAACTCTACAAAGGAATGTAAGCAGGTGCACCAATATGAGCTCAATGGAGTTGGATAGAATGGGCAAATGAATGTGCAAGCATGCCATGGGCAGTTGCAAAAAGATATTTACAGGAAGAAATGAGGAGAACATCTCAGCAAGTGTGCATAGAACCAAACATTGGGATGTCTATTTTCTATCTGGGGACTCAACTCTAAGGCCCAGAGTGCCCCTGTTCTTTCTTTGTGCAAGAAGTATATTTCTAAAATTATGTCTGAAACATTCTTTTAATATGTTTCAAAAGAGCACCATTTTCTGCATTTTAATACCATATAATCTATTTTTAAGTCCTCCAGATTCCTAAGAAAAATGCCTTGTCACTCTTAGTTGCTAAAACTCTTTCATGAAGAGTCTTTATTTAAACCTGTAAAATATGCAGAAGAACAAACAACAGTGTTCCATCACATTTCCTTTCATCCAAAGTTCTCCAAGCATTTAGAAAATGTCAATTGTATCTCTTATTAGTTGTAATATAATATTTGACTCTACCATCATGTTTTGTTTTACCGGTGAAAATAAAGTAGAGAGCAATATAACCATTGACCCAAGTAAGTAAGTTCCCAGGATTCAGGCCAAGAGCCAATACATCACTCATAAACCAGGACATGCAAAAAAAAAAAAAAAAGCTAAGGATATAGGCCTTCCAGATCAAAAGAAGGAGATTCTAAGTCTCCTTCTGAAAATATAAAAGACTCATTTAATATTTTTGTCATCTGTGAAATAGGGATAATATATTTGAATGACTGTGGGATATGTGTTCCTCACTTACACACCTTGAGCAAGGGAAGAAAATAAATCTTTCCTATATTTCCAAATTATTTTTCTTTTGCCCATAAGATATATTTTCCTCAAATAAAAAATGAGCTGCATTTGGAGAATTGAAAAAATGGCGGCAGAATAGAAAGATGTGTCCCGATCCTTGTCCCAGAGCAGATAGAAATAACAGCTGAGGGTTGCACAGCAAGTGTTTGTTGGTGAGTTGAGGGACAGCTGTACTCCAGGAGCTGGTGGGGGACTGCTGGACAGGCATTTCCTGACTGGACAGCCCCCACACTGCCAGGTTCCCTCCCAGATCGACTGGCTTGGACCCAGAGACTATGTCATGTTGAAGGGGAAAGTGGATGTTAGCAGAAGCCAGAAAATATACAACTATGGCAACCACTGAATAGCTGAGAAACCCAGAACACCAGTCCTCAATTGGCACAAACACATGGATTCAGAGAAGTCCTACACTCCACCACAGAAAGGAGAGAGAGAACTACTTAACCATACACCAGGAGAAGAGAGACCATGGGGAAATGAAGAAATAGCATGCATATAAAAGAAAAGCAGGCATCACCAGAAAAGGAAGTAAACAAAATGGAGGCAAGCAACCTGCCAGAGAAAGAATTAAGAGAAATGGTCATAAGGTGGCTGAAAAAAATAGAGGACAAATTCAACAATATGAGTAAGAACAAAGAGGAAATGAAGAAGAACCAAGAAGAAATTTTAAAAAAATGACATTGCTGCTGTAAAGAACTCAATAGAAAGCATCAAGAGTAGACTAGAAGAAGCAAAGGACCACATCAGTGAGCTGGAAGACAAGGTAGGAAAAAATACCCAAGTAGAGCAACTTATAGAAAAAATAGAAATAAAAAGCAGGAGGAGAGTCTAAGGGAAATTTGGGACAACATGAAACAAAACAACATACACATACTAGGAGTTCAAAAAAGCGAGGAAACTGAACAAGAAATAGAAAACCTATTTGAAGAAATAAGTACAGAGAACTTCCCTGATATAGGGAAGAAAAAACCCACACAAATCCAAGAAACTTACAGAGTCCCAAGCAAAATGAACCCCAAAAGACTGATGCCAGTCACATTATAATTAAATTGGCAAACACCAATGACAAAGTAAGAATCTTAAAAGTGGCCAGAGAGAAACAGAAAGTTACCTACAAAGGAAGGAAACCCCTTAAGACTAGCTAAACAAAAACTCAGCAGGCCAGAAGGGAATGGAATGAAATATACAAAGTCATGCAAAAGAAGGGTCTGAATCCAAGAATACTGTACCTTGCAAAGCTTTCAATCAAAATTGAAGGTGAAATCAGAAACTTCACAGACAAAAGAGGACTAAGGGAATATATTACCACCAAACCAGCAATGCAAGAAATGCTAAAGAGTCTGCTATAACAAAAAAGGAAGAAATAGGAAGCAAAGAAGGAACACAGGGGTAAATAAAAATGGCGACAAATAATAATTTAAAAGTAAATGGATTAAATGCACCAATCAAAAGACATAGGGCAATGGACTGGATAAGAAAACAAGAAACCCACCTCAGAAGAAAAAATGCACACAGACTGAGAGTAAAAGGATGGAAGATGGTTTTTCAGGCAAATGGAAATGAAAAAAAAAAAGCTGGGATAGCAATACTTATATCTGACAAATTATATCTCAAAGTGAAGGACATAACAAGAGATAAGGAAGGCCACTTCATAGTACTAAAGGGAACAATCCAACAAGAAGAAATAACTCTGGTAAACATATATGCACCCAATATTGGAACACCCAAATACATTTAAAAAAAAAATCCTGGAGGATATCAAGGGAGAGATTGACAGCAATACAATCATAGTAGGAGACTTTAATACCCCATTATCACCATTGGACAAATCCTTTAAACAAAAAATCAACAAAGAAACATCAATCCTAAATGAATCACTAGACCAGATGGAATTAATTGACATCTTCAGAACCTTTCACCCCAAAGACACAGAAAATATATTCTTCTCAAGTGCACATGGGTCATTTACAAAGATAGACCATATGTTGGGTCATAGGCAAAGACTCTTCAAATTCAAGAAGATAGAAATCATAGCAAGCATCTTCTCAGATCACAGTGGCATAAAACTGGAAATCAACTACAATAAAAGCAATCCAAAGAAATCAAACACATGGAAACTAAACAGCATGCTATTAAACAATGACTGGGTTATCAGAGAGACAAGTAAGAAATAAAAATCATCATGGCAACAAATGATAATGAAAATATAACAATCCAAAATCTATGGGACACAGCAAAAGCAATCTTGAAAAGGAAATTCATAGCTCTACAAGCCTACTGCAAAAAAAAAAAACAAGAAAAAAATGATAATAAATTATCTAACCCCATGGTCAGCAAACTGTGGCTTGCAAGCCACTTTAGGCTCTCTGGCCCCGTGAGTGTGGCTCTTCCACAAAATTCTATAGCCTAGGCAAGACTATTTTGAAGAAGTGGCATTAGAAGAAGTTTACATTTAAAAAATTTGCCTCTTAAAAGAAATTTCAATTGTTGTACTATTGATATTTGGCTCTATTGACTAGAGTTTGCTGACCACTGACCTACCGCTACAACTCAAAGAGTTAGAAAGAGAGCAATAAGAAAAGTCCAGTGTAAGCAGATGGAAGGGAATAATAAAGATGAGAGCAGAGATAAACTACATTGAGATCAAAGAATCAATATAAAAGATCAATGAAACCAAGAGCTGGTTCTTTGAAAGGATAAACAAGATTGATGAACCTCTAGCCAGGCTCATCAGGAAGCAAAGAGAGAGGACCCAAATAAACAAAATAAGAAAGGAAAGAGGTGAAACAACAACAAACCCCACTGAAATACAAAGGGTGCATTATTAAAAAATACTATGAAAAACTCTATTCCAACCAACTGGACAACCTGGAGGAAATGGACATATTCCTAGAAAAATATAACCTTCCAAAACTCAATCAGGAAGAATCAACACATCTCAATAGCCCCATAACTATGGAAGAAATTAAAGCAGTCATCCAGCAAACGAAAGCTCTGGAACAGACGACTTTACATGGGAGTTTTACCAAACATTCAAGGTAGCACTAAAATCTATCCTCCTCAGACTATTCAAAAAATTTCAAGAGGAAGGAACACTTACAAGCACCTTCTATGAAGCATCATCCTAATACCAAAACCAGATAAAGACAATACAATGAAAGAGAATTATGGGCCAATATCCCTCATGAACATAGATGGCAAAATCCTCAACAAAATTCTAGCAAATCAGATCCAGCAGTACATCAGAAAGAACATACACCATGTCCAAATAGGATTTATCCCAGGAATGCAAGGATGGTACAATATCTGCAAATCAATAAATATGATACATCACATAAACAAATTGAGAGATAAAAATCACATAATCATATCAATTGATGCAGAAAAAGTATTTTACAAAATCCAACACCCTTTCTTGATAAAAATTCTCAACAAGGTGTGAATAGAAGGATCATACCTCAACATAATAAAAGCTAATATCTTACTCAATGGGCAAAAACTAAACCATTTCCCCTAAGAACAGGAACAAGACAGGGATGCCCACTCTCACCACTCCTGTTCCACATAGTACTGGAAGTATTAGCCATTGCAATTAGACAAGAAGAAGAAATAAAAGGCATCAAAATTGGAAAAGGAGTAAAGCTGTCCTCATTTGCAGATGACATGATATTGTACATAAAAAACCCGAGAGACTCCATCAAAAAACTGATAGACTTAATAAATGAATTCATCAAGGTAGCAGGATACAAAATTAACACCAAGAAATCTATGGCATTTCTATACACCAATAGTGAACTTACAGAAAGAGAGACTAAAAAAGCAATTCTATTTACCATCACACCAAAAAAAATAAGATGCCTAGGAATAAACTTAAATGAGGAGGTAAAAGACCTATATGCGGAAAACTACAGAACACTGAAAAAGGAGATAGAGGAAGACATAAACAGATGGAAGAACATACCATGTTCATGGATTGGTAGAATCGACATCATTAAAATATCCATACTACCCAAAGCAATCTACATATTCAATGAAATCCCCATTAAAATATCAATGGCATATTTCCACAATCTAGAACAAACTCTCCAAAAATTCATCTGGAATAAAAACAAACAAAAACACACAAACAAACAAACAAAAAACCCTAAATAGCCACAGCCATCCTGAGAAAGAAGAACAAAATAGGTGGGATCTCAATACTAGATTTCAAGTTGTATTACAAAGTCACTGTTCTCAAAACAGCCTAGTACTGGCACAAGAACAGACATACAGACCAATGGAATAGAATAGAGAATCCAGATATTGATCCTAACCACTATGCTCAATTAATATGTGACAAAGGAGGCATGAACATACAATGGAGTCAAGACAGTCTCTTCAATAAATGGTTTTGAGAAAATAAGACAGGTACATGCAAAAAAAATGAAACTAGAACATCAACTTACACCATACACAAAAATAAACTCAAAATGGATACGTAAGACAGGAAACCATAAAAATACTAGAGTCATCCACAGGCAGAGAAATCTCAGACATATGCTGAAGCAGTTTCTTCACCAATACTGCTCCTAGGGCAATGGAAGCTAAAGAGAAAATAAACAAATAAATAATAAAAAAGTAAATATCAAAATAAAAAGATTTTTCAGAGCAAAAGAAATCATCAACAAAACAACAAGAAAACCCACTGTATGAGAGAACATACTTGTAAATATTATTACTGATAAAGGTTTAATCTCCAATATCTACAGGTAACTTATACAACTTAATAAAAGGAAGATAAATGATCCAGTAAAAATATGAGCAACGGGCCTAAGTAGAATCTTTTCAAAAGAAGACAGAAGGAAGGCCAAGATACATTTTAAAACATGCTCAAAGTCACTAATTATCCAAGAGATGAAAATCAAAATGACAATGCAGTACCATCTCACACCTGTCAGAATGGCAGTCATCAACAAATCAACAAATGACAAGTGCTGGCAAGGATGTGGAGAAAAAAGAACCCTCATGCACTGCTGGTGTGAATGCAGACTGGTGGAGAACAGTATGGAGTTTCCTCAAAAAACTAAAAATAGAGCTCCCATTTGACTCAGTAATCCCATTACTAGGGAATATATTCAAAGAAACTAGAAATACCAATCAGAAAGGATATATGCACCCCTATGTTCATAGCATCACAATTCACCATAGCTAAGATTTGGAAACAGCCTAAATGCCCATAAGCAGATGAGTGGATTAGAAAACTATAGTACATCTACACAATGGAATACTACTCTGCTATAAAAAAGAAGGAATTCTTACCATTTGCAGCAGCATCAATGGACTGACCTGGAGAGCATTATGTTGAGTGAAATAAGTCAGGCAATGAAAGAAAAATATCACATGATCTCATTCATTTATAGAAAATAAAGAACATTATAATCTGATGAATACAAAGATAGATACAGAGGCAATAAAGTACCAAACAGACTGTCAAATTACAGCGGGAAGGCTGGGGAGTGTTGGGAAGGGAGGGAAATAGATCAACCAAAGGACTTGTATGCATGCATATAAGCACACCAATGGACACAAGACACTGGGATAGGGGGGTAATGAGGGCACAGGACTGGGGTTAGGGGAGGCTGGGGAAAGGTCAATGTGGGGAAAAAAAGAAAATATATGTACTAATATATATAATACTTTAAACAATAAATATATATATATATATATATATATATAGAGAGAGAGAGAGAGAGAGAGAGAGAGAGAGAGAGAGAGAGAGAGAAACATCAATGGTGAGAGAATCATTGATTGGCTGCCTCCTGCATGCCCCACACTGAGAGTCTAGCCCATAGCCCAGACATATGCCCTAAGGAGGAATTTAACCATGACCTCCTGGTTCATAAGTTGATGTTCAACCACTGAGCCACATGGGCTAGGTTGTCTATAATTCTAAATCAGCTCCCACCCTCTAATTTCCAGGAGTATTGATAGGGGACTTACAGCCCCAGCTTTTCCACATAAAGGCTTCCCTGAGCATTGGAATCCAGCTTTGTTTACTGAGCTTCCTTTAATTTCTTAAACAGCATTTTACACTTGGCACTAGGCAGTAGGGTAGATAGACTTTAAGCTATAGCAGCATTTCCTCCCAGCAATTACAGTGTTAAATTATGAGAAAACAAGGTCTTTTTAAATAAAGACCTCTACACAAGTGACCACTTAATTAAGGGCCATCAAATCCCTTGATGCCTTGGCTAATTAACCGATCCCCTTTTGTGACCTAAAATAAGCCATCTAATCCAAAACATGAGATTTTTTCCTAGGCCAATGAAGACACAATTTGTCACTCAGGTCATTTAGTGCCACATCTTGCCATAAATCTCCCTGATGTAGTACAAAGTCATGGATATGACATTCAGGGTTTCTGGGTAGCCAATTTTAATGAGGAATAAATAATTTTTCCTGGTCAGCTAATACGTGTTAATACAAATGTCACTGCTTCATCTCTTTAATGCAGAAAAAGAATAATGGGCAACATCTGCTTTGAATATATTTTTTGAGGAGAAAGGCTCAAGGTCTCCTCTAATCATAGAATGATCTGTGAGAGTTGAGCACTCAGAAACCTATATACCTCTGATAGTTACAGCGTTACTGGGAAGGAAAAAAACACAACAGGAAGCTCTGGGTATAAAAGACCATGCCATCATTACTGGATGCATGTGTACACACTTCTGCTCTAAGTAATAGGAAAGCATCTAGAGCAGGAAGCAACACACAACAAATGTGTTTATTGCTGCTCTTTAACAACTGGTGGCAGTCAGAGGAGTTTTCAAGGATAGATTTGTTCCTTCCTTTAACTGTGACCACAGAGGTGGGAGCCCAGGCTGGATGGTCATAAATGGAAAAATTGAGAACCAAGCCTCCCTAAACTGCCCCAAACTGCATCTCATCCAAATTGCCTTTGGGCTGCACTCATCAGCCATGATGCCCGGGGGATGGACTCAGAGCCTGATGCTCCCCCAACCCCTATCCGCAACTATCCACTTCTGGTGGGGATCAGCTTGTTCCCATTTATCAGAAGGCTGAAGGCTTGTTTTGATTGCTTGGCTTTTTGCTTTGCCGAGATCTCTGGATATTTATTTTTCCTCCTTTTGGGAGCATATGCTCACACTTCTCTAAATTCAGAAACAGAAAAATAAACTCAGCTGAAAAATGAAGAAACATAACATGACACTCTCTGGGCCCTTGACATCTGCTTTTTCCTGTTGTATTTTCAAATTGATCATTTCTCTGTACAAATTTGTGACAGACCAATGCTTAAGTAAACAAATAAAAATAAGGCCTTCTTTTATTTATTTATTTATTTTTTAAAATTAAATCTTTATTATTCAGATTATTACATTTGTTTCTCTTTTTTTCCCCTCCATAGCACCCCTCCACCCAGCTCCCACCCTTCCCTCTGCCCTTACCTCCCTCCCATTGATCTCATCCATAGGTGTATGATTTCTGTCCAGGCTCTCCCTGTACACCCCTCACCCCTTTCCCCCTGCGAATTATCAGTCCACTCCCTTTCTATGCTCCTGATTCTATTATATTCACCAGTTTATTCTGTTGATCAAATTTTTAATTCACTTAATTTTTAGATTCACTTGTTGATAGATATGTATTTGTTGTTCATAATTTTTTGGCTTTTACCTTTTTCTTCTTCCTCTTCTAAAAGAGTACCTTTCAGCATTTCATATAATACTGGTTTGGAGTTGATGAACTCCTTTAGCTTTTTCTTATCTGTGAAGCTCTTTATCTGCCCTTCAATTCTGAATGATAGCTTTGCTGGATAGATTATTCTTGGTTGTAGGTTCTTGCTATTCATCACTCTGAATATTTCTTGCCACTACCATCTGGCCTGCATCATTTCTGTTGAGAAATCAGCTGACGGTCCTATGGGTGCTCCCTTGTAGGTAATGAACCATTTTTCTCTTGCTGCTTTTAATAATCTCTCTTTGTCTTTTGCTCTTGGTATTTTAATTATGATGTGTCTTGGTGTGGTCCTCTTTGGATTCCTTTTATTTGGGGTTCTGTGTGCTTCCTGGACTTGTAAGTCTATTTCTTTTACCAGATGTGGGAAGTTTTCAGTCATTATTTCTTTAAATAGGTTTTCAATATCTTGCTCTCTTCTTCTTCTGGTACCCCCACAATTCTGATGTTGGTACGCTTGAAGCTGTCCCAGAAGCTCCTTACATTATCTTCACATTTTTGGATTCTTTTCTCTACTTGCTTTTCCAATTGAGTGTTTTCTGCTTCTTTATATTTCAAATTTTTGACTTGATTCTTGCTTTCGTCTAGTCTGCTGTTAGGACTCTGTATAATATTTTTTATTTCAGTCAGTGTCTCTAGTTGGGCCTTTTTCATCTGCTCTTGGGACTCGCTAAATTTATCCATCATCTCTAGTTCGATATTTTGCATCTCTAGGTGGTCCTTTTGCATCTCCTCTTGAGACTTGATAAATTTATCCATCTTTTCTAGCATATTCTTGAAAAACCTTATAAGCATGGTTTTGAACTCTCTATCCAGTCGTGTGTTTTTTTTCCTCCATTTCTTTTGTTTGTGATCCCTTCCTTTGTCTCAGCATTTTCACTATGCCAGGGAAACTTCTGTGTTGAATTCAGCCTTATGATACCAGACTTGCAAAACTGAAGAAGCCTCTGTTGAGCTTGGGATGGGTGGAGTCTCAGGGCTTAAAGGACCGCCTTGCCTTCCAGTCGGCCCTGCCCTCCACGGCCCCTGAGTCTCACATCACTGGGTAATAGCTGGAGTGGTCCTTGTGCACGTGTCCGCAGTGCCTCTAGACTGCTGCCTTTCCAGCTCCCCTGCGCACCAGGACCACACAAGTCTAGGTCTCCAGGGTTTAACCCAAAACAGGGGCTTAGTGGAGTCAGAAGTGGCACAGTTGGGAGGGTCTGTCTTTCGCCCACTCAGGAAAGCCAGCGGCACAATCAGCAATCTGTCCTCCGTGCAGTGCCGTGGGCGCCACCAGTCCTCTGATCTTTTGCAACTTCCCTAAATCTCCATGCACCTCTCCCTTTTCACAGTCCAAACTCCCCCCGTATGAGTTTCGGCTGGATCTTGGGTTTAGTGTCATAAGATAAGGGGTTCAATGCCGTTGGGAGTCTCCATTTCCCACCCGCCAGAGAAAGCCAGCCAGGTATTCCGGCACCCACTCTCTCAGCGCGCGTGTCTCAGTACCTCAGCTTTTTGCAGCTCCTCTGGGTTTCTGGGAGCCCCTCTCTTTCCTTCTAGCTGTAGAACTTCCACTCATCCAGCCTTCCTGTGGTTCTGGATGATGTCCATTCTGTCTTTTAGTTGTAGTTTTTGAAATTGTTGTGCGAGGCAGCAGTGTAGGTGTTTACCTATGCCGCCATCTTGGATTCTCTCCAAGGCCTTCTTTTAAATCCTAACTCACCTACTGAAATATACACTGAGTAGCCAGATTATTATGCATTCAGAGATCATAATAATCTGGCCACTCATTTTATATCCTATATAGTAAAAGGCTAATGTGCAAATTGTCCCCTCAACCAAGAGTTTGATCAGCAGGCAGGCCAGCTAATCACCCATGTCCCCTCGCCCTGGCCAGGCTGACCAGATCCCACATATGCACAAATTTATACACCGGGTTTCAAATATACACATATCCTATCTAATAACAGAGTAATATGAAAATTGACTGTATCTCTGCTATACCAACAAGCCATGCCCACCAGCCATGCCCATCAGCCAATCAGAGAAAGTATGCAAATTAACCCAATCAAGATGGCAACTGCCCCAGACAGAGCAGAAGGGAGGCTTGAATTGCCCCTGGTGATGGAGGAAGCCAAGCTTTTGGCACACACTGGCTGGTCCAGGCCTCCACTTCAGGCAACAAAGTTTTAATGGCTGTGCGAGCAGAAGGCTTGGCTGTGCTCAAGGCTACAAAGTTTCAATTGTAGAAGATAAATAAATCCCAGGTACCAGGGCCTCCATTTGGGTCACTGGGGGTGTGTGGTGGGCCTGCAAACCACCACAGGCCCCAAGGGAACACCCACCCTGATCCAGGACACACTTTAGGGTAAACCAGCTGGCCTCCACCCATACACCAGGCCTCTATCCTATGTAATAAAAGACTAATATTTAGATTGACCATCACTCCAACACACAAAATGACTGCCCATGTGGTCAAATGATCATGCCCCCATGTGAACACAAGATGGCCATAAGATGGCCAGCAGAAGATGGCCTTCAAAGGAGGGCAGTTGTGGGTGATCAAGCCAGCAGGGGAGGACAGTTGGGAGGGACCAGGCCTGTAAGGGTGGGCAGTTGGGGTGACCAGGCTGGCAGAAGAGGGAAGTTAGGAGTGGCCAGGCCCACAGCAGAGGGCAGTTAGGGTCAAACAGGCTGGAAGGGGAACAGTTAGGCATCAGTCAGGCTGTCAAGGGAGTGGTTAGAGGGTGATCAGGCTGGCAGGAAGAATGGTTAGGGACAATTAGGAAGACAGGCAGGTGAGCAGTTGGGAGCCAGCAGTCCTAGATTGTGAGAGGGATGTCTGACTGACTGTTTAGGCCCAAGCCTACCTGGGCCTAAATGGGCAGTTGGACACCCCTCAAGGTGTCCCAGATTGGAGAGGGAGCAGGCTGGGCTGAAGGACACTCCTCCCCCATGCACAAATTTCATGCACTTGGGCCTCTAAGATCATAATAATATGGCCACTCAGTATATATAAATATGCAAGGAATATGAATCCAAGACTTTAGGTTTGGAAAAAAAAAACAGAGAAGCAATCTGTTGTTATCAAGAAAAATTTTTTTAAAAAAAGCTTTATTCTCTCATCTTTACTTTGGATTCAATTGTTAATTTTGGACCTGTATTAGTTAGAGTTATCTAGATGAGTCACAGTACAAACATTTAAGGAAAAACAACTCTAAACTTCAGTGGCTTAGAACAGTATTTACTTATTTTTCTTTTGTGGGCTTTTTGTACCATTATTATTATTATTATTATTATTATTACTATTATTATTATTATTATTAAATTACAATTGTGGTTCTGATGGCTGTCCTGGGGGACTTCCCAGGACACCAAGCTAACTTTCTTACCCCTGTACTCTAAAGAAATCCCTGCAAGTCTAGCATCAGTAGGGTGGTGTAGCACTAGATCTCAATGCCACTAGGTCCATATTGAATCTTTTCTTGGGAAGTGATAGTCAAATGAAGAACTTTCCCTTTAAAATCACCAATTAAAAGTCTTTCATAAAAATTTAATTTCAAAAGTAAATTGGGAAGGGATGACTAATTCCCTCATAAAATATTGTTTATTCTTTGAATATCTGAATTTATCATGAAATCTTTTATTTGTATGCTGACTATATAAAATACTAAGCACTCCTTTGGAAGCCTGATGTTCCCCCAACCCCTGGATCCTGCTGGGTTTTATATTTTTTCTGCAGGGTGTTTTTCATATATATATATGAAATATATATACACACACACACACATACAGTATATACACACATATATGTGTGTATAGTATATGTATATGTACACAAATACATACACATATATGCATATGTATAATTGTACATTATATATTTATTGGTATATTTATATGTTATATATAAGTAATAAGTTATAAGTAATTATATATTCTTACATATGTAATTACATATTTATTGGTGTAGTTCATTATATATGCTGTTATATATAATTATATGTTTATATATGTACTAGAAGCCTGGTGCACGAAATTCATGCATGGGGTTGTTGTCCTTCAGCCCAGCCTGCTCCCTCTCCAATCTGGGACCCCTTGAGGGATGTTCAACTGCCCATTTAGGCCTGATCCAGGTAGGATTGGACATAAACGAGCAGTCAGACATCTCTCTCACAATCCAGGACTGCTGGCTCCCAACTGCTCACTTGCATGCCTTCCTGATTGCTCCTAATCATTCTGCCTGCCAGCCTGATCTCCCCCTAACCGTTCCCCTGCCAGCCTGATTGATGCCTAACTGCCTTCCCCTGCAGGCCTGGTCCCTCCCAACTGCCCTCCCCTGCTGGCCTGATTGCCCACAAGCCCTCCCTTACAGACCTGGTTCCTGCCAACTGCTCCCCTGCTGGCCATCTTGTGATGGCAATCTTGTGTCCACATGGGGGCAGGATCTTTTGACCACATGGGGATAGCCATCTTTTGTGTTGGAGTGATGGTCAATTTACATATTACTCTTTTATTAGCTAGGATAGAGGCCTAGTGCACAGGTGGGGGCCAGCTGGTTTTCCCTGAAGGGTGTCCTGGATCAGTGTGGGTGTTCCCTTGGGGCATAGAGTGGCCTGGGTGAGGGGCCTATGGTGGTTTGCAGGCTGGCCATGCCTACCAGTGACCCACATCGAGGCCCTGGTATCTGAGATTTATTTATCTTCTACAATTGAAACTTTGTAGCCTAGAGCAGAGCCAAGCCTTCTACTCACACAGCCATTGACACTTTGTTGCCTTAAGCAGAGGCCTGGGCCAGCCAGCATGTATGGAAAGCTTGGCTTCCTCCATTGTCTGGGGCAACCCAAGCCTCCCTCCTGCTATCTCTGTGGCCGTAGCCATCTTGGTTGGGTTAATTTGCATACTCACTCTAATGGGCTGGTGGGCATGGCTGGTGGGCATGGCTTTTGGTGTAGTGGAGGTATGGTCAATTTGCATATTACTCTTTTGTTAGATAGGATGTTTCTAACATGAGTAAAATATAGCATTCATATATCCTAGCTTCCCAATGTTTCTCTTAACTTTTATGTGTTCCCAATTAACAAACAAAAAAATCACACTTTGCTTAAACAGTCTCAAATCTATAAGTAAATGTAAATATTTCTTGTAGGGGGGAAAGTATCTGATAAAGCAAAAATTAACAGCATGGGGAAAATGCAAATAGGATACCATTATAGCCCATCTTGAGTTGAGCTGCATGTCTTTGAGAAGCCCATGGAGAATGCCAAAACTCTGTTTAAGAGACATGTTTTACATTTTAAAACTCTGTGCTTGGTTGTTCTATAAAGGATCTGTGGACAAGCATAGAGATTTATTTTTCCCCTCCTTACCATCATCTGGGACTGTGCCAGCTTCCTTAAAGTTAATCCACAGGTGTCTCCAGGCTTTTTGTTTTATGCTCTTTTTGGTTGGCTTTTGATTTTTTCTACTTGTGAAAGGTAATATGCTGTAATGAATGGAAGATGAGCTCCGGGTAAAGCAGGTGATATTTCAAAACTCTGCTCTACCTCTAAGGTTTTCACAGTTACTCATCCACTCTGATTGTTTCTTCACCCACAACATAGGAGTAGCCATTGTGATTCAAAGGCATATCTACAGATCTTATAAGTCTTAAACTGACCAGATGGCTCAGTCCATTAAAACTTAGTCCTGTATGCCAAAAGGTTGCAGGTTCAATCTCCAGTTGGTTGGGCTGTATATGGGAGGCCACCAAACAATGTTTCTCTCTCACATTGATGTTTCTGTCTGTCTCTCACTCCCGTCCTTTGTCTAGCAAATCAGTAAAAACATATCCTTGGGTAAGGATTAAAAGAAGAAAAGCTGAAGTAGTACTATTTAATTTTGAGAACATCCTCACATACTTTTGGAGCTCAAGCCCAGGCATTTTTACAGCAACTGATGCTATGCTCGTCTCCAAACAATTTGTAGAATAAATTTTTGGGAGCCTAGCTATGGTAACCATAGACATATTGGAATGAACTACAAGATTCTGGACAAATTATGAAAAATTTACTTGAAATACACTAAAGACAATAAAGGAAGCACAGAGACTGACATGTTTCTCTCCATGTTTATTTCCTCTTATTAAGCAACCACCTTCCTTATAAAGAGGAAGATGTTTGACTGATTTCCAGGTAGAGATAGAATCATCCCAGCTACCAGATCCTAGTCTATTCTAACTAACTTGGCCCTACACTATTAATACTGACATCTTTACACCTAAACAGGATCCAACCTGAAAGAAGACCCCAACATGAGTGATAGTGGAACTTCTGTGCCTAAAGCTACTTCTCTAGAAAGTCTCCAGAATGAAGTGAGCTATCCTATCACATAATGCTACTCAAAGCTGCAGTGGGTGGATGGGGGAACCATGAATAAATACAGGATGGAACACTCTTCAGTTTATTGGAGAGCTGATATAAAAGTGAATGGCCAAAGGTCCTTTCAGGGAAGGACTAAAGTAAAATTACTATGCACAATTGCCTTGTTTGTGCAAGGTCCTTTTCACTGGGACTACATCTTTTCTTCAGTCAATGGTTTTGAATATAAGTCTGAAAATTAAGATCTTGGCTTTATTAGAGATAATTGCTCTCAGCCTCCTGGTCTCCTCTTCCTCCTCTCCTTCTTCTTCTTCTTCTTCTTCTTCTTCTTCTTCTTCTTCTTCTTCTTCTTCTTCTTCTTCTTCTTCTTCTTGCATGAATTGAGTAATGCTCTTAATGCCTTCCCATCTATCCTGCTCCTAGAAAAATATAGTTCTCTGCCTCTTGGTGTTACTTTGACCTTGATGCTCATTTTGAAAATTGTATTTACTTTGAGACAGGGTAGGTGGCAAAATAGCTGCAATCTATAAAAGCTACAGGAACTATCAATGAAAAAGTAAGACCACCCCCCACAAGATTTATGGCTTAAAATCAACAGAGACCAACTATATCTAACATGGAAATTAATTTTACCTTACAATAATCCTTAGCCTCATTATATGCTCATCGTAATACTTTGTAATACATTAGCATGCTAAAAAACACACCTCCTCAACACCGCAGGAAACCAAACATTGTCTCTCTAATAGAAAGATGTGTACAGAAGACCAGAAGGCTGGTCAACCTTAATTGCTCTGAAAGGTCAGAGCTAATCACACTGTTTAGTTGAAACATTGTTAGCTGAAGCAGCCTCTACCTGTTTGCTTCATGTAAACTTCTGTTCTTGTAACTTCCTGCCTAAAGGCTATGGGTGTGTCCCAAAGTCTTAATAAAAGGGAGAAAAAGGCCAGAGCAAGGAGTAGTTCTTTCCACCCCAGGAAGGCTCCAGCCTGGCCCCCCAATATTACCAAATTAATGCTTTTCTAGCCTCTTTTTTTGTTTGCATTCAGCCTCCTCCAGAACCCGAACCCTGAATGGAAACCCTGAACCACGTGGGATGTTGAAAGGGGCTCCTACAATGATCTGAAATAGAAAGCTCATATAAGGTCACAAAATGGCCTCAAGCTCTTCCAAGAAATCTCCACTTCTTTCCTAGAACAATCCTGAATATTCTCCCCCTTATTGAATACCCTACCTGCTGATTAAATGAATCTCAATAAAGACAAAAAAAAATTGCTAAAGAGGGGCTTCTCTGCCTTGAAGTAGCCTAATCTCTTTCTTGCTGCTTCACTAATTAACTCATTTTCATTTTAAACTCTATGCTGGCTTGTATTGGAATCTTTCCTGCATAAATCCAAGAACCCATAGTGGATAGTGAACCTGCAGATCCCTGGATCCCCAGAACTCAACTTTACTGTGACAGTTAAGCACAGCCACTTGGCTTTTATTATATTGGGATCCTTTTATCCCAATTCTTCTCAGAAAGTCCTGTTCTACAACAGCATCTCCTACCATCACTTGACTCATAGAGGAAAGTCATTCCTGAACTTTTCCATAATACTGGTGCCCCTCTTTCCAGTATCCTCTGGGGCCTACCATGGGACATAATGAGATGGTGGATTTTCTGTTCTTATATAGTATATTTACTCTTTCATGTCCATCTCTCAGTCTGCCATGATGGCAGTCCTGGCATTTCTACTTGATTTAGTTTGTGCCATTGCTTTTTCAGGGCTTTCAAGAGGCATTCTTCTCAGAGACTTTGCTAGGATATTTAATCCATTTGATGAAAAAGTACTCCTTCATCTCCCTTATCTATCTTTATGTCCATCCCCTCTTCTTGGAACCATGTCCCTTAGAATCTAGGCCCAGTTGGATTTTGATTAGTAGGCCCAATTCCTTTCCTGTTATTGTTCCAGGATGAGCTACAGGTTGCATGCTCTCTTGAAGAACAGTAGCCTCTGCATTTTTTTCAAACAATGAAGGGAGTGTTAGCCTTTAACACGGAGGAGTGAACCAGTTTTTCAATCCTAGAAAGCTCAGGGGAATCTTGGGAACAAGGTTCTTTGAGTGCATTCACCTAGATTTCCCCTCTTCCAGGTATTAGGACTTCCTTTCCTCTCAAGCAGAGCACTGACCTTGGCATAGCAGACTTGGCCCAACTTTTCTAGAGCTGTACTACTCTTTGAATTAAGTCTTGATCTTTAGTTCTATTTTTTATTTTATTTTATTTTATACCTTGGGTTACAAAAGATAAGAGTCTCTTTATAACCTGCCAAGGAGGCCCTCTGGCTTTTAGGCTTCACCTTAAGTGCATGGTTTATCACCCTTAGCTGTTGATTGTCTTTCTATCGTTTATCAACAGCAACTGGCAAGAGCCATCTGATTCTATCATCTTTCTAATTATTTATTTCCCCAAAACCTCATATGCTTTCAAGAGCTATAACCCACACCAATTAATTTCATATTCCCTTCCTTTGTTATCCTGAGTTCACAAAAAAGGGAAAGTTTTAAAAATTATACTACCACCACATGCCAGTGTATATCATTGCTCTAAATACCACCAGTGATGAGGTTCTCATTGTCAGCCAACACCCAACAATGACTCAATTTCCAAAAATTTCACTTTAGAATTTGTTCCTACTATTATTTTAAATCTTGTTTTTCTGGAAGTAGACATTGATGCAGGAATTTCATGCAGGGAGTTTATTGAAAGCCTTTGGGAATAATATCTATAAGGGAGAGAGGGATGTAGCTTTGGGAAAAAGGAGAAGTTAAACTAGGATTGTTTCAGCAAAAACCTCAGTCAATTCTATGAGTAGCCTGGGAACTAGGCATTTCAAAAACAATCCTCCTTAGTTGGAGACTTCATTACTGGATAATAATGGGTAGAACAGCTGGGGCAGATCAACAAGGAAATAGAAGATTGGAACACACTTTAAAACAACTAGACCTAACAGACATCATTTGAGTTATAAAACCTCTATAGAACATCTCAAAGTGTCCATGGAACATTCCCCAGGATAAACTATAATGGGCTATAAAACAAGCCTCAATAAATTTAAAAATAAAGAAATAATGCAAAATATGCTCTCCAATCACAAAGAAATGAAATTAGAAATCAGTAACAAAAAGAAATGATAAAAACACACAAATATGTGGAACTTAAACAACACATTTCTAAATAAATAATGTGTCAAAGAAGAAAAACAAAAATAAAATTAGAAAATACATTTGAAATTAATTAAAATGAAGACACAGCATTCCAAAAACTTATGAGATGCCACTAACTCAGTGGCTAGAGGAAATTTTATATACATAAATGCTTAGGTAAAAAAAGAAACAAGACCTTAAATAAATTGCCCAAACTTACATTTTAAGACACTGGAAAAAGGAAGAGCAAACTAAAGTTAAAGCAAGTAAAGGAAGGAAACCATAAAGATTATAGTGGAAATTAATGAAACAAGGAATAAAAGTACAATAAAAAAATCAGTTAAATTAAAACCTGTTTCTTTGAAAAGATAATACAATTAAACCTTTAAACTGATAAAATTAAAAAATGAGTACACTTAAATCACTAGAATCAGAAATTTTAATAGAAGGATGTTGGCATTGATCTTAGAGAAATAAAAAAGATTACAGAGGAATATTATGAACAATTGTATAACACCAAATTAGAAAAAGTTGATGATGTGGATCAGGAAGATACACATTACCAAAACTGACTCAAGAAGAAATAGACAGCCCTACCTGGTTTGGTTCAGTGGATAGAGCATCAGCCTGTGGACTGAAGGGACCCAGGTTCTATTCTGGTCAAGGGCATATGCCTGAGTTGCAGGCTCAATCCCCTAAAGGAGTTTGTACTAGGCAACCAATCAATGATTCTCATCATTGATGTTTCTATCTCCCTCTCCTTCCTTCCTCTCTGAAATCAATAAAAACATACTTAAAAAAGAAGAAGAAACAGACAATCTGAATAGGTCTATAACAAGCAGAGAGATTCATTTGTTAATCAGAAAACTACCCACAAAGAAGAGTCCAAGAATAGATTATGTCATTGGTTAATTCTACCATACATTTAAAGAAGAATTAATATAAATTATTTTCAATTCTTCAAAAAAATAAAATAAAAGAGGAAGAAACACATTCCAACTCATCTTATGAGGCCAGTATAACACTCACACAAAAAACAGAAGATACTATAGACACATATCTTTTATGAATATGGACACAGAAATTCTTAGCAAAATACTAGCAAGCCAAATCCAGCAACATATAAAAATATATATATATATTCTGTAACCATGTGGGATTTGTACCAGGAATGCAAGATTAGTTCAACATCTGAAATTAATTAATATAATACAACCTATTAATAAAATGAAAAATAAAAACAACATGATCATTTTATAAAAGAAAAGCATTTGACAAAATATAACACCCTTTCAAGACAGAAACATTCAACAAACTAGAAATAGAATGGAATTGCGTGACTCTGATAAAGGTTATACACACACACACACACACACACACACACACACACACATACACACACACACAAAACCCACAAAAACAAAACAGAACAAAAACAAAAGAAAAACAAATAGAGTTAAAACCATACTTAATGGTGAAAGACTGGATGCTTTTCCCTAAATCGTGAAGATAAGGATGTGCACTCTTGCAACTTTCAACTTTGTAACTGTGCTTCCAGCCAAGGCAATTTAGCAAGGGAAAAAAATAAAAGCATCAATTTTGGAAAAGCAGAGGTAAAGCTATCTGTTTATAGATGACATGATCTTGCACATAGAAAGTTCTAAAGAATTCAGTAAAAAAAATAAAATAAAAATAGTAGAACTTACAACTGAGTTCAATAAATTTGCAGGATATAATTTTATTTCTATATACTAGCAATAAATAATCTAAAAATGAAATGAAAGAAGCCAATTCCATTTACAATAATATTTTAAAAATTAAATACTTAGGAATAGAAGTTCAAAAGTTATACTCTGAAGATACTAAAATATTGAAGTTTATCTGCAGATTCAATTAGTCTCTGTCAGAAACCCAAATGGATTTTTTTGTAGAAATTGAAATGCTAAATTGTTTATGTAATTGCAAGGGATGCAGAATAGCTAAAACAGTTTTAAAATACAATAATAAAGTTGGAGAACACTCACTTGTTAAAATGCAGTCAACATGTACTGCAAAGCAACAATAATCAAGATAGTGTGATATTGGCACAAGGACAGACATACATGTATGGAATGGAATTGAGAGTCCAGGTCAACTGAATGGTGCCAAGACCAGGTTAAAAAAAATGGAAAAGAACAAATCTGGACTCTGATGTAAAATAGGCCAGGGAAAGCCTAACAATAGGATATTTCACAGATGTGACCAGCTCTGGGCGCATCTTCATCTGTTTGGAATTCCAAGAGGACATTAAAAGATGACAGAATCCCAGCTGTGACTAGAATTGGGATATTCTTGCCGAAACCGGTTTGGCTCAGTGGATAGAGCGTCAGCCTGGGGATTGAAAGGTCCCAAGTTTGATTCTGATCAAGGGCATGTACCTTGGTTGCAGGCACATCCCCAGTGGGAGGCATGCAGGAGGCGGCTGATGGATGTCTCTCTCGTGAATGTTTCTAACTCTCTATCCCTCTCCCTTCCTCTCTGTAAAAAAATCAAAAAATATATATTAAAAAAAATAAAAATAAATTCAAAAAAAGTAAGAATTGGGATATTCATTCTACATGGCCAGCACCCATGTCTTAGCACCAGCAAGAAATAACTAGTTATTTTTGTTTTGCAGCAGCAAAGAATAAATACTTCTATCTGGTTTTCTGGATGTGAAAAATTAATTCTCCCCACTTTGTCATTAGAATATGTGAAGTGTAGACTCTCTGAAGAAAGGAGAAGATAGAAGTTATATATACCTTATCTTCCTAGGGTTAAAGAAAGAACCAAGCTCATTATTTCCCCAGTAAAATTCATTAAGTCCTGATCAACAATAAAAACACATTCTCTCTTTCAGCATTGTGGTCCTGGCTGCATTCTAGCCTCAGGAAAACTTTTATCTTTCTAGAAACAGAGGACAGAGTAGTCACTTCTAGGTCTTGCAGCTCTTCAGCTGGGCTCTATATCAGAAAAGTCACTCGTTTTAATTAGAAAAGGAGCTTCCCTCTGCTGATAATTGTGATTATTTAGCACTATATTTATACCAAATATAGTCTTTTAACACATGATATTTAAGAAATAATAAGAATCAAATATATAGAGAGGCAGAGAAGTACTTTTTACTTAAAACTTAAAATATCCATACCACTATTCCTAGGAGAGTTTAATTCTAAGTGCCACTTAGTTATTTTTCAAGGTAGAAAATCACAGCAGCCTGTCTGAGGAGAAAAAAAGAGAACAAATTACATTTATACAGCAACCCCCCTTCCCAAACTTCTGCTTGTCTTTCTTCTATAAGTGTGTCTTTGCCTGAAAGTTAATAGCAGAAATGCATTTGTGACTAAAAGGTCCTCTTACAGATCTCAGTAAGTATTCTGCCCATTCTTTACATTTTAAATAATAAAATTTTAAATACATTAGGTTCAGGGGGAGACTATAGAAAGAGCTGCCTTTTTATTATGTGGAATGAATAAAAATGGAAAATGTGGGAAAACAAAGAGGTTTTCCATGTCAATTTTGGCCTCACTTTTCCAAAGAGCAGCCAATTCCAGTCTTATGACCAATGCCTGGACCACGTGCAGAGGGTGGAAGTCATCAGAGAAAGAAGAAAAATGAATTCAGAACTTCTGCAATTTTAAGTGCTCTCAAATCAATAGGCAAGCTTTGTATTAATGGAAGTTGTTAAAGCTCTGCCAGTTAGTATTTTAAAAACTCAGGGAGACTATGTGAAATTCTTAAATAGGATACTATCAGTAACTAACAAAACAATCAGGCTTCTATAAAATGCCATCAATGATCCATGTGTAAAGATGTAAAGAGATCACAGGAGTGCCCAGCCAATGTGGCCCAGTGGTTGAATGTCTGCTGATGATCCAGGAGGTCAAAGTTTGATTCCCAGTCAGGACATATGCTCAGGTTGCAGGTTCAATCAGGAGGGGGTAAACAGGAGGCAGTTGATCAATGATTTTCTCTCATCATCGATATTTATATTTTTCTCTCCTTCTCTGAAATCAATAAAAATATGTACTTTTTAAAAAGAGATCACAGGAGCAAAATAATAGCCAGACTGAGAGAATGTTATTTACCCTGAAGTATATGTACTCAGCAACTATCTCCCGCCCTTTATGCCAAATCAGGATGTGAGAGACACTAGTAAGGCAGGTTCATTCATAAGCTCCCAAATACTGTACATCGCCCGGTGCGCGCACTTGTCTTTCTAGAAATTGGTTCCTTGCTCATTACCCAAAGCCCAGCTACACTGGGCCATCAGGTAAGTGGGCTGCCACCAATGCCAGGGAGCCAAATGCATATTGTGTGAGGCTTTTGCAGACTCTGTGCACACCACTGACGCAGGCCTTTCAGGATTGAGTGAGAAGCAGAGAAGTTTATCCTGTCTTGGATCATAAAATGCCATAGGTTCCTGGAGACAAGATGCAGGGAATAAAGAATGCTTGAGCTTACTTAAGGTGAAGCATCCATCTTGTATAAAAATTGCTGTTTAAATTTTAACCCTGCTATTTTCTC
This sequence comes from Lasiurus cinereus, assembly GCA_011751065.1. Classification (NCBI taxonomy): domain Eukaryota; kingdom Metazoa; phylum Chordata; class Mammalia; order Chiroptera; family Vespertilionidae; genus Lasiurus; species Lasiurus cinereus. The sequence goes on along the minus strand of JAAGEH010000012.1, from coordinate 51,813,569 downwards.
TTCTGTAAATGCTTATTTCCTTAAATAAGAAGGAAATAAGACTACTTCCATTCCAGAGAAGCCATAAACCTTCCCCAGATGAAATTATCAGTGCTGACACCAGGCCAGGCCTTTGGTTGAGGTCTTAAAGCCACAGCACAAAGGGGACCGGAAAACCCATATTTGGGAGACTGAGAGGGTAAAAAGATAGAAATAGGAAAACTTCCTCCATGATTTTTGCCCAGAATTTGAGACATTTTTCTCTGGGCCTGTGCATCATCATCATCATCATCATCATCATCATAAATGTAACTCCATCTCTCTAAGCATTGCTTGGTTTTTCTCCAGTTTTTCTGAAACAAAGTCAGCATCACCATAGTCCCTCAGATACAAGATTATGGAAGAGATAAGTAGGGAGGGTAATAGAATCTACCTCTCAAAGCTGTTCTGAGAATTAAACAAGACATTTTATGTGAACAGCACAGCACATTGCATGGACTTCAGTAGATGTGCAAATCTTGCTATTATCTTTATTTTTTTTAAATATGTTTTTATTGATTTCAGAGAGAGGAAGGGAGAAGAAGAGAGAGAGAGAAACATCCATGTGAGAGAGAAACATTGATCGGCCCTCCCATATGCCCCTCCTGAGAACTGACCCCACAATCCCAGGTATGTGCCCTGAGCTGAATTGAACAGGTGATTCCTGGTGCATGGGATGCTGCTCAACCAACTGAGTCACACCAGTCAGGCAATGTTTAAAAATTCTCCTAATCCTTCCTGCTGTAAATCCTTCCTTTCAGAGCAATTCTGTTTTTTGTTGTTATTTTTTTTAATAAATCTTTATTGTTCAGATTATTACAATTGTTCTTTTTTCTCCTCATAGCTCCCCTCCACCCAGCTCCCAACCCACCCTCTGCCCTTACCTCCACCCCCCCATTATCCTCATCCATAGGTGTATGATTTTTGTCCAGTCTCTCCCTGCACCCCCATCACCCCTTTCCCTTGAAAATTGTCAGTCCACTCCCTTTCTATGCCCCTGATTCTATTATATTCACCAGTTTATTCTGTTCATCAGATTTTTAATTCACTTGATTTTTAGATTCACTTGTTGATAGATACTGTATGCATTGGGTGTTCATAATTTTTATCTTTACCTTCTTCTTCTTCTTCTTCTTCTTCTTCTTCTTCTTCTTCTTCTTCTTCTTCTTCGTATCTTTCAGCATTTCATATACTATTGGTATGGTGTTGATTAACTCCTTTAGCTTTTTCTTATCTGTGAAGCTCTTTATCTGACCTTCAATTCTAAATGATAGCTTTGCTGGGTAGATCATTCTTGGTTGTAGGTTCTTGCTATTCATCATTTTGAATATTTCTTGCCACTCCCATCTAGCCTGCATAGTTTCTGTTGAGAAATCAGCTGACAATCGTATGGGTGCTCCCTTATAGGTAATTAACTGTTTTTCTCTTGCTGTTTTTAATATTCTCTCTTTGTCTTTTGCTCTTAGCATTTTATTTTTTAATATATTTTAGTGATTTTTTACAGAGAGGAAGGGAGAGAGATAGAAAGCCAGAAACATCAATGAGAGAGAGACATCGATCAGCCTCCTCCTGCATGCCCCACAGTGGAGATGTGCCCACAAGCAAGGTACATGCTCCCAACTGGAATTGAACCCGGGACCCTTCAGTCCACAAGCCCACGCTCTATCCACTGAGCCAAACTGATCTCGGCATCTCTTAGCATTTTAATTATGATGTATCTTGGTGTGGTCCTCTTTGGATTCCTTTTTTGGGGGGTTCTCTGTGCTTCCTGGACTTATAAGTCTATTTCTTTCACCAGGTGGGGAAGTTTTCAGTCATTATTTCTTCAAATAGGTTTTCAGTATCTTGCTCTCTCTCTTCTTCTGGCACCCCCATAATTCTGATGTTGGTATGCTTGAAGTTGTCCCAGAGGCTCCTTACACTATCTTCACATTTTTGGATTCTTTTTTTCTTTTTGCTTTTCCAATTGAATGTTTTCTGCTTCTTTGTATTTCAAATCTTTGACTTGATTCTTGCATTCTCTAGTCTGCTGTTAGGTCTCTGTATAATATTTTTTATTTCAGTCAGTATATGTTTAATTTCTAATTGGTCCTTTTTCATCTCCTCTAGGGTCTCGCTAAATTTATCCATTTATTCTCGGAAATTCTTGAAAATCCTTATAAGCATTGTTTTGAACTCTATATCCAGTCATTTGTTTTCCTCCATTTCTTTTGTTTGTGATCTGTTTCTTTGTTTTCACATTTTCACTGCTTCCCTGAGTTGGTAGAGTAGCTTTGTGTACTAGATGTCCTATATGGCCCAGTAGCTCCACCTCTCCAGTTACCTGAGGTGGACTCTCTTGGTGCACCTCTTTGTGGACTGTTGTACAGCCTGTTGTAGTTAAGTCTTGATTGTTGTTGGTATCATTGTGGGGAATTGACCTCCAAACCAATTGGTTGTGAGGATCAGCTATGTCAATTCCGGGAGAACTTCTGTCCTGGACTCTGCCTTAAGACTTCAAGTCTGCAAAAGCCTCTGTCTTAGGCTTGGATGGGGCGTAGTCTCAGGGCTGAACAGACAGCCTTGGCTTCCTGTCAGCCTCTTTTCTCAGTTTCCCTTGGTATTTGCTGCAGCCCTCTCTGTGTGCAGGCTCTCGTGCCTCCAGATCTCTGCCTATCCATGCGCTCCAGGGACCTGTATGCATCTGGGTCCCAGGGTCTTGCCTGAAACTGGAGTTCAGTGCAGTCCGACCTGGATTTCAATGCAGTTGGGAGCTTCTGTCTTGGATGGGATGGAGTCTCAGGGCTGAGCAGACAGCCTTGGCTTCCAGTCAGCCCCACCCTATGCAGCCGCTGAATCTCAAATGTCTCTCGGTAAGCGTTGCAGCCCTCTCTGTGCATATGCACATGTGACTCTACACCTCTGCCTTTCTGGTTTCCTTGTGCTCTAGGACCCATATGAGTCTGGGTCCCCAGGGTCTCACCTGAAACTGGGGTTCAGTACAGTCAGAAGTGGAGTTCAGTGCAGTTGGGAGACTCTGTCTCTCACCCACTAGAGAAAGCCAGTGGCACAATGAGCAGTCCTCTCTGCAGGCTGTGGTGTGCATGCCCCCAGATCTCTGCCCTTTCATGGCTCCCCCAAATCTCCATGCACTCTTCCCTTTTCACAACAGTTCAGACTTCCCCCTGTATGAGTCTCTCCCAGAATTGGGATTCAGTGCAGTAGGATAAGGGGTTCAGTGCTGTTGGGAGTCTCCATCTCCCTCCCACCAAAGGCAGCCAGCCAGGTACTCCACCACCTGCTCTCTCTAACACATATGTCTCCATACCTCAGCTTTTTGCAGTTCTTCTGAGTCTCTGTGAGCCCCTCTCTTTCCTTCTAGTTGTAGAATTTCCACTCAGCCAGCTTTCTTGTGGTTCTGAATGATGTCTGTTCTGTCTTCTAGTTGTAGTTTTGAAATTGTTGTGCAAGGCAGCAATCTAGGTGTTCACCTATGCTTCCATCTTGGTTTCTCCCCACAATTTTGGTTTTGAGTAATTTTAATGTCCACAGTGTAGAACCGAAGTCTCCTTTCTGTGGACTCCTGCTTCAACCATCCCCTCAAGGCTTCTGGCCTGAAATTCCCAGTTCAGATTTGACGAGAAGAATAAAAAGGAATTTTCTTCCTCTTTTTCAGACTCAGAAAGGTGAACTGCTAACCCTTTCTTATTTCAGAGGAAATAAGGCAAAGTATGTTCAGGAACTACTTAGAGGATGAAGAGCATGCTTGTTGAATTAGGAGACTTGAATATTCTATTGGAGAAGTGGCAAAGAAAACTGGGGAGGGAGGAATGAGACAGGGAAGAGCAAGACTGTCAGTCAGAGAGAACCTATGGTGGTGTGAATTGGTATTAGTGCTCTTTCAGCAAGGAGACACCTTCTAGAATACAGACATTTGACATGGGTTTCACTCCCCAGGCTGCCTCTCTGTCTGGCCCAGGATTACTTCTGTATTGGAGCTCTTGAAATCCTACCCATGGGGAAAGTCACTATTAAGGGCTTGGAGCAATCTAGGCTCAATGCATTAAACTGCTATGCACTGTTTTTGGACCTTAACTCCACATACTGGGCTTGACCAAGCTGCAAGATCAAACTCACCAATGACTTATAACTGGACCCTGAAGTGAACATATTGAATATGGTTTTTATCATGTGGAGGAACTGTATAGCTGCAATGGGAGAGAAGATGAAAATATGGAAAGGTAAAAATTTTAAGAAGTGCCAATATCTCATGTACTTGGCATATTTAATCTTCATAAAACACTCACATTGGTATTGTTTTCTACATTTTAAAAAATCATTTATTTTTTTATTGATTAAGATATTACATATGTATCCTTATCCCCCCATTGCTCCCCTCTCCATACTCATGCCCTTCCCCCCCTGTGTCCCATTCCCCCCCCCCGCCCCCGCCAGTATCTGTGTCCATTGGTTATGCTTATATGCATGCATATAAGTCTTGGTTGATCTCTCCCCCTTATCTCCACCCTCCCCTGCCTTCACTCTGAGGTTTGACAGTCTGGTCTGATCGGTGCTTCTCTGTTTTCTACATTTTACAGGCAAGAAAGAGGCTCAGTGAGAGGCCTAGCACAGCTTCAAATGGGGAGCTCCAACTCCTATCCGATACTTTTCACCACACCATTTGCTTCCCAGTGGCATTACTGCAAAAGGTGGGTATTCTCTTTCTAGCATTTTTATGAACTTTTTCCCACTTAAATTTGGAGAGTGGAATAAATCACCTCAAAGTTACTTCCCTGTTCTGTCATTTATTAAAAGGATGGATCTTCCTTCAATGATAAGGCCTGAGAATAACAGGATTCTATTAACGTTTTTCTCACTTCAGGGCGGAGACAAAGCTGGGATCCATGGGGGGCTGGTGGGGGGCTGAGAAATCAGGCAAGTGTGAATTCTAATCCTGGTGCTGACATTGACTTCCTCCTAATCCTCACACTCACTTTGTTTCTATCGAAACAAGGTTAATAGGACTCATCAATCTCTCAGGAGGGTGTTCACGGCTGCTCAGCATTTGCAAGGAACTGAAGCCTCATTTCTGTGGGCTTGTCGTGGTTTTACATGGGGCACCCTAAGAAACAAAAATCATGACTGCTCAAAGGCAAGTTGTTGAAAACTGAATTTTAAAAAAAGCATGTGGGAACCAGCTTTATTATCTCTACTATAAAACCCATTTTGGAAAGCAGTTCATTACTTATTCAGGGGGAAAATCATGTAGCTAAAGTCCAACCTAGGAGAAGACACATGTTAGAGAGGTTATAAAATAATGCCAGACACTTTGACACATTGGAGTTTAACAACCACCAAAAAAAAACACACACACACACACAAAAAAAAAAACCACCCCTATAGAATGATAGACAGAATTGAAACACAGCATGGTCTTTTGCATCCTTATTTAAATGCTCAATATTTTACTCTGAAGAAACATTCTGGAAAGAAATAGAATCATCCAGAATTTGTAAATGTGTTCAGAGTTGGAATGGGTGAAAATAGCCAAGCACAGTGGGAATTCTCTAGTTTCTATACCTGTCTGAGGTTAAATAATTTGCCTGGTGAGCTTCATGTTGCTATGTCTTTTTATAGATAAAGAGATAAATAAGGAAATAGATAAATGACAGATACTTAGATATGTATATATGCACATGTATCTATATGAATATATGTGTTTATTTATGTATTGTTATTGAGTGTACAGTTTTTAGCATCAAAAAGTTTTTCCTAACCTGCTGGGATGGGGGTGCCTGCCATGGAGAGTGGAAGGAAGGAGGATGGGTCAGCCAGCTGTGCTCCTACATCTGTATTTCTTCCATTCTGCACGTTATGAGAAGAGAAAAAGTCTGATGTTGCTCTCCATACCATCTTATTATCACCAGAGATTGATCAAGTGTGCTCTCCCTCTTAAGAGCACTGAGACTCCGCCTTTTTTTTTATATAGGTCTCCCACATATTTCTTTTTCAATCCTTAACTGAATTTCCAACTGCCTTTCTTTAGATTGGTAAATCAGGGACTTCTTTTTCCCACTCTGGACTCCATTCTGGCATCACAGTAGCTATACAAACCACAGAGTTAAGCAAACAAAAGAATTTTTCATTTTCTCTTTCATTCAATAAGGCTCCATTTTCTGTCCTCCTGCAACCTTTTGACCTGCGTCCTAATAGCGGTGGTCACTCAAGGGTAGGAGTTCAGCTGTAGGTTAAGTCTGTGTGTGTTTATGTTGAGGAGGGGGCCTGTTTGCACTCATTTCCTGTTGTCTGTGCCCACATTATGCAATTGCTCTCCCAGATCCCTGGGATCCCACCTGCTGAGTGAGCTCCCTCCCCTGAAAGATAAGTTAAAAAAAGAAAAAGAAAAGAAAAAAGAGGAAGGTTGTTTTTCCTTTCTTCCCTCCTGTCACCAAACGCTTTGTCTTTGCTGCAAATTAGCCCAGTTTTACCTTAAGAAATGGAGGGAATATGTGCTCTAATATTGGTTATAACATTTCCCAGTTGGCATTTCCTAACATCTATTAGTCCATGGGTCCTAAAAGCTGCATTAAAATGTACTTTTTGTTGCTGTTTTAAAATGTTTGAAACTAATGGGAAACCATGTATGAATAACTGAAGCACCATGGAAACCGACTATATGGGAAAAGTTCTAATTTCAATAAGAAAGTCTCACAATTTCTCCCATAGGATCTTCTTTCTCTTCTACATGTCTACTCTCATCACCTCACCTGCTACTGCTCTACTATGCCACCCTACAATGTTGTTTCCAAGAGGGAAACACTCTAACTACGACTAGTATTTGTGTTAAATAGCTGACTCATTGTGTGTAGACATTCATTCATTCATTCATTCATTTATCCATCCAACCCATCCAATTATCCATTCAACAATTCATTCATCTCTTCCCTTCCCTTTCCAGGCAGGCCCAAACTCTAGAGGGTGCACAAATGTGAACTGTGAGTAGCTCAGTAAGGCTTCGGTATAGGATGAAACAAAGGAGAGGTAAAATTGGACTGCAAAAGAACATAGTGCCCATTAGCCACTCCCAATACAGAACACTGGGAAACATACCATGGCTTATATCTCCTATCGCCACAAACCTTCTCTGTATAACCCATGTGAATAGGCATTGTGTACACAGCATGGCAGGGCCCTCCGGGACCCCATTCTGTCACATTCAACTGTCCCCTGAAAGATACTCCAGAAAGGATATTTAATTTGGTACCTCTCCAAAACCACTGATTCACTCTCCCTGCTGGTTCTCTCTTTCCCCTTCATGTCTGTATGACAGACTCTAAGACCAACAATGGGCATGTAATTAACTACTTGACCTCTGTTCAGTTATGTGGACAGATGATATGTAAAGCTTCCTGCCTTCTTTTCCATTTTTGCCAGGATTCCATGTTATGTGTCTCCCCTCTGTTGCTCAATCTCTTGTTTCCTCTTCCCCCATATGGTGTGACAGATCACTACAACAGACCATTATGGATGGGCTCCCATGAGGGAAGACTGCCCTACTGAGGCAGATTAATGATCATCCTGGAGTAGTGCCACATTCTGTTTTCCAAGGGCCAAACCCGGATGCTACTGAGGAAGATATTAAAAAACCCATAGGCACTTAATTGTGCAATGTTATACTTCCCAGTGGCAGCTGGTGTTCAAATTATGAGATGAAACAAGAGGATTTATAATCCTTGAAATTTCATCTGAGCCTGTGTTGTCACAGAGGCAGTCCTTACTTACCATATGGTCCATCCTTTTTGCAAGGTTCCAAGAAACTCACCAGGGCATTGAGTCCCAGGGGTTAATTTCATTTTGTCTGTTTACTTCCTATTATGGCCAGAAATAAGATGCAATGCAATACTCCTATTCCGTTTCTTATTTTTTTTCTTTGAATCTATGTCTTTTTCAAAATTAAGTGGTTCTCTCCTTAAAATATATGATTCTTCTTCACAAAATGGTTTAGCATTTCTTATTATAAATCCTCCTTCATTCAGCTGTTCCTTATTCTTTATCTGAACTGTCATCATACTTTCCTCGCCTAGGATTTCTATCATTGTCCAAATTCTAGTTTACTATAAACATTTCTAGAATTTTCATGGTGACTGAGGGTTTTTCTTATCTCTAACTCAAGGATCTTTGCCAAAATATAAACATCTGGGACATGGTTCTCTGTATATGGTTTTGCCTCAATATAAACAGGAAAATAAACTTATTATGTCCCCCTTTCCCAAGGCTCTTCCATATCTGTGTACAAAACTCAGGAGACAAAAATTCTTATTCAAGATGTAAATGATGATTGATCAAAACAGAAAAAAGAGACAGAACACAACAGTGTGGTGACTGCAGCAGGGGGAGAACATGGAAGAGGGCATAGCAAGGATAAATGGTGATGGAAATAAATAAAATTAAATTTAAAAATTTTAAAAGATGTAAATGGTAAACCTCAGTTATTTAGGAGTTGTTATAAAAGTCAATGAAATAAACTTTAGATAATTTCTGAAAAGAGATCATGAAAAGGAAGCTAATGACCAATCTGGAAAAGAGTAAGATGCCTTCCATTGAATCACATGGGTGGGTGTGGTCCAAAGGTAGAGCTTGCAGAATTGCCAAGATTCTTGGTAATCAAAGTGTTTTGAAGAAGCTAGAAAACAATGGAAAGTTCAAGGTTAAAGTTATAGACAATAATCTGAATAATTCACAAAACTGAAAAAACACACTATCATTAATGCATTTAAAATAACTGTTTAATTAATTAGTTGAAAATTAAGTTTATGAGAAAAGGGACTATAGTCAAGCCAAAAAGGACATAAAGAAGAGCAAGCAAAAAAAAAAAAAGTTTATGTTTTCAGAAATCTGAAGAGGGAATCCAATCAGGATAGATAGTTAGAAATATAATTAACTAGTTATGCCCAATACCCTAATGGTCAGGTATTAGAGGAAGGAAGGTTGGATATACATATGTCACTGTTAAAAGCATAGAGAAATGAAGCCAGACTGATTGAATTCAAATCTTGGATCTGCCATTAACTAGCTGGGCAACTTGGACACATCACTTAATCTTCCTATACCTCAGTTTCCCTATCTATAAAATGGTGATAATAGTATTTGCCCCAAAAACTGATCATGAGAACTAAAGGAATATATTCATATGCACATTCTAAAACAGTTTTTGACACATAGTAAGCACCACATGAGGATTTGTTGTTGATGTGTTACTATTGGACAAAAATAAGAAACAAGAAGGAACTATTTATGTGTTGACTTTTGTAAAGCACCCAGCTTCCTTAGAAATAACAATAGAACTCAAGACATCTTTACCTGCATTTGCAGGATGGAAAAAATGCGAGAAAGAGCCAAAGGGAGAAGGAAAAGACCAGGGATGCCTTAGAAATAATTTCTGCACAGTTCACACTTTTTTCAGGGTTGGGTCCAGCCAGACCATTTATTTTCAGATTTTCTGCACTTCAAGTCCTGTAATGGGAACTGAAAATGCAATTCACACCTACTACCCTTCTGGAAATCACATTGGATATTTGCTGTTTGTAATCAACATTTTTTTTAAAACAGATGAAGTTTCAGTTTTCTACTCTTTGTCTGAGTTTACCCCCAATCTCCCTAAGAGACAGCTGAGATTTTGAAAAGTAGAGATGGGTAGAAAATGTTATCAATGGGAAGGGAACAGCTTGAGCAAAGGCAGCAAAACCTGGAAACATGAGGATAAACCAGAGTTTATATGGACTAGAATACACGTACATCTAAGTAATGTAAAGGAGAAAGGGTAGAAGGGACGAATGCCAAGGCGAGAACATAGTGCTTCATCTGGGAGACAACACAGGAGGGCATGGGGGCATGTTCAAGAGATTGCTGGACAGTATTCATAGTGTAGAAGCAAAAGGATTAGGAGCCAGAAGACCTGTTCAATAACAAGACACCTTGCTCATGTCAATTCATTTCTCAAATCCTCAGTTTCCTTATTGTTTCAATTTTTTTAAATGTATAGACTTTCTGCTATTTATTAAACACTGTGCAAGGCACTCTAATGGATTAAAAATTGAATGACGGCATTTGTACAATTAAAAAAGTCAGGTTAAGAGACCTGTTTTTTATATCCCAAATCTAACATGTCATGATAACTATAATCAGGATCCAGCCAGTTGGACTCCCAATCCTATTAATGAAGGGTAGACAAAATATTCAACAAATGTTGCATGTAGTCTGTAGACACTGAACTCTGAAAAATTTTGTTACAACCTACTCTCTTACTGGCCTGGAAATCTTTTTAATTTCTCCCAGGTAAATAAGCAGGTGAAGAAAACTTAATAAAGAGTTATTGATTCCTTATGCTGCCTAAGAAATTAATGACATATGAAAATGAAAAAAGGGAGAAGTGCAATATATAATAATAATCAGGAGGTGCTTTATCTTGTCCAATTTTAATCAACTTTTGAAATACATAAGTAGAGATTTAACTGGTTGGTTGATTAATTATTTGTCAGATTGTGTGTTTTCAAGTGATTTGTGATTTAAAAAAAAATGTTTTTCTCCTTTCATTTTAAGAATCCCTGGCAAGTTGACATACACATGGTGAACATATGGCCTTCTCCTAATTGATTTAATTCAAAAGAGGACCCAGGGGAAAGCTCTAAGCACTATCTGTTTGAGAGCTTTGGGGAATGTTTATTTCAGAGTGAAGAGTGTAAGTGCAATCCCATCAGAGCAGTGCAATTGAAACAGGTTGGGAAGTACTTCACATGGCTGGAAGCATCACTGGTATAAATCATTAGGATAATTTTAACTCAAGGTTTCTGATTTGGCAGAATAATATAAAATACATTTTTAAATAAAAGTAGTAGTTATTGATTGTGATGTTTATTTCAAATGATGTTTATTTTAAAAATTATACGAAATTTCCTCCATTTGGAAAACTGTCACTTCCCAGGTGAAACTGCATTCATTGCCTAATTAAGCAGCACCACCCATTTAGAGGTCAACTTGATTACATTCCACAGTGAGCTTGTGTTTGCCTAATGCATCCTCCACCTGATAGAAATAATGCTGTAGCTAATCTATTGCGGAAGAGATGGTGCAATCGACTGCATTCCTTCCCTGCAGTCTGCTATAAATAAAGCCATGTGTCTATCGTCTGTTTGCTAAATGGCTCCTAGATGATAGTAATCCAGCTGCAACAAAACTAAAAGCAAATTGAGTTCACTCTCTTAATTGTCCTCCCTAGTTTGGCTCTAACAATAAAGTCAAAATACCTGGCATTAGCGGATGATGGCCTTATTGATTTGGAGCTTATTTAAATTCTAAATATTGGATTACTGGACTCAATTTTTAAAATGTGACAATCTGCCCATAGCCCTATCAATGTCTTTGTGTCAGTTATGCCCTATAATCAAAGCCTATTTTATCATGTGACAAAAATAAAGGACATATCAGATATATCAGTCCTTCTGGGTCAGGCATGGTATTTATATTAAACATATATTTTATATATTTTATACAATAAGTGTATATGTTTGTATATGTATACATACACATCTTTATATTATACATATATGTATGTGTGTATATATAATATATAGATGTGTCTTTTGTTTTTTTTGTCTCTTTAGCCTTCCCCCTGACACATAATATGTTTCTAATAGATGTTTGTTGAATGAATGAATAGTACTTTCCATGGTTTATATAAATAACTATCCATAAAATAATTTTATAGTGGTAGTGGCATTAGTACTGATAGTAATGCTACTACTAATAGTATAGCTACTATTAATTGAATTCATATGAAGTCCAGGCACTAATGAAAATGTACTTTGAACTAAATATTGTCTCATTTAATTCTGATGATTGTCCCAGGAGAAAGTTCATGTTATTCCCCAGATTATAGATCAGGGACTTGGGTTGTGAGGAGGTCTCACAATGCACTTAAGAACAACTAGGTAATAATAATACTGAATCCAAATAATATTCTTATAACTACCAAACTATTTCAACTCAGGGAGCACACTGTCATTTCCATGAGATTGAAGGCTATTTTAGTTTCAATAGTCTGATTTCACTTATAGCTTCCCTCCTCTCATGAGAGTTAATCTATAGATATATATAAAAGCCTCACACTGAATGCTTGAACAACTGGTCAACTGGTCACTATGATGTGCACCAACCACCAGGGGACAGATGCTCAACACACAGAATTGGGCTCCCTCCTGTCTGGATCAGGCCTGCAGTGATCAGGCCAAAACCAGCTATCCGACAGCCCCCGAAGGGCCCCAGATTGGGAGCGGGTGCAGACCAGGCAGAGGAACCCTACCGATGTACAAATCCATGCATCAAGCCTCTAGTATGCATATAAAATCTTTGGTTAATCTCTTCCCACTCTTCTCCCCACTTTCCTCTGAGATTTATCAGTCCATTCCATGTTTCCATGCCTGTGGTTTCCACTTCTGCATTGAGCATCTGCCCCCTGGTGGTCAGTGCGCATATAGCTACTAGTCGGACAATGAAATGGTCAGCTGGTCTGCCAGTTGCTTAGGCTTTTATATATATAGATTGCTCTGGAAAGTTGTTAATGACTCCATATCCATAGACTATAAAATTCCTGCATAGCCATACCTAAAATGGTTCTTTAACTTAATAATAGGAATACTGTAGTCTTATAATAGAGGTCTCTCTGAATACCTGGATGTCATCTTTATTTGTGAATAAAAACAGAATTGGGGTCCATCACATTTATTTTTAAATCCTCACCAGAGGATATTTTTCCATTGAGCTTTTAGAGACATGGAAGAGAAAGGGAAAAGAAGAGAGAAACATTGATGGGAGAGAAACACATAATTGGTTGCCTCCTGCATAGGCCCTGACCAGGGCCCAGGTTGGGGAGGGGCCTGCAACCAAGGTACATGCCCTTAGCTGGAATGGAACCCGGGACCCTTTTATCCACAGGCCACTGCTTTATCCCTGAGCCAAATTGGTTAGGGACATCACTTGTTTTTAAGTCTTTTCAGAGAAGCCCCTCCAAAGTCTTTTCAGATTTCTTCCATGAACATGTCTTTAGTATATAGACAAAATGATCACTCATTGACATGTTCTGGACAGCATAGTTTTAAATATTCTTTTTCATAAACTACATCAGCACATTCAAGTTGGTCAAACACTGTGTTCCAATTTGAGATTTGAAAGTATGGCATAGGACACATATAATAAGTTAGCATCATAAATTGAATATGACTCTGTCTCTATCCTGGTATTGCACAATATTTTGAAGGGAATAGGACAAGACCGATCAGACTACAAGGGAATTCACACCATAGATGCTAGTGATCCTGTTTAAAATGTTCACCTCACTAAAAAAAGACAATTTAAGTAAATATTTGTATGGTGAACAATTTACATTCTTCCTTTCCCATAAATGTCTACCTTTCATCAAAGATCCACTCATCACCTGCACAAATTGCAGGTGTTGAAGCCAGGTCCGTGACCCTGAAGACCATTTTTGCCATTTCTGAATGACCTGTGCATCCAAAAATGTGCCCTATGTCTACAAGCAGTTGAGCTTCGGAAATTCTAAGAACACAAAGCATATGCCATGCAGCTGGCTCACATATCACCCGTGGTGTCAGACAACTGCTCTCTGAAGGGCTCTGGTTTTCTGATCAAGAGACACCTGTCATGCTGGTCATGCTGTGGGGAAAGCATGGAGCTGGGATACTAATAACCAGGTTCTGGGTCTGACTTGGCCACCAGGAATGTGTGGGCATATATTAGTTCTGTTGTTTCTAGGCCTCTACTTCCTCACTTGACAGGTGATTACAGGAGCTTTAAGGCTCTTAGTTCAAAACACCTGTGATTATATGATTTTACAATCTAACAGGATAATAGGGACTTGCTCAATATACTCTAAGAGCTTTTTTGGAATTCTATTGGTTATTAGATACCTTAGAGCAGTGGTTCCCAACATGGGGTAGACATCCCACAAGGGACAATCTGATTTTTAAGGGGGGCAATTGAGAATGAGTTATTAACAGTAAATTTTTTGCATTTCTTATGGTCCTAGGGGCCTCATATACAGCATAGAAATATATATTATGACATATTTATGCATTTCAGTTCTCTATTATATGTTTTGAAACTTTACTTGCTATTTTTTATATCATTTCATATTATTATTTTTTAATAATTTTTTAAGTGTGTGGGATTTCTTACCCAACCAGGACAAGTGGCAATAAGCAGAGCTACTCAGGAGCCTCAGAGAAAGCTTCCTGCAGCCTTTCAGAACTATCTTGGGTCAAGGAGATTTACCACCTTAGCCAAAAATGATCCCCTTCAGGGTCAAGTTGACACCTTTCTAAGAAGCAGTTCTAGTTTAAACACTAAACAGAAGTGTGCCACCTTCTGAAGCATTGGGCCTTTATGTACCATGGCATCCTTAAAGCATAGAAAAAATAACAAGAATTAATATTTTTATGGTCATTTACTCTTAACAAAGCAATTTTGCCTTCCCAATTCAAATTTTACCAACTGAAACTCAGAAGACATCTCCCATGGCACTGGTGTTTGTTTTGCTTTAGTATTATAATTTTCTCAACACAGGAAATATTAAAGGCACACAACAGAGTGAAAACTCCAATGTTAACCAAAATCACAGTGCTTGACATGCTGGAAGCTTTTAAAATGTTTTCCAATTTCAGCTACAATGAGGAGCTACACAACCTGCACCTGTAAATCCAAAGCATGAAATGGAAACAGGCAGCCATTCATCTGCATTCCATGGGGAGCTGTAAAACTGTCCTGAGACATGTTGAAGAGGAGGCTGCTGGTGTTTCATAGAAGAAAGTACTTTCTAACATGGAAAAATACATGAGGAATAGCCAGGTTTAACCCCTCAAATGCAGATACTTGTGAATAGAATATTTTAAACATTTAGCTTTCATTAGGACTTATAGTCCCTCTTTTAGTTCAGTAGGTCCCTCCTGGCTACTCAAATCTTTCTACTCAGAATGGACCCTGTAGGTAACCCCTCCTTACTCTGGTACCTTTCTCCATAGCCATTTGTAAGTTTCCTCTTATCAATCATCAACTCCAGACTCTCCACAGTCTCTCCCAGTTGTCTTGGGTAGTCTGTTTTGTCAATAATTATTAATATTACTGCCTTTCACTCTGAAAACCATCCTATTTTGGAGGATAAAATATGGTTGCCCTCTATTTTGCCTTCTTCCCTTCTTTTTAAAAAAATATATATTTTATTGATTTTTTTACAGAGAGGAAGGGAGAGTGTTAGAAACATCGATCAGCTGCCTCTTGCACACCCCTTACTGCAACCAAGTTACCTTACTGCAACCAAGTTACATGGCCTTGATGGGAATCAAACCTGGGACCTTTAGTCCGCAGGTGAACACTCTGTCCACTGAGCCAAACTGGTTAGTGCTCTTATCTTCTTTTTTCTGTAATACCTGTAATTTCTATTTCTGCACCATCAACATACCATCCTATATAATAAAAGCCTAATATGCAAATAGACCAAATGACAAAATGACCAGCTAAATGACCAACCACTATGATGCACACTGACCACCAAGGTGCAAATGCTAAATGCAGGAGCAGTCCCTAGCCTGCAGGCCCCAGGTCACCCAAGGCGGGTGCCAGAAGAGGGCCCCCCTGAGTGCCAAGGTAACTGGTGGTGGCAGGGGTAGGGGTGGTGAGTGGATGGCACCAGGCCAGTGCCAGCAGGGGCCCCTGATCACCCCACCAGTTTCTCCACAGATGGGCCCTGATCACTGGCCAGGACTCGGGACCCTACCCATGCACAAATTTCATGCACCGGGCCTCTAGTGTCCATTAAATGCCTGACCAAATCCTCCTCTAGTCCTGAGCTTCCTTCCAAGCTTCAGGCAGACAGCTCCATTTTAGTGCTATACATGTCTATTCAAGAATCTTTCTAGAACTCTAGAATCAACAAATAATAAATTAAGTCATCTGCCCTTCTTTCTCAGACAGACAAGTTAATCTCTGGCATTGTAATTTCTGTTTTTAAAAAAATCCAATAAAACTCAATTCTGTAAAGTCATCTTGTCAATGGAATCATATATCATTTCCTGTAAATTCTTCTAGATTAGGATGTTCCAAACCCATATTTTACTTTTCCCTCCAGAAGCACCTTAAACCCTAATCTCCTTTCTCTCAGTCTATTACAAAATACTTACTTATAGCTGCTCAAAAATTAGCAGTAATTCCAAAGGATGGCTAAATTAACATAAACTCCTTAGCCTGGCTTTCAAGGCCTTGAGTACTATAGCTTCAACTCAACTTGCTGATCTTTCTATCTCTAATATTCTGGGAGTTTATGACTTTAGATAGCCTTCCTTATTTCTCAATAGTAACCCACCTGGTATTCTGGGCTTCAGGTGTATTCATCTACTTACAAGATAGGTTATACTCTATTTCTGAGAATAATTTATAATCTCTTACCCATATGGCCTCATCTGTACCATTTCCTCATCCTGGCATATCCTCATCTCTATTTCTACTGTTGAAGGCCATCCATTCTTTAAGAACCTATGGGTGGGAAATCCAAGATGGCGGCATAGGTAAACACCTACACTGCTGCCTCGCACAACAATTTCAAAACTACAACTAAAAGACAGAACGGACATCATCCAGAACCACAGGAAAGCTGGCTGAGTGGAAGTTCTACAACTAGAGGGAAAGAGAGGGGCTCACGGAAACCCAGAGGAGCTGCAAAAAGCTGAGGTACGGAGACGCGCACGAGGAGAGAGCGGGTGCTGGAGTACCTGGCTGGCTTTCTCTGGCGGGAGGGAGACGGAGACTCTCAAAGGCATTGAACTCCTTATCCTACGACACTAAACCCCAGATCCAGCAAAAACTCATACAGGGGGAGTTTGGACTGTAAAAAGGGAGAAGTGCACGGAAATTTAGGGGAGTCGCAAAAGATCAAAGGCCTGGTGGCGCGCACGGCACTGCGCGCAGGACAGATTTCTGATTGTGCCGCTGGCTTTCGTGAGTGGGCGGGAGACAGACCCTCCCAACTGTGCCACTTCTGAGTCCACTAAGCCCCTGTTTCGGACGAAACCCTGGAGACCTAGACTCGTGTGGTCCTGGTGCGCAGGGGAGCTGGAAAGGCAGCGGTTAGAGGCACTGCGGGTGCGCGCACAAGGACCACTCCAGCCATTACCCAGTCACTTGAGACTCAGGGGCTGTGGAGGGCGGGGCCGACTGGAAGGCAAGGCGGTCCCTTAAGCCCTGAGACTCCACCCATCCCAAGCTGAACAGAGGCTTCTGAGGCTTTGTGTCTGGTATCATAAAGCTGAATTCAACACAGAAGTTTTCCCCCGGCATAGTGAAAATGCCGAGACAAGGGAAGGGATTACAAACAAAAGAAATGGAGAAAAAAAAACGACTGGATATAGAGTTCAAAACCACGCTTATAAGGCTTTTCAAGAATATGCTAGAAAAGATGGATAAATTTAGTGAGACCCAAGAGGAGATGGAAAAGGTCCAACTAAAGATAAAAAAAAGACCAACTAGAAATTAAACATACACTGACTGAAATAAAAACTATTATACAGAGTCCTAACAGCAGACTAGACAAAGGCAAGGATCAAGTCAAAACAAAAATTTGAAATATAAAGAAGCAGAAAACATTCAACTGGAAAAGCAAGAAGAGAAAAGAATCCAAAAATGTGAACATAATGTAAGGATCCTCTGGGACAGCTTCAAGCCTATCAACATCAGAATTGTGGGGGTGCCAGAAGAAGAGAGAGAGCAAGATACTGAAAACCTATTTAAAGAAATAATGACTGAAAACTTCCCACATCTGGTAAAAGAAATAGACTTACAAGTCCAGGAAGCACACAGAACCCCAAATAAAAGGAATCCAAAGAGGACCACACCAAGACACATCATAGTTAAAATACCAAGAGCAAAAGACAAAGAGAGAATATTAAAAGCAGCAAGAGAAAAACAGTTCATTACCTACAAGGGAGCACCCATACGACTGTCAGCTGATTTCTCTACAGAAACAATGCAGGCCAGACGGGAGTGGCAAGAAATATTCAACGTGATGAACAGCAAGAACCTACAACCAAGAATAATCTATCCAGCAAAGCTATCATTCAGAACTGAAGGGCAGATAAAGACCTTCACAGAGAAGAAAAAGCTAAAGGAGTTCATGAACTCCAAACCAATATTATATGAAATGCTGAAAGGTACTCTTTTAGAAGAGGAAGAAGAAAAAGGTAAAAGACAAAAAATTATGAACAACAAATACATATCTATCAACAAGTGAATCTAAAAAATTAAGTGAATTAAAAATTTGATCAACAGAATAAACTGATGTATATAATAGAATCAGGAGCACAGAAAGGGAGTAGACTGATAATTCTAAGGAGGACAAAAATCATAAAGCATCAAACAGACTGTGAAATTACAGCAGAAAGATTGAAGTTAGGTGAGGTAGATAAGTGATCAATCAAAGGACTTGTATGCATGCATATAAGCATAACCAATGATCACAGACACTGGGGGGTCAGGGTATGCCTGGGAGGGAGGGGGGCAATGGGAGATATGTATAAAAATTTAATAAAAATTAATAAAAATTTTAAAAAAAAGAACCTATGAAATACCACCTCTTCAGAAAGTCATTCTTTCTTCACTCTCCCCCAAATCAGTAGTGTTGGTCTCTGATATCCATCTTCACCACTATTACTACCATTATTTACAGAACCTTATATTATAATGGCTTCTGAAGGCTTGACCTACTTTCAATCATAGCCACCTCCAGATGCATTTACCGTATTAATGCCAGACTGATTTTTCTAAAGAGAAGCCTCATCATAGTACCCTCAGGCCTCAATATGGTTAAGGCCTTGAGATTAGCTTCTACATTTCCCTGAAACCTCTACTTTATGCCCAAGGTCCTTAAAGTGTCAAATCATTTTCTTCCCTTACTCACACATACCTCTATTTATCTTACCTGAGTTCATCAGTCTCCAAAGCAAACTCCAAAACAGAACACAATTTAAAAGCTCCTCACTTCCTCCAAAATAAAAAGTATAAACAAACAAAGAACAGGCAACAGTAACAAAAATACAAATATACAAAAATTTCAGAAATTTCAAAATGTGCAGCTCAAGAAAATTATTATAAAACTTATTGGCTGTTTCTAGAAATTATCTTAAAATATGGTGCTCCCAATCTATCTTGGTTCGATGTTACGTGTTCTTATTTTGGAGCAATGGTTTCCCTTATCCCTAAATCCTCTAATTAGCTACCAGATTTATTTATTTATTTATTTATTTATTTATTTATTTATTTATTTATTTTACCAAACATAAAAAAAGATCATTAAAAAGCTTCAAACAACACTTTAAAAATGATATCAATTTTTATTAAGGGGGACACCTGTAATAGTGCCAACAATAAAAAAGAATAATGCATATTATAGAAGACTAAACTATGGGTGCTTTACTTAAACAACTTATTATTTGAGTAATATTAGAGTAACAGTTAAGTAAGATAGAAACTTTGAGTCACCAGTCCAATAGAATTAAATGTGTCAATCTTATTGAATTATTTGCCAGGCCACTGCCATAATTTTTATGTTAAAATAGTATTTGTCCTATCCCTAGAACTGTATATATCAGGCATTTTTGCATTATGGGATTAATTTATTAAAACTCAACTTTGGTTATATTTGGCTCTGACCTTAGATCTATAGAAATGTGTTTATGCAGTATTCAACATTCAATAAATCTATTGAGCTATTAGTATGTACCAATGTTATACTAGTTTCAAGGAATTCAGTAGTAATGAAGAGAAACAATGTCCATGATTTCATAAAGCTATATTCATATGTTTGTATTTTACAGTGGGGGAAGACAAAGATGGGGTTTTATTATAAAATAAAAAAGTCAACACACACAAATGACAATGGAAATTACAGTAAGCGCTATGGAAATAAAAAAAACTGTAGAGGAATAGAATATGGTATGATAGGAAAAGGGTTGATGTTAATAGTATTTATTGAGTGCTTAGTATCTGATAGGCACTCTTTTAAATACATATACGTACACATACCTACTTAATCCTTACACTACCAGTGGTCAGCAAACTCATTAGTCAAGAGAGTCAAATATCAACAGTACAATGATTGAAATTTCTTTTGAGAGCCAAATTTTTAAAACTTAAACTTCTTCTAATGCCACTTCTTCAAAATAGACTTTCCCAGGTTGTGGTATTTTGTGGAAGAAACACACTCAAGGATCCAAAGAGCCACATGTGGCTCGAGAGCCACAGTTTGCCAACCACTGCACTAACCTATGAAATAAGTACTATTATTCTTATCCATATTTGAAAGACTAAGAGTCTGAGACACAGAAAGTTACTCACACAAGGTTTGCCTTGCTGGTAAGTAGCAGAAGTGTGAACTCCTCCTAATCTGTTTCCTGAGCCTAGCCATCTTCCTGCTTATTAGACATGAATGGGACCCAACATGATGGTGATGGAAAAACTGAAGTCAAGTGGAAATATCTTAATGGACCTCAGGATGACGTTTCTATCTCTACCATATTGTCAAAAATGTAAATTTCCAGAGATTGTTGGTACATTCTTCTCTTGAAACATAAATGGTGAAAGAAAAAAGCAGGTAGATGAAAGGTAGAGTTAGAAAATTAACTGTGCTCAAGAAACATTTTCTGACAAAAGAAAAAGAGTTGATTAGCACTACTTTAAGTAAATTCACATGCTTCTTATCTAATTAACTATATTAGAGTAACAATGTGACTAAATTAGGGTAGTTTTTTTGATGAATGATAGACAAATGTAAGTAAATCTAAATTATTAAGAGGAATAAAAGCATGAGTACAAACCAATGCAATAATCACTAATAGTCTATTGTACTGATGATGGCAGGAAAATAATTTACTACTCTTTGAATGGCAGTCAACTAACTTCATTTACAACCCATTGCATTAGTGTTTGTTTGTTTGTTTGTTTGTTTGTTTGATTTAGCTTTCTTTCTTCCTCTAATGTGGAGTGACCTCTTTTTCCTATTTTGAAAAGGTCAATTTTCTTATGAATGAAAAACTTTGATTTTTGAACTATTGTTTACCTATCCTCAGACACACAAGATTTGGAGAAATATTTCTTCCAAGCATTACCCAAGACAGTCTAATTAATATCTATACTTTAAGTCACACTGATGAATATAAAAACAAAACATGTAGAAGTAGATTCAAGGGTATGGTACTGCATTGCCTACAATTCAATGATAGCAACTAAATCTTATTAAAATAGGTATTTAAAATTATTGTAATCAACAGTAATATATATGTAGTATCCCACTTAACTTTATGAGCTATCTTTATAGAATTGAAATGACTGTTTCATTCTTAAATATTCCACATAAAACCACCACAGTTTGATTTTTAAGCAAAAGGCTCTCAGAATAATCTGACATATTTATATGTCAGTTTTACAGGTTGACTTAATTTTAAAAAATAATGTGTAGCATAAAAAGTGGATAAGGATTCAGGCTTATAGATCTTTTATTGTACATAAGAATTCCGCCAGAGTGAGTGTGTATATCAAATTTAAGACCTCTTAGTGAACATTCTTATGTGCATAAATAAGAACATACATTATAAGGAGAATAAGATTTTTGAAACTTAAGAATTCAAGAACTCTGTAAGTAAAAAAAGACACAACACATTCTGTGTTGTCAACCAATCCAGAGTCTACTACATGTTGATAGCAACCATGATATCCAATAAACATAGCAAATAGACGTGTGAATTCAGACCCACAGGCACGCACCAATACCCCAGACTGACGTGGATATAGGCAACCCTTTATGTCTGTTCTGACTTTGGCTTTTGCAGCTGCTGTTTTCTCAGTGTTGTCTCCGGGGCAGTTTCCTGTTGCCATAGCTGATGGCCTGCCCACGCCTGCCTGGGCCTTTCAAGTGTCAACACTCCCAGGCCGGCTGCAGTGGTCAAATGCTTGTTAATGAGATATAGCAGCTGGGTAGGGGTGAACCACTGAGACAGATAAAGGAATGCCGCTGGTGCAGGAAGCGATGCCTTTTGAATCTTTTCAGCAGGGTGAAAGCTTTCAAATCAAAGAGAGTATGTTGTATTCATTAATAAACCCAAGTTCCCATGCAGTCACATTAAAGCCAGCAGTTTAACTTTGCATCAGACAGGTGAATGTCCCCCGATTTTCTCCGGAGAGACAATGCACCAAAAAACAAGGGCTTGCAACAAAGCAGTACTTCCTCATCTGTGGGGCTGACCGACTGCTAAACCAGGCAGGGGTTGCTGCATTTTCCTTCAGTCTATCCTTTGTCCATGTGTTTGTGTGTGTGCACACACACGTGTTTCAAAGCTCATAGCAACCATTCCTGTTCCCTTCTCTGGAGCCCCTTTTAGCCAGAGCATTTCTCCTGCTCCCCCCTCAACCCCACCCACCCTCTTTTAAAAACTGGCTTCCAAAAACAGAATTAACAACTTAACAACTACTTGTGAGGAAAAAATACAGAGGTGTAGATGTGGGCATACACTACCTTTGTCTCAGATGGACTGTGACTGTGCACCCCAACCACCTACCCTAATCCCACTCTGTAGGTGAGGTTGTATATCCAGGAGGGGCGGGGGTGAAAGGTGGCAGCATTCTGAAATGGTTCCAACAGCTGGGGAAGCCCTGAGGGATTACAGAAAAGGATATTGAAAGCATCTAAGTGGCAGGGAGTCCTGACAATAGTGCTGAGGAAAGTATTATGTTTAAGTGCATTTGCTAGAAAGTTGGACTCACCGGGGATGAAAATAGCCACAGTAAGTAGCATTAGAGATGGATTATCTACTGTAGGGTTGTTTGAGAGAATTCAGAATGAATGACACAATTTTAAAAACAGGGATCTGTAACTTGCACCAACTGAGATATAGTCTTCTTGTGTCTCACTGTGTCCATTTTTTCAACAGTCTTATGAATTAGCTAATAATTCACCAGAGCTATCTAAGCCCTACAAAGCAAAGGCAGTATTTATGTATTGTCCTGATGATATTTCTAACTGCAAAGAAGACCAGCTACCCAAGGAAATTGAAAGAGTGAAAGAAATGAATTCTTCAAAGTATTTCAGTTTTTAAAATATTCACAAATTGATTTATTTTGAGCCTCAATTCTTACAAGAAAGCCTTTAACCTAATGAAAAGAGAACTAACTGTATATCTCACTTATTAGATGCTTATAAATAATTCATACACCAAGGCAGATACATATATATATATATAAAAGCCTAAGCAACCAAATGACCAAACAACTGGTCAACTGGTCTTTATGATGTACACTGACCAGCAGGGGCAGATGCTCATCGCAGGAGCTGCTCCCTGGTGGTCAGGGTGCTCCCACAGTGGGAGCACCATTCAACTGACCTACCTATCCTATTGGCCCACCAGCCAGGCAGCAGCCACTTACTATCTCAGTAGTCCTGCAGGTCCAATCTCTGGAGAATGGGCCAGGCACTGATGGACTGGCACCACCAGCACTATCCCAACAGTTCCTCAAGGAAGAAAGTGTCCACCAGGTGGCTTCTGACAACTAGCATGAACTTCTGTGGGATGGATCTGGATCCCTGGCCAGTAAGGGCATAAGACCAACAACCCAGAGGGAAGATTGCATCCCACCTCACACATATACACATCCACTCCCCTTGGGATGGATGCAGGCTCATGACTAACACCGTTGATTGGTACTGACGGGACACAAGCCCATGGTAGGCGCAGTAAGGCCAGGGTGAGCAGGAGTGGCAGGCAGTGTTGGACTGCCGGTTTCGGCCCCATCCCTGCAGGCCACCCCAAGGGACCACCACCCATGCACAAATTCATGCACTGGGCTTCTAGTATATATATAAAAATGTGTATGTATATAGCCCTGGCTGGTGTGGTTCAGTCAGTTGGAGCATCATCTCAAACACCAGAAGGTGGCAGGTTCAATTCTTGGTCAGGGCACTAAAAAAAAAAAAAGTACACACAATTTCTTTAAATGTTAAGATAATACTGTGGCCGAAACCGGTTTGGCTCAGTGGATAGAGCGTTGGCCTGGGGACTGAAAGGTCCCAGGTTCGATTCCGGTCAAGGGCCTGTACATTGGTTGTGGGCACATCCCCAGTAGGGGGCATGCAGGAGGCAGCTAATCGATGTCTCTCTCTCATCGATGTTTCTGGCTTTCTATCCCTTTCCCTTCCTCTCTGTGAAAAATCAATAAAAATATATTTTTAAAAAATAATAATACTGTGGATAATTTATACTCCCCTTTTTTAACTAATGAGGGACCACACACAAGGCCAATAAATAACTCATAAATTTTAAAAGAACACTTTACTTTGCCTATACTTTTCATTTTACCACATTGCCTCCCTAAGCTAATTTGGGCCACATCATTTTGACCTAACAAGTATAATCTGATTAAAAAAAACACACAAACAACAAATTCAGAATATTCTCTGCTGTTTGTAAGTACATACGTGAATATGTGAAATGTATGGGTATGTTTGGGTAGGGCAGGGAGATGTTTTATTAACAAATAGTCCAGAAATCCTAAATAAAAATGCCATAAAGGTCTTCCATTAAGCCTGTGTTCCCATTAAATTTAGCCTAGAAGTGACTATGGGATATGTGATATTTATATTCCATATGCCATGGGGCTATGTATTTTTATTGAGTTTCAGAATGGGATTTGAATGGGTGGAGAACTGAAGAGGAGAAAGGGTCAGGTCTGGTGAAGGTCCTTGATTAGAATCTACAGAAAGCCTCCTGGGATACCCTTTAGCCTAACTTAGACCAGGGATCTAGGGAGATGTCACACAGAAAATTCTGCCAAAACTTAATATTGACTTAGAAGGCATTGTCCAGTGGTTGTTTTTTAAAAATCTCATCTCCTTCTGCCTTCACCCCAACTTCTGAATACCTCCAAGGAGCTGCCGAGTCTTGTCTTTCCAGCAGCAATAACTGTGACTCATCGGGAGCTAGTGTCTCTGCCCTGGCATCCAGGAATTTGCCTCCCATGGCAGCATCCTGTCCAACCACATCAGGTGGTTCACTGGACACCCACAGCAGGCTGCAGCTCTCCCTCCTGCAGAGGGTGCAACACAGAAGCACATACCCTGACCCAAGCAGCACCCTGGACCTTCACACTTCTGCCTGTATTTCTCTGCCTTTGAATTCACTGGACTTTGAGGTTCCTTGGAAAGGCAAAACCCTAAACAGCACAAAATCATTACAGCTCCTATGTAAAACAAAACAGAAATCTCATTCCCCAGAGTACATGTGCACTTAATGTAAGTTTGGCATTTGATACACTACTGTATTTTGTTCTTTTCTTCTCTGCCTCCCTCCAAAATCATATCCCCTTTACACCATATTCTCTCATTTCTTTTGCTTTTTTCTTTTTTCTAAGAAGGTTTTGACTTAAAACTGAAAATATTCTAAATGACAACTAAGTAGCCCCTTCTCAAATAAAACCTGCAATAACGTGCCTGGATTACATTAAGGAATGCTGGAGGGGATCCCAAAAACCAGTGTTTGAACAGTCAACCTGACAGGATCCTAGGACATTACTGAAAGGGCTCCTGTTACCTAACTGACTTGGAAGTAATCAGTGTAATCTGCATGACAATACATTGTCTGACTTCGGGAACCTGCTTGTGTGTGGGGGAGTGGGGGGAGTGGGGAGGGTGGATGGTAGGAGGAGGGGGCAATGGGAGTGTCCCAAGCCGCTGCCATGAGCTGTCTTTTCCTATGGCTCTGCTTTTAAGCAATAGGAAGCAAAAAAGTTTCATAGAGTGACATAGATTTATTAAGGTGAATAAGCTTAACATGGAGATAAAAAGCAGAGAAAACCATGAAAAGCAATCAATAGTTAATGCCCGATTCCCAGTAGTAGTGAGGGTAAGTTTTTTTTGCAGGAAAACCAGATTGGTCTAGAAGAAAGCTTTGGGGGAAATGTTTGAACTAGTCTCAAAAGAATGAAAATGTTTATAAGTGAGCCATTTGACTAGTTTTTCTCTTGGGCAATGTGAAAACCAAATGAAGGAAGAGTGGAGATAATGGTTACATCTTTTACAGGTAACTTAAACTTTCCTGTGGCTTTTTAGCCTTCTTGCAAATTTTTTCTCAAGACACTTTAAAGCATACAAATGTAAGAATAAACTCAATGACAATGAACTGTCTGTCACCTCCTGGATGAAGGTTGAATCGGTAACTATCAGTTTTAGTACCAACATTTGTGTCTTTTGTTAAATGTCCCAACCACTCAAAAAAATAAAAAATAAAAAAACCTCAATATTTGTTATGGACACTTTTTAAAAAGAACACTTCATTTAGAGGTTCTTGTTTGAAAATGTTTAATCAGAAATAAAGGTACATACATTTACAATCTGGCTTTATTTCATTCCAGGTCATGCTGCCCATGAGAAGGAGGACTGATATCAAATGCTACTCTTGTTTATATTTCTATCTTCTGGGCAAAACTTAAGAAAAATCAAGGGTACTAAAGGGAAAGGGAATATAAAATATATATCTTTGAATCTATATTCCTTGAGAATTAGAAGGTATATTTTATATAATTTTGAGTGAGATTAAAAATCTTCAATGGCTTGTACTGCAAGATGGTCCTGTTGACTATCAGCAAAGGCTGTGGTTAGATTACTATGTCTTATCTCTTGTTCAAAGCTCTACTTCAAAGAACTACTATCAACTGTTCAAGTAGACAGCAGAAACTCGCATTGCCTTAGAACATTCAGGAGTGAGGAAAATATGAAAGCATTCCTTCTTGGAGTAGAGGTTGGTTTGCTGCATGTTGAAGTGAAAATGTCTGCTAAATCAGTCACAGTCTTAAAGTCTGGTGAGTGAATAGGGACAGAATAAGTCCTTGGAAAACTAAGGAACTTATATAGAAATCAGAGTAATATAGTGTTTGGGAAAAACTGAATTTAATTCTAAACTGGAAAAGACTTAGACATTGTATCACAGTAAAGCCATTCAATTCGTTCCAGTAATTTTCTAAATGATTCTCACTCATTCAGCAAGTATTTATTGAACAACTATTCCCTGCCAAGCTCTATTAAAGTATTGGAAAAACTGCAAAGAACAAAATAGCTTACAATAGAGACATCATAAAGCTTATATTCTAGAGATTATTAGCATTTTACTACACATTCCACACAACCATACTGAGAATACAAAGAGTGGCCTTAATCAATTATTCTGGGATACCTGACTGGTGGGTCTCAATGGTTGAGCATCGACCTATGAACCAGGAAGTCACCGTTCGCTTCTCAGTCAGGATACATGTCCAGGTTGCTGGCTTGGTTCCCAGTGGGACGTGTGCAGTAGACCGCCGATCAATGATTTTCTCTCATCATTGATGTTTCTCTCTCTCTCTCTCTTCCTTCTTCTCTGAAATCAATTATATATGTATATTTGGGGGGGGAAAATTCTGGCTGTTTTTCTCTAATCACTTACACTTAATAAATTTAAACTCTTACAATTAATCTAATCTATGGTGAAAAGACACCTAAAAGGTGTACTATTAATCACAGCTTAATTTTATGGTGTGCATGTGTGTGTATGTGTACGTTGGGGAAGAAGTCCTTTTAAAATTCGGAATTCAGAAAAATTCACAGAGAAGGGAGTTATTTGGAGGAGAAGGGGTTGGCCTTCCAAAATCATAGTTTCTAGAATCTCCTGGGATATCTTCTTCAAGGCCAGGTGGTTGAAGTTCACCCAACTCAAGTCAGAGGAGAATAGCATCTCAATTATGCACTGAGTACAGGGAATTTATAATGAGGGCTAGTCCAAGGATATAAGCCTAGGAGTTACAAAGGAGAGACTAAATTTAGAATTTAGCTGGTTATTGAGTATTACTTCACTTAAATGTTGTTTTGTACATTGTTTTAATATTTGTTTTATAATAAAACTTGAATTCAAAACGTAGAATGGCAGCATCCTTTTGGAAATATATAAGCTGTGACTTGTTACATTTTATATAAACTCTGGAGCAATAATAAAATAATCACTGGGACAAATTCTTATCTTTAAAGATAAGGAACAAAGGATTAAATACAGTACACTGTATTTTCAAGTGCTAGGACAACAAGGAAGTTCTTTGTAAAAAATGCCCATCTGTTTGAAGCACTTTCTTTCATTTTTGTACCTTTGCCTTGTATTGGACTCTCCCCTCTGCAGAGCCCTAAAAGGTACGTGATACTTTGTTTTCCGACACATTCTCTTGAGGGTCTTAATAACTTTTCCTCCGATTATAAACAGATTGCACCTAATTTTATTATGCAAAACATTTGCTTTTGTAAGTCACTGTGAGTGTATCTGTCCTATATCCTCTTTCCTTCATACATCACTCTCAAAAAATAAAAATAAAAACCCCTATCAATCACAGACTAATCCTACAGGAGGAAGTCAATCCTTTGATTTTTATCTAAGGTAAGCTCCAGTATAAACAGTGTTCAGTTGTTCACACTCAATTTCAATTACAACCATCTAATTTCAAAATCAAAATTTATAAATTTTACTAGAGTTGCAACATAAAAAGGCTATACTTCATTTTTCTAAATTTATTTAACAGACATCTATCCTATCTATTTCAAACTATTTTTTTAACCATCTGTTTTGATTCAGTGAGTCTTGCTGTTGGCTTGAATTGAAGCTTTTGCTCCAAAAGTGATGTTAGTTTTTTTTTTCTTCTAATTGGGTCAACATAGTACGGGATTCAGGACATTTTCTTTACACAATAGAAATAGCCCAACTAAATATGCACACCAAAAAAAAAATGTTTCTTTTGAAAATTATTAAATAAAATAAACATATTGTTGCTGAGTGGTCAAAGGTCTATATTTGAAGCCGTTAGTCTTCTAATCTATATAATATTTTAGAGAGTTCATAGAAATCTAGTGGGTAGAATAGAGCATCATTTTAAATTGTCTTGAGAATCAGGAAACATAAAAAGCTGGGTCTAGTTGATGAAAATGTAGCTATGCAATCCACTGTCATCCCAGTGGATTGAACCATTAGTTATATAAATCATGAAGATGGTTGATGTAATCAGATTAGACATGCCAAAGTGTAATTTAGCAATCACTCATAAACATCCAGCCAAAGTCCATATTGCCTCAGCTCTCCCAGAACCTAACTGATTCTTGGGAGGCATTATTGAATACAGGTGTTTATCCCTCATCTAGAAAAATAAATTAACAATCTTCCAAGCTTTCAACAAAAAGTTACTTCAAAATAATTCAACTGTAATAGGATTTTCCCTGAAAGTTACCCTTACACGCATAAGCTGCTTCATTCATGTAAGCATTGTTCAATTTGCAAAATCTCAAATTGTATTCAGTGTTTCTGCAGCATATTCATTGTATAAAAAACAGATGGTATGTGAATTAAAATCTCAACTTTTATTGAATGTTAAGCTCAGAATAGTGATTGAAGAAGAATCTAGCTTCAAAACCCCATATTACACAGAACAATTGAGAGCAAAGGATATTCAGTCTGACCACAGCATTCACGAATTTTAAATAGGAAACAATTATCATCAGTTCTTAGACTTCTAAAACATAGAATGTCTTAACCACTACACTTTTTTAAAGCTATATAATGTTGACTATGGTTTATGGATCATTCAACAGTCACAGCTCAAGTTTGATCTTTCCCTTTCTTCTCTAGAGACAATTTTATTTTCAAGGATCCACGAATATTTAAAGTATCCAAAGTATTTCAAGAAAACTTTTGGCCCATGTCACCCAAGCTCAATAGCTAACAGTTGCTGCCACCTATAGGCCCAATCTCAAGAGGAGCTGGGACTTGAACAGAGGCTTGCAAGTTTCAAAGACTTAGGTCAACAAAGCAAGCTTTTCTGTTTCATAGAAACAGTTGGTACCCATAGACCAGTGGTCGGCAAACTCATTAGTCAACAAAGCCAAATATCGATTGAATATTTCTTTTGAGAGCCAAATTTTTAAAACTTAAACTCCTTCTAATGCCACTTCTTCAAAGGCCATGGTATTTTGTGGAAGAGCCACACTCAAGGGGCCAAAGAGTCACAGGAAGCTCGTAAGCCACAGTTTGCTAACCACTGCCATAGACTATTGATACAGTTCCCTGAAATACTGGAATTAGATATGATACATTTCATTGGTTTTATCAACCACGATCTCTTTATACTACCTCATGAGGGGCAGGAACTTTTAACATCCTCTCCTCTCACAAAGCAAACAAATAAAACAAAATTGATCAAGTTAGTTAGGTCTTCAGTCACATAGAATTGTGATGGTCATGTCTATACAATGATGAGAAAATAAGTGACAAGGGTATATTTTCTCTTGTGTCTATTAGCATGTATCCTATGTGAAAGTCTGGATTTTTTGGCTCAATTCTCTTTTCTGGAGATTTTTTGAAATCTTCTATGTGAAATAGACATTTATCCTTCTAAAATTTAAAATGACATTTGAAGGTAGTCATTATTATCTCAATTTTACATACATATATGGAGAAATAGATACCATGTATATTTATAAAAAAAGTTAGCCTGTTAAACTCACTAAGTTTATTATATTCTGCAAGTCATTTCATAATTTAACTTTGTCTCAGGATCAGGTAATACAAATAAATAAATTGGACTAAATCAAACTAAAAAACTTGCATAGTAAAAGACAACAGCAAAAAACCTATTGAATAAGAGAAGATATTTACAATTATATATTGAATTAGGGGCCCAGTACATATATACCTTGAAAGGAACTGTGGGCTGCTAAGAGGCAGATCTCAGCCCATCCTCCACACCCTAGCTTGGCCCCTCCAGCATGGCCCCACTCTCCTGTCTGCCGGCAGCCCAGCTCCCACAGCTGCACTGACTGCACTGGTGGCATAGAGTGATCAGGCCGGTGTCAGGCACCAGCAGTGGATGCAAGCAGCAACTCCAATGCCGGCAGTGAGTGCAAGCGGGGCTGGCACCCGCAACAGGTATGGGTGTGGGATGGGACGATAGTGCACAGGAGCAAAGAATGTTCAGTAACCACTAGAGGCTTGCCCTGATGACAGCCACCTGTGCCCCATCTTGGTCTGGTGCCCATGCTCACCTGCTCCATCACCTGCATCCCGACATCTGCCATGTTCCGTGCTCTGCTGCCCACTGCCAATGCCCACCATGTTTCACGTGCACCCTCTCATGGTCAGCACACATCATAGCGACCAGTTGTTCAGTTATTTGATTGTTCCACTGTTTGGTCTATTTGCATATTAGGGTTTTATATATTCAGTGGTACCTCCAGATACGAGTTTAATTCATTCCATAACCTTGAGGCGTGGGAAACTATGAGACGCTCGAGTCGCGGTAAACTGGTGGGTCGTGTGCAGCCGGCCGATCCGCGCGATTATTTCTATCTCAAATGTTGCTCGTATTTCAAAGCAAAACTCTCTTGCTCGACGGCTCATATCTCAAAAATCTCGTATGTTAGGGCACTCGTATCTCAAGGTACCACTGAATATAGACTAGAGGCCCAGGGCATGAAATTCATGCATGTGGGGAGGGGTCCCTCACCTTGACCTGCACCCTCTCCAATCCGGGAGCCCTCAGAGGATGTCTGCCAGTTTAGGCCTGATACCACAGTTTACAGATCTCACTGTAAACTGGCAGGTGGACATCCCTCTCCTAATCCAGGGCCTTTGGCTCCTAACCACTCTGCATGCCTCCCTGATCCCTCTCACTGTCCTCCCCTGCTGGCCTGATCTCCTTAACTACTCTCCCCTGCCAGCCTGGTCACCCCTAATTGCCCTCCCCTGCTGGTCTGGTCATCCCTAACTGTCTTCTTCCCCTGCCGGCCTGGTCATCCCTATTAGCTTTTTTTTTTTTTTTAATCTTAACCCCTTCGCACACAACTGTATTTTACTTCCTTATTGGCTTCTCCCTCTCACACAATTTTTCTCTCTCCTGTATGTAACACTTTTTCCTACTGACTCATCATTTATAAACTTTTCTTTCCTCCTTATTTCCTACTTCTGTTTCGTTATTCTTCTTCCCATCTTTCTCCTACCCTCCCTCCCACCCCACATTCCTTCTTTCCTTTATCTTTACCCCTGCTCTCCCTCCCCTTTTCCTTACTTCCCACATTAATTATTTTTCTTCATTTCCTCAGACCTGCTTTGCTCCCTCCCCCATTTCTTCCTTCTTCCCATTCTCCTTTTAAGTTCTACCAGCTCCCCTTTAAAACTTTTCTTCCCTCCCTCTTTCTCTCTTATCCTACCTTTCCCATAGGTTCTTCTCTACTTACTTCCACTGTTTTAATATCTATCTACCTAATTATTCACTACTATTTACCTTCTTTTCTGACTCCTACTTTTAAAATATGTCCCCAGTGCACAACTATACTTGATTTTTAGTGTAGCTCCTACAGTTCACTCATACATCCTCTTTCCTTCTTTAACTCTGCTGTCTACTGACTCCTTTATAAAGTTCTTCCCCTCCCTCCTTCCCTTCTTCTCCATCCTCCGTCCTCCTCCCTCACTCTTTTACTTTTTTTATAGGCTAGTTAAAAAGTCTATGCTTTTCATCCTGTCTTAGTACTGACTTCTTTCTTCTCTGGGGCACTCGGACCCCTCTCACACCGGCTTTGAGGAGCCGAGTGGCGATGCAGTTATGTCTTGCCTCCCATGGCCTGCCTCTCGCCTCCAAGTTAGGGGAGGGTCTCACCGGGCTGGGGCTGGCATTCATGGGGAGTGGGGAGGGACCGCTGTGTTACGTGCACATGCATGTACATTTGTGCATGTGTAAGCCTTTTCTCCCATTGTATGCTGAAGCGGGGGGGGGGGGGGTAAGGGGGTAGAGGGATGTGGAGACCTTTCCCATCCCCCACTGTGCCCACACCTAAGCCTCCAGCGGCTCCCCATCTGCTCCCATCCTGAATTGGCAGGCGACCAGCGTGCTTGCACAGGCATGGTCGGGGCCTGGCTTGTCCTTGGAGGGTGTTCTGCCCAGGAAGCGAGCTCCCCCACCAGGTCAGACAGATGAATGAGTGGACGGCTGGAGAAAGCCGCAAGGGCTTCCCTGTGGTGTGAGGGTTGCCTGTGGTCTCCATAGTGGCAGGGCCGGGTCCACATAGCTGGAGGCTTCGAGGTTGTGCGCTTGGCAGGAATGACTGGCGACCGGGCATCGCGGGGCTGCCCTGTGTATGGCGGTGAGATCCCCGTGTTGTTTACCAGTGGCCTGTCCAAGTCCTGTGCCTTACCTGACATCACACCTGGGCCCTTCCTTTATGTTGGGTCCACACCCTCTCTATTTGCATGTGCGACCCCCTCCCGGGGGTCATCGCCACCGCTCGCACCCCCTGGGGTTGGAGTCTGCCGACTGTGCCCCGAGAACTGGCCTTCTGCCATGTAGGTGTTGCCCCCCCCCCCCACACACACACACACCTCAGGTTGGGGGCGGTTGGTGGCATCCTCAGGCAGAGTGCTTTCGGATGGAGTGTGGATGGGGTGTGGTATAACAATGGGATGGGGAGGGGGGATGAGGGGACGTGGTCTCACTTCCCCGGCCCAGCGCCAGGGGCAGGGAAGTGAGCCTCATACAAGTCCCCCTGCTGTGTGTGCAGTCTGTTGAACATCTTTACTGTGATGCCATAATGGACAATATGCATATTACCTCTTTATTATATAGATAAGAAGTTAATGTCCAAAATACATAAAGAATACATACATACAACTAAGCATTAAGAAAAATTCAATTAAAAAGTGGCTCAGGGGTTGAGTCATGGACCCATGAACTAAGTGGTCACTGGTTCCATAACCTGTCAGGGTACATGCCCAAGTTGTGAGCTCAATCCTCAGTAGGGGGCATGCAGGAGGCAGCCAATCAATGATGTCTATCTCTCATTGGTGTTTCTATCGCTCTCTCTTCTTCTATTTCTAAAAATCAATTTAAAACTTCATATTTTTTTTAAATGGGCATATGACCAAAATAGACATTTTTCCAAAGGAGACATATAGATGGAAAACAGACACATGAAAAAATGCTCAACATCATTCAGCCTCAAAGAATTCAAATCAAAACCACACTGGATATCACTTCACATTTGTTAGAATGATTATTATAAAAAAGACAACAAATACTAAGTGTTGGTGAAGATGTGGAGAAAAGAAAACTCTCACGCTCTGTTGGTAGAATTATAAATTGGTGCGGCCACTATGTAAAACAGTATGGAAGTTCCTCAAAAATTAATAACAGAACTTCCATACAACTCAGCAATTCCACTCCTGGGTGTCTATTCAAAGAAAATGAAAAAATTAATTCAAAAAGATATATGCATCCCTATGTTTATTGTAACCTACCAGTAATAGCCAAAACATGGACGCAACCTATGTGTGCATGGATAGATGAACTGATAAAGAAGATGTGGTACATGTACACATTACTCAGCCATAAAAATGAACTCTTGTCCTACTAGTTAGGCCCAGTGGATGGAGCATCAGCCTGTGGACTGAAGGTTCCCAAGTTAGATTCCAGTCAAGGGCATATTCCTGGGTTGTGGACTTGATCCCCCAAAGGGGGCAAGCAGGATGCGGCCAAACAATGATTCTCTCTCATCACTGATGTTTCCACCTCTCTCACCTTCTCCCTTTCTCTTTGAAATGAATATATATATATATATATATATATATATATTCATTTCAAAAAAGATATCTATATATGTGTGTATATATCTATATATGTGTATATATGTATATATATGCATATATATATATATATATATATATTTAAAACTAACTTGCCATTTTCTACAACATAGGTAGGTTGGAGGGTATTATGGTAAGTGAAATAGGTCAGACAGAGAAAGACAAATACTGGATGATATCACTTGTATATGTAATCTAAAAACAATAAGACAAACAAATGTATAAATAAAACAAAACAGAAACAGGGTCACAGATACAGAGAATAAAATAAGTCATGGGGACATTATATACAGCATAGGGAATATAGTGAGGAATATTGTAATAACTTTGTACAGTGACAGATGGTTACTAGACTTATCATAGGGATCATTTCATAAGATATATAAATATTGAATTACTATGTTGTATACCTGAAACTGATATTTATGAACTATACTTTAGTAATAATTTTAAAATAGCTAAGAAAAGGGGAAAAATATCCTGCCAACACACTGATCTTGGAATTCCCACTTTCTAGCAAAGCCTCAAACAAAAATGTGTTGCTTGCTTCTCTTATACCCACCACTAGAAGCCCAATGCATGAAATTTGTGCACTCGGGGGAAGGGGTCCTTTAGCCTGGCCTGCACCCTCTTTCAGTCTGAGAGCCCTCAGGGAATGTCCAACAGGAAGTGGCCTAAGCTATCAATCGGACATCCTTAGCACTGCTGTGGAGGCGGGAGAGGCTCCCGCCATTGCCACTGTTTTTGCCAGACGTGAGCCCGGCTTCTGGCTGTGCAGTGCTCCCCCTGTGTGGAGCACACTGACCACTAGGGGGCAGCACCTGCTTTGAGCATCTGCCAACTGATGGTCAGTGTGCATCATAGAGACCAGTCGTTCCGCCATTTGGTCTATTTGCATATTAGCCTTTTATTATATAGGATTATATAGAATTAGAGTAATATGAAGAATAACCAGCACTTCAACACACAAGATGACTGCCCCCATGTGGTCAAAAGATCCTGCTCCCATGTGGACACAAGATGGCCACCACAAGATGGCCACCAGGGGAAGGCAGTTGTCAGGACCAGGCCTTCAAGGGAGGGCAGTTGTGGGCGATCAAGCCAGCAGGGGCGGACAGTTGGGAGGGACCAGGCCTGCAGGGAAGGGCAGTTAGGGGTGACCAGGCCAGCAGGGGAGAGCAGTTGGGTGTGACCAGGCCATTAGGGGAGGGCAGTTAAAGCAAACAGGCTGGCAGGGGAACAGTTAGGCATCAATCAGGCTTGCAGGTGAGTGGTTAGGGGGTGATCAGGCTGGCAGGCAGAAGCAGTTAGGGGCAATCAGGAAGGCAGGCAGATGAGCAGTTGGGAGCCAGCAGTCCTGGATTGTGAAAGGAATGTCCAACTGCCCGTTTAGGCCTGATCCTACCTGAAATGGTTCTAAACGCAGTCAAACATCCCTCAAGGGGTCCAAGATTGGAGAGGTAGCAGGTTGGGCTGAAGGACACCCCCCACCCCCATGCATGAATTTCATGCACCAGGCCTCCAGTATATACAATATCCTCATGATTATTTAATAACAAAAATATATATATATACACACAATATCTTCTTGGTTTTTAAATAAATTGTATAAATACTAGAGACCCTGTGCACAAATTCATGAATGGGTGCGGTCACGCCAGCCTGCCCTAATTGGGGCCAATTGGGCTGGGCTGGCTTGGGGGGAGGGGATGTAAAAGGTTGGTGGGCAGGCCTTGCCCCTATTTGGAGTGAGGAAAGATCAGGAGTGGGGATGACTAAGGGGAGGGATCACAGGTTTTTGGCAGGACAGTCCTGCCCCCTGGTTGAACTCCTGGTTGCAGGGACAATTTTCATATTGCCATTTAATTACATAGGATATAATACAGGATATATACATACATACATATACATATACATATACATATACACATACATATACACATACACATATATATATATGCACTCCTGTGAAGCAGTAAGAAAATATTGGCAAATCAATATTAAAAATGGGCAAAGACAAATATTCTAATTTTTCTTATCTATTAAAAAATGAAAATATTACCTATTCCACAGAGATTTAAATTAGAAAATCTTTGTAAAATGAAGCAGTAAATATCATTTTATTACTATTGAATCCACTTAAGAAGTAATCAAACAAATTTGAATGATAGACATAAAGAGATAAGAAAACACACCCTGAGAGCCAAGATGGCTGCCAAAGGGATAGCAGGCTGCAAGATAATGTGTGAGTGAGAGAATGAAAAGTGAGTGTATGGATGAGTGGAGAGTGTCTGTATTTGGAGAGAGGGACAGCTATAGTCCAAGGGACTATTGGGGACTGGTGGACCAGGCTCTCCTGGCCAGGCAGCCTCTAATACTGCTGAAATCTCCCCTGGAGCAGCCAGCTCTGCTGCAGAGACCACATCATCTTGAAGGGAAGACCCGCTGTGATTGGAAGCCCAGACTTACCTTCAACCCAGGAGACCTCAGATACCTCCTGGGACCCTACAACTACAACATCCAAGGACCAGCTGCTTCTGCTGCAAACCCACAAACACTGAGACTCCAGACTCCCCAACTGCACGAACCTAGAAAGTCTGTCCTTGGGGAGACAAAGTGTCACCAAATATGCAGACAGACCCTGCACCTTCTCACAGAGAGGATAGAAAGAACAGCTGAATCAAACAACACTCACCCAGAATTGGAGAATTAAACACAGCTGGTGAGGCAATCTATGGATGGAAGCATCAGATATCACCTAGAGAAAGTTGAGATCTGGGATCCAGGCTGGAGGAGAAACACGTGCAGCAGGGACTAGATAGTGCCCCACAAAATCTGTGGCCATTGGGGTCAGTGTAGCCCTCGAATGTGGAAGAGGGCCCACAAGGCTGTGGAAAAAGGGGATTCTAGATATTAGCCCACAGCTGGGCTGGGCCCAGAAAGGCAGCCTGAAGTTCTATACCAGCTGGGCAGTGCCAGGGGAAAAGAAATGTGAATTGACATGGTTCCTTTGTCTTTTTATCTCTTTGCCTTTGCTTGCTATGTCCAGTACATGGGATTTTCCAATTTAAAACACTCACCAAGACTGCAGGGGAAAGTTGTTTTTGTGGAAACTGGGTATCAAATTAAGGAGAGACAAGCAGGAAACCAGCTCTGACGCAGTCTGTCCCTCCAACCCAGTATTAAGTGCAGCAGGAAAAGAAGAATCTAAACACTGAGTAGAGGGGCCATTTAGTTCCAGATATTAATACAGAAACACTGCCACCCAGGGGTTGTAACAAAAATTGACTCTTGTGTAAATACAACTGAAGGCAGTCTGAGAAACAAAGTGAGCAGAGATCCCGCCTGCTGGAAAACAGGATTGTGGCTTCTGACACAGAGGAGTGATGGATTGCAGGGAACTTTAATACTATGCTGACTATCTGACCTGAAACAGACATGCCAAGCAGAACAGAAGAGGAAGTGAAAATACTTTTTTATTTTTTATCTTTTAGTTAAGAAACTAAAATTTTTTCTCGCTTGATTTTACTTTTTTATTATATTTTCATTTTTAATTATTAGTATTACTACTATTATTTTACCTTTCTTAGTTTTATTTTATTTTTTTCTTTATTTTATTTTATTTTAGGATTTGGGTTCTACATTCTATTTTTATTTTTATTTTAGCATTATTTTACTCTATCTCAATTTTTCTTTTATGCCAACACTCTCTTCCTCACCTTTCCCCTTTTTCATCTTGTTTCTCTTACCTGTACCTGCTTTAGTTTTTCTCTGTCCTTTCTTGTTACTCCCTGTTAAAAATTGATCTTACTCATATGTCTAATTTCCTCTCCCCTGCTCCAAGTGCATGCACACTTCTCTCTTCTCTTTCTTCACTATACAAATTTTTTCTTCTTTTTTAATTTTTTTTCTTTATCTTTTGTTGTTGTTAGTTTATTTTTCCTCTTTCTTTTTGCTTCTGTTTTTCCTCTCCTCATAGCTTAATTAATTAATTCCAATCACCAACTCAGATCTATCTACTCTCATTTCTCCTTTTTGAATAATAGATATATACATATACATAAATACATAGATTTTTAAAAAGGGAGAAAATTATATATGTGAATATATTTTAATACATATATTTTCTCTTTTTGATATTTGTTTTTTACTTTTCTCTCATACACTCATTCTCTTTCTACCTCCTCTATATTGAATTGTGTCTATTTCCCCATTCATTGAATTGCTTGACCTTACCTTCTGGAAATAAGCTCTGCTTCCTCAGATTCATTTGGGTGTTTGTTGTTTGGTTATTCATTGTTTGCATTTTTTGTATTAGTTGTTCTTTTTTTTTTTAAGTTTTCTCCCTATATGGATATATTCCCCCCCATTCTTTATTCTTCTCTTTCTTTTCTCTTTTATATGTTTTTATTTTCTCAATATCATTTTTGCATTCTTTTATATCCTATAATTCTCTTTTCTCTGGTGGTCACCTTTATTTGGGGTTAATAGTATCATGAATACATTTGTGTTTGGTTCCCTATGCATTGTGTCTTGTAGTGTTGTATTTTTTGCCTTTAAGTCACTGAAGGAGAGAGCAAGCTACATAACCAGACACCCTGAGAGTAGTGATCATGGGAGACAAAGAAACAGCCTGCATATGAAAGAAAAGGAGGAATCACCAGAAAATGAAGCAAACAAAATGGCTCAAGCAATATGTCAGAGAAAGAATTCAGAGAAATGGTCATAAGATGGCTGAAAAGAATGGAAAACAAAAATCGACAATATGAGTAAGAACCAAGAGGAAATAAAGAAGAACCAAGATGAAATAAAAAATGACATTGCTGCTGTAAAGAACTCAATAGAAAGCATCAAAAGTAGACTAGAAGAAGTGGAGGACTGCATCAGTGAGCTAGAAGACAAAGTAGGAAAAAATATCCAAGCAGAGCAGCATCTAGAAAAAAAAACAAAAACACAAAAACTTAAAAAAACAGGAGGAGAGCCTAAGGAACTTTGGGACAACATGAAATGAAACAACATACACATAATAGGGGTGCCAGAAGGAAAGGAAACCGAGCAAGGAATAGAAAACCTGTTTGAAGAAATAATGACAGAAAACTTCCCTGATAATGGAGGAAAAAAATCACACAAGTATAAGAAGCTCACAGAGTCCCAAACAAGATGAACATCAAAAGACCAATACCCAGATACATTACAATTACATTGGCAAAGACCAACAACAAAGTAAGAATCTTAAAAGCTTCCAAAGAGAGAAAGTTACCTACAAGGGAACTCCCATCAGAATATCAACTGATTTCTCAACAGAAACACATAAGGCCAGAAGGGAATGGAATGAAATATACAATGTCATACAAAGCAAGGGTCTAAATCCAAGAATATTGTACCCAGCAAGGCTATCAATCAAACTTGAGGGTAAAATCAGAAGCTTCACAGAAAAAAAAGACTAAGGGAGTTTACTACCACCAAAACAGCAATGCAAGAAGTGCTAAGGGGTCTGCTGTAAAAAGAAGAAATAGGAATGAAAGAAAGAACACTGACATAAAGAATAAAAATGGCAATAAACCAGTATCTATCAATAATAACTTTAAATGTAAATAGATTAAATGCCCCAATCAAAAGATATAGGGTAGTTGAGTGGATAAGAAAACATGACCCATATATCTGCTGTCTACAGGTGACCCTCTCAGAACAAAAGACTAACACAGACTGATGGTGAAGGATGGAGAAAGATTTTACAGGTGAATGGAAATGAAAAAAGCTGGGGTAGGAACACTCATATCTGAAAAATTACTCCTCAAAGTGAAGGCCATAACAAGAGATAAGGAAGGCCACTTCATAATACTAAAAGGAGCAATTCAACAAGAAGATATAACTCTGGTAAACATATATGCAGCCAATATAAGAGCACCAAAATACATAAAAATACTTCTGGGGAATATTAAAGGAGAGATTGACAGCAATATAATCACAGTAGGGGACTTTAATACCCCACTAACACCACTGGCTATATCCTCTGAACAAAAAATCAGTAAAGAAACATCAATCCTAAATGACTCACTAGACCAAATGAAATTAATTGACATCTTTAGAGCATTTCACTCCAAAACCACATTCTCCTCAAGTGCACATGGGTCATTTTCAAAGATAGATCACATATTGGGACACAGAAAAAGTCTCTTCAAATTCAAGAAGATATAAATTATATCAAGCATTTTTTCAGATCACAATGGCATAAAATTGGAAACCAACTACAATATAAATAAAAAATTAAAAAAACAAACACCTGGAGGCTAAATAGCATCCTATTAAACAATGATTGGGTTACCAATGAGATCAAAGAAGAAATAAAAAGCATCATGGCAGCAAATTACAGTGAAAAAACAACAATCCAAAACCTATGGGACACAGTGAAAGCAGTCTAGAGAGGGAAGTTCATAGCTCTATAGGCATACCTCAAAAAACAAGAAAAACTGGCAATAAATTATCTAAGCCTACAACTCAAAAAGTTAGAAAAAGAGCAACAAAAAAAGCCCAGCATAAGCAGAGAGGAAATAAATGACACATACACACACGTGCGTGCGCGCACACACACACACACACACACACACACACACACATACACACACACATGTACACACACACAAAAAAAATACAAAAGATCAACAAAACCAAGAGCTGGTTCTTTGAAATGATAAACAAGATTGATGAATCTCTAGCCAGGTTCACCAAGAAGCAAAGAGAGAGGACCCAAATAAACAAAATCAGAAATGAAAGAGGTGAAGTAACAACTGATCCCACAGAAATACAAATGATTATAAAAAAAATACTATGAACAACCCTATTCCAACAAAATGGATAACCTAGATGAAATGGACATATTCTTAGAAAAATACAAGCTCCCAAAACTCAACTGGGAATAATCAAAAAACCTGAATAGGCCAATAACTACTGAAGAAATTGAAGCAGAAATCAAAAATCTTACAGCAAACAAATCCCTGGCCCAGACATGTTACAGGGGAGTTCTACGAAGCATTCAAAGAATAGTCCTTCTCAGACTATTCCAAAATATTTAAAAAGAAGGCATACTTCCAAGCTCTTTTTATGAAGACAGCATTATCCTAATCCCAAAACAAAATAAAGACACCACAAAGAAAGAGAACTACAGGCCAATATCCTTTAACATAGATGCTAAAATCCTCAACAAAATTCTAGCAAATCAGATTCAGCATTACATTAGAAAGATCATAAACCATGACCAAGTGGAATTTATTCCAGGGATACAAGGATGGTACAATACCTGCAAATCAATAAATGTGATACATCACATAAACAATCTGAGAGACAAAAATCACATAATCATATTGATGTAGAAAAAGCATTTGACAAAATCCAATACCTTTTCTTGATAAAAACTCTCAGCAAAGTGGGAATAGAGGGATCATACCTCAACATCATAAAAGCCATGACAAAGCTACAGCCAGCATCATACTCAATGGGCAAAAACTAAAACCATTTCCCCTAAGAACAGGAAAAAGACAGGGATGCCCACTCTCACCACTCCTGTTCAACATAGTTCTGGAAGTGCTAGCCAATGCAACCAGATGAAAAAAAGAAATAAAAGGTATCCAAATTGGAAAAGAAGCAGTAAAACTGTCTTTATTCACAGATGACATGATACTATACATAGAAAACCCCAAAGACTCCATCTAA
Organism: Lasiurus cinereus; assembly: GCA_011751065.1. NCBI lineage: Eukaryota > Metazoa > Chordata > Mammalia > Chiroptera > Vespertilionidae > Lasiurus > Lasiurus cinereus. Next base: position 51,771,069 of record JAAGEH010000012.1, on the reverse strand, counting down.
AAACTACTAGACCTAATAAATGAATTTGGTAATGTAGCAGGATATAAAATTAACACCCATAAATCTATGGCCTTTTTATATACCAATAATGAACTCACAGAAAGAGAAATGAAAAGCAAAATCCCATTTACCATTGCACCAAAAAAAATTAAGATACTTAGGAATAAACTTAAACTAAGGAAGTAAAAGACCTATACTCAGAAACCTATAGGTCATTGAAAAAAAAGAGATAAAGGAAGATATAAACAAATAGAAGAACATACCATGTTCATGGATTGGTAGAATCAACTTCATTAAAATGTCCATACTACCCAAAGCAATCTACAGATTCAATGCAATCCCCATTAAAAGACCAACAACATATTTCAACAATCTAGAACGAACTCTTAGTTCATCTGGAATTAAAAACAAACAAAAACCTGAATAGCCACAGCAATCCTGAGAAAGAAGAACAAAGTCGGAAGGATGACAATACCAGATATCAAGCTATATTATCAAGCCATGGTTCTTAAAACTGCCTGGTACTGGCACAAGAACAGACATATAGACCAATGGAACAGAACAGAGAGCCCAGAAATCAACCTAAGCTCAATTAATATTTGACAAAAGAGGCAAGAGCATACAATGAAGTGAAGACATTCTCTTCAATAAATAGTGCTGGGAAACTTGGTCAGATACATGCAAAAAATGAAACTAGACTATACACAAAAATAAACTCAAAATGGATCAAGGACTTTGAATATATGATGGGAAGCCATAAAAATCCCACAAGACTCCATAGGCAACAAAATAGCAGACATATGTCATAATGATATCTTTATACACAGATTAAGAGAAAATAAGCAAATGGTACTACATCAAAATAAAAAGCTTCAGCACAGCAAAAGAAACCATCAACAAAACAACAAGAAAGCCCACTGCATGGGAGAACATATTTGCCAATGATATTTTCAATAAGGGTTTATTATCCAAAATTTGCAGAGAACTCATACAACTTAACAAAAGGAAGATAAACAATCCAATCAAAAAAATGGGCAAAGGATCTAAATAAACATTTTTCAAAAGAGGACATACAGAAGGCCCAGAGACATATGAAAACATGCTCAAAGTCACTAATCATCCGAGAGATGCAAATCAAAACAACAATGAGATACCATCTTACACCTGTCAAAATGGCTATCATCAACAAATCAACAAACCAAAGTGCTGGCATGTGGAGGAAAAGAAACCCTCCTGAACTGCTGGTGGGAATGCAGGTGCAGCCACTGTGGAGAACAGTATGGGATTTCCTCAAAAAGCTAAAAATGAAACTCCCATTTGACCCAGTAATCCTACTTCTAGGACTATATCCCAAGAAACCAGAAACACTAGTCAGAAAGGATATATGTCCCCCTATATTCATAGTACCACAATTTACAATAACTAAGATTTGCAAACAGCCTAAGTGCCTATCAGCAGATGAGTGTATTAAAAAGAACTGTGGTGCATCTACACAATGGAAGACTATGCAGCTATAAAAAAAAGAAGAAATTTTTACCTTCTGTGAAAAAGCATAGATGGAATGGGAGAGCATTATGTTAAGTGAAACAAGATAGTTGGAGAAAAATAAATATTACACGACCTCACTCATATGTGGGATATAATGATCAACATAATTTCATGCACAAGAATAGATCCAGAGACAAGTGGTTAGGGTTGGGGGGAAGCATTTAGAGAGCAACCAAAGGACTTATATACATGCATATTAGCATAACCAATGAACACAGACACTGGGGTGGTGGGGGCTTGCCTTCGGTTTGAATGCCTAGAGGGTGTCAATTGGGGGAAAAGGAAACATATGTAAAACTTTAGACAAAAAAAAACGCCCTATTTTTACCTTCAAATAGGTGTGTTGTCCCAGAAATATAGCCAGAAAGAATAAGAGAAAAAAACTTGATCAATGTGGACAGAGAGAGTTGCTCATCCAAATAAATTTAAGCCAGTACTGAAAACAATTGGTACTAACTAATTTTTATTAATATCAACTTTCTACTCCATCAAGACTATGTCACTGTTTTCTAAAGGAAGAATGTCTTCTGATATTATAGGAAATATTTTATAGATTTATAGCTAGAGAGATAGGAAACAAAATCTACTGATTTTTCAGCTTCACTTATCAGTATGCATTTATCATTTTTATCTACTGAATGATGTTAATAATTAAATGTAAGATGATATCTCAGTTAAAAATATATGTGTAAAAAAAACAAACAAAATAATGCCAGAATATAAATAGTATTCACTAAGTATTTTGTAGCACTAGCTAAGCAATATAAATATGTTTTAGAATGTTGCCAAAGAAAATCATTTTAAGATTTGTCACTAGTTTTGAATCCAAAGTTGACAACATTTTACAAAGTAAATTTTGTGTTTGTTTAAAGTATTGAACATGATTATACATTTACATTACCTTGAAAATTTCTCAGAGTTCATGAGTTTGCTCAGCGCCTATACAGTTTAAATATATTATCAGACATGTGATGAATGAACGTCTAAATGAGGTGCAGCCAACCGCTGTGAGGCAGCCATTAACCTGAACAAGACCCCAGAGTGGCTCACCTATCTTGATTTTAAGAATTTTACATGGGAAATCATCCAAAATGAAATTGGTCTTTAATCTAAATGAACAGAAACTTAAAGTTGTAAAAAAAAAAATCAGGGAAATTTATTATTTTTATTTTAACATCTAATTTATATTTGAGAGTTTATCTATGAACTTTACTGTTCCTTAATGGTTTTATAAAATGATGTGCACAAAAGTGCATTTTGAAATGGGGAGTGTTAGCTGAGACTATTCTCTCAAATTTTTGTTTCCTTATCAAACCTTATTCTCTAGAATGACTGAATATGCTCTCATTTTAAAGGGTAAGCAGGCTGTTATTCCAGAGGTAAAGCTTTAAATACTGCTTTGAAGAACAGTATTTTTTCCTGTTCTTTTTTTGAGACATGGACCTTCAGATTCTTCAATGTAAAACAAAGATCTCTCCTGGAATTGTAAGGTCTTAGAAGATGGAAAAACAAAGCTATTAAGGGATTGCTTTCTAGTGTCTAGAGAGCAGCCGGAGTAGCCATGATGCTTCCCAACGTCCTGGTGAATGGATTTTGAGAGGGAAGCTGCAGTGGGCAATGACAGTGACATAGGGTAGAGAAGCATGGGGGTGGGGGGGAGAGGGCAGGGGACAAACAAAGGAGATTGACAGGTGGAGAGTTAGCTGGGGTAGGTAAGACTAAGTTTGATTCAACTTTGTGTTTGTATTGATTTCAGAGAGGAAGGGAGAGGGAGAGTCATTGCTCGGTTGCCTTCTGCACTCCCTACACTGGGGATGAAGCCTGAAACCCAGGCATGTGCCCTGAGTGGGAATCAAACCATGACCTTCTGATTCATAGGTCAGTGCTCAACTACTGAGCCACACCGGCCAAACTGATTCAACATTTTTTTTTATTATTTCAGAGAGGAAGAGAGATAGATAGAGAGATAGAAACATCAATGATGAGAGCATCATTGATTGGCTGCCTCCTGTATACCTCCTATTTGGGGGAGGGGAGGATCCAGCCCAAAATCTGGGCACTTGCCTTTGGCCTGAAATGAACCTGAGATGGGACCCTTTAGTCCTCAGGCCGATGCTCTATTCACAAAGCCAAACCAGTTAGGGTTGATTCAACATTTTTTACTAAGAACCATACCTATAGTCACTTCCTGAGGCTGCATTTTGGGTACAAACAGTCATAGGACAGAGGAGGGCCAAAAGGGAAGTGATGACAGTTATCTTCCAAGTTCCATACAGTTAGTTGCTATGTATCTATCAGTCTGAAGATGAAAACAATGACTCAGATTAAGATTTGCCTTCAAAACAAATTTCTGTTCCAATGGTCAATTGGAATGGGAGAACATTATGCTAAGTGAAATAAGACAGTTGGAGAAATAAATATTAACAGCATATTTCAACGATCTAGAACAAACTTAGCATTGGATTCTTTGAGAATCTGGTAAAAAGAAAAAAAAATCCTCTCAGGAAAAAAAAATTAAAATTCATTGAAGGATATTTTTATACAGAAATTTCATAGACATGGACCATGAACTCTCATTGGAAGTTAGATTTAAAATTACAAGGCTATATGGATATTGTTATAATTTTTCCTTTACACTATGTAAAAGAACACCAAGTGTATTCATGTTTAAAGTTACTTACTATCTTATTTAAATTATGAATTATAATACCTAACTTTAGGGAGTAAATACTTGTCCACATTACCTGTGTTTTCTGATCTTCATAGGCGACCCTGCTGTGGATCACAACCCACAGGTTGAGAACCATTGCTCTAGAGCCTAAGACCATCGGAAAACACAGATGTTTACATTACGATTCATAGTAGTAGCAAAATTACAGTTATGAAGTAGCAATGAAAATAATTTTATGGTTGGGGGTCACCACAACATGAGGAACTGTATTAAAGGGTCGCATCAAGGTTAAGAACCAATGAGTTAGAACATAGGAGGCTGGATCAGTGACTAGTATCTGGGATCCTGAACTCCAGTAGGAACCTCAAGAATAGCCTTCGCAGCTTACAAAGTATTTGTACATCCATTGTCTCTCCTTTACTCTTTGCAATACCCCTGAAATTTCGATTATTTTATATATGCAAATGTTCAGGTTTAGGTAGCTGCTAAGTATAAGACTGAGGTTCAAATGCAGATCATTTGACTCCAACTGTGCTGCTCTTTACCTTCTATTCCAACAAATACCCCAAGGACATCCCTCTAAGGATGGTGTGTGCCCTCATTGTCCATTCAGATATCAGGATCTGATGAGAACTTGAAATCCTCCTAGGAAAGCTTTATAAGTGGCGACCCTGTAGGAAGTCCCTTTTCCATTGATACTTTAATAAAAAGCATTGCCTTCCTTATATCATCCCCATCACTTCTGTCATCTTAACTGATAGATGGTAAGTGGAGATTTAAATCAGCAAGATATATGGAAGTAGAGATTAGAGGAAAGGGGTAAATATAATACTATGCCTATTTCCCACATGGACAAAACTAAAGTAACTAATTCCCCTCTAATCAAATAATATTGAACTATTATTATTAATATTTCTTTGGTTATGAGAAACAAGATATTTGTTCTAAGGGTCTCTGAGGGTATTTGTGAGATTGAGCCCTACAATAATAGAGCCAGCCCTTAATATTTTTTTTAATTACATACACATTTGTCAAAATTCTCACTTGGATGCTTTTATTCAGCATCCTTCTGTCTATCAATACCCTTCACTCAGGCCACTGCATCCAGGGATCCTCCTGCTTCTCTCCTATCATCTCTCAGTTTAATGCCCTCTCCTTACCTCTGTTCAGTGAGTCATCTGGACTTTAGGATGGGTGTTCTCATAGGCTGCTTCTTGTAAGCATATTACAAAGAGACAAGAAAAACTAGGCTGTTATCTACCCTAAAGGAATTGGTAAATAATTGGTATGTAAAACACAGGGTGAATTTGTGATTATGACTACAGGTTTTGGAGATAGCTATATGAATGCTTAGATATTCAAATCCCACCCCTGCCACCCGTATACTTTAAGCATATCTCTTAAATTGGCTAAGCATTCGTTTCCTCATATGTCAACATGGGATAATTAATGCCTGCTTCCTCTGATTGCTATGAGATTAAAAGAGATAATATGTGCAAAATGATTTCACCATGTATGCTAGATAACAGGTGTTTAATAAAGAAAAATGTAATTGTGACTTTATTCTGTGAAGATTTATTTCCTTATCCCAAAGTGAATCCTCCTAAATCTTTGGCCTTTTTGCATATGCTAACAATAGCTATTTTATAACCATCTATTTTGGTTCTTGGTGTTCAAGAGCCCTCTCATCTACTGTTCTTAAAACTCCTTGAAGGAAGATCTTGTATATTACACATCTTGGAATTTTTCCTAATGCTCTGCAATAATTTACATTAGATGAATGCTCCTAATAATTGTCAAGAGATAAAAAGAGTTGCACGTGATACCATGTCCTCACTGTGAGAGCCATCTTATTATTTAGCTGTGCTACATTCCCTTTCCATTCAAAGTTGATGCCTCTGATTTGTCTACAACGGACTGTATGTTCCACATAGCCTGTGCCATGCTGAGGGCCCCTGGCTTTACTATAGAGTTTTAGCATTAATGAAATGGAGGGGCAGAACCCTGGTCAGGCTGAGCCATGCAAGAACAGCAGGAAGGCATGGACCACACTCAACCTCTTCCTTATCAGTGTTCTGTCCTAAGGATCCCAACAAGAGAGGATGATGACTTCTGGATTAGAAGGTCACTGGTCCAGAGAGGAGAATTTTATTCTACAACATTTCACAACATTCCAAGTTATTTTTCTCAGTACTCAATTAAGCTTGTAAGGAAGGAGTGGGATTTGGAGAAAGAGAAAGAGGGAAAACAATATTTTCATTGGTCATAGATCTCTAATGAGCCTATTTTGAGTTAGAGACCCTTCCTTTGCAACAAAACATAGGGATGAAGGTATAAAACCGTCTGTTCTTAATGATGGTCAAGGTGAATATGACTGTTCCAAAATGTGTATTTGACCAGACTGTTTGTGCCTCAAATAAAGGATCGAAATTTCAAAACAAAATTTTATTAGGATAGATATTCATAAACCAAAAGTGCTTTTATGAGACTAACCAAAGGGAGATACAGTATATCCAAGCAGAAAAAATACTTATATATACTTTCTGTAGGGCTTTGTGTTTTGTTTGTTTCTTTAAAAGTGTCAAATGACCTCCGCAAATAGTCTTCCTGGTGGTTCTGCATGAATCAGTTATTGGTAATTCCATTTAACATTCCCCCAGAAGAAGAAAGTCAGACTTGACTAAAAATCAATGATAGCGTATTTCTTCAAGCTGCAGGGAACCTCATAGAATATGCCTGGGATGTTGGGGAAATCCTATGTTTTGTAAATAACCCCCCTCCAGTCTGATCTGAAAGTGCTTTCTTCCTGATTTCATCAATAAGGTTATTATGTGACTTTAAAAAATTCCACTGCTCTAGGAAAACTTCTGTTTCCTTTTATGCCCAGATTTAGCAGGTTTTTCAAAGCCCTTCTTATTAAGAAAAGTTGTGGCTGGAAAAATGGATAAGTAGCTACAACTATTCCAGGAAGCAATAAATATTCTGGTTTAAGCCAATTGAGAAATTCTTCTCTCCTTTATTGTCTCCTAGGGCCCACCTACAACCGGGTGCTACCCTCCCAAAGTGAAGTGGATGGCTCTAAATGATCATAGGTGGGTTTTGAAAAATAAACACAAAATTAGTTTCACACCTACTTAGACAGCTTAGAATTTTAATGTGTGAAGTATGCCAGGACTCTGCAGTGAAATAAAGCTTTGCATTCAAATTGATGTCAGCCAATCAGAAACCAGGACAGAGTGCTGCCCATTTCATAATTAGGGAGCATGAGTCCAAGTTCTAGATTTTACTTATTAATGAATAAAGCATTTCTTGACCCACTTTTGCCATTTATTCATAAGAATCTTGTTTTCAAAAAGTGTTAAAATAGCATGAAGGCCCTGATTTATGCACACCAAATCCAGGAAATTCAAAGCTAATCCTCGGAACTATTTGTGTCCAGTTTTGCCCCAAATATTCTATATAAAACTGTGCTCTGTTTGAGGATAGCACATAGAAAGGAGACTAGGTAGGCTTTCCCACAAGCTTGGCTTTTCCAGCTCCCAAGTTTTAGGTTATATGTTGATATATTTTTCTATTGCTTTTCTCTTTCTACCATAGCCTAATTTTAGTCTTGCTTGTCTGTCCTTAGTTACAACTTTAAAAAAGAATTTTTTTTATTGATTTAAGAGGGGAAGGGAGAGGAAAAGAGATAGAAACATCAATGATGAGAGGAAATCATAGTTCAGCTGCCTCCTACATGCCCTTCACTGGAGATCGAGCCAGCAATCTGGGCATGTGCCCTGACCAGGAAACTGTGAACTCCTGGTTCAAAGTCAATGCTCAACCACTGAGCCATGACAACCAGACTTTAATTATACCTTTGACATCCAGTGGACTTCATCAGATAGATAGGAGCAATGGTGACTTAGATTGATCAAAAGTCCCACGGGGATGAGAACTCTCAAACTTTCAGAGATCAGAACAGTTACAAATCTCCTCTTCTTTCTTCTTCCCCAAACTCTTTTCTCCAGAACCATTGTTAGACATATCAGATATTAAAAAAATATTCTTAGAGGAAAGAAAACAATACCCAAAACAACTGAAATATCATTCAGGAGGCCATCATTCCTGTGTCCCTCCCTGGAACCACCCAGCCCTCTCCATCTAGTTAAATGCCTGCTCACCCAACAAATGTAGGGTTTTAGGGGCCCTGTGTCAGGGATGGGATCAAATAAAAATATGAGAATAATACATGCTCCTAGTAAATTACAAGGATTTTAGGAGCTCTGAGCCAGGTGGTGCAGAGATCAATATACTTATTTACTATTATCGCATATTTACACATAAAAGATGTTTAATAATTTGAAATTTATTATTTATTTACATACTGTGAGGCAGATATTTGAAACCAAGTTTAAGATCTTGACATAAGTTATTAAGGTCATATAACTAGTGCATGCTAGAGCTGACCTATGGCCAATGTCACTGCTTTGGGGCAAGTTATCCCTGTCATTGGGTCCTAGTTTCTCCCAGTGTGGAGATTCAGATCTTGAAATCTCCTCCAGTCCTGGGATGCTGTCTCTTTGTTCCTTCCCCAGTACACCGTTCATTTCTCCGCTCTGAACATTAAGAATATTCTCTTGTCCCACTCCTCTGGAACTTAACATTTACTGATTTATACCACTCCAACTCCCAGCTTTACCACATGCTAGCTGTGAGACTTTGAGAAAGAGACCTAAACTCTAAGCCTCAGTTTCCTCATCCACATAAATGTGGACCCTAATGGGATGTAGCACACATTATAGAGTCTTTTCAAGAATTACAGAACAGGACTCACAGAAAAAGCTCACTTAGTAAGTGCCCAATAAATATTAACTAGAGCTATTTATTTTATGTATAATTTCCCTGTCATCTCTAACATGATCATAAGCTACTTGAGGTTGAGGAACTATGATATGTTTGCTATATGCCTCACCTTGCTTATTACAATGTTCTAAAAATAACAGGAATTCAACAGTGTTTTGTTGGTTACTTGATTGTTACAGAGTTTGGTCTGACTTTCAGTCATTAACCATTCTGTATTTAGTTTCTCTGCCTATAAAAATTGACTTCTGCCAACACAAATCTTAAAACTGTATGAAGATAACGATTCATTACAATATTCTAAATTGATTACAATTCCACTGCTATGTGAATGCTTTTAGAACAGCAGCCTAAAAGCAAGAGTATGCTGGTATTGGGCTGGGGCCTCTCCTGCTTAGAAATCACATATCCAAACAACTGAAATGAAGTTAAAGCCAGCCCATGTGGAAGCCATTCCATTGTTTTATTACATTAAATTTTTCAGTGGATATGAATGTAGTTGTGTTTATCATTTTTTGTTTCTGAGAGAAGGAACAAGAAAAGGATAGAGAGAGAATGGGAAGAGGAAAGACATGAAGAAAAAAGGAGGAAGGGAAGGAGAAAGAAAGGTAAGAACTGAGAAAAAGAAAATGGAGCAAAGGGTGTTCTGCAAGAGACAAGATAAAAGGGAAGGACTTGTGAGGAAGGAATGGGGACATAAAGAGAGGAAAGGCTACTATGGTTTCAAAGCTGTGGGAAAATCTCCATCTCTAAGACTAAATGAGCAGCCTGCTTACCTGGCCTCCAAATGTTAATAGGGGGCCTGGGAATAATGTAAAGAGGGTGTCATTCTGTAGCTGAAATGTGGCCAACGATAGCATTAGATCGCTCTTTTCATTTGGATAGAGATTTCCAGTGTGGAATAGAAACTGATGGGTTCTCAGACTAAGGGAACCACATTAAGTCACTATTTCTAGTCTGAAGAGAATATGTGTGAAACAGACATATATTTTTTACAGATTGTTTTCCCACCAGGTGCCTTTTTTCCTCTACCAACCATCAGAGATTTCTAAAATTCCAAGTTCTTTAAAGGGAAAAGTCAGGGCTGCAGTGCCTTCCCAGCTGGCTGAACACACCCCCAGAAGAGCCAGCATCATTTCACAAGGAGCTTTCAAAAGTCTACACCAGTTTCTTCTGGTTTCTGAATAGTTTGCCTTTCAGTTGACTTAACCAAACCATGGCCCCACTGGGGAAACCAATCAGACAACCAGACTTAAAACCCCCAAGTAATATGAATGGCCTTCTGTGAATCCAAGGTAAAGGGTGGTGTTGTTAGGAATTACTCAACCTTCCAGGCAGATCTGAATATGTAGAAATTGATTAACACACCCAAGTTCCATTCCATCTACATTGGGGAAAAGGGACTTTGTGTCTACATAGGCGACTTATCTCTGTGGTCTACAGGGATTTCAGTGAAGAGTCAATGTCATTTTGTAGGAGAAACACTTGCAAAGATCCCTGTAAGAGATTTTCAAAGTCAGAGCTATAATGGGGTGGGTGTATTTTGGTGGGTTTTGTTTGTTTGTTTGTTTGTTTGTTTTTAAACTGTGAATGTAATCAGCATGCCTAGTAGTGGCTGCCTCTCTGACAGGCACTCAGATTTACCGGAATGCCTCAGCTCCAAGGGAAGAAATCATTTCCTGTGAATTCCACATCCTGCAAGTTACTGAAATGTAGCCATTTCCTCCTGTTGCTGCTCACCCTCCCTCATTCTCTCTTCAAGGGCTACATTCCTCTGCTGTGTAGCTGTGGACATCCCTGGCCCATTTCCATAGAAACACATAGCAGGAGACTCTTGCACCTGGGTTCTGGGCCAAGAGCTTTCATTCTTAGAAGACATATTGGCCTCTAGAATTTCAGGGCTATTGGAAAACAGATACTTCAGTTTTCAAGAAGTTCTCTTGTGAAACGTGCAGCTATGGTATGATTTAAGTCATGCCCTATCACAAGATGGGAAAACAGAAACCTATGAGGGTCTGAAAAGGAGGAATTCATGTAAACCTCCCCATATGTGTGTTTACTGCATACTATGAAACTCTTTGACATTCTGAAACCAGGCCTATTTGAGACACTGTAGCATCATCGAGTCAGATGGCTTAAGTTTACAGCACAATCCTACCATTTCTAGCTGTGTACCCTAGGTATGTTTCTTGACTTCTCTGAAGATCAGTTTCTTCATTTGTATAATGTAGATTTAAAAGAAAAAAAATGACTTCTACCATATATACAGAGGCCTTAGCATAGGGGACTCATTCCATATGTAATAGTCTTCCCTGGTGTAACATCAAAGTGATTAAAGGACTTGATATCAAAAGAGTCATTATGGAGACTAAAATTCATGTTTACTAACTTGTTCAATGACCTGTTAAACTAAATCCCCTCCCTGCCAAGTGGCTTTCTCCAAAGTGTTTGGGTTTTTTTGTTTGTTTGTTTGTTTGTTTTGTTTTGCTTTGCTTTGTTTTAATTAATTCTCATGTCACATTATAGTCAGTAGGCTGAAGAATGTAATTTTCCCCCCAGGGCTGGAGTATTCTGGTACATATGTTAATTTGGGTAAGTTAAGTTTTTTGTGTGTGTGTGTGTTTTTAAGTTTTTATCTGCCATCCTCCCTGCCCACTCTTGCTTCTTGAGCCCTCAATCCAGCCCTTATAAGACCTTGGTTATTTAGTTCCCCAACAAAATTCTTCTCTGACTCTTCAAGCCCTACTCTGCTTTCAAAGTTCAGATCAAGAACTAATTAATTAATTAGGTCTCCTAATTAATGCCATCCTTCTTGTTTCCTCTGAACTGCATAGAATTTGTAGCTTGTAAGAAATTTTATAATTATGTCTTACCTTATTATTCATTTTGGTTCATGCATTAACTGTATGTCCAGCTAAATAAGTTCTTTGAACACAAAAGCCACTTCCTGTATTCTTCTCCAGTAATTGCCAACCTACCATTCAACACAGAACAGGTGCTCAATATATACTTCTTTTTATTGAAGTGAAGATTATTCATTGATAATTGATACAGTTTCATCACAATTGTCATTTACCTTTCCATTAACCACTTCTACAGAGGTGTCCACTAGTTGGACTGTAGCCATGGCAATATTTTTTCTGGTTCCTCTTTCAACTCTACATCTGACCTATAGTTAATATCTATCCAAGCATCAGCAACTGTGTGACTCCAGCAAGTTTCCAGTTTCTCCCCATGGAATTGGAATTGATGTTTCCTTCAGTTCATTCCCTACTGAGAAGATATGTGGCAGTGAGACACTTGAGTATGTGATTTTTTCTGTAAAAACATAGAGGGAGCCAAAGTAAAACATTATTAAGGCTCCATATAGATGCCTTGGAACTTCAAATAATAAGATGTGTCTGTAAAATAGGAGCAAGAAGCATAAGTATGTCAACCTGGGATACAAATGATATAAGTAAGGAGGACAATGCAGATAGAAGAAAAGTGAACCATCATGTAGTCTTCACAATGAAGAACATGAGCAAAAAACAAAGAGATTTCATGAAATATCATTACTCAAAGAAAATGACAGTTAACAATTGGTATAAATGCTTCCGGTTTGGTTTCCAGGTAAACACATGTGTTTTTCTTCTTGAAAATTTGTATCATAATACATGATGCACTTAATAAAATGTTTATTTTAATAACTAATTTATCATGATTGTTATTATATCATTCTATATTCTTCTACAAGATTACTTTTAATTGCAATATAGCACTCCACCTGGTGGATAAATATTTACAAGATTTCCATTTTACATTACTATTAGCAATCCAGGAGATGTAAATTTATAGCTAAAATTTTTGTGTATTTTTTATTATATCCTTAGGAGAAATTCCAGAAAGTGGAATATCTGGTACCATCTAATCTTGCTCTCTTAACCTATCTTCCTTCCATTTCTGATTGATCTTTTTTGTATTGAGAATCTTCCATATCTACTCTTACACTTCTGTGTCTCAGGAGATAGATCTTTATGTACAGACTTTTATGACAAGCCCTCTTGATCTCTTGCTTGTAGCTAGATTCTGCCACTGAGGCATGAAGCAAGAATTTAGAGAGATGGAGAAAGGAGAATGAGGTTGGGGTATATACTCATTTGACTCCTTTCCCTAGAAGGTTTGGCAGGGGCTCATCACATCCCTCCAGTGAGCATCACAACTCCTGTAAGGCAGTCCTCTTCATATATCTCTTCTTTTCTCTCTCCAGGTTCTTATAATGACTCTCTCTTCTCACCTCATCAGGCCTAGGGTAGTAACAGAGCTCACTATCAGGTAGCCACATGGTAATGCATTTTTCCTTGTGGTTTCCCTACTCTGTCCAAATCTTTGTGAACAGTCCATTTACTAAATCCTAAATTACCTAAATTGAGTATGCCATCAGTTCATTGCCATGCTGCTGATGAGTTATCCCCTTTCCAACAAAACTTGCTACGTAAGTTGTGTTATTACCATTGTCAATGCTGTCTCTCTTCCTTCTTTATCCTGAAAAACTTCAGTCATGCTTTTGCCTCACTACTATCACAGAACAGCAATGCGTCCCACCCTGTCAAATCCAAAGTGCAGACTCAGTCCTCATCTATCAACAGCACTTGGTCAGTGCATCTTTCATTAGATCTTGAAACACTGATGACATACATTATTTGTAATGCTCCACCCTCCTCTGCTGGTTAACCCTTCTTCACCTTCCTTAACCTCTAGCATTGAAGTTGCAAGTGCCCTTGTCTTTGGACCTCTTCTCTATTTATACTTGCTCTTCGTGGTTTCCTTTAGTTCCATGACTTTAACTATCATCTCTATACCAATTCCTTCCAAATGTTTGCATCCAGTCTGTACCTCCCCCTGAAACTCCAGACTATATATTCAATTGCTTAACTCAACAGCCCAACCTAAACCTACTTCTCCTTTCACATACATAAAACCTAATCCTTGTTTTCATTTAACTACAGATGTGTAGATGGCTACTATATATTTGTAGTTTTTTTTTCTTTTGTTTTTTTTATTTAATAAATCTTTATTGTTCAGATTATTACAATTGTTTCTCTTTTTTCCCTCCATAGCTCCCCTCCACCTGGCTCCCACCCCTCCCTCTGCCCTTACCTCCTCTCCTCCATTGTCCTCATCCATAGACTTATGATTTTTGCCCAGTCTCTCCCTGCACCCCCCCCACCCCTTTAGCCCTGAGAATTGTCAGTCCACTCCCTTTCCATGCCCCTGATTCTATTATATTCACCAGTTTATTCTGTTCATCAGATTTTTAATTCACTTGATTTTTAGATTCACTTGTTGATAGATATGTATTTGTTGTTCATAATTTTTATCTTTACCTTTTTCTTCTTCCTCTTCTTAAAGAGTACCTTTCAGCATTTCATATAATACTGGTTTGGTGTTGATGAACTCCTTTAGCTTTTTCTTGTCTGTGAAGCTGTTTATCTGACCTTCAATTCTGAATGATAGCTTTGTTGGGCAGAGTAATATTGGTTGTAGGTTCTTGCTATTCATCTCTTTGAATATTTCTTGCCACTCCCATCTAGCCTGCATAGTTTCTTTTGAGAAATCAGCTGACAATCATATGGGTGCTCCCTTGTAGGTAATGAACTGTTTTTCTCTTGCTGCTTTTAATATTCTCTCTTTGTCTTTTGCTCTTGGTATTTTAATTATGATGTGTCTTGGTGTGGTCCTCTTTGGATTCCTTTTGTTTGGGGTTCTGTGCACTTCCTGGACTTGTAAGTCTATTTCTTTCACCAAGTAGGGGAACTTTTCTGTCATTATTTCTTCAAATAGGTTTTCAGTATCTTGCTCTCTCTCTTCTTCTGGCACCCCCATAATTTGGATTTTGTCCCAGAGGCTCCTTACACTATCTTCACATTTTTTAATTCTTTTTGCTTTTTGCTTTTCCAGTTGAGTGTTTTTTGCCTCTTTGTATTTCAAAGCTTTGACTTGATTCTTGTGTTCCTCTAATCTGCTGTTAGGTCTATGTATAATATTTTTAATTTCTGTCAGTGTATGTTTAATTTCTAGTTAGTCTTTTTTTATATCCTCTTGGGTCTCGCTAAATTTATCCATCTTTTCTAGGAAATTCTTGAAAACCCTTCTAACCGTGGTTTTGAACTCTATATCCAGTCATTCGTTTTCCTCCATTTCTTTCATTTGTGATCTGTTCCTTTGTCTCTGCATTTTTGCTGCTTCCCTGAGTTGGTAGAATAGCTTTATGTGCTAGGTGTCCTATATGGCCCAGTAGCTCCGCCTCCCCAGTTATCTGAGGAGGTGCACCCCTTTGTGAACTGTCTGTCCAGCCTGTTGTAGTTAAGTCTTGATTGGTATCACTGGGGGGGAATTGAATTCCAAGCCAATTGATTGTGAGGATCAGCTTTGTCTACGTTGGGAGAACTTCTGTGCTGGAGTCAGTCTTATGTTACAAGACTTGCAAAATTGCAAAAGCCTCTGTGTTCAGCTTGGATGAGGCAGAGTCTCAGGGCTGAACAGACAGCCTTGGCTTCTCATCAGCCCTGCCCTACTTGGCCCCTGGGTCTCAGTGTCCCTAGGTAACTGCTGCAGCCCTCTCTGTGTGCACTCGCACTGGCATACCTCCAGACCTCTGCCTTTTGTGGCTCCCCTGAGTTTATGTGTGCTCAGGGAAACCATATGAATCTGGGGCCCAGGATCTTGCCAGAAACTTGGGTTCGGTGCAGTTGGAACTGGATTTCAGCACATTTGGAAGTTCTGTTCCTCCTACTAAAGAAAGCCAGTGGCACAATCAGCAGTCAGTCCTCTCTGCACGCACTTGTGCGTGCCTCCAGACCTATGCCTTTCATGGGTCCCCTAAGTTTCCATGCACTTCTCCCTTTTCACAACAGTCCAGACTCCCCCCATATGAGTCTCACCCAGAACTGGGGTTTAGTGCAGTCAGAACAGGGGTTCAGTGCAATTGGGAGTTTCTGTCTCCCTCCCGCAAGAGGAAGCCAGCCAGGCACTCAGCTGCCTGTCCTCTCCATGTTCGTGTCTCTGTACCTCAGCTTTTTGCAGTTCCTCTGAGGCTTCGTGAGCCCCTCTTTTTCCTTCTAGCTGTAGAATTTCCACTCAGCCAGATTTCCTGTGGTTCTAGATGATGTCCATTCTGTTTTTTGGCTATAATTTTAAAATTGTTATGTGAAGCAGTAGTTTAGATATTCACCTATGCTGCCATCTTGGTTTATCTCACATTTGCAGTTTTGTGTACACATTTGTCTGCTTTCTCAGGCCAATAACTCTAGAGCCATCTTTTTTTCTCTCATACTGTATGTCCCCTCTATCAGGAAATGCTGTTGACTCTACCATCAAAATGCACAGAAATCTAGTGGCTTTTCAACAACTCTTTCTAGTGTGAGTTCTCACCTTGATAAGAGAAATACCTCTCAGCAGTTTTATTTTCACTCTTACTCGCTCCCTCCTCAAGAGATATTTCTTATTATATCGAGATTCTACTTACCATCTGCTCAGAATTCTATTGGCTGACCATCTCATTCAGAACAATGCCAGTACCTTTCCAATGACCTGCATGTCTCTTTGTTATCTTGCTTCAGAGTATCTCTGTATTCTCATATCACAACCCTCTTGGCATCTTGGCCTCACAGACTATCCTTGCTAGTTCTTAAACACATCATTGTTCTCTTACCTCAGGGCTTTTGCACTTCCTCTTTACTCATCCTGAAATGTTTCTGGAATGCTCTCCTGCCAAATATTCACAGAGATTGCTTCTTATATCTCTGCTTAAATGCCATATCGTCAGAGAGACTTCCCATAGGGACCTTGTCTTGAAAACATCCCTAATTCCACCTGCAACACTTCCTTAACTTACTCTTGCTTTTATAGCAGTAATCACCACTTGCTATATTTTATATTCATTTTTTTACATTGTTATAGTCTTTTTCTTGCCTCTAGAATTAAGCTCATTGAGAGAAGAAATGTTTGTTCTCTCCTGTATCCCCAGCACTTACACCTGTGCCCAGCACAGAGAAATGTGTTTGAGTAAACAAATGCATGAAAAGATGTATGCATTTTTTAAACATTTATTATGAAAACTTAAAAACATACAAATTAGAGAAAATAGTTTAAGGTATCTTCATGAATTCATTAGTGAATTTCAACATTATTAATATAGAGTCATTCTTGTTTTATTCTTCCCATTCAACTTTTCTCCAACTGCTTCCTTACTGCATAATTTAAAAGCAAACTCCAGATGTCGTTTCATTTGTAAATTATATGTGTATTTTTAATTGTCTCCCCAAAATCTATGGAACTTATACTCATAAAGCAGTGTTTCAAATGCTAGAAGATATGATTATACAAAAATAATCTATTTTTATTGATAATTTTTTTCATTTTTTAAATTCAAAAGAATAATGAATAAAAAGAAAGTTTTTGAGGTCTGTGATTATGTCTTCTTCATTCTCTCTATGACCTTTCACAATTCCAAGGTGCTAAGAGACAGAAAGTATACATTTATTTCCTTCTCTTTTTAAAAGCTTATCTTATATAATTATGCATAATAGCTTGTATAAATATAAGATCAGAGCCCTATCTGAATCATCTCAGCACATACTATTAAGAGCAACACAATTTATTTATTTATTTATTTATTTATGTATTTATTTATTTTGGAAAATAAAAATCCTTTGATTTTAACAGGATGAGAAGAGGGTCTGGAGTGAAGAGAGAAATTGCTAAGAAAAACTTTGTCCCTAGCTAGCATCTTTTCCCATTGGTCACCTCCATTGATAACCTTATTTAAAAAAAAAAAAATATATATATATATATATATATATCCAGAGACTTTGCTCAATCTTTGAAGCCATCTTTCAGTTCTGGAAGGAGAAAACCAGTCCACTCCAAAGTGCCCCCGGGCCCCTCAGCTGCATGTGACTGGAGACAGATTGCATCCTGGCAGTGTGGGGAGGGCTCAGGTCAGTGGTTCTGGCAGTCACACAGAACAGCTCTGTGACTCTCTCTGGAGAAAGCCTTCTGTTCTCCTAAGTGCTAGCATATTAAGCATCGACTGCATGGAATAGGATGGGGCGGGATTTGGAAAAGAAAATGTAAAGACAAATGGGGATATTTAAAAGCAGGAAAAAAAAATCCAGAATAAAGAGCATTCTTTAACTTAAACTAGCTATAAATTTCCTCTTCTGTTGATTTCCTGACTTGGAAAGAAACCATTAATGAAAAAAGGGAAAAAAAGGTACAGGCTGGTAGCTCAACTGCGATTTTTTTTTCCTTAATGGTAAATCTGCTACCATTCATATTTGTGAAATGTGAAAGAAAGATTAGAAAATCTCATTTTGTCATTTTACCAGAAAAATTGAACAACCTATTTAAAAGACACAAAATAAATTTAGTCTAGGTGGAGGTTGACGAAGTGCTTTTCTTGCCTTTCCCCTACTTGCTATACCAACGGAGCTTGAAGCTTCTCAGTCTGTCGTCACATTTAACTCCATGTCTTCCCTGCCAAGAATCCTATGGCCGAATTTCCGGTTAGACTGGGAGTAGGATAAATCTTAATTTGCTCAACTGAGATCCCACCCAACTAGATTTCTGGATGAGAAATTTATTGCTTCTCCTGATAGAAGGATATAATAACAGGTCAACAATTTCCACACTCCATTTGATTGGACATTCACCTGACCATGGGTATGGCCACATATTAATCAGTATGCAAATTTAATTGGAGGTGAAGAATGGAAGGGGAGGTCTGCAAGAAATGAAGCCTGTTCCATTCCTGAGCTTCCTGAGAATTTTTGGTATTTCCAAGCAACTTCTCCAACTATCTGTGGCTCCTGCCTTCCACAATTCTGAGGGACAGACCCAAGCAGAGTGGTCTTTCTGTGAGTGTTTGAAGCCCTCAGCACCCTTTCATAGTGGCTGCCATCCAGATTTCACAGACTGGCCTTCTAGGGTGCCTGGTCAGAGCCTTTTAGTAACATAAATCTGAATAATACCCTAAGTGACAGACTGCTGGCCATTCTCTAAATACCCTAGAACTAGGCAGGATGACTATGACTCAATGACTCTACTTTAGCCAATGGAGAGAACTCACAATCCCCAAAGGAATGTTTTCCCAGGCAGGAGCAGGAGCAGGAGCAGAAGCAAGTCATCTTAACTACAACACATATTGGAACTGCCTCTCCATGAACAGCCTAGAAGGAAAAGAAAAAAGAGAATATAGAAAGAGGAAGAAGGGGAGTAAACAGGAGGGGATGGGAGAAAGGAAAAAACAAGGGCTCTAATGCTTTTATTCCATCAGTTTCTTGGTGTCATTCCAGAAACTGGAGATGCCTACCAATGTGAAACAGAGACTCTTCATCTAATTATCTTGATGGCAGTAGAAAGGTTTCAGTAGTACTTCAAATTACATAGTAGGTGTGTTCCTAGAAAACTATTTTCCTCCTTTAATTTACATAAAATCATATTTCAGATGTACTAAAAAAATTAGCTAAAGGATCCATGTTATGAATTTATATAAAAAGTGAAAACTCCTTTGAAATGACAATTGCCTATATTATTTTTCTTCATTAATGCTACATTTTATTTCACAAGCAAAATATAAAAAAAACATAGAATAAAAAGTGTTACCTTTAAATAGAACCCAACTCAGAAGTTAAAGTAGATATTTCTGTAGCAGGCAATTAGATAGACATGAACAGAGTAGGAATGATAGACTAGGTGCAGAGGGTCACCAGGGTGGAGCCCTTGCATGACCATTCTCTTAAGCATTAACACCTGGAAGATGACATCTGTATCAGCTGTGTTTCACTTCCAGGCCCCCAAAAAGCAGCAAAATCAGATAGAATAACCCCATGACCAATACCAGGACAAGCTGCATTGGCTAATGGCTTCTTGGCACTGAGCAATCAGAGGAGATCATGAGAGGAGTACATCTGGGGAAAAAAATGAATGTTCTATGGAATTCTCCCCTGAGGCCTCCAGTTAAAAGCTCTTGGTACAGGGATCCGGTACAGGGATCCAGTACAACTCTCACTATGGAGCTCACCCTCCCTCCCCCCACACCTCAGCACACTGAAATCTTTTCCTTTTTCTATCCTCAAAGCATGTTTCTTTTGTTCTTTATCTCACTCTCTCTCTCCTAAACTCCAAGGACCCTTCTTTTGACTCTGTAACCTACAGTTCACTTATTCTACCTTTGTGATTTTCTAAACAAACTTTCTTTTATAGTTTGAGTCTTGACTCTGAATTCTTTCTTAGCCAGAACTCAAGTACCGAGGATGCTGAATGGGGGTCAGGCCTAACTCATCGCTGACACCTGGTGCCATTTTTCCCACTGCTAACAGTTCTACTCATTCTTTAAAATAGTCTGACAGATGCCAGATGGGGGCGGTTGGCAAATGGGTGAAAAGGTAAAGGGATTGAGAAGTACAAATTGTCAGTTATAGAAGCAGTCACAGGGATGTAACTGCGGGGACTATGGAAAATATTGTAATAACTTTATATAGTGTCAGATGGGTACTAGACTTATCAGGTGATTATTCATTAAGTTATATAAATGTCTAATCACTATGTTGTATATCTGAAACTAATATATTATATGTCCACTGTAATTAAAAAATAAGAAAAATCATTTAAAAAAATAAAATAAAATAGCCTGATAAGTAAATAATATAGTGACTCTGACTCTGACCAACAACACACTTTGCAAGTGATTGATGTTGGGTCCCCTGGTACTTGCAAGAAAAATAAAAACACCTCATTTAATAAGTTCTTTGAAAATAAATTCTTTTAATAATGAAGTTCCTATTAAAAGAAGAAATAAAAATACTTTTGAAAGTAAAGATTTGAAGATAAAGCATTGCATGAAAACTGATGTTTGTTTCTCAAATCCCCTCTCTTATCCCTTTTTTCATTCTTTGATGCCAATCCCTCCCCTTTCACTCTAATTCTCCCTAAAGCTCTCTGCCACTTTCCTCTCTAGTAAAATGGTTCATTTAGTATTAGCTAATTTTAGTGTAACAAAAAAAAAAAGTTTTCTTTTGTTATATATTGGATTACAGTTTTTCCCTCTTCTGAAGAAAATTTCAGATATAAACAGATACATGGTAATAAAAATATATAATTGTTTAAAATTCTTTCATGGCTCCTTGGTGATATGAAAAGAAACAGAATTAGCCCAAGATAACACTCATGTAACTATTGGAACTCCATATTATATTCAAATGGTTGTTATTGTCTGACATATTCTTCCCTGGCTAAGTACCAATGTGCCCTCTCTCAATCCTTTCAGCTTCACTATCATCTCCCACCTTCCTAAGACTCACTTTGGATTTTTGTATCTGTTATGATTTTAGTATTACTAACTTTTATATTTCATGTGCAGTGATAACATATAATTTTTGTAACTTAAGAACTGACTCATACAAATATAAAATGAGCATATGCAAAATTTATTCAACTCATTAATTAATGAAGACACCAGCAGAATATAAAATGGTTCCAATAAGACATTTTGAGGAACTATTTATAGGCACAAACACAAAAAGGAATCTACACTAATAAAAGAGAAACATGCAAATTGACCATCACTCTGCTACACCAGTCAATTAGGAGGGAATATGCAAATTAGAAGGACAAAGATGGTGACCGCCCAGCTGCTCCAGGCACAGAGTGGCCAGGCAGGGCAGGATGCCTGCTATGAGAGGGAGGGGGCGGGGAGTGAAGGAATCTACAGGAGCGGCACTCTGGCCGTAGCAAAGATAAAGACTGCAGACTCTGGAGTCTACAGTGAAGGCAAAGATGGCAGACTCCAGCCAGAGTCTGCATCGAAGAAGAAGGTGGCAGACTCTGGCTGGAGTGAAGGCCTGGGTCCCAGGTGCTGGAGGAAAACCCATGCTGGAAGCCAAGGGAAGGAAGGCCTATTGCATGAATTTCTTCATGCAATGAGTCTCTAGTATTAGAAGGAGATTGCTAGTTTGACACAAAACTGGTTATGTTCTACAAGGCAATAAACCATTGTGTATCTCTTCTACCAAATACAAATCATATACATCTCTATGAAACAAAAAATACATGTAAATATGTAACTTCACAATGTCTGGATACCAATGAATAATAAATTTCAAACTTAACGATAATAATAAATTCAATAATTTGGAAATAGGCCTCCAACATGCCATTAAAAGATACTGATGCAGCCATTCTCTGGACCTTATTTAAATGTTTTGGATAATTTTTTTTTAAGTAGAAATGCAAGTTCTATTAGCTCTGGTATGAGCTAATCCAGTTTATAAAGTTTCTGACAATGTTTAAAAGGGTTATTAAGACATATGTTTGTCATTAGTTGAAGTATCAGTGCAGCACATGTACTTTTTAACAGAAAAGGAGGAAACATATTCAACTGAAAATATTTGCTAAAGAACACATCTGTCATGGCAGGCAGTGAGACTCAACAGACTGGAGCCCTCAGGGAGGACCATTAAGACAGAAAATCTGAAAAATCAGGAACCATGCCTGATATGGATCATGACAAGTTAGAGATTGGGAAACTTATTTAAAAATTGGGATCAAGGAGCATGCAGGGTTGGGAAGCCAGAAAGAAAAGCTTGAGGCTACAATCAGTCAGATGTCAATAGCCAAGATCTTAATGAGCCAACAAGCCAAAAAGGTCAGGACAGATGAGGTAGTCAGATAAACTAAATAAAGGGCATGACCTAAGAAATGTGAGAGCTTTGACCTTAGACTGTACTTGACATCCTTCATCTACTCTACTAGAAAGGTTACTAACACTGGAACAGAAGGTTTCATCCAGGGTCAAATATTGCCCAGCTAGAATGATGCTTCTACCTGTTCCATTGTTTCAAAAGTAGAGATTAATTTTGACAGGAGGGAGGGAGAGAGAGAGAATAACCTACCTGTGTTTCTAGAGTCCTAATCAAGTGTTCTATTACTCTTTTACACTAAATTGCCTATAAAAGAAAAAATAAAATGAGGCTAATGCCTCTAGAAATCAGATATTGGTTCTTGATTTCTGAATCATTTCTGAATTTTTAGTACATCCCACTGAGTTATCTCTCTGGTGTCTGGGAAAGTATAATTTCTATTTTTGCATAAATAAGAATCTTAAGTCTCTTTTGTAATGATGAGTGGAGGTGATTTGAAAATTAATCAATGAAATTATTCAGCACATGGAAGTTAACCTGAGGAACAGAAACCTTTGGAAGTGACTACCTAGAACATGACCATTTTCCTCTAAGTATTACACCTTCCTCTCTACACATAGGGTTGATCCTGGCTGCCATGTTGATAAATATGCATTCCTACTCCTTTGACAAAGCTGATTGAACCAGGGGTGGTACCTAACATAAATTGGGCCAATTAACATTTCTCTTGAGAAGTTGATTAATGGAATTCAAGAATGCTAGTGAGTCTTTGCTAGTTGCTCAAAATGAAGGTATGCAAATGAAGGCACTATCAGACATTTCTCTTTTTCCATGTTGCCATCTAATATGGTAGACACTATCTAGATGTGGCTATTTAAATTTAAGTTTAAATTAAGTAAAATTAAAAATTCAGATCCTTATTTGCCCCAGCCATATTTCAAGTGGTCAATGGAACCTATGGCTAGTGACTACCATATTGAACAGCACAGATATAGAATACTTTTTAATCACTGAAGGAGTTTTTTTTAGCATCCCTGACTTACCACATATTCAGAGAAGCAGAGAACACCTGTGTGCAGAGATTGGGGGAAAAGGCAGATGTGTAAACAGAAGTAGAACCAAGAAACAAAGAAAAGGTAGGAGATTAGCTGCCTCTATTTTCTAGGCTGTTGTTCTAGTCTTGAGAATGTATCCCTATAATAAATTACCCCTTCTCACATAAGCTAGTTTGTTTAGAATGTTTTACTTGCAACTCAAAGACGTTTATTTAAGGCAATTTTTAGACCTTCCCCATTTTCTTCCTCAACACATTGTAGCAGTGAATTACTTGGAAAGTTACTGATATTTTTCCCTTCATTTTTATCTACAATATGAGGGTGATTTTTTTGTTTGTTTATTTTTTATATTTATATGCAGTAAAAATTCCTAAAATTCACTAAGCAGGGAATACTAATTTTTAATTTTTAACCTTTAAATAATATAGCCTGGGGCAATTCATTCATACAACTTATGGGTAAAGCTTGGCTGCCATCCAGTGAGGTGCTAGGTATAGAGTTAATTAGAGGGTGATTTGTTTATTTCATCTCTCCAAAAAGTACTAACTAAAGTGGCTCACAGATAGAAAGGAAGGATTAAAAGAAATACCATAAACCTCAAGTTTGTGACATACAAACTATCTCAGGAGAAGAGTACAGAGAACTAAATTTTGTGATTTAGGAGCTGCCTCAGAAGGATTTTATTTCCACTTAGTATCTTTTGCAGAATTTTTTTGGGAGAGAAAGCATAGCCTTATAATTCCTGACATAACTTTAGAATACACAGGCTTGCAAAGCAAGAGCGATCTTGACCTCAAGCAGGCAGAATACCTTTGATCTTCACCAGCCACTGGAGCTGCCTGAGATTATCTTAAATGCTAACCAGGGAGATTGTGTGCCTGGAGCTACACTCACTCCACTACTGCCCTGTGCAATGATCCCTTACAGGCGAATGGGCTGCTGTGAAAAGTGATTCAAGTCTGGGGGCAGGGAGCGGGGGAAGTGGGGACAGAGTGTAGGGAGAATTTATATCAGAGAAAGAAACAGTTTGCCACCTGAACCCTGGCTGCTGTCCAAGGGAGGTGGGTCACCCTCCTTGTGTGTTGAGGGGTTTGCGTTTTTAAGTTTAGGTAAGATCCAGAAATGTAAAGGGGAGAAGAGCTGGAATTAGGAAGTGAGGGTAGTAACAAGAACCTGAGTATGTGTATGTGTATGTATAATATAAATATATAATGAGTGAATACAGAAGCTAAATTCTGTGAGAGAAAAAATCCAGAGAGATTAAAAACTAACAAATAAATCCAGAGAAGTGACAGAGGATGGACTTTAAGGAAATGCCTCATATTGAAACTTCCCTCCTATAAAGTTTTAGTAATACTTGTCCTCCCAAATGACAGAAAGCTTCCTTGCTGAGGGAGGTGAACTGGCCTGACACCATGAGAGGCGGGCCAATGATGCATCTTTCAGTCTGAGAGTATTCTACATGATTCTTCTTCATATCAGGGCTCAACTTATATTAATTTATGCTGGGCCTCAAGTAAATTTTGTGAAGCTATTTAATCTGATAAAATTACATTTCAGCCAAAAAACAGTCTCAGAACCAAGGTAGGTAAATTGTGGGAAATGAAATTAGGAAGCTAACATGTGGCTATTTCTTCTTATGTGAAGGGAACTATACCATCTAAAATTGAATGAGAAGCCAAAACTGGTTTGCCTCAGTGGATAGAGTGTCAGTCTGCATACTGAAAGGTCCCAGGTTCGATTCCAGTCAAGGGCATGTACCTTAGTTGCGGGCACATCTCCAGTGTGGGTCGTGCAAGAGGCAGCTGATCGATGTCTCTCTCTCATCAGTGTTTCTAACTCTTTCCCCTCACCCTTCCTCTCTGTAAAAAATCAATAACATATATTAAAAAAATAAAATAAAATTGAATGAGAAAGTAACAAACTTAATTAAATGTAATAAAACATGTGTTCTTCAGCTTTAATTAATCACCTCTTTCATGGCAAATCCTATGCCAAATATTGCAAGGGATACACATATACCCACATAAACATAAGTATAAATAGTAATAGTAATATATTTTCCCTGTCCTCAAAAAATTAAAATATTTTTAAATATATTTTTTATTGATTTCAAAGAGGAAGGGAGAAGAAAAGAGAGATAGAAACATAAATGATGAGAGGTGATCATTGATTGGCTGCCTCCTATATACCCCCTACTGGGGATCTGCCAGCAACCCTGGCATGTGCCCTAACTGGGAATCGAACCATGACCTCCTGGTTCATAGGTCACCACTCAAACACTTAGCCACACCGGCTGGACTAAAACAATTTTTAAATAAAACAAAGTACTATAAAAGAATGAACAAATGAAATGATATAATAAGAACAAAAATAAATCAAATTTTAAAAAGATATCCAAGATGGCGGCATAGATAAACACCTACCCTGCTGCCTCGCACAACAATTTCAAAACTACAACTAAAAGACAGAACGGACATCATCCAGAACCACAGGAAAGCTGTCTGAGTGGAAGTTCCACAGCTAGAAGAAAAGAGGGGCTCAAAGAAACCCAGAGGAGCTGCAAAAAGCTGAGGTACGGAGACGGGCGTGCTGAGAGAACGGGTGCCGGAGTACCTGGCTGGCTTTCTCTGGCGGGAGGGAAACGGAGACTCCCAACAGCTTTGAACCCCTTATCTTACGACACTAAACCCCAGATCCAGCCGAAATTCATACGGGGTGAGATTGCACTGTAAAAGGGAGAGGTGCACGGAAATTTAGGGGAGTCACAAAAGATCAGAGGTCTGGTCTCGCACGGCACTGCACAGAGGACAGACTGCTGATTGTGCTGCTGGCTTTCACGAGTGGGCGGGAGACAGACCCTCCCTCCCCCGCAACTGCACCACTTCTGAGTCCACTAAGCCCCTGTTTCGGGCAAAACCCTAGAGACCTAGACTCGTGTGGTCCTGGTGCGCAGGGGAGCTGGAAAGGCAGCGGTCTAGAGGCACTACAGGGGCGTGCGCACAAGGACCACTCCAGCCATTACCCAGTCATGTGAGACCCCGGGGCCGTGGAGGGCGGGGCTGACTGGAAGGCAAGGCGGTCCCTTAAGCCCTGAGACTCCACCCATCCCAAGCTCAACAGAGGCTTCTTCGGTTTTGCAAGTCTGGTATCATAAGGCTGAATTCAACACAGAAATTTCCCCAGCATAGTGAAAATGCTGAGACAAGGGAAGGGATCACAGACAAAAGTAATGGAGGGGAAAAAACGACTGGATATAGAGTTCAAAACCACACTTATAAGGTTTTTCAAGAATATGCTAGAAAAGTTGGATAAACTTAGCAAGAGCCAAGAGGAGATGAAAAAGGACCAACTAGAGATGCAAAAGAGCCAACTAGAGATGGAAAAGGTCCAACTAAAGATGAAAAAGGACCAACTAGAAATTAAACATACACTGACTGAAATAAAAAATATTATACAGAGT
>JAAGEH010000012.1:51718010-51743798 GCA_011751065.1 Lasiurus cinereus | reverse complement strand
CAGAAAACACTCAACTGGAAAAGCAAGAAGAGAAAAGAATCCAAAAATGTGAAGATAATGTAAGGAGCCTCTGGGACAGCTTCAAGCGTACCAACATCAGAATTGTGGGGGTGCCAGAAGAAGAGAGAGAGCAAGATATTGAAAACCTATTTAAAGAAATAATGACTGAAAACTTTCCACATCTGGTAAAAGAAATAGACTTACAAGTCCAGGAAGCACACAAAACCCCATATAAAAGGAATCCAAAGAGGACCACACCAAGACACATCATAATTAAAATGCCAAGAGCAAAAGACAAAGAGAGAATATTAAAAGCAGCAAGAGAAAAACAGTTCATTACCTACAAGGGAGCACCCATACGACTGTCAGCTGATTTCTCAACAGAAACGATGCAGGCTAGAAGGGAGTGGCAAGAAATATTCAGAGTGATGAATAGCAAGAACCTACAACCAAGAATAATCTATTCAGCAAAGCTAACATTCAGAATTGAAGGGCAGATAAAGAGCTTCACAAATAAGAAAAAGCTAAAGGAGTTCATCAACTCCAAACCAATATTATATAAAATGCTGAAAGGTACTCTTTTAGAAGAGGAAGAAGAAAAAGAGACATTCTGTTGGGGATTTTAATATGATCTTTAAGAATGTTGATGATGCCAAAGCTGGTGTTGCTCAGTGGATAGAGCGTCACCCTGTGGATTGAAGGGTCCCGGGTTCCATACCAGTCAGGGGCATGTACCTTGGCTGCGGACACATCCCCAGTGGGGGGGGGGGTGCAGGAAGCAGCTGATCGATGTCTCTCTCATCAATGTTTCTAACTCTGTCCCTCTCCCTTCCTCTCTGTGAAAAATCAATAAAATATATATTTAAAAAAAATTTTTTTTAAAGAAAGGAGGAAAGTGTTTGTGTTGAGATGGTTAATTTCAGCAACTTCATGAAGTGGAGGATAGAACTATGGAGAAACAGCAAATTAACCCGCCTTTCTGAATGGCCGAGTCTGGGTGGGAGGGTGGGGAGCAGGAAGAAATGAATTAGATAAGGAGATCTAAGCCAACCTATAGAAGGCTTTGGTTATAAGGCAAAAAGTTGGAGAGTCTCCTCTTTCTCTTTAATTTGTTCCTCCTACTCCTGATCCTATTCTCTCTATAATTCCAGTGACCTTACTCCTTACACTGAAGTTAGCAACATGTAACAGACTCTTAACTTTTATAAACAGTCACTCAACGTTTATGGGTTTGAGTTTTATCTCTGCAAAGATGTGCTAGCTCAAGTAAAGTAGATTTTTCTGGAGGGGACTTGGGGCTGGCAGAGGCCTCAGGGCCCCAAGGGTTCTTCAACCAGGTGAACATTATAGGATTTATATTGGTCGCAGCAATTCCTGGATTCCTATTATCTCTAATCTGCTCAACCATCATTGGGATTCGGGAAGGGAAGTTAAGTCATGTGAAGAAATTTTCATTATGACATTTATTTTAACTAGATATTTTGGGAAATTATATTCCTTGCAACATGCCTTCAATAAATTACAAGACTGCAAATTCTTAACTGATTCTTACCTTGACTTTTACCTATGAACTTTGATGAAACTTTCTGGCCCTTTAAAAGCCCATTGAGTCCAAAGGGATAGTGAATTATGAACATTTTGTCTTATTTACTATTTCTCTGTCACTTTCCTAATTACTTTTTGATTTCCATGTCTGGGATGATTATTGGATAATTTCTCCCTTCTTTCTGGTACATTTCAGAGTTCAATTTGAGTGCACACCATCCCTCTTCCCCTAGAAGGAATAACAAGAATGTTCATGTCTTGTTTTAACAAGTGGATGATCTGCCCCAACTTCAGTCAGAACTTCACACTATAAAAAGGAGACCATTATGTTTAACTTTTGCCCTGTGAGAAAAGCAGAATATGTCAAGCCTCTACTTAAGTTTTTTCTTTCATCCTTATGAGTCCCTCTCATGAGCTAATTTCTTTCAGAGACTCTGTAAGCCCCTTAAAGAGCAGTACTGTTCCCTGACAAACACACTGGCACGCAGTTAATCATTAATTTTTCATGGTCCACATCTGCTGTCTGCTGGACTGTACATTGTTGGAGCGACTTCCTCCCATTTGTATGAGCTCTGCTGTGTGAGGGTCAGTGTGGGATCTTTATCTAACCTATTATCAGCAGTCCAGACAGAGCCTCACCGCCTCCCTTTAACAAGTACAAGTTACAGAGTTCATGAGGCTTAAACTTACACGAATATAGTAGTATTTTTTATGGCAAAACAACAGCTGCAGGAGCAGACTCAGCAACACACCCTGGCTGAGTATGTGCAGATACTAAAAACAGGTGCACCTCGCGACGAAAACGGTAGTGTTGTGTGCCATAAAAAAAAAAAAAAAGGCATGGCATTCATTTCTTCATCGGATCAGGATCTAAATAAAGTATGTATGGGAGGCACATGAAGGAATTCATAAACATGGCAAGCTGAAATACCAAGGTTTTTTTAAAAAGCAATAAGGGTAGAACTTAAAATTGTAACAGAAAGATTACTCTTCTTTAACTGCTGGTGAGAATGCTACCTTCTGAAAGTCTAAGAAGCCAGCCACGCACATAATAAAAGTTACTTTTTAGTGGCAAGCAAATTAAATGATGTCATCTTTCTCCTCTTTCTTGGACTTGGTCTGGGGTTCCAGTTTTATACCACTTGGGGGAAAGTAGAAATTGGTCTTTGTGTGGGTGGAGGAGAGGCAGATTTGAATGTGATCCTGTTCAAATAATCTCTTCCAGCCTCGCTCTAGGGTGGTACATGAAGGCTGGAAAGAGTGAGCCTCAGAGTCCCGGTGTAAGGGCAACACCTCCGTGGCCACACTGCCAGGAAGGCTCCAGAGGGAGTGCCTAATAAATGTCAGTGCTGTGTGGCGATTTCAACTTGAAAGTACCTTGCACAAGTTTACTTGAAAATT
This sequence comes from Lasiurus cinereus, assembly GCA_011751065.1. Taxonomy (NCBI): domain Eukaryota; kingdom Metazoa; phylum Chordata; class Mammalia; order Chiroptera; family Vespertilionidae; genus Lasiurus; species Lasiurus cinereus. The sequence continues at coordinate 51,740,852 of JAAGEH010000012.1, read as the reverse complement.
AACACTGCAGTCATACAGCAGGGGGAAAGGAACACGTGTTGTTTCCAGACATAATTGAGATTGAACTCTAACCAATTCAGAAACAAGCGTTACTTTCCGCAGCCCCGGAGAAGCCAGCGGGCCTCTGCCAGAAGGGAAGTATTGCCATCGTCAGGAACACAAAGCGCTCTGTATGCCGCTTGTAGAGAGAAGCCCCTGTCATTGGGACTGGCCATTCATCTTTGTCCTTATGGCAGAGGTGGTGTGAGCAGGAACCCCCCCTAAAACACGAGTGATGCTTCTGGGGTCCATGTGGTCTCTGACAACAGCTGTATTTGAGGCATTGCTGACACAGGAAAGAGCCCAAAGATCGCTGTCAAACTGCTGTGTAGACATCAATAACGCCAGCCTGTCCCCGAGCGCTCTGAGCATTTACCTGCCTCATATAGGCCTGAATTCTCCCCAGGATTCAGAGAGAAGCCAGCAGTGGCCCATTGAGGAAAGCAGACAATTTCAAGGGACTTTATTGAGGCCCACCAGAACCCCTGACATGTGCAAGCTCTCCTTGGAGGCCTGCCACACTTAGAAACAGCCTAGATTTGGAGACTGAGAATTCTCAAGTTATATAAAGGGTGAGTAAAAATAACAATTCTGCTGCTACATTTTATTATAGAAACTTCACATTTAGTCTCTTGCAACAAAACTCCTACACATTGCTGATTCACTGACTTAGGACCCTCTCGGGTTTCTCTCTTCAGTGGAGAGCCCAGGCCTTTGATCTGGAGTAAAATAAGAAATATGGAATGAAATAGTTTATAGAAATAATTTTCCTAGGCATAATGGCAATATGTTGGAACTATAACATTCTTAATGGCATAGTTTTTTATTTGTTGTTTGTTTAATTTATGTAAGAGCGTGAAAGTTTCAAGCAGAGGTTAAGGGTTTGGGTTATTTTAATATCATGAGGTATCCCTTCTCTGGTTTTACTGGCAGGGGAAAGCACTGTTTTACTACTGAATCAATTGTCAAAAGAAGATCATTGACACAAATTAAAATCTTCTAAATGTATTAGGTAAAATGTTTGCATATTGGTAAAACATTTGCAAATGTAGATAGAAGTGGGTAGCAACTGAAGCATGGTAATATCTCAGCAAGAGGTCTGGGTGAGGACTGGAAAAGGAGGCATTAAATCTTCCTTGGCTTGGCTGGGGGAGAGGAGTTGTCAGAAGCAAGTCAACTTTTAGAAAGCTGAGAGATCAAAGGAGCCCTAGTAGCAGCGTAACAGAGTGTGGACTTTTCCAGCCGACCAGGGTGCTTTCAAACCTGGCTGTCCACTGGGAATGCTGAGCACCTTGTCTGAACTCCCTAAATCTTATGTCTTGTATTTAAAGCTATGTGTGCATGTGTGTGTGTGTGTGTGTGTGTGTGTGTGCACATATGTGTGTTCTGCTCATTAAACAAAACAGTGGATACCTGAAAGGTATATATCTACTGTTGTTGGGTATAAGCAAGAATCTTAAACGTAGGAGCATGAAGCAAAAATGAGCATATCCAGGCTCCAAAACAAGTAGTCAACTAATAATCAGGAAGTTGAGGAACTTCAGTGAAGTTGCCAGAAGCTGTAGAAGTACCCAGACAGCCAGAGATTAAGTGTGGCCTTAGTGAGCAAGACACAAGCATTCAAAACCTCAGAGATCTGACCAAAGCCAGAATATCACAGTGAACTAACCTTCCTCATCTCCATGTCAACAGGGCACAAGGGATTTGGAGTGAGAACTGAATTGGGCCTGTGTGGCCACTGTAACCAGTGAGACAAAAAGGAACAAAGCAATCCAGATAAAGGGCAAATAATAGCAAAAGGGAAAAGATATTTGTCAGCTGACACTCACTCTCTAGGTCATGTCATCCAATCTATGACTTTGTATTAGTTGCCTATGGCTGCTGTAACAAATTACCGAAATCTTACTATCTTAAATAAACAAAATGTTATCATCTTACTGTTGTGGCGGTCAGAAGACTCACTTAGCTATAAAATCACCTATCAGCAGAACTTTGTCCCTTTTAGAGACTCCAGTGGGGACTTTATTTCTTTGCCTTTCCTGTCTTCTAGAGGCTATCTGCATTCCTTGACTCATGGCCGATTTCTCCATCTTCAAAGCCAGCAGGTTAGGATCTTGAAGTCTCTTTTCCTCTCTATGGAGGAGGAGGAGGAGGAAGAGGAGGAGAAGGAGGAAGAGGAGGAGGAGGGGGAGGGGGAGGGGGAGTGGAGGGGGAAGAAGGGAAAGGAGAAATAAAAAACAGAACAGACTATGCAGCAAAAAGGGATAAGACCAGAAGCTGTAACGTACATGTAAAGGAGATACTGGAGGAGAAGAAAGAAAGGAACATGAAAAATATTGGAAACAATATGACTAAGAATTTCTGCAAATTAGTGTCAGACACAAAATTACATATCTCAAAAGCTCAGACCACAAAATAAATGCCAAAAATAAAAACAAAATAAAAATACCCCACACTACATCTAAGCATAAATATCAAAATATAGAACATCAAAGATAGAATAATTCCTGAAAGAAGCCAGGTTAAAAACAATAACAATAACAAAAAGAAAATCTACCCATAGAGGAACAAAGATAAGAATTATGTCTGACTTCTCCTTAGAACAATCCAAGCAAGAAGAGAGTGGAGTAAAATATTTACAGTGTTGAGAGGGGAAAAAAGCCCTATCAATCTAGAATTATGTACCCTGTAAAATCATTCAAATGTAAAGAAATAAAAACTTTTTCAGATAAAAAGGAAAAGAGAGAATTTATTGCCAGTGGGTCTGCCTTGCAAGAAATGTTAAAGGAAGTTTTTCAGAGGGAAAGAATAATCTAGGCCAGAAACTCAGATCTATATAAACCAAGAAACAGTATCAAAGGAAGAATAAGTAAAAGTAAAATAAAACATATTTTTATAATTATCAATTGATCTCACAGTTAAGAGCTTGTTCACATTACCAACAATGTATTTTATCATGTACTAGAGCATGATAAAATCATTGCTCTAGTATCATTGTTATTCATGCACAGGGTATGTGTCCCTCAGCCCAGCCTATGTACTATTTCTAATATGAGACTTCTCAAGGAATGTCCAACTGCCCATTTAGGACCAATCCAGATGAGCAGTCAGACATCCCTCTCACAAGCCAGGACTGCTGACTCCCAACTGCTCATCTGCCTACCTACCTGATTGCCCCTAACCGCTTCTGCCTGCCAGCCTGATCACCCCCTAACAACTCCCCTACCAGCCTGATCAATGCCTGTTTACCTGCCAGCTCGATTGCCCCTAACTGCCCTCCCCTGCAGGCATGGTCTCCCACAACTGCCCGCCCCTGTATGCCCAGTCACCCCTAACTGCTCTCCCCTGTTGGCCTGATTACCCACAACTGCCCTCCCCTGCCGGCCATCTTGTGACAGCCATTTTGTGTTCACATGGGGCAGCCATATTTGACTACATGGGGGAGGCCATCTTGTGTGTTGGAGTGATGGTCAATTTGCATATTACCTCTCTATTATATAGGACGCTTATGTACTATATATCATGTATTATGTATATGTCATACACATAAGCATAATATATATATATATATATATATACATACATATATATATATACACACACACATATATATATTATATATTTATATATAAGTGAGACAAATAATAACAATGATACAAGGGATGGGAAGGAAGAATCAGGATTATTTTGTTATTATTAGGTACTCACACTATCCATGAAGGTGTACAGTATTATTTGAAAGTGAACTTAGATTAGCTGTAAATATATATTCCAAAATCTAAGTCAACCACTAAGAAAAGTAAAAAAGAAGTATAACCAATATGTTAAGGGGAGGAAATGGACTCATATAAATTGCTCAGTAAAAACTATAAAAACAGAAAAAGAGTAGAAGACAAAAATAAGAAAAGAACAAGAGCAACAAATAGAAAACAATGAATATGGCAGATATTATTCCAACTATATCAATAATCATTGGACATCAATTCTCTAAATGCACCAGTTAAAAAACAGAGATTGTCGGAATGGACCAAAAACCAAAATGCAATAAAAAGTATATTTAAAAAAACAAAAATAAATGAATGAAGAAAAATATACCATGCTAACACTAACAACTTCATCATCTAATAACTTACTCCTTTTCTCTACCTAGATTGTTTTCATTGGAATCTCAAACTCAGTGTGTCAAAAAACAAACTACTTGAATTCCACTCAACACCCTACCCACAGCAAAACCTATTCTCCCTTCAGCTTTCTGCTTCTCAATCAATCACAAGTACTTTATTTCTATTGCTGAGACCAAAAATCTTGAAGCTATCCTTGACTCCCTTTTCTCATATCCTACAACCAACGAATCCATTTTACTATCTCTACATGTTCTTACAAAGACTTACATATAACCCTACCCAGTTGGCTCAGCGGATAGCCAGTTGACTCAGTAGTCCATTGGCCTACAGACTGAAGAGTCTTGGGTTTCATTCCATCAAGGGTACATGCCTGGGTTGTGGGCTCAATCCCCAATAGGGAGCATGCAGAAGATAGCCAGTCAATGATTCTCTCTCATCATTGATGTTTCTATCTCTCTCTCTCCCTCTAATAAATCAATAAAAAAAATTTTTTTTAAAAAAAGACTTACATACAAATGTTCATAGGAGTTTTATTTGTTAAGAGTCCAAAACTGGAAACCTCTCAAATGTTCATCAATAGGTGAATGGATAAATAAAGTGTGGTATATCAGTATAATGGAATACTATCTATAATAATAAAAGGGTAATATGCTAATTAGACCAGACATTCCTCCTGACAAAGCCAGGGCCAAAAGGAAGCCAGCTGGGGTCCAGATGCTTGTGGGTGGCCAGAGGGAAGCTAGCACAGGTCCCAGGTGCCTGCTAGCAGCTGGAGGAGGGAAGCCCGGGTCCCAGGTGCCGGAGGAAAGCCAATACCGGCAGCTGGGGAAAGAAATGCCTACTCTTGCATGAATTTTCCTGCATTGGTCCTCTAGTTCATCAATATAAAGAATAAATTATTGGCATACAAGCAACATGAACAAATCTCTACAATTATGTTAAGGAAAAGATAGGAGACATAAAAGAGTGTATACTATGTTCATTTATATTAAATTTTAGAAAATTCAAACTAATCTGTAAGCATATTAATAGTTGCCTAGATACAGAGTTGGGGTCATGGGTAACGAGAGGAGGGAAAAATTACAGAAAAGAACAAGAAAACTTGTAGGGGTAATAAATATGCTCATTATCTTGATTATGATGATGTTTTCAAAGGTGTATGCAGATGTCAAACTTATCAAATTATATATTCTTTAGATATGTGCAGTGTATTGTATCAGTTATATCTTAGCACTTAATAAAACTGTTAAAAATATATATCACTGTGATTATTAAGAAAATGTGCCTTGCCTGGCTGGTGTGGCTCAGTGATTGAGCATCAACCTATAAACCTGGAAGTCAGGATTCCATTCCTGGTCAGGGTGCATGTCCAGGTTGCAGGCTCAATCTCCGATGGGAGGGCATGTAGCAGGCATCTGATCAATGATTCTCTCTCATCATTGATGTTTCTATCTCTCTCTCCTCCTTTCCTCTCTGAAATAAGTAAAAAATATTTTTAAAAAATAAAGAAAATAAGCCTTTTTTTATAAAAGGATATTGTCTTTTCCACATGACAAGGTATTAAAGTGATTCATAATTGAAATAACTACTGATATTTTGCCAAGAATGTCACCATTAAAACTGCTGAAATAGTCATAATTTTAAATGTGATATTTTGCCATTTCTTCTTCAGAAAATACAACTTTAAATCAAAGAGGGTATATAAAATGACAAAATTAAAAACATTTTATAGAACATTATTATTTTAAAATTATAGTTTTATATAATTTAGAAAAAGTGAATTATATACTTCCTTTTCCTGAAAAAATAACAGAAAAGACAACTGCAAAAAGATAGAAATCACAAAGCTCTCATTGCAAAAACACCTAGAAATTCTGACTGAAAACTACTTATATACACTAAAACATAAGGTAAGTTTGCAAGAAAATGAGGTACAACTTTTATATACCAAAAGTGACTGAAGAAAGAACAGAAAACCAAAGTGGTAAGTTTTCAAACAGAAACTACAACTATCCCAAATTCTAATGCCAAGTTTGTGGACAGAAAATATGGCCTGGGCCTGCAAGGATCAAGAAATTATAAGAGCCCCATATAATGTCAGGACACTCAAAGGACTGTAATCCCACTAACAATTAGAAAATAATGATTCACCCCAAAATACAAGAAGACAACCAGAAAACATGTCTCCATCAGTCTAAACTCTGGATGGGGAAAAATAGTCTCCCCTGACAACTCCTCTTTATGGGGTAACAACTCCCATGGGTTTGAAACTTGAACTTATAATATTCATATGGTTTGAATATTTTAGGAGAAATTAAAAATCAACACAAAGTCAGTAATAAGCTTGGGATGACTAGCAAAAGCAAATTAAAAAATTTTCCAGGACAGACTTTTAGACAGGAATTCTCACAGATAAAGCCCTACTTTTGATGAATTCACAATCCAAAATTACAGAATAACATGAAAAACCAATCCTTGTGGACAAGAGACAGCAAATCCAGCGGTGTTATTAGATCTCTACTCTCATAAAATTCAAATAATGTAAATCCCTAATAACTATGAAATGAGTATGCTAAAGTTGATTAAATACATAATTGAAAGACTAAAAAGCATTAAAATAATATATTACTAAGAAAAGAAGACAACAAGGCAAATTTGAAAAAGGACCAAAAGGAAACTCCAGAATTTTTTTAAAAAACTATTCAAACATAAAACCAAATGGATTAAATATAGATAAGACATAGCTGAAAGGAAAATTATTAAGATAAAAGATACAGATAAAAAGGTTACTCTTATTTAGGACAGAAAGTCTAATAGATGAAAAATATAAGCTGTGATATTTTCAAAACAAGAAATAGAGATGTCAGAGATGAAATACCTAACAACATAGAAATAGAATTTTCCAGTATTTACAAGAAGACATGAATCATCACATGATTCGTCAAGGAATTATTCATGTATAATTCCAAGCAGCATAGGGGTGGACAAAAGTAGTTTACAATTGCATTGTGACATCTCTGAATTTAAAAAGCTATTGTAATTATCATATGCATGTCTTTTTCCATCCAAACTACTATAATCCTCCTTTTGCCCCACACCTGTATAAATTTATTCCAGACATATTACAATTAAATGCTAAAGACCAGAAGCAAAAAGATTTAAAAGCAATCAGAGAGGATAAGACAGATGATTGCAGTTTTGACAATTAACACCCAGAAAATAAGTACAAAAGAATAATACCTCCAAATTCTAAAATAAAATAATAAAATTAAATGATGCTATGATATATAGTTGGAACCTTTGAAGAATGAGGTAGTCTAGTTGAACAAATATTTCAGGTAACTGATATTTTTCCTTTATATACTATAATGATTTACACTTTGGCTAAGTTATAAATGGAAGTATTTGTAAAATATATTATATCCATTCCAGAGTCCATATTCAACACATAATAACTATAATGTGACTTTTCCTTGAAATCTCAAATAGTGTGTCATTATTGCAATAAAAAAGCAACATGAGTAGGGGAAATTTTGGTACTAGAAAACAAACCAGGTACATAAGTTAACTATTTTCTTAAAATCCCAGTGAAATGTCAGTAAAGATTTATAAAAGGGAATAAATTCATCACACTGCTGAGAGAAGCAGGGCATACCAGAGACATACCCATCAACATACCAGAGACATGACAAATTACCAGAAGAGAGAAAACATATGGAAGTTTTATTTCCAGTTAGCCAGAGGAGGAAGTTCAAGTCCAGGAAAAGACCACGCAAATGTGGAAACCTTTCCTCTGGACTCTGAGCACAAGTGTGGCAGATTTAGAAAGCAGGAAAGGGAGGTGATACAGTAATCAACGTACTGATAAAGGGCAATACAGAAACAGCTGGGCCTGATCACCTCTACACCCACCTCTCCTCCACATATACAGAAACATGGGAGCAGAAGTGTTTGCACTGGGAGGAAAGCAGAGATGAATTTACTAAGGAAACCATATCATATCCAGGGGAGTGCTAGAGTTGAGGTCATCCCCAGGGTAAAGTCCCTCTTATTTTGACATTTCAGGTGGGAGAAGCTCTATATTGTTGCTTTCTCCCCAATGGCAAATCAAGTAAAGCCCAGAGGCAGATCCGAAGGAAAGTCGATTCAGTTACATAATTAATAATAACAAGGCAAATTATTTTAGAAATAAGGTAAAAGTGTATGTTTTCACTCTTAATGAGAAAACAACACATAATTAGATACTCCAGAGGAGGAGGGGAAACAGCCAAAACAAGAAAATTGGGGTCTATATAGAAGGCAAACTTAGCTGTGAAATGATGCTGAGTATTTAATGAAATAAAAGAGAGGAGGATCCACTGGCATTGACTGTAATTATTCCTTTAATGGCAAATCACTCAACTCATTTATTTCTAGCCTGGCTATTATTAGCAATAGCAAATGTTTATCGTTTTTCGATTTTAAAAATAAACTTAGATTCAAGATACAGAAGACAAAATTATACTTGCAAAGTGCAATGTTTGTAAACTTTAGCAATGTAAAAAGATAGCTGAAAGATGTAAAGATCTGGAGAAGGACAGAAAAAATATAAGAACACACTGTCTGAAGTTGATAGATTAAAAAACAGAGATGTAATATTATTATGTTAAATAATAAAGGAAATTTAATAAAATAAATTAATAATATATCAAGTGTAACAAAAAATATGGTGAAGAGAAGATGGTAGAGCGAATCCGAAAATGGCGGTGGAATAGACAGACACGTCTGGAGCCTTGTCGCTGGGCAGAGGGAGAGAGAGCAGCTGAGAGTCGCACTGGGAGTGTTTGTTGGCAAGTTAAGAGTCAGTTGTCCTCCAGGAGAAGGTGGGGGACTGCTGGAAGGGGCTCTCCTGGCCGGGCAGCCCCACTGCCACGGGGTTTTTGTCTGCGGGAGCCACCAGCGCGAACGCAGAGACCGCACCATCTTGCAGAGGGAAGTGGATGTCTGCGGTGGTCTGAAAGCTGCAGCTGAGGCACCCACCAAGCAGCTGGGGGACCCAGAGCACCACATGAAAAGGTCAGATTTCACCTGGGATAAGGTGAGGTCTTCTCTCCCTCAGAGCAGAGAAGCGTACACTGTGGGAGCGGGGCTGCGGAAAGGCTGCTTCTGGAGAGGTCCGCGGATGTGAGGCAGGGCATGATCTCTAGGTATGGAGGCAGACTCTCGGAGCTGTTGACGAAGGGGAGCTCTAGAAAACAGCTCATTTTGATCTGAGGCAGGAGGACAGCCTGGGAGTTATTACAGTATCCCGGCTGCTCGAATCCATCCGCACAAACCATTATTGAGAACCACAGAGTAGCAGGATCTAAGCACAACCTAGAGAGGTCCTGTGCTTAGTCTCAGATGTTGGATCCAAAACACTGCCACCCAGTGGATGACACACAAATTGACTCTCGCATAACTACAAAGGAATAAAGAGATTAAGACCTCAGCAGTGCAACACAGGGAACTGCAGTAACCTCCCAACTGGGAAACAAAACAGGAGTGCCTAGCAGAACAGTAGTGAAAGTGAATGACCTCCACTACTGCCCATTTTATTTTTTTCTTATTTTTTTAATTTTTATTTTATTTTCGTATTTTTTATTTTTTATTTTTGCATATTTTAATTAAAAAGCTATTTTTTCTTTCCTCCTCAATTGATTTTACCTTTTTAATTATTACATTTTTGTTTTCAACTAGTATTATTACTACTACTATTTTACCTTTTTGGGGAAAAAAAGTGTCATTTTGTTTTCTCTTTATTTTACTTCAGGATTAGAGTTCTACATTCTATTTTCATCTTTCCTTTAGCATAATTTTACTCTATCTCAAATCTACCTTTATGCCAACACTCTCCTCCTAACTTTCCTCATTTTGTTGTCTTGTTTCTCTTTCCCTTTTCCAACTTTAGATTCTCCCTATTCTTTCTCTTTACCTGGTTAAAATTTCACCCCACTTATATATCTAATTTCAAATCCCTTACTCCAAGTCCATACAAACCTCTTTGTTCTTGTCTTCACTATCCAAAATATTGTTTTTCTTTATGTCCTTTTGTTGTTGTTTGCCTGAACGGTGATTACATCGATTTTTTATACTTTTTTGTGAGATTGTTTTAGCTTATTCTACTTGTTTTATTTTGCTTTTGGTTTGCTTTGTTTTGGTTTATTTTTTTTACCTCTCTTTTCCCTCACCTTCCTTGATGTCAGTTGTAATTTGTAGTGTGTATTAATCTCCAGATACTTGTTGCCAGCATTTCTTGGGATTAGTGGCTGTTATATTAGAGTTTTCTCCTCACATCTATATTTTGTTCCCCTTTTCTCTCTTATCTTCTTTCTTTTCTCTCTGACTTTTTTCTCTTTCTCTTTTCTTCTTTTTCTTATCCTTTTTATTTTTTTATTTTATTTTATATTTTATTTATTTATTTATTTTTCTACCTTGTCCCAAATTGATTTTGGCACTTTCTCTTTTCTTTTTTCTTCATTTTCCACTTCTTCTTTCTCTACTTACCCCTAATTTGTCTTTCATTGGTGGTCACCTTATTTCTGGTAATTAACATTGTAAATACATTTCTGTTCAGTTCCTTGTGTGTTGTACCTGGTCGTGTTCTAGTTTGTGCCTTTGAATAAAAATAGGAGAGAGAACTACATAACCAGACACCCGGAGAAGAAAGACCATTGGCATATGAAGAAACAGCACGCATATGACAGAAAGGCAGATATCACTAGAAAATGAAGTAAATGAAAGAGAAGCAGAAATAAGCCTGCCAGAGAAAAAGTTCAGAGAAATTATCTTAAGGTAGATAAAAAGAATGGAAGACAAAATGGACAATGTGAGTAAGAGCCAAGAGGAAATGAAGAAGACCCAAGAGTAAATGAAGAAGAACCAAGAAGAAATACAGAATAATCAAGAAGAAATGAAAAATGACATCACTGCTATAAACAACTCAATAGAAAGCATTAAAAGTAGACTAGATGAAGTAGAGGACCACATCAGTGAGCTAGAAGACAAGTTAGGAAAAATACCCAAGTACAGCAGCTTCTAGAAAAAAATATTAAAAAGCAAGAGGAGAGCCTACGGGAACTTTGGAATAACACAAAAGAAAACAACATCCGCATAATTGAGGTTCCAGAAAGAGCGGAAACTGAGCAAGGAATAGAAAACTTGTTTGAAGAAATAATGACAGAAAACTTCCCTAATATAGAAAAGAAAAAACCCACACAAATCCAAGAAGCTCACAGAGTCCCAAGCAAAATGAACCCCAAAAAACCAACACCAACCACATTATAATTAAATTGGCAAACACCAACGACAAAGTAAGAAACTTAAAAGCGGCCAGAGAGAAATAGAAAGTTGTCTACAAAGGAACCCCCATAAGACTAGCAACTGATTTCTCAACAGAAACTTATCAGGCTAGAAGGGAATGGAATGAAACATACAAAGTCATGCAAAGGAAGGATCTGAATCCAAGAATACTGTACCCTGCAAGGCTTTCAATCAAAATTGAAGGTGAAATCAGAAGCTTCACAGATATAAAAGGACTAAGGAAATATATTACCACCAAACCAGCAATGCAAGAAATGTTAAAAGGTCTGCTGTAATAAAAAGAAAGAGGAAGCGAAGAAGGAACTCGGGGGTAAGGACTAAAAATGGCAACAGATAAGTACTTATCAATAATAACTTTAAATGTAAATGGATTAAATGCTCCAATCAAGAGACATAGGGTAACCGATTGGATAAGAAAACAAGATCCATATATCTGCTGTCTACAAGAAACCCACCTCAGGAAAAAAGATGCACACAGATTGAGGGTGAAGGGATGGAAGATGGTATTTCAGGCAAATGGAAATGAAAAAAAGCTGGGGTTGCAATACTTATATTGGACAAATTAGATCTCAAAGTGAAGGACATAACAAGAGATAAAGAAGGCCACTTCATAATACTAAAAGGAACAATCTAACAAATAACTCAGGTAAACAAATATGCACCCAATATAGGAGCACCTAAATACATAAAAAAAAAACTCCTGGAGGATATTAAGGGAGAGATTGACAGCAATACAATCATAGTAGGTGACTTTAATACCCTACTGTCACCACTGGACAAATACTCTAAACAAAAAATCAGCCAAGAAACATCAATCCTAAATGAGTCACTAGACCAGATGGAATTAATTGACATCTTCAGATCTTTTCACACCAAAGCCATAGAATATACATTCTTCTCCAGTGCTTATGGGTCATTTTCAAAGATAGATCATATGTTGGCTCATAGGAAAAGTCTCTTCAAATTCAAGAAGATAGAAATCATATCAAGCATTTTCTCAGACCACAGTGGCATAAGAATGGAAATCAACTATAATAAAAACAATAGAAAGAAATCAAACACATGGAGACTAAACAGCATGCTATTAAACAACGACTGGGTAACCAGAGAGATCAAGGAAGAAATAAAAAACATCATGGCAACAAATGACAATAAAAACACAACAATACAAAATTTATGGGACACAGTGAAAGCACTCTTGGGAGGGAAGTTCATTTACCTACAAGCCTACTACAAAAAATAAGAAACAATGGTAATAAACTTCATAATACTACAACTTAAAGAGCTAGAATGAGAGCAATGAGAAAAGCCCAGGAAGGAAATAGTAAAGATCAGAGTGGAGATAAACAACCTGGAGAACAAAGAAACAATTCAAAAGATCAACAAAACAAAGAGCTGGTTCTTTGAAAGGATAAACAAAATTGATGGACCTCTAGCCAGGCTCAACAAAAAGCAAAGAGAGAAGACCCAAATAAACAAAAACAGAAATGAAAGAGGAGAAATAACAACAGACCCCCCTGAAATACAAAGGATTGTTAAAAAAATACTATGAACAAGTCTATTCCAACAAATTGGACAACCTGCAAGAAATGGACATATTCCTAGAAAAATATAACCTTCCAAAACTCAATCAGGAAGAATCTAAACATCTCAATAGTCCAATAACTATGGAAGAAATTGAAGCAGTCACCAAAAAACTTCCAGCAAACAAAAGCCCAGGACCAGATGGCTACAGAGGAGAGTTTTACCAAACATTCAAGGAAGAATTAAAACCTATCCTCCTCAGACTATTCAAAAATATTCAAGAAGAAGGAACACTTCCAAACACCTTCTATGAAGCCAGCATCACCCTAATACCAAAACCAGATAAAGACAACACAATGAAAGAGAATTATAGGCCAATATCTCTCATGAATATAGATGCCAAAGTCCTCAACAAAATTCTAGCAAATCGGATCCAGCAGCACATCAGAAAGATCATACACGATGACCAAGTAGGATTCATCCCAGGAATGCAAGGATGGTACAATATCCACAAATCAATAAAGGTGATACATCACATAAACAAATTGAGAGATAAAAATCACATAGTCATATCAATTGATGCAGAAAAAGTATTTGACAAAATCCAACACCCCTTCTTGATAAAAATTCTCAGCAGGGTGGGAATAGAAGGATCATACTTCAAAATAATAAAAGCCATATATGATAAAGCCACAGCTAACATCATACTCAATGGGCAAAAACTAAAACCATTTCCCCTAAGAATAGGAACAAGACAGGGATGCCCACGCTCACCTCTCCTGTTCGACATAGTATTGGAAGTATTAGCTATTGCAATTAGACTAGAAGAAATAAAAGGCATCCAAATTGGAAAAGAAGAAGTAAAGCTGTCCTTATTTGCAGATGACATGATACTGTACATAAAAAACCTGAAGGACTCCATCCCAAAACTAATTGACTTAATAAATGAATTCAGCAATGTAGCAGGATACAAAATTAATGCCAAGAAATCTGTGGCATTTCTATACACTAATAGTGAAATTACAGAAAGAGAGACTAAAAAAGCAATCCCATTTACCATCGCACCAAAAAAATTAAGATACCTAGGAATAAACCTAACTAAGGAGGTAAAAGAACTATATGTAGAAAACTACAGTACACTGAAAAAAAGAGATAGAGGAAGATGTTTACAGATGGAAGAACATACCATACGCATGGATTGGGAGAATCAACATGATTAAAATGTCCATCCTACCCAAAGCAATCTATAGATTCAATGCACTACCCATTAAAATATCAATAACGTATTTCACAGACCTAGAAAGAATTCTTCAAAGATTCATCTGGAACAAAAAAAGACCACAAATAGCCACAGCAATTCTGAAAAAGAAGAATAAAGTAGGTGGGATCTCAATACCAGATTTCAAGCTATATTACAAAGCAACTGTTCTCAAAACAGCCTGGTACTGGCACAAGAACAGACATATAGACCAATGGAATAGAATAGAGAACCCAGATATCCACCCAAACCACTATGCTCAATTCATATTTTACAAAGGAGGCATGAACATACAATGGAGCCAAGATAGCCTCTTCAATAAATAGTGTTGGGAAAATTGGACAGATACATCCAAAAAATGAAACTGGACCACCAACTTACACCAAGTACAAAAATAAACTAAAAATGGATACAGGACTTAAACATGAGATGGGAAACCATAAAAATACTAGAGGAATCCACAGGCAGCACAATGTCAGACATATGCTGAAAGAACTTCTTCAGTGATACTGCTTCAAGGGCAATGGAAGCTAAAGAAAAAATTAATAAATGGGATTACATCAAAATAAAAAGCTTTTGCACCATAAAAGAAACACAAGAACAACCACTGTATGGGAGAACATATTTGCAAATGTTATCACTGATAAAGGTTAAATCTCCAACATAAACAGCCAACTTATACAACTTAATAAAAAGAAGATAAATGATCCAATAAAAAAAATGCACAAGGAGAATCCTAGATGGCGGCATAGGTAAACACCTACACTGCTGCCTCGCACAACAATTTCAAAACTACAACTAAAAGACAGAACGGACATCATCCAGAACCACAGGAAAGCTGGCTGAGTGGAAGTTCTACAGCTAGATGGAAGGAGAGGGGCTCACGGAGACCCAAAGGAGCTGCAAAAAGCTGAGGTATGGAGAAAAGCGCGTGGAGAGAGTGGGTGCCGGAATACCTGGCTGGTTTTCTCTGGCAGGAGGGAGATGGAGACTCTCAAAGGCATTGATTTCCTTATCTTACAACACTAAACCCCAGATCCAGCCGAAACTCATACAGGGGGAGTTTGGACTGTGAGAAGGGAGAGGTGCACAGAAATTTAGGGGAGTCGCAAAATACCAGAGGGCTGGTGGCGTGCACGGCACTGCGCAGAGGACAGATTGCTGATTGTGCTGCTGGCTTTTGGGAATGGGCGGGAGACAGACCCACCCAACTGTGCCACTTATAACTCCACTAAGCCCCTATTTCAGGTGAAACCCTGGGGACCTAGACTCGTGTGGTCCTGGAGTGCAGGGGAGCCGTAAAGGCAGCGGTCTAGAGGCACTGCGGGTGCACGTGCGCACAAGGACCGCTCCAGGGATTACCCAGTCACATGAGACTCCAGGGCCATGGAAAGTGGGGCCGATTGGAATGCAAGGCGGTCCCTTAAGCCCTGAGACTCCACCCCTCCCAAGCTCAACAGAGAGGCTTCTGCAGTTTTGCAAGTCTGGTATCATAAGGCTGAATCCAACATAGAAGTTCTCCTGGCATAGTGAAAATGCCAAGACAAGGGAAGGGATCACAAACAAAAGAAATGGAGGAAAAAAAAATGACTGGATAGAGAGTTCAAAACCACGCTTATAAGGTTTTTCAAGAATATGCTAGAAAAGATGGATAAACTTATCAAGTCCCAAGGGGAGATGCAAAAGGACCAACAAAAGACACTGACTGAAATAAAAAAATATTATACAGAGTCCTAACAGCAGACTAGAGAAAGGCAAGAATCAAGTCAAAAATTTGAAATATAAAGAAGCAGAAAATATTCAACTGGAAAAGTAAGAAGAGAAAAGAATCCAGAAATGTGAACATAATGTAAGGAGCCTCTGGGACAGCTTCAAGCGTACCAACATCAGAATTGTGGGGGTGCCAGAAGAAGAGAGAGAGCAAGATATTGAAAACCTATTTAAAGAAATAATGACTGAAAACTTCCCACATCTGGTAAAAGAAATAGACTTGCAAGTCCAGGAAGCAAACAGAACCCCATATAAAAGGAATCCAAAGAGGACCACACCAAGACACATCATAATTAAAATACGAAGAGCAAAAGACAAAGAGAGAATATTAAAAGCAGCAAGAGAAAAAAGTTCATTACCTACAAGGGAGCACCCATACGACTGTCTGCTGATTTCTCAACAGAAACGATGCAGGCCAGATGGGAGTGGCAAGAACTATTCAACGTGATGAATAGCAAGAACCTACAACTAAGAATAATCTATCCAGCAAAGCTATCATTCAGAATTGAAGGGCAGATAAAGAGCTTCACAGATAAGAAAAAGCTAAAGGAGTTCATCAACTCCAAACCAGTATTATATGAAATGATGAAAGGTACTCTTTTAGAAGAGGAAGAAGAAAAAGGTAAAAGACAAAATTTTATGAACAACAAATACATATCTATCAACAAATGAATCTAAAATTTAAGTGAATTAAAAATTTGATCAACAGAATAAACTGGTGAGTATAATAGAATTAGGGGCACAGAAAGGGAGTGGACTGATAATTCTCAGGTAGAAAAGGGTGAGGGTTGCACAGGGAGAGACTGGACAAAAATCATGCATCTATGGATGAGATCAATGGGAGGGAGGTAAGGGCAGAGGGAAGGGTGGGAGGTGGGTGGAGGAGTGCTATGGAGGGGAAAAAAGAGAAACAAATGTAATAATCTGAATAATAAAGATTTAATTTTAAAAAATAAAAAATAAAAATAAAGTTAAAAAAAATGGGCAACAGACCTAAATAGAACCTTTTCGAAAGATGACAGAAGGAAGGCCAAGAGACACATGAAAACATGTTCAAAGTCACTAATTATCTTAGAGATGCAAATCAAAACGACAATGTGATACCATCTTATACCTTCAGAATGGCAATCATCAACAAATCAACAAACGACAAGTGTTGGTGAGGATGCAAAGAAAAAGGAACCCTTGTGTACTGTTGTTGGGAATGCAGAATGGTGCAGCCACTATGGAGAACAGTATGGAGTTTCCTCAAAAAACTAAAAATGGATCTCCCATTTCACCCAGCAATCCCACTCTTAGGAATATATCCTAAGAAATTACAAACACCAATCAGAAAGGATTTATGCACCCCTATGTTCATAGCAGCACAATTTACAATAGCTACAATTTGGAAACAGCCTAGGTGCCTTTCAGCAGATGAGTGGATCAGAAAACTGTGGTACATCTACACAATGGAATTCTATGCTGCCATTCAAAAGAAGGAATTCTTACCATTTGCAGCAACCTGGATGGAACTGGAGAGCCTTATGCTTAGTGAAATAAGCCAGTCAATGAATGAGAAACACCACATGATCTCACTCATTTGTGGATAATAAAGAACATTATAAACTGATGAACAAAAGAATAGACACAGAAGCAGTGAAGCATCAAACAAACTGTCAAATTATAGCAGGAAGATTAATAGAGGTGGGGTAGATAAGAGATCAACCAAAGGACTTGTATGCATGCATATAAGCATAACCAATTAACACAGACAAGGGGGGTTGGGGTACACCTGGGAGGGGGGTAATGGGGAGATATGCATACATGTAACACAATAAAAAAAAAGAAAATGGTAGAAAATTAAATTATCTCAATTATTCCTCTTTCATAACAAGAATTAATTAAATGCTGTCTAAAGTTGAAAAATTAAGAAATGACACCTATGTAAACACATCCTATATAATAAAAGGATAATATGCAAATTGATTGAATGGCAGTCACTGACACACAGTGACCACCAGGGGCCATATACTCAATAAAGGGGTGCCCCCTGGTGGTCAGTGCGCTCCCACAATGGGAGCCTCTCACAGCCAGAAGCCAGGCTCCTGGCTAGCGAATGCAGCAGCAGTAGCAGGAACCTCTCCCACCTCAGCAGCATTAAGGATGTCTGACTGACGGACATTCCCCAAGGACTCCTGGACTGCAAGAGGGCACAGGTTGGACTGAGGGACTCTCCTCCACCTCCCCAGTGCACACATTTTGTGCACCGGGACTCTAGTTATTAATAATATCAAATAAGCCACAGAAGTACTGAAACCAGAATGATTTTAAGTGGTTATCTCTAGATATCTTTGTTTACTCTCTCTATATATTTCTGTGCCATTTTTATTCTACTTTATCTGTTTTTGCAATTAAGTAAAAAACATATAATAAACTTACACTTCTAATAAGGATTGGAAATTTCCCTTTTTCTAAAATACTTTTCAAATTTCATAAACAACCAAATGTTAAAAAGTTTGTATCTGGAAAATATATATTAATGAGAGAATGAAATTGAAAAGGTATTATGGCACAGATTCTTTTTACGTGAAATAATACTTCAAGTTATAACTGTAATTAGTCAAATAAAAATATTTAAAGGTATTACTTCAATTTTTAAACCATGTAATAAGCATAAAATTTTATTTTACCCATGATTGAATTATTTACCACTGAATCTTGATTTTCTCAAAATCCTATAAAAGGAGCCTACAGGTTTCTGTATTGTTGACATAATTAAATGAGATTATTTCAATAAAATTACTAGCCCTGTTTCAGATATTCAAAACTGCTACTTAAATAGTGCCAATTATCTACAAAATATATAGCTGTCTATATGTGAAGACACCTTCTCAGAAAGGTACAACAGAAAAATCACCGATTTTTTTTAAACAGAGACTTGAGTTCATATTTTGACTCTGCTATCTTGTGTGTAACTTCAGACAGGTAACTTAAACTTTCCAAACCTCACATTCTGTATTTGAACCCTGGGAATGATAATCTATGTCAGTATCTTCAGAGGATAATAAGATTTGTGGGCTGGATGATTTCACTTATATAGATGATCCTAGACAGATGAAATGTTGTAGCTGAAACTTCATTTTTCTTCTATACTACTGTCTGTAGTGGACAGCTATCATAGAAAACAGATGAATCTGAACTCCTTTATATGTTCAGAGGCTGTCCTACTTGGTCAGTCTTGGTTGAGAACTAAGACCACAAGGAGATGAATACATTGGATACTTACTTCTTCAGCCACTTCCTCCCTTGCACCCAGGGTAAGGTATGTAACCTTGACTCTATCAGAGCACCAGACTTTGATTTCAGACCTGGGACACAAGAGTGCATAGATCTGGGGAGTTCACATTCTCTCTTGCTGGCAATATCTATAGTAGCAAAAACTATAAGCTTGAATTCATAATGCAAAATTAGTTGTCATGCAAATGGCTATTCTGGTGATCAGAGGGAGTATGAGCAGCCTTCTACTTAGAAATGTCAGAATATGGGATATGTTTCAAAACTAGAATTCTCATCATCTACTGATGGATTAGATGTGGGTTGTGCAATAAATCAAGAAATTAATGATGAATCCAAGGTTTTCAGTCTAAAATTCAGAAGATTGTATGAGTTTGAATTCTAGGGAAAATGTGCACAATTCATATGTTTTGGAAGCATCTAAATGGAATTAAAAATTAAAATGCTATTTTATTGGCATGGTTTTAAGATATTTACAAGTTAAAACAATCCTCATAACTACCACTTATGTATTATTATTATTCTATAATAAATAAACACATAATTTGGCATCACTTTTCTGAGTGTTAATTATAGACAAAACACATATAAAAAATAACTTTTCCTCTCTCCATTTAAGTATTTTATATTGCCAGCTGAACAATCATATGCATAAACAAACAAAAACACTTTTGATGTTTGATAAATTTTACTTCTAGATTCTCTAACACAGAACACATGTTTTTCTTGGTCAAGCCTGACTATTTAATGGTTTAATTTTTCAAATACATGGAGTTTTGCTTTTTTTTTTCATGGTTTCAGACACAAAAATGTATACTTTTAATCATAGTTGAAAAAAATAGGCAAAAAATTTAGAGAGCTTATCCTCTAGTGATTCCTTTACCAAATTATCGTGTGGTCTGCCAAAATTTTAAAACATCACTTTTACTATGCCATCCCCCTCTTTAAGTATCAAGATCCAAGGCCAAATTTATTAGCTTGGTAGTCATGATCATGCATTAGTTTAATTTGTTTATTGTTTCAATTCCACCTATTTTCTCTACTTTCCAATACTTGCCATATACTCTAGTTAAGGCAATCTCTCATACACCCTGGGTCTTTTTTTTCTCAAGGATCTTTCTCATTGTCTTTGCACTCTAACTTACTCAACTAACGTATATTTGTTCAGTCAAGAGCTTAATTTTAAACACATATAGTTTAAAATTGTGCCTCTATATTACATGTGTGTCTCTTTGAAGGTTTTCTTGCTGGAACCATTCTCAACTCCTCTGCCCTATAGTGATCCCCTAAGCAACAGCACTGAGCTGAATGATTCTGTGCTCAGAGAACTACATCACTGCAGCCACTGCATTTATTATGATCTTTTGCAGCCACTTAGACTTAGAAATGTAAAGCTAGGTCTTTGTTAGCTAGGTCTAATAACAATAACAATAATTCAGTAACTAACATATAGTGAATACTGACTTATGTGACAGCCCTATTCTAAGCACTTTACATATATTAATCTATTGAATGCTCATGACATTTATACATTAGTATAATGTAAAAGCCTAAGTGGTGTCTTGCCCTCAGGTCATCTCAAGATGGCTGCCCCCATGTTATCACAAGATGGCCACCCACAAGATGGCTGCCCCCATGTCGTCACAAGATGGCCACCCCCATGTTGTCACAAAATAGCCACTACAAGATGGCTGGCAGGGAAGGACAGTTGTGGGTGATCAGGCCAGCAGGAGAGTGCAGTTGGGGCAATTGGGCCAGCAGGGGAGCAGTTAGGTATCAATCAGGCCGGCAGGGACTGATTAAGCTGGCAGGCAGAAGCAGTTAGGAGCAATCAGGCAGGCAGGCAGGGGAGCAGTTAGGAGCCAGCACTCCCAGATTGTGAGGGGGATGTCCAATTTGCCAGTTAAGACTCAATCACTACAGTTGAACAGTCGGATATCTGGTAGTCAGACATACTCCAAGGGGTCCTAGATTGGAGAGGGTTCAGGCAGGGCTGAGGGACACACCCTCACCCCCAATGCACAAATTTTATGCACTGGGCCTCTAGTAGCAAATATATTAGCTCAAATGTAGTAATGAGGCATTGAAAAGACTATTATAAAATTACTAGAGGCCTGCTACACAAATTTGTGCATGGATGGGGTCCCTCAGCCTGGCCGGAGATGGAGACCTATCAGGGGGCTGGTCATCCAGGGGGAGGGGGAACAGGAGGTTGGGCCAGTCAGAGGGAGAAGTTGCAGAAGGTTGGGCTAGCCAAGGGGAGGAGCTGTGAGAAGTTGGCTGGCCGGACCCCTGATCAGAGCTAATGAGGGGGGGCTTGCGGGCCAGAGGAAGGGGCCACAGGAAGTTGGCAGCTACCTCCCTATTGGGGCCAATCAGGGGGTCATCTGGGTTGAGGGGCCACAGGAGGTTGACTGTGAAAGTGCAATGACCACAAGGGGGCAGCTCTTGCATTAAGCGTCTACCCCTGCTTGTCAGTACACATCATAGTGATTGGTTGACCAATCGTTTTAATCATTCTAGTCGTTGGATCATAACAGTTGCTTAGGCTTTTTTTTATATATATAGATAACCTCTGATTTCTTGCCCTAATTGGGGCAAGTTACACATTTAACCTACTCTGTAACTGGATGCCATGGGAGCTGAATAGTTTATAAGCAATATTGTTTTAGTGACCTTAGCTCTCTGCTATGTATCATCTAGAAATTTCATCAGCAGACCTTCAATGCCTTTATCTATCCTATCTAATAAAGAGGAATATGCTAATTGACCCTTACACCACAGCCAATAAGGAGGGAATATGCAAATTGAATGCCATGTCCTCAATGATGGTGGTACCCATAGTCACAAGATGGTGGCACCCAGTGTCCTCAGCCTCACTGGAGTGGCACCTGGCAAGGTCAGGCCCAACCCCCTGGTTGCAGTTAGGGGCAACCAGGCTGGCAAGGGAGGGAAGTTAGGGGTGACTGGGTCTGCTTCCAAAGTCCCCCAGGCCTCTTAGCCCTCCAGCCACCAGGGCCAGCTCGAGGTGCAGGTAACCAAGGCCAGCTGAGGCTTGTGCTGCAGGAAGTGGCAACAGCAGAGGTGTGATGGGACATCACCTTCTCCTGATCACCAGTTCACCTCATGCTCCAGAGGGCTTCTGGACTGTGAGAGGGGGCAGGCCAAGCTGCCCCCTTCCAGTGCATGAATTTTCATGCACCGGGTCTCTAGTATTTGATAAAACTTTTGAATAAAACAAGTTTTTCTTTGAAGAGAATAAAGCCTAGTGCTAAACCTCCAGAGACTTCTCTACAGTTGCTATGAGTCCATCAATTAATACTTTGCAAAATTAATATTTCAGCTATGACGATATTCTAAGTGCATTGGATTAGCCAGGGTTTTCCAGAGAAATGCGTGTGTGTGTATGTGTGTGTGTGTGTGTGTGTGTGTGTGTGTATGAGAGAGAGAGAGAAAAAGAGAGAGAGAGAGAGAGAGAGAGAGAGAGAGAGAGAGAGAGAGAGAGAGAGA
>JAAGEH010000012.1:51597362-51718000 GCA_011751065.1 Lasiurus cinereus | reverse complement strand
AGAGAGAGAGAGAGAGAGAGAGAGAGAGAGAGAGAGAGAGAGAGAGAAAGAAGTTCCTCAACCTCCTATCTATAAGCTGGGGAACTAAGACAGCCTGTGGTGTAATTCAGTCCAAGTCTGAAGGCTCAAGAACTCATAAGTTGTCCAAAAACATGATATGATGGATGTTTCAACTCAGGCAGAGAGAAAATTCTCCCTTTCTCTGCCTTTTAATTTAGGCTCTCAATGGATGGGATCATGCACACCTGCTGTGGTGGCGGTCCTCTTGTTTACCCAGTCTACCATTCCAATGCTAATCTTTTCCAGAAGCACCCTCACAGACACACCCAGAAAGAAATGTTTTACCTGCTCTCTGGGCATCTATCAACCCAGTCAAGTTGACCCATAAAATTATTCATCACCAGTCCATCTCTTGTCAATTGGTACCATATCCATTCCTTAAACCACAAAGATAATAAGAAGGTTCCAATTCCACCTAACATGATAAAACTACCCAGTATACAGCCAAAACCACATTAATTCCTTCCCCAGAAGAGAAATTAAAGTCCTTTACTCCTTTTTTAAACTTTGGAAGAATTCATTTTTATGCAGTTCCTGAATCCCTCCTTTTCTAACATTTGCATCATTTTTCTGACTGGCTGTTCTGTACCTCTCCCACTACTCATGATTCATATTGATCCTAATAACAATTTTGTGATCACAATTGTAAATTCTCGTCATACACCACCTTATTTGTTCCAGACACCTGGGCATAGATTTAGGATTGGGCAGGGGTAAGGACTGCTAGAAGAGATACCAACAATATCAGGAAATGACACTGAACAGCATACCACTCAGGTTCTTAGTTGCAAGCAACTCATGAGTGGTTTTATATCCCTTTCCATGACTGTGTGAGCCAACCAATCCTATAGAATGAAGAGGTAATATGCAAATTGACCACATATCCAACACACAAGATGGTTGTCCCCATGTAGTCAAAGATGGCCACCTCCATGTGAATACAAGATGGCTACCACAAGATGGCCAGTAGGGGACAACAGTTGAGGGAAACCAGGCCTGCAGAGGAGGGCAGATGGGGAGGACCAGGCCTGCAGGGGAGGGTAGTTGGGGGCAACCAGGCCTGCAGGAGAGAACAGTTAGGGGTGATAGGGCTGGCAAGGAAGGGCAGTTAGGGGCAATCAGACTGGCAAGGGAGGGAAGTTAGGGGTGACTGGGCCAGCAGGGGAGAGCAGTTAGGGAGACCAGGCTGGCAAGGGAGGGCAGTTAGGGGTGAATAGGCCTACAGGGGAGGGCAGTTAAGGGCAATCTGGCTGGCAGGGGAGCAGTTAGGCATTGATCAAGCTGGCAGGGGAGTGGTTAGGGGATGATTAAGCTGGCAGGCAGAAGTGGTTAGGGGCAATCAGGCAGGCAAGCAAGCAGTTGGGAGCCAGCAGTCCTGGATTGTGAGAGGGATGTCTGACTGCCCATTTAGGTCTGATCCTAGTAAGGAATCAAGGCAGCTTGTGGTGTAATTCAGTCCAAGACTGAAGGCCCAAGAACTCAGAACCAGTCCAAGGACACGATATGATGGACGTTTCAACTCAGGCAAAGAGCCTGGGATCAAGCCTAAATAGGCAGTCAGACATCCCTTGGGGCAAGGAAGGGGCAGGAGGTCCCATATTAGAGCGGGTGCAGCCTGGGCTGAGGGACACACACACATCCCGCCCCTGTGCACAAATTTTGTGCACCGGGCCTCTAGTATTCTTAATAAATGTCTCACCACCTTCTCTACCAACACTTGATCTGAGCCACCATCAACTCTCACCTGGGTTGTTTCAAAAGCCTTCTAATGAGTCCTCTGCTTCTATACTGCCCCTTTTAAATCAATTTTCAAAAGAACAGCTAGAGCAATTTGTGATAAAACTCCTACTCTTTTTCTCACTCCCCTCTACATTTTAGGTCATAGGTAATGTTCTTTGGGCAAATCAGACATAAACATGTCTTCAGGGCTCTTACACTTTCTATTTCTACTGCCTGGAACATTCTTCCCCCAGATATCCAAAGGGTTTACTCTCCACCTCTTCCTCCAGGATTTACTCAGAGATCACCTTTTCAGTGATGAACATGATAAAATTGGACATGTCCCCTCAATATCTTTTATCCCCCTTCTCTGCTTTTCTCCACAGTACTATGTATTGCATACATAAACCATGTATACACAAACCATGTTTATTTGGCTTATTGTCTAGAATAAAGTTCCAAGTGGACAGATATTTTTCTCTCTTTTATTCACTGTTATATACTCCATGCCTAGTGTATAAAAGCATCCAATAATATATGTTGACTCAATTAAGTAATTATTTTATTGAGTGTTAATTTCAATATAATTCAGTGTTTTATCAGTATATCAAGAAAAAGTAGGTCCTATAAATATCATTGGCACCATCAAAACCAGGTAGATAATATCTGGACTTAAAAGCATATATTTAGCAATCAAGATAGGTACAAATCCCACCTCTACCACCTTCTGGTCATATTACGAAACGAAGCAGTATAGAAGCAGAGGACTCATTAGAAGGCTTTTGAATGTTCATTAATCTTGCATCTGAGTTTTCTTTATCTGTAAAATGTGGTGACAGCTCTTGGATTATTGAGAGGGTTGAATGCAATAGACATAAAAAACGCTTAACACAGTCTGTAGCACATAATTAGTGATTTATAAGCATAAGCATCATCATTATAACCACATTATTAGTATAATAAGAAGATGACTAGATTAATTCTTTGGAACTCTTTGTCCTTGTTTTTGTACCTGACCCAGTCAGCCCAAATGTCTCTGAACAGAATGTATGAGGCACTGAACTTCTTTCCATTTACATTTTAAAAATAAATAAGAGGGTAGCAGAACTGTTCTGTATATTGATGTGGTGGTGGTGACATGGCTGTATGCATCTGTCAAAACTCACAGAGGGTGAATTTCACTATATGTAAGTTATGACATTTCAAAATCATAAATGAGAACATTAGTGCAAATATGTGGAACCAATCATAGTAGTCAGAATTAATTACTTGCTTCCTCCCAATGAGAAGCAATACCACAAGGGAAATCTAATGACATTAGAAGTAGGGAATTTCCTCCTTAGTGTATGGGAGACACAAAATGACTATGCTTGCCTAATTCCAGGTAAAGACATTATTTCAAAACACAACAAAATAATGTATGTGCTAGCATTGCATAGCAATTGGCTGACTCTCTTGTCTCTCTCATATACTAAGGGAAAAGGTAGGTGCAGTTAGTTACAAGCCTTGACCCAAATATATGAAATAGCCTTATTAGAATACATGTATAATTTTATAGTTCCTAACACTTTTGAAGCAAATTTAAATTAATCTAAAAATAGCTCTTAAATCTAATACCACTCAGAAACTTTTATGTTTATATGATAAAGCAATATATTCAATATTTTACTATTCTTTTGATGAATTAATATCTACACTTTAACAATATTGCCAGGCCTAATGAAATTTATACAAATATGTATCAATGAGTAGAATAGAAAAAATGCTGTTTTAAAATATATGTTTTAGTTTAAATGACCCAGTTTCCTCAAAGATTAAAACTGTAATAGTTTCCAATGTGACAACATATAATGTGGTCAACAGGGAGGAGAGAAATCCAAACCTTTATTTTTAAAAGATATTTTCAAAAAGATTATATTTCAAGGTAAACTTCCAGTTAATTAATTTATTATAATTTTTTTCTAAGTATTTGACAATGCTGACTGGCTGCCATATAAAGAAAGACAAATAAAAAAAACAATTGGAAATTATTTGCTTAAAGCTAATAACCAAACTTTTGTAGAAATTTCTCACTAGTATACACCTTAAAATAAAATTAACAATTCATATTTCTTAATACCTGATTAAAGACTCAAGCCAAAATTACTCAGAGATTTAGCTGGACTAGCTAAATAAATACAGCAGAAACAGGGCCCATTTGAATTGAATTGAAACAGCTGTCTGTAATGTCTAGACCATAAATGATATTGTATTTCGAAAACAAAATGCTACATGGTTAAGTATTTCCAGGGTCTAAGATAGAAGCACAAGTTAAATCATTTCTATCTAAGCAGTTTAGATTTCCCCAGATATTTCTTAACACCTGTCTCAAGGAAATATTTTTTTGTTTAAATGGTGAAGGATTCAAATCAAGGAATAAAGTCACTATGATATGGGCTTGAATTCCTAAACATATTAATATGTAGGACTGTAAATGGCAAGGGTAGAGATTTTTTTTTTCCTAGAGAAAGTAGTCTAAATGAAACCTAATAAAGGGCAGATGGTAAATTGGGGAGAGTTGGTGGTTTGAATTATGGAAGTTATGCAGTTCATTTTCTTGTTGTAAAAACTATTTGTAAGCACCAGATCAAGTATAATTTTTTATATTTCAAACCACTGAGATTAATACAAAGCTGGATGGTTTATGGACAATCCTGCTCCTTGTGATGAAAAAATTGCCTCTGAGGCAAGCCAGAATCTGCAGTGGTGTGGTGATGATTTAAAACAATAAAATAAAAGTAGCAGTAGCATCCTCAGAGCCTTGTGGAATCCTACTCTATGCGGTCACTTAAAAATTGAGTATTGCGCACATTTCTGGTCTCCACCAATTACAAGAGATATAGGGAATCTGCACAAACTTCAAAGCAAATCAATACAGATGATTAAGGAGTTGGAAAGCATGCCTATGGGCAAAGGTGAAAGGAGCTGGAACAGCCTTATTTAGCTCCCTCAGGGCAGGGATTTTGAGTCCTATTTCTTTTGCATCCCTCAGAACTAGTGAGTACAAAATACAAGGTGAAATAAGTGCTTGATAGAAACCTGTTGGTTGGCCTAGGGCAGTGGTCGGCAAACCCATTAATCACCAGAACAGCAAACCACAGCTCGCAAGCTGCATGTGGGTCGGGAGCCACAGTTTGCCGACCACTGGCCTAGGGGGGGGAAAGCGAAAAGAATGACATGATAATGGTCTTCAGATATGTGAAGGGTTGTAATTTTGAAAAATGGTAACCAGCTGTGTCTGTCTCAAGCAGTAAACAGAGCAAAGATAGAAAGAACAAACTCATCAGGATAGGTTAGGGTTCATCTACAATGACCAACTTGTTCCACTTTGCCCAGGACTTTCCCAGTTTGAGCAATGAATGTCCCACCCAGACAAACCCATAACTCATGGGCAGTGGGTCATCTGACAGTGCAGATGTCTAAACAGAAGAGATTTTTATCTGACTGAAAGAAGTTAGATGAATCTTACATAAATGCAAGGAGAGAAAAACTAAGTATACTTTCATGAGGTCTTTTCAGGTATATGATTCTACTATTAAAATTATTAATTATCACAGGCAATAATGACAGTGATAGAATAGTAGTGGTTTTACTTTCTATCTATCAAAGTGAGTTGTACTGACATTATTAGGTCACCAAAACTCCATTAAGTTGGTGTTTTAACCCTGAGCAGAAGAGCTAAGAACTTTCCCACTTATAAAGAAATACATGTGACCCTCAAAAAATGGAGTTCTTGTTGCATCACAATGATGACTTCTAGCTACATAACAAGCCAGTCTATACTGGGTTGTGCTTGAGATTGATCAGGCCAAATAAAGCATGGCCAAGTGGTTAAGAGCAGGCTTAAAATCCTGCAGGCCTAGTGTGAGTGCTTGTTGCTGATGAAATGGCCTCGGACAAACTACAAAACTCTCTAAGCATCTGTTTCTTCATCTATAAAATGGTAGATAATGTCATCACCTACTCATAAAAAGAAGTTTGTAAGACTTTGTTTTAGGGAACCTCACCACAAAATAATGGCATCATGGAAAGTAGGTCTATGAATGAAGACAGGGTCAGGAATTGAAGCCTCTGGTTACATTAGCTAATATTTTAAATACTTTTTATGTGTCAGAAACTTTCACAGCACATATGCATTACATGTTAAATATAACAACCCTATGAGGATTAATATGCTCATTTTCATTTTATAGATTAGGGAACTGAAGTACAGAACATTTAAGCATTTTGCCCAAGATCACATAGGTAGAAAGCAGCAGAGTTTTTAGTATAGTCAACTAGTATCCTATTGTGTGTAAATGAACCATAGGTTTTATACCCACTCATCTACTGATGGACACCTATGATGCTATTGTAAATAACACAACAATGAACACAGGGATTCATATAGTCTTTCAGGATTCTTTGAGTATATTAGCAAAAGTGAAATCACTGGGTCCAAGGTGGTTCCATTTTTAATTTTTTGTGGAATCTCCAAACTATTTTCCATGGTGACTGCAAAATTTGCATCCCCACCAACAGTACATGAGAATTACCATTTCTTCACATCCTTACCAGTACTTGCTGTTTATTGAGTTATTGATGCTAGGTATGAAGTGATATCTCGTTGTGGGTTCCCTACATCAAACTAACAAGTTTTTGCACAGCAAAGGAAACCATCAACAAAATGTAAAGGCAACCGATTGAATGAAAGAACATATTCATCAATGATATATATGATAAGGGAACAAATATCTAAAATTTATAAAGAACTTATACAATTCAACACACATAAAAAAAATCTGATTTTAAAAAATGGGCAAAAGACTTAAATAGACACTTCTCCAAAGACGGTATAATGGCCAATAGGTATGTGAAAAGATGCTCAACATCACTAATCATCCAGAGAAATGCAAATTAAAACCACAATGAAGATTATATGTTTTTAGTCTCTATGTCATTTACTTCCACTCTAATCTTTATTATTTCCTTCCTTCTACTTACTTTGTTGTTCTTTTTTTCTAGTTTTTTTTAGGTTTAAAGTTAGATGATTTGAGATTTTTCTTTTTTGAAGTAGGCCTATAATGCCTGCAGTATGGAAGAGTAACTAAGCACAGGGATCCTGGTAGCTGTCCCTTCAGCTCTCCTCCAGAGCCACAATCTCCAATCTCTCCTCACACAACTCCAGTCCCTCCACTGGAGCCCAGACTGAATGGCTGTGAACAAGATTTTGTGCATTTGCCCTTTAAGCAGACTCCTGTCTTTCCCTGGCAGACAGAATCCCACTGATTTTTATAGTCAGATGTTTTAGAGGCACCTTTTCTCAGCTCAGGAATTCTGTGGTTGAGATTCTATGCTCCTCAGGGGGCATCTCTGCAGCTGAGATATCCCTCCAGAGTCTCAGACTCCACCCATGACCAGGGCCAGACCTTTTCACATCTCTGTCCTTCCTACCAATCTCAATGTGACTTTTTCTCTGAAATCCTCAGTTATAAGACTTTGGTTCAGCTAATCTTCAATTGGTTATTCAGGTTGATTGTCTTATATTTTAGTTGTAATTTCAGTTTGGTCCTGGAAGGAGATAAATTTAATATCAATCTAGTCTGTCACCATCTTCAAAAAGTTTATCTGTGTCTCTTGCCCACATTTTTAAATGATTTGTTTCTATTATCTATACTAATAAAAGGTTAATATGCTAATTAGGGTGGAGGTCTTCCAGATGTCCATCCAGACAAAACCCAGGACTCAGGTAGCTGTGAGCCCTGGCACCTGTGAGACTTGGGGCCCAGGCCTAGCAGTCGCCATGGAGTAACAGCAACAGCGGGGTGATGGGTGTGGTGCCTTCCCCTGATAAACCTGGTTGCCTCCTGTAGGCCTAAGTCATCAGTAGGACATCCCCTGAGGGCTCCCAGATTGTGAGAGGGGCAGGCTGGGTTGAGGGACCCTCCCCCAACCCAGTGCACAAATTTTCATGCACTGGGCCTTTAGTTAACTTAAAGGTAATCTTTATCTTTTCTGAACCCAAATTGTTTGTTGACTTTACACTTGCAAATACTTTTCCCCCCAGATTTTTGTGTGTCATGTCATTTTTAATGATGTCCTTTGAAGAACACATGTTTTTAATTCAAGCAGAAGTAAATTATTTATCTTTTTTCTCTATGTTTCTTTCTATAGCTTGTTTGAAAAATGTTTCCTATCATAAGGTTATAAAACTAATCTCCTATATTTCTTCCTAAAAGTTTTTAGTTTTGTTTTTTGCATTAATGTATTAAAAACATCTGGAATAAAGTTTTTAATATAGTATAAAATAGCAATTTAATTTTTTTCCATATGGATACCAATAATCCTAGAACAGTTTATTGATGTGTTTCTCTTTCTTCACTGCCCTACAGTTTTTTACTCATTATATAACAAATTTCCAGATATAAATGGGGTTTTTTAACATCTAACCCTGTATTCACTTTATCTTTATAAATTGTTATACTTTATAATAACTTTTGATATCTTTAAACTCAATCCTCAATATTCAAGATCAAGGTACTCACTGATTTGGTTTCCACTGAAATCTCTCTTCCTGGCTTGCAGACTCTCTTTCTGCCCTCTTGCTATGACCACACATGACCTTTCCTCAGTACCTGCTAGTGAAGGGAGACCTCTCATCTCTCTTTTTTTTTCCATAAGGATGCCAGTCATATCAAGTTAGCATTCCTAGTTCTTAGCACTTTATATAATCTTAATTTTCTTCTTATAGGTCACAAATATAGTCACTTGTGGGGTTAGGGTATCCACATAATGAATTTGGCAGGACACACCAGTCTATAGCAGAGGAGATGGGAAGAATCATATATGTATATAGATGCAAGTTGTGATATTGGAGTTGGATGATGAATATTTATTACAAAGATTTATAACATATGCTAGGTATATTTTTTATCAAACAATTATATTTAAAAATAATAAGTCAATGACCTATAGCTATCTATATTATAAAAGCCTAATATGCAAAGTGTCCCCTTGGGAGTTAGACCAACTGGGAGTTTGATCGCTCGCTATGACGTGCACTGACCACCAAGGGATGGTGTGAAATGAAGGAAGGCCCCGGCTGGCAGCTGGCATCTGGGGAAAGGAGGCTCTGGCTAGCAGCCAGCAGCTGCTAAGTACCCTACCTTTGCATGGATTTTGTGCATTGAGCCTCTAGTACGTATGTTAAGTAAACAAACAAATAAATAATTTTACCTTGATGTTCCTCATACTAGTTTTGGTTATTTTAGGCCGTTTCCTCTTTCATAGTTATTGTACAATAGTTTGCCAATTTCTATGAAAAATCTTATTAGTCACTAAATTTACTTTGATACTCCCAATTTGTGTAGAGCCAACTTTAAGTTATACCTTTTGTATGTTGCTAGAATATAGAAATATAATAAATTTTCCTATATTGATTTCACATATACTAAAACTTGTTTAAGATTGCTATCTGTTACTTAGGGCACTGGTTAAGCTGTAGTAACACAGAGACCCTGAAATAGAATGGCTTGAAGATATTCTCCCATATTAGTTTCTAGAAGTTATATGTTTTATATATCACATTTAGATTTATAATTCATTGAGGACTGATATTTGTATATGCTGTAGGTGGTGTAACGTTTTGTTTCTTTTCATATAAACATTAATAATTCCAGTACCATTTATTTAAAAATCCATCCTTCCCAACTTCTCTGGAAGGCAATACTTATAAATTAAATAATCTTAATAGGTTTGGATCTGTTTCTGAACTCTGTATCTGTTCCATTTATCTATTTGTATATGCTTAATAACACATAATACTTAGTTATTATAGTCTTGACAAAGTAAGTCTTCCCACTTTGTTCTTCTTCAAGATAATCTTCATTATTTCTGGCCTTTTCAATTTCCCAATTAATTTGAAAGAATTTGTTAATGTCTACAAATCAACATTAATTTGTAATTTTTATAATTTTCTAGTGCACTTTAAAAAAATCCTCCTTTTTTGCTCTGAGAGAAATCCTTCCTCCCCCTGCTTGTCTCTAAAAATGTGGCACTTAGCAGATACTTAATAAATGCTAGTTTGGACGTTGGTCTATTTGGAAGAAAAGGAGACAACTGATTTAAGCCTTTAGTGAAACTTATTTGTGATAATTCAAATATAAAGTTAACAACAACAAAAAGAGAAAAAAAAAGAAAATGTTGTGCCACTTCCTTTAGACTTTCATAGTTTTAGATGAGAAGTTGGCCATCATTCAAATTGGTGCTAGCCTATAGGTAATGTGCTTGTCAAAGGAGTTTCCTTTAGTTTTCAAAAATTTAACTATGAGTTGTCTTAGCATGAATTGCTTTGGGATTATCCTGTTGGGAATTTTCTCAACTTCTTAAATCTACAGGTTTGCTTCTTTTACCAAATTTGGGGAATTTTAGCCATTAGTTCTTCAAATACTCTTTCAGCCCCAATCTTTCTCCTCTGCCAAGGCTACAATGGTACAAATGTTAGGTCTTGGTTATTATCTAATGGGTCTCTAATTCATCTCAGTGTTGGCATCAATTGGTTGACTTAAGTTGTGGTGGTGTGTGTTTTTTGTTTCATTTTTGTTGTTGTTGTTGTTGTTGCTATGACAGGTAAGTATTTATTGTATCATGGACATTTTGTCTAGCATGTTAGGAGACTCTGAGAACTTCTTAATGTATTTATTTTAATAGGTAGTTACCCTATTTAGATTTAGCATATGGGTCTTGGCCTACTTTTGTGTGCCATGCAAGATTCCAGTTTAATTTTCAGAACCTCTTCAAATTTATTTTGGTCTGCTTGGTCTTATCTGGTGCTACCAGGGTTTGTACTGGCTCCTGATGGTACTACCTAATTAAACAGAAAGAAAGGATTTCCACAAGCTTAAAAGGTTTCCATGTGTTTTCAGGTGAACAAGACGTATGTTTAGATCTCCTTACTGGTGCCTGCCCTCTAATAGCTTGGTGGTTATTTTTTATTCTTCATTTCTCTTTTTTAAGGTTTATATTTACACATATCTTTAGGATTCTTTGGTTGTTGGTTTCTCGAGGTTATAAGATTCAACCTAGCTTAGTAATTTAATAGTTTACATAAATTAGTACTTTCACACCTAGACTAATATAATATTGTCTATCAACAGTAACTGAAAAAAATGAAAGAAATTTTAAAAAATGAATTAGTACTTATGTAATGTAAAAACCTTAGGACACTTTCATTGCATTCACCTTCTTGTAACTACCATGATTTTTTTCATACTGTATTTTAATTTAGATATATTGTAATCCCATAGATAATATTTTGTTATTTTACACAGTAAATATTTATTTAGATTTACCCACTTATTTAACCTTTTCAGTTTTCATCACCCCTTTCTACATCTCTCTCTCTCTCTCTCTCTCTCTCTCTCTCTCTCTCTCTCTTTTTATTTCTTCCTGAAGAACACCCTTTATGATTTCCTTCAGTGTGAGCGTTAAGGTGAAGAATTCCCTCAGGTTTTGTCTGTCTGGAAATATCTTCATTTTACCTTTATTTTTACAGGATGTTTTCACTAAATATAGAACTTTAGATGGAATTATATTTTCTTTAAGCATTTAGAACATGTCATTCCATTGCCTCCATTAAGAAGTCATAAAAACATTGACAGCATTATTATTGCCCCTTTGCTCTCAGTGAGAGTTGGTAAAATTAGTCAGTCATGACCAGAAATGGCAGTTGGTTACAATTTCAATAATTACATTTTCTTCCCATATTTTGTTACTTTTTATAATAATTTTAGAGACTTTTATTCCTTGCTTATATTAAAATTAGAGGCCCGATGCATACATTCATGCACCAGTGGGGCCCTTCGGCCTGGCCTGTGGGGATCAGGCCAAAATCGGCTCTCCAAGATCCCCTGAGGGGTCCTCAATTGCGAGAGGGAGGTTCTTGGATGACACACCCCAGAATTAGGCTACTACCTCTCTGGTTCTCGGTGCATCACGTGAGA
The DNA here is from genome assembly GCA_011751065.1 of Lasiurus cinereus. Taxonomy (NCBI): domain Eukaryota; kingdom Metazoa; phylum Chordata; class Mammalia; order Chiroptera; family Vespertilionidae; genus Lasiurus; species Lasiurus cinereus. The sequence goes on along the minus strand of JAAGEH010000012.1, from coordinate 51,706,202 downwards.
ACCACAGCTGACAAGTGACAGCAGCTCGGCAGCTCCTGAATTGGGCATCTGCCCCCTGGTGGTCAGTGTGTGTCATAGCTACTAGTTGGATGGTTGAACAGTCAGATTGTTGCTTAGACATTTTTATCTATCTATCTATCTGTCTATCTATCTATCTACCTACCTACACATTTATATATATTATCTTTTATTTATTTAATGTTATATATAAATATTTTATGTTATATTTCAGATAATTTCAATATCTAAAGTTCTTGAGGACCTAAGTTTATTATTTTTTCTAATTCATCACTTGTTTCCTCATTTTTTAATAAATATTGATTTAATTTTTTATTTTAATTTGTGGAAGTCTATATCTAGGATGCTTTCATATAAAGAGACTTGTGTTTGCTTCTACTAGAAACCAGATTGCCTTATCTATCTGCAAAGACATTTCTTTAGTGTATTAGTTTGGGGTTTGTGAATTGCACAGGTAATATAAGTTTGGACTCCAGACCCACTTGAGAGTAAATGTATGCTCACAAGTTCTCATAATTTTCCTGAGAGTCTGGGTAGAGACATACAATTTTAAATTTTGCTTTAAAAGATCAGATTTCTTTTTATGGTCACATTTTCACTAAGAATGTAGTTCTTTTACAGGCCCAGGAATATATGACAATGTTAAGTTCAGCTGCTCTCCTTCCAGGCCTACTTCATTTTTCTCATTATCTCTCATTGAAGTTAATATCCAAAACCCTTGATTCTGGATATTTGATATTTGATCCCAAGACAGTTCAAACTGCTTCTTCTACTCACCACTCTTGTTTCAGCTAACTAATGCATGCTTCCTACATTTTCTTTTTTCTTTTTTTGTGTCCCTTGGGGTTTTCTCTTTCTTCTTTGTGATGTAAGCAATATGTATAAAAGTATTTTGCTGTTCTTGTTTATCCAGACTTGCATGTTTCTCAGTGTGAGGATTGTTTTAGAATGTGTAATCCATCCATACTGCTGAAAGTAAGAGTCATGTAACATCTCAAGTAACTTTCTTAAAACTTCTTTTAATGACACAAATTTTACTTGGTTCCTCTCATTTCACTGATGCTTCAGAAGAGCAACTGAACAAACAAAGTTCTTGTATTATCCTTTAGGTTAGATTGGAAGTCAGGAAAATTATTTAGCTTCAACTCTTCCACAAAGGTCTTAACATGAAGTGAGAAGAAACAAAACATAGCCTAAAAAGATTTTCATGTGAAGAATCCATAATCCTTCTACAATGCCTCCAGAACAGATTCTTTTCAGGTTTCCACCTCAGGTTCTTCATACTTAATGCGGAAATATACACACAGATTACCATTTCAATTTCATCTGTGATATTTCTGTTTGATAGAATTTTTCTTTCCATTTGCTAGCCAATATATGCTTTCCTCATCACTATTGTTGATTCCACATGATGCTGGATAAATGTTCATGCCATAACTCCTTTAGATACAAACCCTTGGCATTCTCAGTGACCCTTTTTATTATTGTCTTTTGTTCTATTCCAAATGTCCTTTTTCTTTCTTTCACAGAGCCAGTAGTTCATTCAGCTAAATATAGCTTCCCAAAAAGTATTTCTTTAGGTTTCTTGATAGACAATAATAAGTCTGGTTAGGAAACCAAATACAAAATTTATCTTTCTTATATGTCTGTTGCAATGAGACAGAAGGAGAATATATAAACATCTGCTACAGTTAGAGCAAACTGGAAATACTCTAGATATTAACTATATTGGACACTAACTTGGAAAAATATTAGTATGATATGTTTATAAAAATGAAATCCAGAGTTGCTACCCAGCTTCTTTGAGAAAGTGTTTTGCCAATTCAAAAATAAATACATGTGGTAATAATCAATGCCTATGGCTTTTCTTGATTACTATTAAATAACCATTGTAAAAGTAATCATCTACTTTAATAAAATGCTTCTTAGTCTAACATTTCTATTGTTTAAAATTCTAATTATTAACATACATATTTTTAGACACTTAAAGTATATATTAGCAGAATGTGAAGAGAGTAAAGATATAGGAAAGATTGAGAAAAAGAGGAAGTAAAAAAGTGAAAGAAGAAATAAGAAAAAGCATAAAATAGTTCTCCCCTACCTCCCAAAAAAAGGAATTGGGGCAAAGTAGTCAGAGTAAAAAAAAGTTTAAGGTTGAGGAACAATAGACATAGTAAACTTATGTTGGGCGTGTAAGTAGTAGCCTATATATAAATCTGAGCTCCAGACTGATGCTTATAATAACTTCCTGTGCTTTTTCTTTGGATGAATTAGAGACTCTCAAGATCAATAGGATTTTTTAAATTTTAAAACCACCATCTATCCCTAACATACTTACGTCCCCCAATCATCTATCTAAACCTGCTGCACCCATTATTTCTAGAAGTATATCACTCCTAGATCAAAATTCTTCACATTCTCTCTCTGCCCTTCTCTGACAGCCAGATGCACAAGACCCAGTGGCAAAGACAGAGGTTCTAGGGTGGCAGGGGCAATATCAAGATCTAGGAAAGTAGTTAGAAAGAATTAGAATTACAATTCATTACCTGCTAATGGCTTCCTTAGGCAATGTATTACAAGATGAGCATTAAAAAGAATTGGCCTGTTTTAAGCAGAAATGAAAGAGACTAAGGTATTTAAAGAAGCCCATTGTTATTAGACCTCTAATAATAAAGGAGAAAATCTTCAAACAAAAAATGTCCAGTTAAACTTCTTAGTTAAAATAACTCAACCTTGAGGCAAAGAATGATGAATGTTTCTAATCTCCTATCCATGCTTATTGTTGCAGATAGCCTTAAGTTGACTCTACTAAGTTATTAAGCATGGGAGTGAGAAAACCATTTTAAGAGGGAAATTGAAAGCAAATATGGAAAGTAGTGTAGAAAAAAACACACTAGGAAAGAGTGTGGTTACAATGTCACATGAAACTGACTGGAAAAAATAAGATCAGAAGCCTCCTACTTTTTTGACAGAGTTGTAATGACAAAGAAATTATAAACCTTGGCATGAGTATTGAATGAGCCTTAAAACATCCCTTAAGCAAGGATGGGCTATGAAAGCTGAATCTCCTTCAAGAAAGGCAAACTCCCCAACATCTGCCTCGATGTGGTCAAGGAAGATACAAACTGGCACCAACCTTCCAGGGGATAGAACCAATGAGTTTCTCCAAGGCAGCAGAACTGGAACTAATTAAGAAATGTCCTCTACCTCCAGAAAAGGAGAATTTTCATGTCTGTCCAGTGAGTTTCAGAATTGCTGTACACTAGTGACAGTGTTATCCATTCTTTTTCTTTCTGATGGGAGTGTTTATTTGTGCTTATTATATTTGGGGGAGGAGATAATTAAATTTGTTATTTTAGACCATAATTCACCAAACTATGAGGAGCTCTGGAACTCAATGTAAATCATCTGCTGATTGTGCATGTTGAGCAGGATGCATGGTTAGATAGGACTTTAAGTTGACTATGATGAGTATCTTCTATGTGACAGAAGAATAGTGAAAAATACACTTGGTAGTTGGAAAGGCAGACCACATCTTTGTCTTCAGCAAAGTTCATTTTATTCTCTTCCTGGACACTCACAGAGCCTATATCTCCCAGACTCCTTTGCAAGTAGGTGTGAATATGTATATCAGTTTTGACCAATAGAATGTGACAGAAGTGATACACAAATTTCCGTAAGTGTGCCCTAAAAATCTCATCACAATCCTCCACACACTCTTTCTATGCCAACCAGCTAGATGAAGGATTAAAGAAAGATTTTGAAGCCCTATGGAATTACAGAGGCACAAAATGAAAGGAGTTTGGCTCCCTGAATGATTGTATGGAGCAGTGACACCCCAACTCAACACTATTGCTATGCATTGGGCCATGCTATGAGAAAAAAATAAATTTACTGAATTAAGCCTATTAAGATTTTGAATTCTTATACCAGCCTATTTTGAATAATATATCTCTAAAGCTGAATACTAAAAATTAGTCTCAATTTCCCTCTCTCTCACCTCTTTCATATAATCATTTATGTCTATTTTGGTACATAAATATCTTTCAAATCTTTCCCTTTTTTTGCTGCCCTTATTGCCACTGCATTTATTCAGGTCCTCATAATCTTGCATAAGTATTACTAATATAATCTTCTAATTAATAAAGCCCTCCATTCCAGTTCACTATCTATACCCCTAATTCATCTTGGACACTGCTTCCAGAACATTTTCTAAAATGTAAATCTTTCTACTCAAAATCCTTCAGTGTCTTCTAAATATCTTCAGAGAATCCTAAACTTTTAAGCTTAGAGTTCTACAATTTGATCATTAACTACCTTTCTGCCTCATTCCCCATCCCCCTCTACCCTATGCCCTCAGAACTTCTTCCATACACAAGTACCTTCTAGGTTTTCCAATTATGCGGCTTCTTAAGTAACCACCCATAACTTGGTTGAAGAAAAAACAGGTTCCTGAAACTCTCGTATTTTAGGAACTGGTAATCTTATTCCTCACTTACTCTTCACCGTTCATTTATTACCCCAATTTCTTCTTGTTGTTCATTTCTCAATCCTTGGTCCACTTTTCATTAATGTCCTAATTTCACACATATTGAGAATAGTGATTAATTCTATTTATTTTAATTCTAGTCTAACTCTACTTGACCTCATCATTCAATTCTACATTCCTACTAATGGCATTCAGGGCAACACCCTCCACTATCTCAGCATCTCACTCTCGCTGCTCTTTTCCAGGACAATCAAGTCTTTTCCTCGTTTTTCCACAATGGAAGCCTTGTCTGTGCACCCCTTCCTTCTGAGGGGTTGAGAACAGGACTAAACATGTGTTTCTTCAAACTTCCATTCCAGCATCCATACTCTTGACTCCATTTAAGGTATGTCCTTCTACTATTTTGCCTAGAAATTCCAAGCCATTTTTTAACTTCCAGTTCAAATATTATCTCCTCTTTGAAATTTTTCTTGAAGCTCAAAGTAGAATTTTACATTTTCTTGCCCAAACCCTTGAAACATCTTTTAATATTCCTATTTTATCACTAATCTCATTATATTTCAACATTTTGCTTACTGTTCATCTCGCTCTAGAAAGTAAGATTGCTGAGGACAGAAATTTTCTTTTTTAGTTCTGTATTCCTGGTTCATAGCTGAAGATGACTACATTTCTTGAGTCACTAAATTCATAAAGTCACTGACACCTAAAATGTAGTTGAGGAAGAATAAAACAGTGGGGATTCAGCTTGGCAGCATGAAATGGTCAAAAACACACTGAGTTGGATCATAAGATCTCAGCACTATATCCAGGAGCAAAATATCTAAACTCCTTAGATAATGAACTCACCAAATCAGTGATTTTGAACCATTTTCATTTTATGGTGTACATACACTAGTTACTAAAATTCTACAGCACACCCAATTATATTTGTGTGTTTTTTTCTGATCTGACAAGAAAAGGTATAATTTTGATTTATTCACACCAGATAACTATTGTTGTGTTGATTGTTGTTATTTTTTATTTAACTATTTAAGGAAAAAGAGGTCAGAGTCCCTGACTAAAAATTCTTGTGACACATCAGTGTGCCACAACACACTGGTTGAAAATCGCTGCATGAGATCAACTTTGAGGATTTTCCAACTCCCAATTCTAGATATCATCCAGATATGTTCTTCCCACATCAAAAATGGTGGGAGAGGGGGATGCATGCTATCATTGGTCATGGACACACCAGACTCTGCGCAGAATTTCTTCGGAATTTGGTGTGTTCAAACTGTGACAAGCTTACTTTCTCACATATTAGTAGCAGCAATACTTTGTTGATCAGAATGTCATCAACTACCTCTCATAAAATTAAGAAAAAAACTTCTTGGTTGCCTTCTCTAAACTCTGTATTTTCATAAACATGCCTTTCTTATTTTGTCTGCCTGATCACGGTCCAACTTCCAAATCAGCAAAAGCCTCTCCCAAATTCTTGCCATTTCACTGATAGTTACCTCTGAATATGTAAACAAAAGCACAGTGGTTTTAAAAGTAATTATTTCTAAGTCAGAAGTTAGCTTCTTCATGAGAAATATCTTATTTGCCAGTGATATTTGGCTTGGTTTAGCCCAACTTGGATAAAGGGTTCGGATTTGTCATAAGTGATGCTTGCCCAAGCTTATACTCAAAAGAGTGAGGAACATATGCATGTTATCAAGTCATTATCTCATTACTGCCATTAGTTCTGTGTGTGTGTGTTGGGTAGCAGCATGTCTGTCTACCCTAAGCTTGAGAACGAAATCTTAATGCCAATAGTTATCAGGCTGCTGGGGAAAAGGCAAAAGCTAGACTGTCGTAAGATTAAGCTTCTATTGCCTATGCAAGAAAGTTTAGAAAGCTTGAAAAAAATTAATTAGCCTGGTGAGCAAGTTTGATTTTATGCTTCTTTAACATATTTAAAAGTGTTAATATGCACACATACATAAATATATCAGTTTTTTCAGTAAAGCCTGACATCTCCCAGGCCTAATAGAAAAAAAAAGTATAAAAAGTATATAAAGTAAGTTCCCCTTATAGTTAGAAATGTGTCTTTAAATGAATATATAACTTAAAATGTGACTTGAAATTCTGAGAAAGCAATCTATATCATGTTATTTTTATGTTAGGAAGATTTTTAAGAATCCATAGGAAAGGGATTTTTCTTTCTTTTCCATAGGGTCTTAATTATTGGGGATTCTGGATCCTATTTCCTCCTATATCAGCAGGGAGTTTCAGAAATGACAGTAGCCAGACTGTGGGAACAAAGACCAAAGTGTGAGTTTTCCATGCATTTTTCTCCATTAAGCCAGAGCCATATAAGTCTGTGAAAATTTCTGCTCCTTCTAGCTCCATTCCCTCAAATATACACTCTCTATGGCTTAAGATATAAGTTCTATATTTCTCTGAAATTTAAGAAGCCAAACCCCATAAAATCTATTAGTTAAGAAAATATCTAGTGTCTGGGTACCTAAATTATTCAGCAACAAATGTGATAATTGACTTGGATATTTTGGTGACTCAATTTCTTCCTTTAAATTTAGTATAAGAGCAAAACTAGTGAATACAAATGTAAATTTTAGTATCATTTAAATCTCTAAGCAGCCTCTATTCCCTGATTGACTCTTCAAATTCCTGAAACTCAAATTTTTCAATACAGCATAATAGTATACTCAAGGAGGAAGTATAAAAGATTATTAATGCCTGGTCACCTTTAGAATGAATAAAATTCTAAAATCTAATTGACAGCTAGAATCTCTCAACACTCAACTTTTTAAAAAAAATGTTGACACTATTATAGATGTCCCTCATTCTACCCCCCTAATTGCCCCCATCAACCCAGTCCCAGACACAAACCTCCTTCTGACCTTCATCACACTGTTGTCTGTGTCCATGTGCTATGCATATTATATGTTAAACTCCCAACTTCTTGTATCTTTAATGGTGGCTGCAAATCCTCTGCTATTCCTCTCATCAAGAGTAACAGTCTAATTCTGCTCTTCTTGAATCAGCCTTGGTACATTGATTGACCGGTAGAATGCAGCAGACAGATTGTTCTGGCACTTCTTGTGTTTTTTTTAAATATATATTTATTGATTTCAGAGAGGGAGAGAGAGTTAGAAACATGAAGGATGAGAGAGAACCATTGATCAGCTGCCTCCTGCATGCCCCCTACTGGGGATTGAGCCTGCAACCAGGGCATATGTCCTGCCTGAAAATTGAACCGTGACCTTCTGGTTCATAGGTTGATGCTCAACCACTGAGCCATGCCAGCTGGACTGTTCTGGCACTTCTGAAACCAGGTGACAAGAAGCCTTGTGGTTTTTTCCATCACTAAAAGGATAAAACTGAGCCACCATGTAAGAAGTCTGACTACCCTGAAACCATCATGCTCTGAGAATCTTAAAGCCACATGGAGTGGTCCTGGAGGATGAGACACTATATATTTGGAGAGAAAGAGACCAGGAAGCAAATATGTGAGTGGAGAAGCCATCTTACAAGTAGCTCTAAATACTGCAGCAGATGCCACAAATAAATCAGAGACACACTGCCCAATGAATCTTGACCAGAAACCCTTAGCAAAATAAAATGGTTTTTGAAGCCATTATATTTTCAGGTGGTTTATTGTGCAGCAATAGACAAAACAGAACAGAATCTTGTGCCTGAATTAAAATGTTAATATATCAAAAACCTAAAATGTGTGGCATTAACTTTCAAACCCAGATGTGAACAAATGCTAGAAGAACTTCCTCATAGGATGTAGTTACTGAAGGCCAGAGGAGAAGAACACCCTTATTTAGTAGCAATAGAAAAAATGGCAATACTGTGTCCCCCCGTAATTTTTTAAAAGGGAAAATTATGCATATATATATGAACTAGGAAAAAAGAAAGAAAATATACCTAATGAACTGATGAATTTGTCTAAAAAGATTTCCAGAGAGAAGAGTAAAAATGACAAGCAGCCCAGCCAGCGTGGCTCAGTGGCTGAGTGTCAACCTATGAACCAGGAGGATACAGTTTGACTCTGATCAGGGCACATACCTGGGTTGTGGGCTTGATTCCCAGTGTAGGGCATGCAGGAGGCAGCCAGTCAATGATTCTCTCTAATCATTGATATTTCTATTTCTTTCTTTCTCTCCTTTCCTCTCTTAAGTCATCAAAAATATATTTTTAAACAAAAGTGACAACCAATTTCTGACAACTGTTTGAGGATGTATAGAAAGACATGAATTAAAAAATAAAGCCCTACCCAGTCTTGCTCAGTGGATAGAGCATCAATCCGTGGACTGAAGGGTCCCAAGTTCGATTCCAATCAAGGGCATGTACCTCAGTTGCAGATTCAATCCCTGGCCTTGGTCAGGGCTCATGTGGGAGGCATTGATATTTCTCTCACTCTGTCTCTTCCTTCCTCTATGAAATCAATAAAAATATGTTTGAAAATTAAATACATAAAACTGTTTAAACCCTAGCTTTTCTAGTCAGCGAAGGCTCTCAAAATGAGGGATGTCCTTGGAGTAAGTACCAAATCCTGGGCTCTACTACTAAATCATCCACCTTAGGGTAATTATATAAAGGATCTTGCTATAAATGATCGAAGGGTATACATACTAGGGCTTCTAAAAATCTTATTGTCCTCCCTTTCAGATCTTTTCTCCTATACAAAAGAGTCACTAGAAATCTTAATGATATTGTTAGTAAGAATCCTGCCTCCTAGGTTAAAAAAAAAAAATCTGGGAAAGCAAGATGGCAGCATAGGTGAACACCTAAACAGCTGCTTCACACAACAATTCAAAACTACAGCTAAAAGACAGAATGGACATCATCCAGAACCACAGGAAAGTGAGCTGGGTGGAAATTCTACAACTAGAAGGAAAGAGAGGGCCTCACAGAAACTCAGAGGAGCTGCAAAAAACTGAGGTATGGAGACACGTGCATGGAGAGGATATGTGGCTAAGTGCCTGGCTGGCTTTTTCTAGTAGGAGGGAGATGGAAACTCCTGACTTTGCTGAACTCCAGCTCCAACTGCACTGAACCCAGTTTTTTGCGAGACCCTGGGGCCCCAGACTCATATGAGGGGAGTCTGGACTGATGGGAAAAGAGAGGAGTGCATGAAAACTCAGGGGAAGCACAAAAAGCAAAGGTCTGGAGGCATGCACATGAGTGCACGCAGAGAGGACTGCAGCAATCAATGAGGGACACTGAGACCCAGGGGCCTCATAGGGCAGGGTTGATGGGAAGTCAAGGCTGTCTGCTCAGCCCTGAGACTCCACCCCATCCAAGTTGAGCACAGAGGCTTTTGCAATTTTGCAAGTCTTGTCTCATAAGACTGCCTCCAGCACAGAAGTTCTCCCAGCATAGACACAGCTGATCCTCATAGCCAACTGGCCTAGAGGTCAATTCCCGCCCCCCTCCCAAAGTAATAACAACAACAATCAAGACTTAACTACAACAAGGCTGTACATACAGTCCACAAAGGGGTGCATCAAGAGAGTCCACCTCAGGTAACTGGAAATGTGGAGCCACTGGGTCATATAGGACATGTAGCACACAAAGCTACTCTACCAACTAAAGGGAGCAGTGAAAATGTGGAGACAAAGGAACAAATCACAAACATAAGAAATGGAGGAAAACAAATGACTGGATATAGAGTTCAAAACCATGATTATAAGGTTTTTCAAGAATTTCCTAGAAAAAGCCAATAAATTTAGGAAGACCTTGAGGATTTGAAAAAGGACCAACTAGAAATTAAACATACACTGACTGAAATAAAAAATATTATACAGAGACCTAACAGCAAACTAGAGGAATGCAAGAATCAAGTCAAAGATCTGAAATACAAAGAAGCAAAAAAAACTTAACCAGAAAAGAAAAAAGAATCCAAAAATTTGAAGATAGAGTAAGGATCCTCGGGGACAACTTCAAGTATACCAACATCCAAATTATGAGGGTGCCAGAAGAGAGAGAGCAAGACACTGAAAACCTATTTGAAAAAAATAACGAGTGAAAACTTCCCCCACCTGGTAAAAGAAATAGACTTACAAGTCCAGGAAGCACACAGAACCCCAAACAAAATGAATCCAAAGAGGATCACACCAAGACATATCATAATTAAAATGCCAAGAGCAAAAGATAAAGAGAGAATATTAAAAGCCGCAAGAGAAAAACAGTTAATTATCTACAAGGGAGCATCTGATTTCTCAACAGAAACTATAGAAGCCAGATGGGAGTGGCAAGAAATATTCAAAGTGATGAATAGCAAGAACCTACAACCAAGATTACTCTACCCAGCAAAGCTATCATTCAGAATTAAAGGTCAGATAAAGAGCTTCACAGATAAGAAAAAGCTAAAGGAGTTCATCACCACCAAACCAGTATTATATGAAATGCTGAAAGATACTCTTTAAGAAAAGGAAGAAGAAGAAAAAGGTAAAGATAAAAATTTTGAACAACAAATACATATCTATCAACAAGTGAATCTAAAAATCAAGTGAATTAAAATCTGATGAACAGAATAAACTGGTGAATATAATAGAAGTTCCGATCAACTAAAAAAAACCTCACTAGAATATATCTGAAATATGACTCATGCAGTGAATTTAAGATTCAGGACTATATAAAAAGTTATTTTTCATTGTTTTTTTTAATAGTATAAGTCTGAACATGCAGGAATAAAATCTGCTTGATTCATCTGTACTTTAAGAAAATTCTCCTTGAGTCTGGAAGTGTAAACCTTGGAGATTGGATCATTGCCACCTTAAACCCTCAATTAACTGTTGAATTGAAAATGGATCTTGTCTCAATAGCCTTGCAAAGTGACTTAATATGAGTCATGGTAGATTCAATATTCAACTGTAAGAAATCTCAATCACTATTTGGGCTAGAAAGTGCCCATGTATCAATGATATTCAGAAGACCACAAAGTGTTCTGTGATAATTTCCTTTGCTCTTGAAATTGGCATAATATTTAGCAAGCACCTACTGAATGAGGAGATGAGTGGGATACGGTGAGATGTGAGTGGTGGATATTTAATGAGAACTATATGTAGCAGTTTAGTTTTCTGCTCAATGTCCTCCATTCATCTTACCAAGTGAAAAGATAAAATTGGTTTTATTCTACATGTTTTTTAAAGCATAAATATACTCTTTCAAATATGTGTACTAACTACTATGTCTAGAGTTTGTATAACATTTGTTTACCTACTAGACTGTATTATCTGCAAGGGAAAGGGACAGACACTTCTTTTTCTTTAACCATACAAAGGTGTGGAATGTTGATCATCCCAGGCTTGAGTATAGGAGTGAATAAGCATTCTAACTAAAATACAATTCAAACTAAAAAAATAGTAAGAGATAAGGATAAACAGGTAAAATGTGGCTTAATTATAGATATATTGACATCCATTTCTGCTTATCTAATCATAATAGAGTAACAGGGATTGGATTTTGCTACCTGTCTTAATTTTACAAAGAAAAAGCAATAAAAAATATGAAACAATACTTGACAGACTTTGGGCAAGTAGTAGTACATGACAGGAATCTCTAGGTGAAGGTAATCAGAGTGAGCTCCACAAGTAACCTTGCTCACTCCTATCTCAAGCCTAGAGACGGTTTTCCAGTGAGGCCAAGGGAAAAGGAACCCAAACAGAGCTCTGAGAAGAGGACACAGGATTGAACATTAGGAGACCATTGCAACTAGAACTAGAAGATCAGAGTACTCTAGAGAAGACAGGTTTAGAGAGAGAAAGCAAGTTCACAAATCTGCAGTGTTCTCTTGCTTTTTTGAGAATCTAACAGTGTATGAAGAAACTACTAAGCTGGAGAAAGAACCACCAGAAAGGAGGAGGAGGAACAATCCCTGGAACTCACACAGGGCTAGGAAGAGTTCCTACTAGTATTTCCACCAGTCACAGTGGAAAGACCTCATAATCTGAGCATCAAGAAGAGTCCATGGAAGGGTATTGCCTTGGTAATGGTGCCAAATTAGGCATGGACTACAAGCTACTCTGGACCTGCCTAAGAATGCTTAAAAGCAAGCCTCAAAAGAATCAAACTATGCCAACCAACTAATTGCAACCCAGATCAAAGCCAAGAGATATTTAAAGAATATTATCCCCCAACCCTTCAAGAGAAAAAAAAACAGTACCCACCCTTGTAAAATTCACAATATTTGGCACTTAATCAAAAATCATCAGGCATGCAAAGAGGAAGAAAATACAAATCGATGTAAAAAGCCTTAAACATTATTTTGGATAGTTTGTATTTGTTTCCTGAACTGGAAAGGGTGGAGTTCCAGGGTGGAAAATAAATAATTTTAATAAAAGATGCAAAAAATAGGACTAAGTCACACAAGGTAAAAATCTAGAAATAAAGTAGAAATGTTCCACTCAAGAATTGCTGCTCTTGAATAAGGAATATATGGAATCTGCTCTAAATGTATGAAACGTGGGGGCTTACAAATCATAATAAGAAATATGTTTAAATGCTCCATTGTTTTTTAATTAATGTAACTTGGAAATGAATGTTATCATAAAGCAACAAAGGATAGGTAGAAGATAAGATCAGCTTTGGATATGTTGAGGATGAGGTCATTGTGGGGCAAATCCAGTTGAAGATGGGAATGGAATGGAAAGAATACAGGAGATGGTGCCAACCATACTGCTTTTTTGAGAGTCACAAGCCTCAAGGAATGTGGCTTTGTTATATCCTATACATTGTTGAGTTATTCAAGGAGCTGAATAATATATAATTTTGTAAGGAATTCCTTCTAAAATTCTACTCCCAGGAAAGCCTGGGGACTTCTGACTTACATCCTTCATCACAGACTCTGGATCTCTGCAGAGACTATTGCTTCTATGCTCTGGGACCTAGTCTGCATCTCGGCTCACCTGTGCCCTTATATAGCTTTGCCCCCTCTAGGGTGGTTCTCTATTGACTAGCTCTAAGCAAATTCTGTCTTGCCTGGGCCTCATGGCTCACTTCTTCCCTCCTTGCGTCATAGTGATTATTTCTAATACCGTGATTACCCTCCCAGGTGTGCTCTTCAAGCTACAGTGCCCTACAGCCTGGCTAGGAGAATACCAAAGCAGTGAATTGGCATTTCCTCTCTGGGCTTTTGTCTTACCAACTATGTACTTGTGTCCAACCTCATCTGATAGGTAAGTCCAGAGGAATCACTAGCCTTTCCCCCTAAATATTAGACATAGTTTGCTTTGGCTACTGTACTCAGTTTAATACAAATTGAAGAAATAAAAAAAAAACTTAGTTTCTGAAGCTTAGTTTCTTCTTTACAACACTTTCCATGGAGAGTACTTACACAGTATTGTCTCCCAGTGATTATCAGCCTGGAATCAGAGGTTTTCAGACTTGTACTTTTTAGTTTCCAAAGCAGTCCTATGAGTTTTATTTTGTGCAATTTAAAAATATTCCAAAAAGGTGCCTGTCTGGGGTAGCTAAGTGGTTGAGGGTTGACCTATGAACCAGGCGATCACAGTTCAATTCCAGTCAGGGCACATGCCCGGGTTATGGGCTTAATTCTCAGTGTAGAGCATACAGGAGGCAGCCAATCAATGATTCTCATCATTGATGTTTCCATCTCTTTCTCTCTCTCTCCCTTCTTCTCTGAAATCAATAAAAAAATATCTACCCTAATAAAAGAGTAAGATGCAAATTGACCATACCTTCATTATGCCTACCAGCCAATCAGGAGTGAGTATGCAAATTAAACCAACAAATATGTTGTGTTAATTTGCATATGCAGGCACCAAGCAGGGGTGGGGCACTTGCATCATCGCCATGGCGATGACTCAGGCATTCTGTACTACTTTGGGCCTCTGGCCAGCATGGGAAGGTGGAAAGGTAGCTCCAGGCCAGAGCAAAAAGGCAGCTCCAACCAGAGCAAAGGTGGTGCCAGCAGCCAGGGTAAGGAAGGCCCATTCTTCCACAAATCTTCATGCATCAGGCCTCTAGTTTAAAAATAAGTAAAAATAAAAATATTCTGAGATGGTAACAAAAGCTTTAAACTACCAAAAGCATCTATGCCACAAAAATGATTAAGAAACACAACAGATTGTCTCATTGCAGAACTGTATTCTTGGATTCATGAACATATTTGGAATATTAACTACCTAGAAAGGCTGAGGAAGTTTGTGGGAAGAATGGTGCATATCAAGGTGTATAAATAGTTCACATCTATTTTGGAAGATTAAGCCACAAAAAGCTGGACAAAAATCACTTTCCACCATATTCTTCCATTCTATTTTCTTCATAGATCTAATAATACTTGACATTATCTCATCTGTTTCCACTTTACTTGTCTGTTATTTATTATCTGCCTCCCCCATTTGAATATCTGTCTTATTCACTCTAAATCTCCAGACCTAGAACAGTGCTTGGCTCATAATAAGAACCCAATAAAGATGCATATATAAACAGGCAAACAATGAACACAAAGACTAGAACAACTCTAAGACTAAAGTAGATGCTAGCTATGGAATTTGTATGCAGCACCACACACACACACACACATACACACACACATACATACATACACATTTACTGCTCATGATTTCTAGGGATCAATTTATTCTTCCCTCCAAGAGCCTACACTGAGTTAAGCATGTAAATTCTCTCCCACTCTTTCACATCCAAAGAGTTCCCTTCACCCCTGCTGCATTCCCAAGAGGGCTGGCTCTTCACCAGTGTGCAACCTCCCCAGGCAGCTGCTGGAACTGTCATTTGCCAATGAAGTAGCAGCAGTTTCCAGAATTTCTGGTGGACAGAATGCTTCATCTTGTTTCACACACTTACTTGAAAGGCTAAATTAACAGCACAACACCCACATAAGAGTTCAAAGAAGAAAAGGACCAACAGGTCCCGAAGTTGTCAAGAAAAACTTCATGGCAGTAGTGTGACTTGAGCTGGTGCTTAAGGGATTAGGTTGCAAGGAGTTCATACCATGCCCTGTCCCAGGACAGGCCCCATGCAGTACAGATCAGCATTTGTTGACTCACTGGCTAACATACAAAATGGCTCAAGAGGGGAATTGGAGCTACTATTTAAACAGGCCCAGAAGGATCCTCAGCACTGTAGGTCCATTCACAGCTTTAGTTCAAATAAAACTGAACTCTAAATTCTCCAGTAAACTTCATCACCTCCCAAACACTTATCCCTTCAGCAAACTGTGGCATATTCCCTGATTTATGAAATCTTTAGAAGGTGCTAAAGGGCCTGGAGGAAGATATTCAATTGCAAATTCCTCAGTGCCTCCCTGCCCTGCGACTCCATAATGACAGGGATACTAATACTTGGCATTTGACTAGGACTTGCCAGGCAAGGTACCCAGAAACTCTTCACACATATCATCTTAGCATAATTTAGTTAGAATTTTGCATTTTAAAGATGCTTCAGGAAGCCTTCCTGCCTCTCTGTCATTTTCTTACATTTTAGACTCAAAGTACCAATCTCTATGACCTCAAGATACTTGAGCCTACAATCATTAGGGCCACTCTTTTCTGGCTCATGGACCATCTCTTAAAAACCAGTGCAATTCCTGAGATAGATATCACATCACAAACTGATAGTACTTTTTCAGACCCAGGCAGGCCTCTTAAAATCCTCAAGAAATAAAGAGAAAGTGAATAAATTAAGATTGTGATAGAGAATAAGAAAAAAAAAAAAGAGGGTAAAAGTTCCACACCAGGAACAGGGGAGAGTATGAGACTCTTGGACAGCAAGGTGGCTAAATGAAGTCTGTAGAAGCAATGGGATAAATGACCAAAAAGAAAGAGACATTCCCCAAACCCACGCTGAACTTACTGGGTGCTAGTACAGGTGGAACCAGTCTAACTGCTCAGATCATCTGTGCAAGAAGTGATGGAGCCATAAGTTGCCCTAGGACTCATGTTCTCAGTGATAAGTGCATGTATATATATGACCCAATGCATAAAATTCATGCACTAGTGTGTGTATGTGTGTGTTCCTCAGCCCAGCCTGCACCCTCTCTAATCTGAGACCCCTCGAGGGATGTTGGACTACCCATTTAGGTCCGATCCACTGGGATCTGGCCTAAACGGGCAGTCAGACATCCCTATCACAATTCAGGACTGCTGAATCCCAACTGCTTGCCTACCTGCCTGCCTGATTACTCCCTAACCACTCCCTTGTCAGCCTGATCACCCCTAACTGCCTTCCCCTGCCAGTCTGGTCACCCCTAACTGCTCCCCCCTGCTGGCCTGGTCACCGCTAACTGCCCTCCTATGCAAGCCTGCCCCCCCCAACTGCTCTCCCCTGAAGGCCTGCCCCCCCAACTGCCCTCCCCTGCAGGCCTGGTCCCTCCCAACAGTCCTCCCCTGTTGACCTGATTGCCCACAATTGCCCTCCCCTGCCAGCCTGGTTGCCCCTAACTGCCCTTTCCTGCCAGCCCAATTACCCTGAACTGCCCTACCCTGCTGGCCTGGTTGCCCTTAATTGCCCTCCCCTGCAGGCCTGGTCATCCCCTAACTCCCCTCCCTTGCAGGCCTGGTCCCCCTCAACTTCCCTGCAGGTTCCTATCTTCAGGAAAAGCTAGGAGAGTCCCTCTAAGTGTATCTTCCAAGTTTTCTTTACTTTATAGAAATTGTTTATATTTAAGTTCTCATTCTATGTGGGCTCCAGGAGGCCATAGAATTTTACATATATATATATGTAAAATATATATATGGCAGATTTCCACTCAAATTACTTCCAAGGCTAATCCTTGTATGCATGCTCTCTTCACTGTTTCCATCCCCTCTTCCTTTCTACTGGCATCTTTGCTTTCAGCTCTCAACAGTTCACATCTGCTTCTACTCCTCTTCTGTGGTCTCAAAAATCCCCTCCTCCCAGCATGGATCACCATGGCTCCCTTCCTCTGTGTTCTCAAGACCAGCAGCTGGTTCCTGATATGAATTCACCATTCCACTGCTCTTCTCTATAGCACTGAATGACAATGAAATTCACATGACTCCCGTTCTTCCAAATGTGTGTGCTTTAAAATTAATTTCTAATCCCTAAACTGCACCCCTACGATGCAACCTATACTTCTCTCATATACTCTGTATCTTTCTTAATTTCACAAGGTGAGGTAGACATACTCTGCTTAAAAAAACATTATTATTTAGAGTGATTACTTGCCTACCAAGTTAGTCTTAGCTATAGTTGTTTTCACTCTAAATAAGAGACCTGAAATTCTACCCATTCCATGACGTGCACACAATTCTGAGCATCTTCTTTTGAAAATAAGATATTAATCTTGATTTGCCTCTCCAGACTTCTTTTTAATTCTATGTATTTAAAATGTTCATGAAAATACAAACAAAACTACAGCTTCTTTCTAGAACTGAGTATCTTCAAGCAAGTAACTTGCCTCAAACAGGGAACTCAGAATAATGAAACATGTGTTTGGCTCAGTTTCAAAAGAAACACTGCTTTCCTGTTCCTCTCACAGGCAGTCCTGTAGCCAAGCATTGATCCCTGGGGATCTGTGAAGTTTCCACATCTTCCTCACTTGAGAGCTTAAGAGAAGAAATCTTTCTAAATTACCAAGTACTAACTGATCAGTTTAAGTAAAATGCTATCACTGCTTCATTAGACTATTCTCTGGACTGGAATTATTGCTCTCTTCCAATCACCTTCATATTTTTTCTATTGTATACAAAGATTAATTCAATAATATGATAACCCCTGTGAAATTAAACAAGCCACTTTTCCTTCTTTCCCACCAATAAATCTCTTCTTACTGAGTTATATTTTGTCACTAAAACTAAAGATTCTTTCCTTAGACATCCATCAAATTAATAATATCATGCTGCATAGTAGAAGGGGCATTCAAATAAGAGTCAAAACACCTTGGTTCTGTTCCAGAATCTGCCTCTAATTATGCAATCCTCCTAACTCCACTGGGTCTCAATTTCCTCATTAGTAAAATGAGCAATTTAATTCCATACTCTTTGCAATCTCACTGTTCATTCATTCAGCATTTATTGAAAACCTACTGTATGCCAGGCACTGTTAAGCACTGAGTATTTAAAATGCTATGGCCTCCTGGAGCCCACACAGAATGAGAACTTAAATATAAACAATTTCTACAGAGTAAAGGGAACTTGGAAGATACACTTAGAGGGACTCTCCTAGCTATTCCTGAAGATGGGAGCCTGCAAGGGTGGAGCAAAAGAAATGATACTGACACAGGGACTTGCTGAATGTGAGGTAGTCCAGCAAACAAAAAGGGTGGGATGAGGAGCTGAGGATGAGAAGAATGCTAAACAGAGAGAAGAGAATGTGCAACAAGATAATATGTTGTTAGTTCTTTAGCCTTTCCCAAAGCACAGACATATGCAAAGGAATGGTGTTTCGAGGACAGGCAGATGTTTGCATTAGCTGGAATGCAGAGCATGGTGAGGAAGGACAGCCAATAGCCACAGAGCCACACTGAGTGGGAGTCCTGTGTGCATATGGTTTTAGACTTCGTCCCAGGCAATGGGAAGCAGCAAAGTTTTTGAAGCAGGGGTCACACTGGCAGCAAGGTGGAAAGATTGGTGGCTACAAGTCTGGCAGTGGCAAGATTAGTTGGAATATTCCTGTAAGAACCTATGCAATAGATGAGGACCCAAAATAGGAGAGTGGCAGTAGGATGTACAGCAGGGACCATATGTGACAGACATTTCCAAGGTATAATTGGCCCCATTAAATATGGAAAGAATTGGGAGGAATTCCTTCCATATTTAGAGCAAGAGGAAGGAATTGGGAGACCGTGTTGATGTTGGTCCTATTCATTAAGATGGCAGGAGGGCCCTAGCCAGTTTGTCTTAGTGGATAGAGCATTGGCCTGTGAACTGAAAGGTCCAAGATTTGATTCCAGCCAAGGACATATACCCAGGTTGTGGGCTCGATCCCAGTAGGGGTGTGCAGGAGACAGCCAATCAATGATTCTTTCTCATCATTGATATTTCTATCTCTCTCTCCTGCTCCCTTCTTCTCTGAAATCAATAAAAATATACTTAAAAATAGTAAAAAAAATAAAATAAAAATGATGGCAGGAGGAGTCATGAGAGGCAAGATGAGATGTTCACTTGGGGACTTGCCTATACTACCCTCAGAGGGAGATATCCACTGGGTAGTTACACAGTCAGGTCTAGATGTTTAAGAAATAGATCCAGTTTGCAGCTTAATACAAACATTGATAATAGATGGTTGAGGTGTATTGTCTTTTGTTCTTTACTCCTTAATGTTTTTCTTAAATCCTCTACACAGTATTGTTAGAATGCCCCCATTCTCCAGAAGTGCTTTTTGGTTGATCGAGTAAGTGGTTGCAATATTCCTATTTCTCAGGAAACTCCCAGTACTGATGGCTGCTTCTCTTGCAAGAAGGGACCTGGAAGGGACTGAGGAAGGGACCTGGACTCAAAAATTGAAGTAATTTTTATCCAGGGAGACCATTAAAAATCCCTAAACAAAGTATTCTAGTCTAATATCACATCCCAAAACCATTTCTTAGATTTCTTAGAGAAAAATATTCATAGTTAAGAATTTAGTGGATTGAGGAAAATAATAGAGATTTGGTGGATCTAAGATAATATACCAATGAATTGTGATCTGAAAGTGGGATTCCACTCAAATCCTAAACTGTCCATTTAAAATTAGTGCTGTTTACTGTATATACATGTGGGTGAGTGTTGGGCAAACTGCAGAGTTTTTCAGCCTCAGCAGCATAGATATAAGTGATGAAAGATGATAGAATCTGGAGAGAAAATGGCAACGTGAAGTTCCAGCTGCCTGTCCCTTCAAGGTGGGAAAGTTTAAGGTTTAATATAGAGTGATAAAGAATAAGAAGGGACACAAAACCCACACCAAATTTATGCTTAGAAAAAGCTGGCTACCTTGTAATCCTATATAATAAAAGCCTGATATGCAAAGTCTCTGACCATTCATTTGACCATTTGACCAGTTACTATGACACATACTGACCACCAGGGCAGGTGCTCCAACTGGTAGGTTAGCTTGCTCCTGGGGTCCAGCCGATCAGGAGTGGGCGAGATGGGCCAGACATGCCCTGTAGCACTCCTGCAGTCCCTTGCCAGCTGGTCAACCTCCCAAGTTCTTCCCTAGCCCCAATGTGCACCAATGGGGTCCCTCAGCCTGGCCTGCACCCTCTTGCAATCCAGGACAGCTAAGGGAATGTCATAGAGCCAGTTGTGGCCCAATCCCCACAAGCCAGGCCGAGAGACTCCACCAGTACACAAATCTGTGCACCAAACCTCTAATTTAAAATATATTTAAAACTATAAGATGGCCCATAATTTTGATAAGAAATGAATTTTTTTTCAGGGTTTTCTCAGTAATCTCTTTGCATGGTAGTTGAATCCATGAAGCCATGAAAGTAAATATTTTCCAAATAAGATATATAGAGGTATAAGGAAAAATGGTTAAGTATAGGACCAAATGAAACACTAACATTTTCTCTTAAATTGTTTTAGGTAACAGACTGAGAATTTTCTGAACCATCTCTCCAGAAAAAAAAAAAAAAAAGTAAGGTTCATGCAAACAAATTTTAGTTTGGAATTTAAGGGGACTCAGAACTCCATGATCCAAGAATCCCAAGTCAAAGAGAAGGAAGAAGAGGACCCATATAACCAATTTGCATTTACCCATTTTTTAAAAAATCATAATCTTCCCAAGAATGCTCATAGTCAGTAAATGAAACCCTTAGGGCTTTTTGTTTGATTTTCCTGCCATTAAGAAGCCATTCTAATGTTTTTATGCAAGACAAGAGAGGTACTGAGAATTGGAAAATGTATATACAACCTGATATATGTAAATGATATCTTAATTTTTAAAATTTATATACATTTCTGATATAAGATTCCATGCATACACAGCTTAGTAAGATGAAATACTATAAGCAAGCAAATTACTGGATGGAGTGAGCAGGCTGGAGAGATCAATGGGGGAAAAGGAGACATGTATAATACTTTCAACAATAAAGAACTAAAATAAATAAGTAATAAAATTAAGTTTCAAATAACTTAAAAAGTTGTATACTGTAAATGAGTGAGTTTTATGATATAGTAATTATCCTATCTAATAAAGAGAGAATAAGCTAATTGACTATCACTCCATCACAAAGATGGCTGCACCCACAGTTGAGGCCAATTCCCATAAGGAGCCTTAACGAGTAATCAGCAGAGACCTGAGGCTACACCCTCCCCTGCCCCCATGGGGCTGGACAGGGGACCTCATGCCTTGCCCCCCATCTGGCAGGGCTTGACAGGGGACCTCAAGGTGTGCTTCCCATCCTGGTGCTGGGTTAGAGGACCTCAGGCTGCAAGAAGAAAAAAAGAATACAAAAATGTGAAGATAATGTAAGGAGCCTCTGGGACAGCTTCAAGCGTACCAACATCAGAATTGTGGGGGTGCCAGAAGAAGAGAGAGAGCAAGATACTGAAAACCTATTTAAAGAAATAATGACTGAAAACTTCCCACATCTGGTAAAAGAAATAGACTTGCAAGTCCAGGAAGCACACGGAATCCCAAACAAAAGGAACCCAAAGAGGACTACACCAAGACACATCATAATTAAAATACCAAGAGCAAAAGACAAAGAGAGAATATTAAAAGCAGCAAGAGAAAAAACAGTTCATTACCTACAAGGGAGCACCCATACGATTGTCAGCTGATTTCTCAATAGAAACTATGCAGGCCAGACGGGAGTTGCAAGTAATATTCAATGTGATGAATAGCAAGAACCTACAACCAAGAATAATCTATCCAGCAAAGCTATCATTCAGAACTGAAGGGCAGATAAAGAGCTTCACAGAGAAGAAAAAGCTAAAGGAGTTCATCAACTCCAAACCAGTATTATATGAAATGCTGAAAGGTACTCTTTTAGAAGAGGAAGAAGAAAAAGGTAAAAGACAAAATATTATGAACAACAAATACATATCTATCAACAAGTGAATCTAAAAATTAAGTGAATTAAAAATTTGATCAACAGCATAAACTGGTGAATATAATAGAATCAGGAGCACAGAAAAGGAGTGGACTGATAATTCTCAGGGGAAAAGGGGTGAGGGGTGTGCAGGGAGAGACTGGACAAAAATCATACACCTATGGATGAGGTCAAAGGGAGGGAAGTAAGGGTAGAGGGAGTGGTGGGAGCCAGGTGGAGGGGAGCTATGGAGGGGAAAAAAGAGAAACAAATGTGATAATCTGAATAATTAAGATTTAATTAAAATAAATAAATAAATAAAATCACTTTAAAAAAAATAAAATAAATTATTTTGTACCAAGTCATGAACAAACAGATGGATTGTTTTCAGAGAGTCCTATTATATTAATCCACTGGACTATATTTGTAATTGTAAAGGAGATTATCATAACAACAATCTTCCATTAACTACTCTAGAAATTATTGTAGTAACTTCCTGTAGTTAGGAGGGAATGTATGACTGTATGGAATTGATACATTCAACAGCTATTCCATGAGGATCACTCGATTGAATTATCCTTTGGATAGTTAAAATAATTTGGCTTAACATAAATATTTTTTTGTCCTTGGTAAGTATTTGCTTAAGTAGAACCATCATCATTATGCCATGAGGTTGAATTTTAGGACTTAAGCTTGTTTTTCTGGCTTTGGATGCATTTATGTTAGGTTTTCTTAGGAATTAACCACAAACCATCAGTGAAAACAATACAAAAGCAGAAAGCCTAGGAGAAGGTCCTTAGCAAAGTTTCCAGAGTTTTGTCCATAGTTCCCCAAATTCATTGACAAACATCTCTATTAAAAATCATCTTAAAGAGGAGGAGAAAATGGCGGCGGAGTAGATGGACGCGTCTGGAGCTTTGTCACTGGGCAGAGGGAGAGAGAGTGGCTGAGAGTTGCATTGGGAATGTTTGTTGGCAAGCTAGGAGTCAGTTGTCCTCCAGGGGAAGGCGGGGAACTGCTGAAGGGGGCTCTCCCGGCCAGGCAGCCCCACTGCCACGGGGTTTTTGTCCGCCGGAGCCACCAGCGCGAACACGGAGCCCGAGCCATCTTGCAGTGGGAGGTGGATGTCTGCGGTGGTCTGAAGCCTTCGGCTGGGCACCCTTCGAGCAGCCAGGAACCCAGGGACCCAGAACCCCGCTCTCCAATCGGCGCAGACACGCGGTGGAATCACAGATCCACAGAGCACACGGAAAGGTCAGATTGCGCCTGACTTAAGGGGGAGGTGGATGTCTGCCGAGGTCTGAAAGCTGCGGCTGACGGAGGCACCCACAGAGCAGCCAGGACCCAGAGCGCGGCTTCCCAGGCGGCACAGATGCGCAGGCGGAGGATTCAGAGATCCACATGGCGCACGAGGAAGGGTCAGATTTCTCCTGGGCCAGGGTGCGGTCTCCTACCCCCACAGGGCAGAGACGCGCACACTGTGGGAGCCGGGCTGCGGTAAAGCTGCCTCTGGAGAGGTCCGCAGAGGTGGTCAGGGTGTGATCCCTGAGTGTGAAGACAGACCCTCTGAGCTGTTGACAGAGGAGAGCTCTGGAAAACGACTCTTTTTTTTTTTTCCTTTTTCTCTGGGGCAGAGGGACAACCTGGGAGTTATTGCAGTGTCCAGGCTGCAAAACCCCCACAAACTGGTTTTGGGAACCACAGAGTAGCAGGATCTGAGCACAGCCTAGAGAGGTCCTGTGCTTTGTCTCAGAGATCAATTCCGAAACACTGCCACCCAATGGATGACACACAAATTGACTCTCGCATAACCACAAGAGAATAAAGAGATTAAAACACCAAGAGGGGAAAACAGGGAACTGCAATACCTCCCCTACAGGGAAACAGGAGTGCCAAGCAGAATAATAGTGGAAGTGAAGGACCATTCTATTTTTCTTCTTTCTTTTTTTATTTTTCCTTTTTTCTTTTTTCTTTTTTTTAATTTTTAATTCTTTATTTTTCATTTTCACATATTTTAATTAAAAGAATACTTTTTTTTCTTTCTGCCTCAATTGATTTTACCTTTATAATTATTACATTTTTGTTTTAAACTAGTATTATTAATTACTACTAGTACTTTACCGTTTTTGGGGAAAAAAAAGTGTCATTTTGTTTTCTCTTTATTTTATTTCGGGATTAGAGTTCTACATTCTATTTTCATCTTCCCTTTAGCATAATTTTACTCCAACTCAACTCCACCTTTATGCCAACACTTTCCTCCTAACTTTCCCCATTTTGCTGTCTTGTTTCTCTTTCCCTTTTCCAACTTTAGATTCTCCCTATTTTTCTCTTTACCTGGTTAAAATTTCACCCCATTTATATATCTAATTTCAAATCCCCTACTACAAGTCCACACAAACCTCTCCCCTCTTGTCTTCACTAACCAAAAAGTTATTTTTTCTCTATGTCCTTTTGTTGCTATTTGCCTGAAAAGTGATTATATCGATTTTTTGAAATTTTTTTTGAGAGATTGTTTTAGTTTATTCTACTTGTTTTATTTTGCTTTTTGCTTGCTTTGTTTTCTACCTCTCTTTTCCCTCATCTCCCTCGATACCAGTTGCTATTTGCAATTTGCATTAATCTCTAGGTACTGGTTGCTGGCCTTTTTGGGGATTAGTGACTGTTCTATTGGAGTTGTCTCCTGACATCTATATTTTGTTCCTCTTTTCTCTCTTATACACTTTCTTTTCTCTCTGATTTTTTTCTCTTCCTCTTTCCTTCTCCTTTTTCTCCTTTTTATTTTCTTATTTTATTTTATCTTATTGTTCAATTATTTATCTTTTTTTTTCTCACTCTCCCAATTTGATTTTGGCACTTCTTTCTTTTCTTTCTTCCTCATTTTCCTCTTCTTCTTTCTCTATTTACCCCTAATTTGTCCTTCTTTGGTGGTCACCTTATTTGTGATTATTAACATCTTGAATACATTTCTACTCAGTGCCTTGTGTGCTGTACCTGGTTGTGTTGTAGTTTGTGCCTTTCAATCAATGTAGGAGAGAGCACTACATAACCAGAAACCTAGAGAAGAAAGACCATGTGCAGAAAAAGAAACAGCCCACAAAAGACAGAAAGGCAGGTTTCACCAGAAAAGGAAGTAAACGAAATAGAACCACAAATAAGCCTACTAGAGAAAGAGTTCAGAGAAATTATCATAATGTGGTTGAAAAGAATGGAAGACAAATTTGACCATATGAGTAAGAGCCAAGAGGAAATGAAGAAGAACCTAGAGGAGGTGAAGAAGCATGAAGAAGAAATACAGAAGAAACTAGAGGAGGTGCAGAATAAACAAGAAGAAATGAATAATGACATCACTGCTATAAAGAACTCAATAGAAAGCATCAAAAGTAGACTAGAAGAAGCAGAGGACCGCATCAGTGAGCTAGAAGACATGGTAGGAAAAAATACCCAAGTACAGCAGCTTCTAGAAAAAAAAGTTAAAAAGCAAGAGGAGAGTCTAAGGGAACTTTGGGATAACATGAAACAAAATAACATCCGAATAATTGGGGTTCCAGAAAGAGTGGAAACTGAACAAGGATTAGAGAACATGTTAGAAGAAATAATGACAGAAAATTTCCCCAATATAGAAAAGAAAAAACCCACACAAATCCAAGAAGCTCACAGAGTCCCAAGCAAAATGAACCCCAACAAACCGACACTGAGGCACATTATAATTAAATTGGCAAACACGGACGACAAAGTAAGAATCTTAAAAGCAGCCAGAGAGAAACAGAAAGTTACCTACAAAGGAACCCCCATAAGACTAGCTACTGACTTCTCAACAGAAACTCGTCAGGCCAGAAGAGAATGGAATGAAATATACAAAGTCATGCAAAGGAAGGGTCTGAATCCAAGAATACTGTACCCTGCAAGACTCTCAATCAAAATTGAAGGTGAAATCAAAAGCTTCATAGACAAAAAAGGACTAAGGGAATATATTACCACCAAACCAGCAATGCAAGAAATGTTAAAAGGTCTGCTGTAATAAAAAGAAAGAGGAAGCGAAGAAGGAACTCGGGGGTAAGGACTAAAAATGGCAACAGATAAGTACTTATCAATAATAACTTTAAATGTAAACGGATTAAATGCTCCAATCAAAAGACATAGGGTAACCGATTGGATAAGAAAACATGATCCATATATCTGCTGTCTGCAATAAACCCCCCTTAGGAAAAGAGATGCACACAGATTGAGGGTGAAGGGATGGAAGATGGTATTTCAGGCAAATGGAAATGAAAAAAAGCTGGGGTTGCAATACTTATATTGGACAAATTAGATCTCAAAGTGAAGGACATAACAAGAGATAAAGAAGGCCACTTCATAATACTAAAGGGAACAATCCAACAAGAAGAAATAACTCTGGTAAACATATATGCACCCAATATAGGAGCACCTAAATACATAAAAAAACTCTTGGAGGATATTAAGGGAGAGATTGACAGCAATACAATCATAGTAGGAGACTTTAATACCCCACTGTCACCATTGGACAAATCCTCTAAACAAAAAATCAGCAAAGAAACATCAATCCTAAATGACTCACTAGACCAGATGGAATTAATTGACATCTTCAGAACATTTCACCCCAAAGCCACAGAATATACATTCTTCTCCAGTTCACATGGGTCATTTTCAAAGATAGATCATATGTTGGGTCATAAGAAAAGTCTCTTCAAATTCAAGAAGATAGAAATCATATCAAGCATTTTCTCAGACCACAGTGGCATAAAACTGGAAATCAAACTATAATAAAAACAATGGAAAGAAATCAAACACATGGAGAATAAACAGCATGCTTTTAAACAACGACTGGGTAACCAGAGAGATCGAGGAAGAAATAAAAAACATCATGGCAACAAATGACAATGACAACACAACAATACAAAATTTATGGGACATAGTGAAAGCAGTCTTGAGAGGGAAGTTCATAGCCCTACAAGCCTACTGCAAAAAACAGGAAACAATGGTAATAAATCACCTAAACCTACAACTCAAAGAGCTAGAACGTGAGCAACAAGAAAAGCCCAGTGTACTCAGAAGGAAGGAAATAGTGAAGATCAGAGCGGAGATAAACAACTTGGACACCAAAGAAACAATTCAAAAGATCAACAAAACAAAGAGCTGGTTCTTTGAAAGGATAAACAAGATTGATGGACCCCTAGCCAGGCTCACCAAGAAGCAAAGAGAGAAGACCCAAATAAACAAAATCAGAGATGAAAGAGGAGAAATAACAACAGACCCCCCTGAAATACAAAGGATTGTTAAAAAATACTATGAACAACTCTATTCCAACAAATTGGACAACCTGCAAGAAATGGACATTTCCCTAGAAAACTATAACCTCCCAAAACTCAATGAGGAGGAAGCCAAACATCTCAATAGTCCAATAACTATGGAAGAAATTGAAGCAGTCATCAAAAAGCTTCCAGCAAATAAAAGCCCGGGTCCAGATGGCTACACAGGAGAGTTTTACCAAACATTCAAGGAAGAATTAAAACCTATCCTCCTCAGACTATTCAAAAACATTCAAGAACAAGGAATACTACCAAACACCTTCTATGAAGCCAGCATCACCCTAATACCAAAACCAGATAAAGACAACACAATGAAAGAGAATTATAGGCCAATATCTCTCATGAACATAGATGCCAAAATCCTCAACAAAATTCTAGCAAACCGGATCCAGCAGTACATCAGAAAGATCATACACCATGACCAAGCAGGATTCATCCCAGGAATGCAGGGATGATTCAATATCCGCAAATCAATAAATGTGATACATCACATAAACAAATTGAGAGATAAAAATCACATAGTCATATCAATTGATGCAGAAAAAGCATTTGACAAAATCCAACATCCTTTCTTGATAAAAACTCTCAGCAAAGTGGGAATAGAAGGATCATACCTCAACATCATAAAAGCCATATATGATAAACCCACAGCTAACATCATTCTCAATGGGCAAAAACTAAAACCATTTCCCCTAAGAACAGGAACAAGACAGGGATGCCCACTCTCACCTCTCCTGTTCGACATAGTACTGGAAGTATTAGCCATTGCAATTAGACAACAAGAAGAAATAAAAGGCATCCAAATTGGAAAAGAAGAAGTAAAGCTGTCCTTATTTGCAGATGACATGATATTGTACATAAAAAACCCAAAGGACTCCATTCCAAAACTAATTGACTTAATTAATGAATTCGGCAATGTAGCAGGATACAAAATTAATGCTAAGAAGTCTGTGGCATTTCTATACACTAACAGTGAAATTATAGAAAGAGAAACTAAAAAAGCAATCCCATTTACCATCGCATCAAAAAAATTAAGATACCTAGGAATAAACCTAACTAAAGAGGTAAAAGACCTTTATGCAGAAAACTACAGGACACTGAAAAAAGAGATAGAGTAAGGTGTTAACAGATGGAAGAGCATACCATGCTCATGGATTGGGAGAATCAACATCATTAAAATGTCCATACTACCCAAAGCAATCTACAGATTCAATGCACTACCCATTAAAATACCAACGACATATTTCACTGACCTACAAAGAATTCTTCATAGATTCATCTGGAACAAAAAAAGACCACAGATAGCTACAGCAATTCTGAGAAAAAAGAATAAAGTAGGTGGGATCTCAATACCAGACTTCAAGCTATACTACAAAGCAACTGTTCTCAAAACAGCCTGGTACTGGCACAAGAACAGACATATAGATCAATGGAATAGAATAGAGAACCCAGATATCCACCCAAACCACTATGCTCAATTAATATTTGACAAAGGAGGCATGAACATTCAATGGAGCCAAGATAGCCTCTTCAATAAATGGTGTTGGGAAAATTGGACAGATACATGCAAAAAAATTTAAACTGGACCACCAACTTACACCAAATACAAAAATAAACTCAAAATGGATATAGGACTTAAACATTAGAAGGGAAACCATAAAAATACTAGAGGAATCCACAGGCAGCACAATCTCAGATATATGCCGAAAGAACTTCTTCACTGATACTGCTCCAAAGGCAATGGAAGCTAAAGAAAAAATAAACAAATGGGACTACATCAAAATAAAAAGCTTTTGCACAGCAAAAGAAACCATCAACAAAACAACAAGAAAGATCAATGCATGGGAGAACATATTTGCAAATGCTATCACTGATAAAGGTTTAATCTCCAAAATCTACAACCAACTTATACAACTTAATAAAAGGAAGATGAAGGATCCAATAAAAAAAATGGGCAACGGACCTAAATAGAACCTTTTCAAAAGACGACAGAAGGAAGGCCAAGAGACACCTGAAAACATGTTCAAAGTCATTAATCATCCGAGAGATGCAAATCAAAACGACAATGCGATACCATCTTACACCTGTCAGAATGGCAATCATCAACAAATCAACAAACGACAAGTGTTGGTGAGAATGCGGAGAAAAAGGAACCCTTGTGCACTGTTGGTGGGAATGCAGACTGGTGCAGCCACTGTGGAGAACAGTATGGAGTTTCCTCAAAAAACTAAAAATGGATCTCCCATTTGACCCTGTAATCCCACTCTTAGGAATTTATCCTAAGAAATTACAAACACCAATCAGAAAGGATTTATGCAACCCTATGTTCATAGCAGCACAATTTACAATAGCTACAATTTGGAAACAGCCTAGGTGCCCGTCAGCAGATGAGTGGATCAGAAAACTGTGGTACATCTACACAATGGAATTCTATGCTGCCATTAAAAAGAAGGAATTCTTACCATTTTCAGCAACCTGGTTGGAACTGGAGAGCCTTATGCTTAGTGAAATAAGCCAGTCAATGAAGGAGAAGCATCACATGATCGCACTCATTGGGGGATAATAAAGAACATTATAAACTGATGAACAAAAGGATAGATACAGAGACAGTAAAGCTTCAAACAGACTGTGAAATTACAGCAGGAAGATTAAAGTTAGGTGAGGTAGATAAGAGATCAATCAAAGGAATTGTATCTATGCATATAATCATAACCAATGGACATAGACACTGGGGGGTTGGGGTATGCCTGGGAGGGAGGGGGGGCAATGGGGAGATATGTATAAAAAATTAATTAAAAAAATAATCTTAAAAGGAAATTGTCACCCTAACTGGTTAGGCTCCGTGGATAGAGTATCGGCCTTTGGATTGAAAGGTCCCTGGTTCTGTTCCCGTCAAGGGCATGGGCCTTGGTTTTGGGCACATCTCCAGTAGGAGGTACGCAGGAGGCAGCTGATCAATGTTTCTCTCTCATTGATATTCCTAACTATCCCTCTCCCTTTCTCTCTGTAAATAATCAGTAAAATATATTTTTAAAAGAAAATTGTCTGGAACTATTTCCACAGGAATCCTCTGAACTCACCTCATCTCCCCTCCCCCACCACCTGCTCTTTGACCCAGCACTCCACTTAGGTACATGGCAAAATACCTGTTGTCAAATGCTCTACCACTGAGCTATACCCCTGCATCAACATGGCAAAATATCAAGTCTATATTATTTCTTAAAAGTAAAACAAGCCCTAGCTGGTTAAGCTCAGTGAACAGAATGTCCGCATGAGAACCAAAGGGTTGATTCCAGTAAGGACACGAACCTTGGTTGCAGGCTCCTCCCTGGCACAGGCTCTGATCAGTGCTCATGTCTCTCTGTCTTTCCCTCTCTCTTCCACTCTCCCTCAAAATCAATGGAAAAATATCTTCAATGAGGATTAACAAAAAATAATAATAATAAATGTAAAAGAAGGTTCCCCTGGCTGAGTGTCTCAGTTGGTTGGAGTGTTATCTACACCAGAAGGTGGCAGTTTTGATTCCCAGTCATTGCACATATCCAGGTTGTGCTCTATTACCAGTTGGACTGCAAGCAGGAGGTAACTGATCAATGTTTCCTTCTCTCCCCCTTCCTCTCTCTAAAATCAATTAAAAATTTTTTAAAGAAAATAAAACAAGATTACGCTGTTTTTGTTAAAGAAAGAGAAAAAAATATGGAAGCTTCGTTTTACATGTTTTAAATTTTATAAATGCCTGAAATCAACTCCACAATTACTATCTCCAAAATTCCGATGACTGCAGTAGGGAGGGATGTTAGGAACAATGGAAAGGATGGCTTTGGAAGATTCTGGTTTAACCCTCAGGTGAGTGAGGTCATACACAGGGATAATAGGTGAGGATGAAGGATCCTTTGAAAAATCTACCCAGATGAGTTTGCCTGTAGGAGTTAGATATTTTCTCCTTAATACCTGGAAATAACTCTATTTTTAGTGTTTATCATAATGTATCATCATTGTCTTTCTCCCTCACGAGACTAAAATTTTCAAAGATACAACTCTATCTTACACATTGTTCTATCCACAATTTCTGGTATACTGCCTTTCACATAATGTGTACTGCTTATTTATGTATAAGATGAATGTTATCTAATAAAGCTTTAGAAAGGCTATTATAGACTTTTTATAAATAAAAGTAATTGTGTAGTGAAATAAATTTATTAGAAAAATTACATTGATTAACAACACATTTTACCTAGGGAAAGCATGTTCTCATTTGAAAATTTCATCAGATTTTGTGTTCAATATCCACATATTTATTTTTATAAGTCAGTTGCTTATGCTAATGTGCAGCATGCTATATGCCCTTGGTATCAAAAAGAGTCACTAGGAGCTTCTTTAATTAATGTCAGATCAAAGAAACTTTCAAGCATGCTTCAGTAATGCTTGGGTAAAAGTTCTCCCTGGTCACTAAATTATTTCAAGTCTAAATACAGAATTTGCTGTATGTAGTGATTTTAATTCTTTGTACTGTTCCTTTTACATATAAATGTTGCCACTTGTTTTGCAAACCAGTCAACCTATTATGGTGATATCCATATGTAAAGCTATGTAATAATTTTTCTTTAAAAATTAAAGATACCTCAACAATTCAGAACTGACAGAGCACTTTCTAATTAGATGCAATGTACTTTTGGAAAAAGTCTAACAAAATGTACCCAGTAAATAAGTTGACAAACCACGCCTGTGAGACCATCTCTTACTCTATTTAAGTCTTTAACTAACATCACAATTTTCACAGGAAAGTTAAACTCTCTTCACTAAAGAGTCACTAGTAAGAGAAGAAAATGAAGGGAAATACATGCAAATCAGCTTCCAATATTCTTATGAAGTTAGCTTCTATTAAATCTAAAGTATATTAAGAAAAGAGAGTATCGATTAAATAAGTTACCACTAGTTATCGCCGTTAAACAACAGGAAAGCTAGACCTAAAGTCAACTGGCAGAGATCTGCTGATAAATACACAGGAGAGGAAATGGCTGCATTCCAGTGAATGCCATCTGGGGACACCTTATTGAAAAACAGAGATAAGGAACAGAGAAATTATTGTGATCTTTCTTTATCCTGTATAGTTAAGAGGATGTTTACATCCACTCACCTAATGATTACATATCAAAAGTTCCTCAATATCTGACCTAAAGTAAACAGATCTTTTCATGATTGATTTCACCATAATTGGGTTGTTCCTGAAGACTCCTCTAAGTCTGAAGCCTGGAATCATGTGAATGATTTTTAAGCACCCAGGTTGGAAGATAGCATGGATTCTTGTTCAAACACATTTTTCTTAAGTGGTCCATAGTGACAGTGGAAGAGAAATGATGTCTCTTAGAAAATGATGAGTTGGCTAAAGTTAAACTAGCTTTAATAGATAGCATGGAGAGGGACTCAAAAAATGCTTTGCCCCTGGCCAGTATGGTTCAGTTGGTTGGAGCGTTGTCTCTTACACCAAAAAGTGGTGTGGGTTCGATTCCCAGTCAGGGCATATATTCAGGTTGTGGATTCAACCAACTCTACTCATTTGTGAGGTATCTAAGAAGCAAAAAGAAAAGCCACATTTGGGAATCTCTATAAACCTTCTTAAATAGAATAATGGTCATAGGTTGACTATAACCTAAAGTCTTTAATTAAATTACTTCGTTTTTAAATCTGTACTTCAAGGTATATGAAATTTATATGCTTCTTTTTCTAAACGTACTATTGAAAGAATTATTTTATGTCGATGTTATATGAGAAAATTTATAGTAAACTCTTTTTCCCTAAGACTTAGTAAGTAAGAGGTGTTTTGACTGGTAAAAATTAACCTAAATTTATTTTAAACTCAGAATAAATTCAATTAAGTTGGATTCTGCTCACAGTCAACTTATTTACCCATCCCTTAAGCTGATATATTATTTTAATTCTCTAAAAAAGCTATCACGTTGTAAATTGCTAGGTTTCCATTTGCCCACCATGCTCTTACTTTAGAATAACCTCTACCTAAAAGTCAGCACTGCTGCATAAGGAATGAACTTGGAGTCCATTAAACAGATCTGGAGTGAAATCCAAATTTCTCTCACCTATTGGTGTGACCCAGGAAAGCTTTTTCTTAGATTCAATAAACCCACTTGTAAGAAGAGGCTAATCACTTAAGTGCTTCCTCAAAGATCACTATAAAGATGAAATGAGATAACATATTTAGAGTGTCTGCAACCTATTATGTTCTTAATACATTTTGCTTTCTTTTTCTGTAACATTGAAAATAAAACATTTTAATATATCCAATGGATTTTTATGGGTCAAAGATTTTACTTAGCTTATAATAGACAGTGGAGAAAGTACTTATCTTCAAAGAGCTTACCCTTCTAATGTAGATCAGGAGTTGTGAGTGATAAGGCAAGATTTTCCTCTAAACCACACCCCTCCCCCACTTTGTTTCATCCTCTCCACACTCTTGGTAGGAAAAGAAACTTTATAATAATTACATTTACTTTCTCTTACAGTTCTTCTCTTTGCAGCACCTTATTAAGATAATCCCTAAATCTTCATTTTATACATGTCATAATGGAGGGAAGTAATTAAAGAATTTTATAGGCCAGGGAATTGGGACAAAGAAAACAATGACAAATTATCTATTCAGCAGTAAATAACATCCTGATTGGTAAACATTTGGGATATGATCACTAGTTTTTGTCAAATATTTCAGATTTTTAAACTTAATACCTAAAAAGAAAAAGTGAACTAAATATTTGAAACCATGAAAGTTAATGCAGAATTCAAAATTAAACCTAAGCTTCATGATTGCTCAATGAGTGATTTTGAGTAATTCCCTGAGTAATGCAATAAGGACTCTTATTTTCACTGGAGTAGTCCTGGGTTTCAATTCACTACAAATGCAAGTTCTTAAAAAAGAGACAGTGTTCTGCATTCTCCTATAAAGGCAAACTATGAGATGCTGTAGGTACAGCACCATACCACTGACCACCTGGAGCAGAGTTACCCAACAGAAGAACATTCTATATCCACCCTGTCCCCTACAGTAGCCACTGGTTACATATGGCTATTGAGGACTTGAAATGTGGCTACCTATGATTGAGAAGCTGAACTTTTAAATGTATTCAATTGTGCTAAACTTAAATAACCATGTGTGACTACAGGACAGATCTAGAGCTTTCCCATATTATATGTTTTTGGACTATTTCTCCTATTCATTTTAGAAATGTACATAAATATTTATAACATCAACTCTACTAATAGTTTTTAATAATTGATATTCTCTCTCTCTTTTCTCTCTCTCTCTCTCTTTCTCTTTCTTTCCCTTTCTCTTTCTCTCTTTCCCTCTCTCTTTCTCTCTTTCTCTCCTCCTCCCCCCCATTTCCTATGCTACAAAAGTCTAGCCCTTAAAATATTTACACTGGTAAGGATCTCCAAATTTATTCTATTCAGAACCTATATTTACTAGAGATTCAGAAGCAAGATTGTCTGTTGAAGGAACACTCACTTAGGTTTGTACCTCTCAGGAAGATGATGTGTCACCTTGGTTAAGCTTGAAGCAGTGTTTCTCATTTGTTTTATAACAGCTTTATTGGGATATAATTCATATACTATAAACTTTACCACTTTAACATAGACAATTTGGTAGGTTTTAGTATAGTCACAAAGTGGTACAACCATTACCACTACCTAACTTTAGAATGTTTTCATCATTAAAAAAAAAAAAAAAACCTAATCTGATTCTCAGTGACTCCCTACTCTCCACTAGCTCCAGTCTCTGGCAGCCACTAATCTACATTTAGGCTTGGCACTCCGTCAAAGTACTTCATTCTTTAAACAACAGATCTGTACTAAGTACTCTTGTTTTTCTTCCTTTTCTTCTTTTCTTCTTTTCATGTATTTTCTTTATCATTTTAAATGTCTCCTTTGCCCTGAATTTCTCCTTGTCTGCCCTTCTTAGCTACATTCATGTACCTGGTCTCTCTAATCTATTTACATTCAATGAGTTCAATTCTTTTAACTCAAAGGCTCAAAGGCAAAAATGATCTTATCATCAAAATATGACAAGTGAGGAAACCAGCAAATGCTTATGAGTCTGGGATTGGTAGAGAAAGTATAGGTAGAATGAGAGTCTCTCTCAACTTCAATTTAGGAACTATCTAAATAGTCTTATTCCTACCCCCATCCCAAGCTCCATCTGGTACTGTTCCAGTTCTCAGCATCTAAAACAATGCCTGGCATATAACACCCCTGCTATAAATCATTATTGAGTGAAGAAAGGAATAAACATATTCCTCTATGATATGTTATAGGTCTATCCCACCCATTGAGCCATCCAGCTAGAACATTATTTATTTTCTTTTAAAAATTGCCCAATAAATGGCATTCTGGCAGTTGGAAGACTATAGGAAATACATGTCAACTTGGAGTGTTTTTCCTAGATGCCAAATCCAATGAATCCTCTGAATTCTTCTCTAAGGTAGGCACCAAACTACAAAGAAGGCTCTCATTTAAGTCCCTGGAAAATAAAGGCCCTTACCCTTTTCCTCACAAAACAGGAAAATATAAATACCTTCATTTGTAACTTGCATTCATTCTTTCATTAGTGTTTCTTAGGCCCCCTTTTGCCTTGTTTATGCCTTGACCGGTCTCATTCAGTGCATGCAGAGGATTTTCTTTAATGTGTAGACAGGTGAGGGGAAGGAAGAGAGGTTCCAGGGAGTGAGCTGCAAGTCTCCACACAAACCTCTCTTTCAGTTCAAGTAGGAAAGTGGAGATAAAAAGCCAAACTGCAGACGTACTGTACTCAGCAGGAGCCAAGAGCTACCTTGAAGATTGGCAGTTCCAAAAGGCATCAACAGGAATCCTTTTGGTAATTACCAGTTGGGAAATGTCATCCCATTGATTGTGACAGACACGAAGCAGCTGTGCTTTGTTGAGGGAGGACAGAGGCTGGGCCAGAGCAGTAACAAACAGCGGGCCAGCTGCAGCCTGCACTCTGACTTCCTCCCCACAAAATTCTCCCGCTTAATACTTGCCAAACACTGAAGCAATTAATCACACAGTAGAAGTGGATCTAAAATGTCTGAAACTGCCTGTTGAAGATTAACTGAATCTATCATATTTCTGGCTTGGTTTGGGGGCAGGGCGGGGAGGGGAGGAAAGAGTGTCTTTTTAATTGTGAAAAGATTCTCAGTCAGATGAAATGCAAAGCTCTAGGCTGGTCATTCCAATTTTGATTGGAATTTAGAGACTCTTCTGGCCAGAAATTCTTATCCTTAAGTGAGAGACAGGAAAGAACAGAGATGTCTGCCTTTATGAATTCCTGGTATGGATTCAAAAGTATAGAGCTCAAGCCAATACAGATCTCCCTGTAGCTTAGCCCCCATTTGAAGAGCAGTTTTTAATGTATTCTGCC
This sequence comes from Lasiurus cinereus, assembly GCA_011751065.1. Taxonomy (NCBI): domain Eukaryota; kingdom Metazoa; phylum Chordata; class Mammalia; order Chiroptera; family Vespertilionidae; genus Lasiurus; species Lasiurus cinereus. The sequence goes on along the minus strand of JAAGEH010000012.1, from coordinate 51,668,982 downwards.
TATTGTTTATGTAAAACAGCTCCTCTGTAAAAACACTCACCCTTTTCTGGCTGGAGAATTTCAATGCCTGTCAGGCATCAGAAGCCAGGAGACTCACCCTCAGGAGAAAGTAGGTCTCTGAGATGGGCCTGCAGTGCTGCTCTCAGCCTTTAAAAGTCATACAGTGGTACCTCGAGATACGAGTTTAATTCATTCTGTAACCTTGAGGCATGGGAAACTATAAGACGCTCGAGTCACAGTAAACTGGTGGGTCGTGTGCAGCTGGCTGATCCTTGCAATTACTCCTATCTCAAATGTTGCTCGTATTTCAAAGCAAAAATTGCTGGCTCGACGGCTCATATCTCAAAAATCTCGTATGTTAGGGCACTCGTATCTCGAGGTACCACTGTACTGTCTTGGGCTGAGGAATTCTCAGGTCACATTCAGCAAAATCAACTGCTGCCTATGGTTGTGTACAGCAACTCACCCACATGCCTCAGGCAAAAAGTTTTTGGCAACTCAAGCCCTAGTATGGAGAGAGGGAGAGGTGATGGGCATCTACCAGGAAATCACTGATCTCAGGACCCTGATTGTGAGTCTTGGGAAAATCCCTGGTTATTTTTATATTCTTACTAGTGGCCCAGTGCACAAAAATCATGCATAGGGTTCAGGGAAAGGGTCCCTCAGCCCACCTGCACCTTCTCTAATCTGGAACCACTGGCTCCTAACCAAGGCACCTGCCTGCCAGCTTGATCGCCCCCAACTGCCTCTGCCTGCCTGATCACCTCTAACTGCCGTTCCCTGCCAGCCTGATCTTGCCCCCAACAGCCTTCCCCTGCCAGCTTGATCTTGCCCCCAACTGCCCTTTTCTGCCAGCTAATTTGATTCTGATTGGCCAGTTTCTATGTCAGTCAGTGTCAAAAGCTCCTCCTCCTCTTAGGCAGCCATTGGCTTCTCACACTTCACCCAGATTTGGTTCTAATTGGTCAGTTTCTATGCCAGTCAGCATCTCTGGGCCTATCAATTGGGCTTGATCAGAAAGGCGGGGCTGATTAGCAGCCCCAGTGAAGACTTGGAAAGAAATGGAGGTGTGGCTACTGGCCCAGTCCAGAGAGAAAGAGGCAAATGCTGATCAACAGCTGCCACACAGGCTATGGATCAGACCCTGCTTCTCTCTTGAGGTCTCTCTCCAGCATGATTCACAGCCTCCTTAGCAGTCAGTGCTGGGTCACTGCACCTGCAGCAGTCACCATGGCAACCCAGTGCTGACTGCAGGACTGACTTCTGGTTTATCAACTCCTGGTCATGATAGACCCAGGGATTTTATATACGTATTAGGATATAGTCATTGTCCTTAAATACCTCAAACTCAGGTCTCCAGGGAAGCCCAAGAGATAGTCATTTCATAGTGGAAAATAATTATTTCTCCTTTCTAACCTCATCAATGTCTCATTTGACCCTGCCTTCTCATTCCTTTAAAAGTATCATCACTGTATGATCTAGAGGTAAGTTCACTTCTTTCTATTTGAAACTATTCATTTACATAACATTGACTCCTGCCAAAAATGCTACTGTTGTTTTCTTTTTTATTATTAATTTATTTATTTTTTTAAAATTTTTATTAATTTTAATTAATTTTTATACATATCTCCCCATTCCCCCCTCCCTCTCAGGCATACCCCGACCCCCCAGGGTCTGTGATCATTGGTTATGCTTATATGCATGCGTACAAGTCCTTTGATTGATCAATTATCTACCTCACCTAACTTTAATCTTTCTGCTGTAATTTCACAGTCTGTTTGATCCTTTATGATTTTTGTCCTTAGAATTATCAGTCTACTCCCTTTCTGTGCTCCTGATTCTATTATATTCACCAGTTTATTCTGTTGATCAAATTTTTAATTTACTTAATTTTTAGATTCACTTGTTGATAGATATGTATTTGTTGTTCATAATTTTTTGGCTTTTACCTTTTTCTTCTTCCTCTTCTAAAAGAGTACCTTTCAGCATTTCATATAATACTGGTTTGGAGTTGATGGACTCCTTTAGCTTTTTCTTCTCTGTGAAGCTCTTTATCTGCCCTTCAATTCTGAATGATAGCTTTGCTGGATAGATTATTCTTGGTTGTAGGTTCTTGCTGTTCATCACATTGAATATTTCTTGCCACTCCTGTCTGGCCTGCATCGTTTCTGTTGAGAACTCAGCTGACAGTCGTAGGTAATGAACTGTTTTTCTCTTGCTGCTTTTAATATTCTCTCTTTGTCTTTTGCTCTTGGTATTTTAATTATGATGTGTCTTGGTGTGGTCCTCTTTGGATTCCTTTTATTTGGGGTTCTGTGTGCTTCCTGGACTTGTAAGTCTATTTCTTTTACCAGATGTGGGAAGTTTTCAGTCATTATTTCTTTAAATAGGTTTTCAGTATCTTGCTCTCTCTCTTCTTCTGGCACCCCCACAATTCTGATATTGGTATGCTTGAAGCTGTCCCAGAGGCTCCTTACATTATCTTCACATTTTTGGATTCTTTTCTCTTCTTGCTTTTCCAGTTGAATGTTTTCTGCTTCTTTATATTTCAAATTTTTGACTTGATTCTTGCCTTTCTCTAGTCTGCTGTTAGGACTTTGTATAATAGTTTTTATTTCAGTCAGTGTATGTTTAATTTCTAGTTGGTCTTTTTTTTATCTTTAGTTGGACCTTTTCCATCTCCTCTTGGGTCTCACTAAATTTATCCAACTTTTCTAGCATATTCTTGAAAAACCTTATAAGTGTGGTTTTGAACTCTATATCCAGTCGTTTTTTTTCCTCCATTTCTTTTGTTTGTAATCCCTTCCCTTGTCTTGGCATTTTCACTATGCCGGGGAAACTTCTGTGTTGAATTCAGCTTTATGATACCAGACGTGCAAAGTTGCAGAAGCCTCTGTTGAGCTTGGGAGGGGTGGAGTCTCAGGGCTTAAGGGACTGCCTTGCCTTCCAGTCGGCCCTGCCCTCCACAGCCCCTGAGTCTCACGTGACTGGGTAATGGCTGGAGCGGTCCTTGTGCGCGCACCCGCAGTGCCTCTAACCGCTGCCCCTCCAGCTCCTCTGTGCACCAGGACCACACGAATCTAGGTCTAAAGGGTTTCGTCCTAAACAGGGGTTTAGTGAAGTTTGAAGTGGCACAGTTGGGAGGGTCTATCTCCCGCCCACTCACAAAAAGCCAGCGGCACAATCAGCAGTCTGTCCTGCGTGCAGTGCCGTGCGCACCACCAGGCCTTTGATCTTTTGCGACTCCCCTAAATTTCCATGCACCTCTCCCTTTTCACAGTCCAAACTCCCCCCGTATGAGTTTCGGCAAGATCTGGGGTTTAGTGTCGTAGAATAAGGGGTTCAATGCCTTTGAGAGTCTCCGTTTCCCTCCCGCCAGAGAAAGCCAGCCAGGTACTCCGGCACTGCTCTCTCCTCGCTCGCGTCTCCGTACCTCAGCTTTTTGCAGCTCTTCTGGGTTTCCGTGAGCCCCTCTCTTTCCCTCTAGTTGTAGAACTTCCACTCAGCCAGCTTTCCTGTGGTTCTGGATGATGTCCATTCTGTCTTTTAGTTGTAGTTTTGAAATTGTTGTGCGAGGCAGCAGTGTAGGTGTTTACCTATGCCGCCATCTTGGATTCGTCTCCACTACTGTTGTTTTCATTTAAAAGGCTTTGTTTACATAAATATCTTCTTAATAACTTACACACTTCTAAATAAGGCATAGATGAACTATTCTTAAAATAGAATGAATGACCTATAGGTTCTTACAGGGAGGAAGAAAGTTCAAAATCTATTGGAAAGTGAGAAGAATAAGGTCAATTCCTAAAAAATATATATAGTAAGAAAATAATTTGCAAGAGTATGCATTACATTGTTGACAGCCAGCTGTCTCTAGAAAAAAAGATTATTGAGAATTTTGCTTCTTACATTTTTATTCCTGTAATGCTTGAAATTTTTATAACATATTTTGGAAACTGGAAAATTAAAATAAATCTAATAACCAGGCAAAACCAATCATTATTTGTGATTTGAAGACAAAGAAAGCTTAAGACCCTACCTAGGGCCTCGCCACACAAAATGTGACCCCCCGAAATACCAATAGCAACATCACCTTAGTGTTTCTTAGAAACACAGAATCTTAGGACCTGTCCTATGTCTATATTCATATTCATGTTAAAGTGGGTAATCCACAGATTGCCCATATTAACCATTACCTTCTTCATCTGGTGCATGTATATTGGTGCCCATTCCTTTTTATAATTTTTAACTTAAAAAAAATATCTACAGTTGTTTTATTTTATAACTTGAACTAAAAGATAAGGAGATTTTTTGTAAGAATGAACTTGCTACCATTCAATGGACTAGGTTCCTCTACTCTTGAGAGGAAAGAAGTATTGCTCTCCTTACTGCAACAGAAAGTCAAGACTAAATCCATGTCCTCCACAAGTCCCCACAGCCAAGTGAAAGATAGACAACAAAACAGGCAGATGAAATCATATGTAGAATGTGTATAAATACAAGATAAAAAGCAATAAAATGTTGCAATTAATCAAAGGTTTGTTAGTTGTATTACTTGGCTAAATAAAGAATATCCAATAATGTCTTATCAGTCTGACTTAGAAGAAGGATATTGGAACAGCAACTCTGGACTTATACAGTCATCTTCCTTTTATACATCAAGGAACAATAAATTGGGGATATAAATACAAAGAAGAAAATGGAGATGGAAAAATAGCAATGTCATTTTGAGCTTTTGATATTAACAACAACAAAAGGACAATTGGTACATTTATGTTTTAGACAAGCAGCAATTGATCAGAGATTCTACAGGAGGTCATGGTTGAATTCCTGGTCAGAGCACATGCTTGGGTTGTAGGCTTGATCCCCAAGAGGAGGGCATGCAGAAGGCAGCCAATTGATGATTCTTATCTTTGATGTTTCTATCTCTCCCTCTCCCTTTATCTCTGAAATCAATAAAAGTATATTAACTTTTTAAATGAACACAGTTTAATTATAGGGGAATGTTCTGAAAATGAATCCTTTGTCTACACATCTGTCCATAGACCATGTTGGAGAAGAAATACATAAAGAAATATGAATGTACCTCAACATAATGAAGGCCACATATGTCAAACCTTCAGCCAACATCATACTCAATGGGCAAAAATTAAAACTATTTCCTCTAAGAACAGGAACAAGACGGGGTTGTCCATTTTAACCATTTTTATTCAACACTAGAGGCCCAGTGCATGAAAATTTGTGCACTCAGAGGGGTCCCTCTCACAGTTTGGGACCCATCAGGGGTTGTCCATTGCCAGCTTAGGCCTGCTCCCTGGGGGATTGGGCCAAAGCTGGCAGTCATACCTCCCTTTGGCAGCCTGGGAGCTCTAAGCTGTCAATCAGACATCAGTGCTGCCAAAGTGGTAGGAGAGGCTCCTGCCATCACTGCTGAGCTCATCAGCCATCAGCCCAGCTTGTGGCTGAGCAGAGCTCCCACTGGGGGAGCACACTGATCACCAGCAGGAAGCTCCTGCATTGAGCCTCTGCCCCCTAGTGGTCAGTGCACATCATAGTGACCAGTCATTCCCAGTCATTCCGCCATTGGGGTCAATTTGCATATTACCCTTTTATTATATAGGATAGTACTGGAAGTCCTAGCCACATTGATCAAACAAGAAGAAAAAATAAAAGTCATCCAAATTAGAAAGGAGGATGTAAAACTGTCATTACTTGCAGATAACATGATATTGTATATAGAAAACCCTAAAGATTCCACCAAAAATCTACTAAATTTAATAAATGAATTGGGCAATGTAGCAAGATATAAAATTAGGTCCCAGAAATCAATGGCATTTTTATACACCAATGATGAACTCTCAGAAAGAGAAACTGAAAAAAAAACCCATTTACCATTGTAACAAAAAAAAATTAAGATGCTTAGGAATAAACTTAACCAAGGATATAAAGGAATAAACTTAACTTAGGAATAAACTTAACCAAGGATATAAAGTTTTCTGAGGACCTGTACTCAGAAAACTACAGAACATTGAGAAAAGAGATAGAATATGTAAATAAAATGGAAGAATATATTGTGTTCATGGATTGGTAGAATTAATATGTATGTATGTATGTATGTATGTATGTGTGTGTATATATATATATACATAAGTGACCAAATGACCAACAACTGAAAGACCAGTCAACCAATCACTATGATATACACTGACCACCAGGGGGCAGACAATGCAGGAGCTGCCCCTTGGTGGTCAGTGCACTCCCACAGCCAACCTCTCACCACTAGCCCACCTTCCATGGTCCCTCCCGCCAGCCCTGGGGTCATTGGGGCCCCAATTACCTCAATTGCAGACCAGGCCCAGGGACCCCACCCATGTACAAATTAGTGTACAAATTCATGCACCGGCCTTCTAGTATCATTATAATGTCCATAATACCCAAAGCAATCTATAGATTCTTTGCAATCTCTATCAAAATACCAACAGCATATTTTATAGACCTAGAACAAATACTTCAAAAAGGTATATAAAACCAAAAAAGAACCTGAATAGCCACAGCAATCTTGAAAGAAGAACAAAGTTGGAGGAATCACAATATCAGATATCAACTTATACTACAAAGCCACTGTAAAAAAAAAAAAAAAACTGGTAGTGGCACAAAAACAGGCATATAGATTAATGGAAAAACCAGAGAACCTAGAAATTGACCCAAACTTTTATGCTCATCAATATTTGACAAAGGAGACAAGAGTATACAATGGAGTAACGACAGTCTCTTCAATAAAAGGTGTTTCTATAATTGGACAGGTACATACAAAAATAATAATACTAGACTACCAACATACACTATACATGAAAATAAATTCAAAATAGATAAAAGACTTAAATGTAAATTGTGAAACCATAAAAATCCTAGAAGAAATCATAGGAGCAAAATATCAGATACCTCACGTAGCAGAATTTTCACTTATACAACACTTCTAAGGCAAGAGAAACAAAGGAAACAATAAACAAATGGGACTACATAAAAACAAAAAGCTGCTGCAAAGCAAAAGAACCACCATCAAAATGAAAAAGAAATCCACTATATGGGAGTACAAATTGATTCATATAAGGAGTTAATTTCTAAAATATATAAAGTACTCACATAACTCAACAAAAAGAAGGCAATCCAATTAAAAAATGGCCAGACACTTCTCCAAAGAGGACATACAAAAGGCCAAGAGACATGAAAAAATGCAAAGTCACTACTCATCAGAAAGCTTATACTAAAACAACAATGAGGTAACCAACTCACACCTGCCAGAATGGCTACCATTAATAAATCAATAAACAAGAAATGCTGGCAAGGATGTGGAGCTAATGGAAATGCAGACTGGTACAACCACTATGGAAAACAGTGTGAAAAATTTAAAAATGGAACTGCCATTTGACCCAGTGATCCCACTTCTAGGAATATGTCCTAAGAAGCCAGAAAGACCAATAAGAAAGAATAGATGCATCCCTATGTTCATAGCAGCATTATTTATAATATCTAAGATCTAGAAACATCTCAAGAACCCATCAATAGATGAATGGATTAAAAAACTGTGGTACATTTACACAATGGAATACTATGCAGCTGTAAAAAAGAATCTCTTCTCTTTTGAGATAAAATGGAGAGACCTGGAGAATATTATGCTAAGCAAAATACGTAAGCCAGTCAGAGAAAGACAAGTATCACATGATCTCACTTATATGTGAAATCTAATGAACAAAAAAGATCCAGAGACATTGAAGCATGCAACAAACTGGTGTATTTCAGAGGGAAGGAGAGATGGGGCAGGAAGAGATTAACCAATGAACTTGTATCTATATATGCATAGCCCATGGACAGACAATAGTGTGGGGAAGGTCTGGGGAGAGGGAGAGGTGTGGAGGGGGTCAATGTAGAGGAAAAAAAGAGGACATCTGTAATACTTTCAACAATAAAAAAAATGTAATAAAAAGAAATGTGAATGGCTCTAATGGGAGCTTTTTGGTGATTTAAAAAATTTAAAAAGTTATTACAGACAATAAATTGATAGGCAGACAATCAAAGGTTGGTGACCTTTGATTCAATATACTTATATTTGATTTAGGGTCTATATGAATATGGAAATAATATTTGTAATTTTATTCTTAAATCCAATTCTTTGGAGCTTAGACTGGTGAGCTGAAGATGTAAAACTCTTCATGAGAGGTTATCTGTGTGCTTCCTTAGGAACTGGAGACTTGCACACTGCCAATAAGAGAAAATGACAGACTAACTGGTCACTGTGCTGAAAGAAAATAAAAGGCTGGATAAAAAAAGATGCTTTGAAGTACTTTTACATGCATGACTTTGGTGGGCAGGCCTGGAGGCTGGGGAAAAAGAGGATGCACTGACCATTTAAGAATCAGGGGCTAGTCATGCTATTATCCTAGAGTCTGCCACACATCTGGAACATTTCAATAAAGGTCTTGGAGATAAGATTGACAGCTTCTTGTCAGATACAATTAGAGGAACCAGGGTTTCAATCCCTGATATGCAAGATGAAAGTAAAGTAGGACAAAAGCAGACATAATAGCAACTCTTTAGATAAAAGTGAGTAGGACAGAGATATTTGTGAAATAAATAAGGAGATCCACCAAAGTCATTCTCTTTTGAACTCATAATGTCTTGACAATGCTTACTGACATTCCAACACTGGAGTCTAAAGAAATATCTTAGCAGAATCTTCCATCCAAGAGTCCAATCTTTATTATTTATTTTTTAAAAAAAGCATTAAAATAGCTTGTTAATTGATTTTCATTTTACCTCAATGGAAAATATGGAGGTGGAGTCTAAAACATGGTTCTAACCCAAAGCTCTTTTTTTTTTCATACAAAAAAGAAAGAGCTGATTTACAGACAAAAAGATGTTGTCTCATTAGAATTACTTAATATGTGGTCTATTTCTCTTGGGTTTAATTTTCAACTTAAAAGCCTTCAAATTTTTTTAAACCAGTGATGACTGGCTAAAACAATGCAATTAAATACATTGATTTAGGTTTCATCTTTTTCAAGTAAAGGCTTGAGGCAACTTACAGCCAAAAACTTACATAATAAAATTAGTAAAATAGAAATTAAATTATAAAAAAACACAAGAAAATAAAACAGCCAACATAACCACTCTTGTGCTTCATACTTCACAAGATTGCTGTGAAAAATTTGCAAGCACTGCCCTGGTGTTTCCCAGCAAAATATAATTGTTCTCATTATCACGAAAAATATTAAACCTCTATCTATGAAATTGTAGAAATTCACATTGTTTTCTTTCATTTGTTAATATTAAGGACAAGATTAATGACCTTCAACATAATCTTTGCCCTCTTTGAAGTCCTGAACGCACTGGTTGTACCATACAAAGGGCTCCCCCAAACCAGCAGCACTGGCATCACCCAAGAGCTTGTTAGAAATGGAGACTCTTGAACCGCACCCCAGCCCTGCAGAACCAGGAGCTGCCTTCTAATGAGATCCCCAAAGGCTCTGCATACACATTGAAGTAAAGGTCTGTAACACTAATGATCACATATCATTTTGTTTTTACATAAATGTTTAATGTGTATATACCTAACACTATCAGTTCCTCAAGGCAGAAACTAGTTTATTCCCTTCTTTATTCCCACAATACCAAGCACACCAATAACATTGCAGGAGTTAAATAAAAGCATGAATAAGATTACTTAAAAATAAATGAAAAATCATAAAAGAAAAAAAAATGGACCAAAAGGATCAAAACCAACTCATACAGTTCTAAATTATACTATGGATTTTATATTTTCATAACTTGATATTTTAAATAATATTGAAAAATGACAAATATTTATTACTTATAAGGTACTAATAAGGCAGGTACTAATAAGCACTTCTTATTATCTTCTTCACAGCTCTATGAGGTAGTATTACCCCCATTTTACAAATGGGAAAACTGAGAGATCTGGGATTAAACAAACTGTCAAAGTCCACTGCTTGAATGTGGTAGAACTATAATTTAAACACAGGCTGTCTGATTATAAAAACCATATTCTTAGCCACAATTGTTTTATGAGAGATTCTGATTGCTGGGTTTCTGAATGAAATAAAACTCCAGGACAAAGTAGACAAGGAGCTAGGAAAGCTCACAGTGATCAAGTGATTGGGTCTAATCCAAATTAGTAAGTGAATAGCTCACATTTTTAAACAATTTTCAGCATGATTATATGTGTGTGTGTGTGTGTGTGTGTGTGTGTGTGTGTGTGTGTGTGTGTGTACATATATATGTGGGTGTTTTGAGAGAGGAAGGGAGAGAGAGAGAGAGAGAGAGAGAAACATGAGAGGGAATCATTGATTGGCTGCCTTCTGCATGCGCCCTACTGGGGACTGAGCCTGCAATCCAGGGATGTGCCCTTGACCAGAATCGTAACTGGGACTGTTCAGTCCTAAGTCCAAAGCTCTATCCAGATCCAAAAAGCAGGCTCAGCATGCTTACATTTATTTATGTGATTCTGTAAAACCACAAGCCTGATTTTACAAATTGGAAAAGTATATTCTAATATCAATGGAGATGAGAAATAGGGAAAGAAACTGGATAATAGGAAATGACCATAAAGCTTATACATGACAATGACTCAAAATATTTAATGAATATTCATCCATGGGGATGTTTGTAAGTACAAACTGTCTATATTGACTAGACAACAGTGGTCACATGTAATTTATCCTCTCTGCAACCAGAGAAACAAAGGCTCCAATAAGTTGATGTGAATCAGGGGTCTCTTCAGGTGACATGTGGCATATCATTAATATATCCTTGTTTGGCATGATCCACTTCATTTTCTTTCTCCTATTAGTGGAAAATGTAAAGAAAGGAGACAGCAGTTGTTTGTGTGTGTTCATGTGGGTATTGAATTTGTATAAGGAATGTTATTACAGGTGAAGATGAATGTATAGGTAGAAAGATACACGAAAGATGGAGGCGAGTGACCTGCAAGGGAGAAGAGGGTACATTCCTCCCTAAGGGCTGGAATTTTCTTTTGTTTTTTATAATATCCCCAGTGCCTAGCACTATACCTGATAGGTATTTAATACATTTTATTAGATGGGTATCTACCAATGCTTAGCTAGTAAGTACTCAAAAATGACCTGTTGAAACATTACAATTAAACACCTGGTTTTGAGCACCACTCTTACTAATTCTCTGATTTTAAGTTGTTTAATCTCATCTGCAAAATAGGCACATGATGCTAACCTCATTAAGTTATGAGGATCTAATGAGATAACATATATAAATTGCTTAGCATGATCTGTGTCACATTAAGTGTCCAATAAATGTAGTTGGAGATATCAACTTTCCAGTGAGATTACATTCAGCCTCAGTTGTTATGCATGACATCTTAGTCTAGCTTATGTTTTCCAGTTGTATAAACCATAAAGGACCACAAGCTGATTGCTTTTTAGTGGTAAAGCCAGGATCACAACTAGGCTCTTGACTAGGTCTGGTCCTCCTATTCACAATTCATAAGATAAGGTATCTTTTTAGAATAAAATGTGAGTCATGTGAGTGTCTTTCTCCATCAGAAAACATCTCTTCCAGACTTAATGTATTTCCAATGGGTAAGTGGGTTTCCCACATAAATAATAAAGAAGACCCTATAATGGCGTTGTGACCACAAGATCAAATTGCCTTCTTCATTTCTGAAGAACTATATATATATCACTTCAGCTGCTTAGGCCACTCATCCTTTTGTACTCTGGAAAGTCACTCAAATCAACTACCCCCAAATTTAAATTTCCTTGAGACTCTAGGATTTTAGGTCTTTATATTCATTCACCTACATCCTAGAGCACATATTTAATAAACAGTAACCTAGGAACTCAAGTCTGGTGTTTCATTATCATGGATGATGATGAAAACAAGTGGAAATAAATCGAATTCATCACAAAGGAAAAAATAAGCCCTATTGGATGGTGGAGTTTCTTAGGTCATTCTGAGTGTGACCAATCTGAAGATGTTAACAAGAAATGATTTAGTGGGGGAAAAAAATAGTGGTGGAATAGATGGATGTATCCCGAGACTTGTCCCTGAGCAGACAGAGAGAACAGCTAAGGGTTACACTGGGAGTGTTTGTTGGAAAGTTAAGGGACAGCTATACTCCAGGAGAAGGTGGGGGACTTCTGGATGGGGCTCCTCTAACCAGGCAACCCCCACTGTTGCTGGGCTTTCCTCCCCGGAGCCACCAGCTCGGACGTGCAGACCGTGCCATCTTAAAGGGGAAAGTGGATGTTTACGGAAGCCTGAAAATCTACAACTGCAGCACCCACCAAACAGCTGCGAGCCCCAGAACACTGGTCCCCAGTTGGCACAAACACTCGGATTAAGAAGAGCTCTACACTCCACATAGAAAGGTCAGATTTCACCTGGAATAAGGTAAGGTCTCTGGTCCCACAGGAAAGAGAAATGCACACACTGTGGGAATTTGAGGACTGGGGGAAGGCTGCACCTGGAAAAATCTGTGGCTGTTGGGCCTGGCATGATCCGTAAGTGTGGAAGGGGGTCCTCAAAGCTGCTAACAGAGGGGATCTCTAGAAAGCAACCCATTTTGATCTGATGCAGAAGGACAGCCTGAGAGTTATTAAAGTGTGCTGGCTCCTTGGACAAGAGTGGGGAAGGGGGACTGTGCAGACTTGCATTCTTTCCTTTTCAGATTCTTGCTTCTGATTGCTAAGCCCAATACATAGGATTACCCAGTTAGGGACACTCTGGGAGACTGCAAGGGAAAGTTTTTTTTTTTTTCTGGAACCTGGGGAACAGAGTGGGGAGTGATCTTCAGAGAACTAGCTCTGGGGCAGCCCACTCCCACACACTGGTATTGAGTGCCACAGGGAAAGCAGGATCTAAGCACAGGCTAGAGAGGACCTATATTCTTGGAAGTCAATCCAGAAACACTACCACCTGGTTCTGACTCATAAATTAACTGTTGTGTAATCACAAATAAAAGAATAAAGAGATTAAGACACACTGCCTGCTTAAAAACCAGGACTGGCTCAAAACACTGAGCAGCAGTGGAACACAGGGAACTGCAATACTATCCCAAGTGGTAAACAGGAGTGCCAACGAGAACAATAGAGGAAGTGAATGACCTTCACTACTGCACATTCTATTTTTTTATATTTTATGTTTTTTATTTTTTTTATTTTTTTTACAACTTTTACTTAAGAAACAAGGTTTTTCTTTTATCCTCACTTCATTTTACCTTTTTAATTATTACATTTTCCTTTTCAATCAGTATTATTACTACTACTATTTTACCTTTTTGAAAAAAAAAGTGTAATTTTATTTTCACTTTATTTTACTTTGGAATTATAGTTCTACATTCTATTTTCATCTTTTCCTTTAGCATCATTTTACTCTATCTCAACTCTACCTTTATGCCATCACTCTGCTCCTAACTTTTCCCATTTAGTTATTCTGTTTCTCTTACCATTTTTCTGCTTTATATTTTCCCTATTCTTTCTTTTTACACCCAGTTAAAACTATATCCTAATTATATATCTAATTTCCAATACCCTGCTCCAAGTCTATACACACCTCTCTCTTCTCTGTATTCACTATCCAAAAACTGTTTTTCTCTATCCTTTTGTTGTTGTTTGCTTGAATGTTGATTATATTTATTTTTTATACCTTTTGTGAGATTGTTTTGTTTATTCCTTTTGTTTTATTTGCTTGTTTTTGTTTGTTTTTTACTTCTTTTTTCCCTCGTCTCCCTTAATATTAGTTGTTTTTTGTAGTTTGTATTAATCTCCGGGTACTTATTGCTGGCATTTGTTGGGATTACTGACTGTTCTATTGGAATTTTCTCCCCATATATATAATTTGTTCCCTTTCTATTTCTTATTCTCTTTCTTTTCTCTCTTACTTTTTTTTTCTTTTCTTTTTATCTCCCTTCTCCCAATTTCATATTGGCACTCCTTTGTTTTCTTTTTATTAATTTTAATTAATTTTTTATACATATCTCCCCATTGACCTCCCTCCCTCCCAGGCATACCCCAACCCCCCAGTGTCTGTGATCATTGGTTATGCTTACATGCATGCATACAAGTCCTTTGATTGATCATTTATTTACCTCACCTAACTTTAATCTTTCTGCTGTAATTTCACAGTCTGTTTGATGCTTTATGATTTTTGTCCCCCTGAGAATTATCAGTCTACTCCCTTTCTGTGCTCCTGATTCTATTATATTCACCAGTTTATTCTGTTGATCAAATTTTTAATTCACTTAATTTTTAGATTCACTTGTTGATAGATATGTATTTGTTTTCATAATTTTTTGGCTTTTACCTTTTTCTTCTTCCTCTTCTAAAAGAGTACCTTTCAGCATTTCATATAATACTGGTTTGGAGTTGATGAACTCCTTTAGCTTTTTCTTCTCTGTGAAGGTCTTTATCTGCCCTTCAGTTCTGAATGTTAGCTTTGCTGGATAGATTATTCTTGGTTGTAGGTTCTTGCTGTTCATCACATTGAATATTTCTTGCCACTCCCGTCTGGCCTGCATCGTTTCTGTTGAGAAATCAGCTGATAGTCATATGGGTGCTCCCTTGTAAGTAATGAACTGTTTTTCTCTTGCTGCTTTTAATATTCTCTCTTTGTCTTTTGCTCTTGGTATTTTAATTATGATGTGTCTTGGTGTGGTCCTCTTTGGATTCCTTTTATTTGGGGTTCTGTGTGCTTCCTGGACTTGTAAGTCTATTTCTTTTACCAGATGTGGGAAGTTTTCAGTCATTATTTCTTTAAATAGGTTTTCAGTATCTTGCTCTCTTCTTCTGGCACCCCCACAATTCTGATGTTGGTATGCTTGAAGCTGTCCCAGAGGCTCCTTACATTATCTTCACATTTTTGGATTCTTTTCTCTTCTTGCTTTTCCAGTTGAATGTTTTCTGCTTCTTTATATTTCAAATTTTTGACTTGATTCTTGCCATCCTCTAGTCTGCTGTTAGGACTCTGTATAATAGTTTTCATTTCAGTCAGTGTCTCTAGTATGTCCTTTTTCATCTCCTCTTGGGTTTCACTAAATTTATCCAACTTTTCTAGCATATTCTTGAAAAACCTTATAAGTGTGGTTTTGAACTCTATATCCAGTCGATTTTTTTTCCTCCATTTCTTTTGTTTGTGATCCCTTCCCTTGTATCGGCATTTTCACTATGCTGGGGAAACTTCTGTGTTGAATTTAGCTTTATGATACCAGACTTGCAAAACCGAAGAAGCCTCTGTTGAGCTTGGGATGGGTGGAGTCTCAGGGCTTAAGGGATTGCCTTGCCTTCCAGTCAGACCCACCCTCCACGGCCCCAGAGTCTCACGTGACTGGGTAATCGCTGGAGCAGTCCTTGGGCCCTAGCGCCAGCAGTGCCTCTAGACCACTGCCCCTCCAGCTCTCCTGCGCACCAGGAGCACACGAGGCTAGATCCCCACGGTTTCGCCTGAAACAGGGGCTTAGTGGAGTCAGAAGTGGCACAGTTGGAAGGGTCTGTCTCCCGCCCACTCACAAAAAGCCAGCGGCACAATCAGCAATCTGTCCTGTGTGTAGTGCCGTGCGTGCCACCAGGCCTTTGATCTTTTGCGACTCCCCTAAATTTCCATGCACTTCTCCCTTTTCACAGTCCAAACTCCCCCCGTATGAGTTTCAGCTGGATCTGGGGTTTAGTGTCATAGGATAAGGGGTTCAATGCCTTTGAGAGTCTCCATTTCCCTCCCGCCAGAGAAAGCCAGCCAGGCACTCTGGCACCCGCTCTCTCCACGCGAGCATCTCCATACCTCAGCTTTTTGCAGCTCCTGTGGGTCTCTGTGAGCCCCTCTCTTTTCCTCTAGTTGTAGAACTTCCACTCAGCCAGCTTTCCTGTGGTTCTGGATGATGTCCGTTCTGTCTTTTAGTTGTAGTTTTGAAATTGTCATTCGAGGCAGCAGTGTAGGTGTTTACCTATGCCGCCATCTTGGATTCTCTTCCTTTTTATTCTTTAATTTCTTTTTTCTTCTTTATCTATTCTTCTTACTCTCCTATCCCCTAATTTCTCTCTCTCTGGTGGTCACTTTTATTTGTGGCTATTAATATCATGAATACACTTCTGTACAGTGCCTTATACATTGTACCTGGCTGTCTTGTACTTCGTGCCTTTAAATCAAAGCAGGAGAGAGAGAACTACTTAACCAGATACCTGAAGAAGAGAGACCAAGGGAGACAAAGAAACAGTCTGCATATGAAAGAAAAGCAGGCATCCTCAGAAAAGGAGGTAATTGAAATGGAGGCAAGCAGCCTGCCAGAGAAAGAATTAATTGAAATGGTTATAAGGTGGCTGAAAAGAATGGAAGACAAATTCAACAATATGATTCAGAACCAAGAGGAAATGAGGAAGAAGCAAGAAGAAATGAAATATTACATTGCTGCTGTAAAGAACTCAATAAAAAGCATAAAAAGTAGACTAGAAGAAGCAGAGGACCACATCAGTGGGCTAGAAGACAAGGTAGGAAAAAATACCCAAATAGAGCAGCTTCTAGAACAAAAAAAAAATAGAAAGCAGGAGGAGAGCCTAAGGGAACTTTGGGACAACATGAAACAAAACAGCATCACAATAATAGAGGTTCCAGAAAGAGAGGAAACTGAGCAAGGAATAGAAAACCTGTTTGAAGAAATAATGACAGAAAACTTCCCTGATATAGGGAAGAAAAAACCCACACAAATCCAAGAAGTGCCCAGAGTCCCAAGGAAAATGAACCCCAAAAGACTGATGTCATGGCACATTATAATTAAACTGGCAAACACCAATGGTAAGAATCTTAAAAGCAGCCAGAAAGAGACAGAAAGTTACCTACAAAGGAACCCCCATCAGACTAGCAACTAATTTCTCAACAGAAACTCATCAGGCCAGAAGGGAATGGAATTAAATATACAAAGTTATGCAAAAGAAGGGTCTGGATCCAAGTATATTGTACCCAGCAAGGCTATCAATCAAAATTGAAGATGAAATCAGGAGCTTCACAGACAAAACAGGACTAAGAGAATTTATTACCACCAAACCAGCAATGCAAGAAATGCTAAAGTGTCTGCTATAAAATAAAGAAATAGGAAGCAAGGAAGGAACACAGGGATAAAGAATAAAAATGGTGACAGATAAGTACCTATCAATAACAACTTTAAATGTAAATGGAATAAATGCTCCAATCAAAAGACATAGAGTAATGGGTTGGATAAGAAAACATGACCCATATATCTGTTGTTTGCAATAAACCCACCTCAGAAAAAAAGACACACACAGACTGAGGGTAAAGGAATGGAAAATGGTTTTTTAGTCAAATGGAAATGAAAAATAAGCTGGGGTAGCAATACTGACAAATTATATCTCAAAGTGAAGGACATAACAAGAGATAAGGAAGGCCACTTCATAATACTAAAGGGAACAACCTAAAAAGAAGAAATAACTCTGGTAAACAAATATGCACCCAACACAGGAGCACTCAAATACATAAAAATAACTCCTGGAGAATATCAAGGGAGAAATTGACAGTAATACAATCATAGTAGGAGACTTTAATATCCCACTATCACCACTGGACAAATCCTCTAAACAAAAAATCAACAAAGAAACATCAATTCTAAATGAATCACTAGACCAGATGGAATTAATTGACATCTTCAGGACATTTCATCCCAAAACCACAGAAAAACATTCTTCTCAAGTGCAAATGGGTAATTTTCAAAGATAGACCACATGTTGTGTCATAGGCAAAGTCTCTTCAAATTCAAGAAGATAGAAATCATAGCAAGCATCTTCAAAGATCACAGTGGCATAAAACTGGAAATGAATTACAATAAAAACAATCCAAAAAATCAAACACATGGAGACTAAACAGCATGCTATTAGACAATGGCTGGGTAAGCAGAGAGACAAGTAAGAAATAAAAAACATCATGGCAACAAATGACAATGAAAACATAACAATCTAAAATTTATGGGACACAGTGAAAGCAGTCTTGAGAGGGAAGTTCATAGCTCTACAAGCCTACTGCAAAAACAAACAAACAAACAAAAACAAGAAACAATGGTAATAAATTACCTAACCCTGCAACTCAAAGGGTTAGAAAGAGAGCAACAAAAAAAGCCCAGTGTAAGCAGAAGGAAGGAAATAGTAAAGATCAGAGTGGAGATAAATGACAAAGAGACCAAAGAAACAATACAAAAGATTAACAAAACCAAAAGCTGGTTCTTTGAAAGGATAAACAAGATTGATTAACCTCTAACTAAGCTCACCAAATAAACAAAATCAGAAATGAAAGAGAAAACAGACCCCACCGAAATAAAAAGGATTGTTAAAAAATACTATGAATAACTCTATTCCAACAAACTGGACAACCTGCAGGAAATGGACATATTCCGAGAAAAATATAACCTTCCAAAACTCAATCACGAAGAATCTAAATATCTCAATAGGCCAATAACTATGGAAGAAATTGAAGCAGTCATCAAAAAGCTTTCAGCAAACAAAAGCCAAGGCCGGTTTGGCTCAGTGGATAGAGTGTTGGTCTGCAGACTGGGGGATTCCAGATTCGATTTCGGTCAAGGGCATGTACCTTGATTCCAGGCACGTCCCAGGTGGGGGGCAGGCAGAAGGTAGCTGGTCAGTGTCTCTCTCTCATCGATGTTTCTAGCTCTCTATCCCTCTCCCTTCCTCTCTGTGGAAAATAAATAAAATATATTTTAAAAAAAAAAAGCTTTCAGCAAACAAAAGCAGAGGGCCAGACAGCTACACACAGGGGAGTTTTACCAAATATTCAAGAATTAAAACCTATCCTCCTCAGACTATTCAAAAAAATTCAAAAAGAAGGAATATTCCCAAGCTCCTTCTACAAAGCCAGCATCACCCTAATACTAAAACCAGATAAAGACAACACAATGAAAGAGAATTACAGGTCAATATTCCTCATGAACAAAGATACCAAGATCCTCAACAAAATTCTAGCAAATCGGATCCAGCAGCATGTCAGAAAGATCATACACCATGACCAAGTAGCATTTATCCCAGGAATACAAGGATGGTACAATATCTGCAAATCAATAAACACAATATATTGCATAAACAAATTGAGAGATAGAAATCACATAGTCATATCAATTGATGCAGAAAAAGCATTTGACAAAATCCCACACTCTTTCTCTCAACAAGGTGGGAATAGAAGGATCATACCTCAACATAATAAAAGCCATATATGATAAACTCACAGCTAACATCATACTCAATGGGCAAAAACTAAAACCATTTCCTCTAAGAACAGGAAAAAGACAGGGTTGCCCATTCCCACCACTCCTGTTCAACATAATAGTGGAAGTATTAGCCATTGCAATTAGACAAGAAGAAGAAATAAAAGGCATCCAAATTGGAAAAGAAGTAAAGCTGTCCTTATTTGCAGATGACAAGATACTGTACTTAAAAAACCCAAAAGATTCCATCAAAAAAGTAATAGACTGAATAAATGAAATCGACAATATAGCAGGATACAAAATTAATGCCAAGAAATTTATAGCATTTCTATATACCATAGTGAACTTACAGAAAAAAGAGACAAAAAGAAATTCCATTTACCATCGCACCAAAAAAAAATTAAGATACCTAGGAATAAACTTAACTAAGGAGGTAAAAGACCTATCCATGGAAAACTACAGGACACAGAAAAAGAAATAGAGAAAGATGTAAACAGATGGAAGAGCATACCATGCTCATGGATTGGAAGAATCAACATCATTAAAATGTCCATACTACCCAAAGCAATCTATAGATTCAATGCAATCCCCATTAAAATACCAATGGCATATTTCACAGACCTAGAAAGAACTCTCCAAAGATTCATCTGGAACAAAAAAAGACCCTTAATAGCCACAGCAATCCTGAGAAAGAAGAACAAAGTAGGTGGGATCTCAATACCAGATTTCAAGCTGTATTACAAAGCAACTGTTCTCAAAACAGCCTGGTACTGGCACAAGAACAGACATATAGACCAATGGAATAGAATAGAGAACCCAGATATTAACTCAAACCACTATGCTCAATTAATATTTGACAAAGGAAGCATGAACATACAATGGAGTCAAGACAGTCTCCTCAATAAATGGTGTTAAGAAAATTGGAAAGATACATGCAAAAAAATGAAACTAGACCACCTACTTATACCATACACAAAAATAAACTCAGAATGGATACAGGCCTTAAACATAAGATGGGAAAACAGAAAAATACTAGAGGAATCCACAGGCAGCACAATCTCAGACATATGCCAAAGGAACTTCTTCTTTAATACTGCTCCTAGGGCAATGGAAGCTAAAGAAAAAATAAACAAATGGGACTACATCAGAATAAAAAGCTTTTGCACAGCAAAAGAACCATAAAAAAAACACACAAGAAAGCCCACTGTATGGGAGAACATATGTGCAAATGTTATCACTGATAAAGGTTTAATCTCCAACATCTACAGGCAACTTATTCTACTTAATAAAAGGAAAATAAATGATCCAATAAAAAAAATGGGCAATGGACCTAAATAGAATCTTCTTGAAAGAAGACAGAAGGCCAAAAGACACATAAAAACATGCCCAAAGTTCCTAATTATCCAAGAGATGGAAATCAAAATGACAATGTGATACCATCTCACACCTGTCAGAATGGCGATCATCATCAAATCAACAAATGACAAGTGTTGACTAGGACATGGAGTAAAAGGAACCCTCATGCACTGCTGGTAGGAATGCAGACTGGTGCAACCACTGTAGAGAACAGTATGGAGTTTCCTCAAAAAACTAAAAGTGGGACTCCCATTTGACCCAGTAATCCCACTCCTAGGAATATATCCCAAGAAACTAGAAACACCAATCAGAAAGGATATATGCACCCCTATGTTCATAGCAGCCCAATTTATAATAGCTAAGATTTGGAAACAGCCTAGGTACCCATCAGCAGATGATTGGATCAGAAAACTATTTTACATCTACACAATAGAATACTATGCTGCCATAAAAAAAAGATGGAATTCTTGCCATTTGTAGCAACCTGGATGGAACTGATGAGCATTATGCTAAATGAAATAAGCCAGTCAATGAAAGAAAAATACCACATGATCTCACTCATTTATGGATAATAAAGAACATTATAAACTGATGAACAAAAAGATAGACACAGAGACAGTAAAGCATCAAACAGACTTCAAATTACAGTGGGAAGGTTAGGGAGAGGTGGGGTAGATAAGAGATCAACCGAAGAACTTTATATGCATGCATACAAGCATAACCAATGGATGCAAGACTCTGGGGGGTTAGGGCATGTATGGGAGGGAGGGGAGGCAATGGCAAGATATGTACACATGTAATAAATTAATAAAAATAAAAAATTTTTTAAAAGAGAGATGGTTTATTAAAGTGGTTTGCAGTGGTTAGAAAACTATGACCTGTGGGTCAGTTCCAGCTTGTAATTAGTTTTTATGTGGCTCTCAATTTACAATCCACGCTAAGACTGGATTTTACATTTGTAAGGGTTTAAAAAGAAAAATAATGAGAAGAAATAACAATAGAGATTACAGGTGGTATACAACCTCCAATATTAAATATCCATACCTTAACAGAAATGATTTGCAAATTTCTGGTTGGACCTGATGCCACACTGCCTGAGATCAAGGTACATTAGAATATCTTATTAAATGACCTTGGGCAAGTCACTTAGCCACTCTACAATTCAGTTTTTTCATCTTTAAAGTTAAAAAAAAAAAGTGGTTTTTACTGAGCCTGGCACAAATAAGCCTCTATAAGTATTTGCTTTCATATTAAGGCAAAGGCAGAGACTGACGTGAGATTGGTTTAAATGTAATTTCTGATTCACTGTCTATTCGAATTTATCATTATACTAGTGGCCCAGTTTACAAAATCATGCCCGGCAAGGGGTGGGGGAGGGAGGTATGTTCCTCAGTCTCGCCTGTACTCTCTCCAATCTGAGACCCCTTGAAGGATGTCTTACTGCCAGTTTATAGGGATTGGGCCTAACTCGGCAGTCAGACATCCCTCTCACAATCTGGGACTGCTGGCTCCAGCCCCTCACCTGCCTGCCTGCCTGATTCCCCCAAACCACTCTGCCTGCAGGCCTGCTTGCCCCCAACTGCCTTCCTGCCACTGGCCTGCTCACCCCCAACTGCCCCCACCCCACCCTTGCTGGCCTACTCACCCCCACTTTCCCTCACCATTGGCCTGCTCACCTCCAACTGCCCCCCTGGTGTTCTGCTCACTCCAAACTACTCCCCCTGTTGTCCTAATCACCTCTAACTGACCCCCACTGATGACCTGCTCACCCCAAACTGACCCCCCTGCTGGTTTGCTTAACCCCAATGGCCCTGATCACACCCCAGTTACCCAAGGTCCCAGCCCCTCCTTTTTTTCTTTTTCTTTTTTTTTTCCTTTGGCACCTCCTTGAGCAAAGGCCAGGGCTGGCCAGGGCAGGCAGGAAGCTTGCCTTCCTCCATTGCTGGGGCAACTCAAGCCTCCTGCTTGCTCCAGCTCCGTGGCTGACTGCCATCTTGGTTGTGTTAATTTGCATACTTACTCCTGATTGGTGGTAGGCATGGTTTGGTGTAACAGAGTGATGGTTCATTTGCATGTTTCTTTTACTAGTGCAAATTCCCAGCACTCAGCACATAATATATATTCAATAAGTATTTATTGAATGAACAGATATTATATTCTTTGATTTTTAAATATATTTTAATTTTTTAATTAATTTTTTAGTAAATCATGTTCTGCACTATAAATATCCCTGTTATGGAGACAAATACGGAAAGATTTTTTAAAGAAAGGTTTTTTTTACATAGTTTTATAAATATTGAAACACAAAAGAAAATACATGATGTCTAGAATTTGCTCAAAATAACATGGTTATAAATAAGTAATTGAATCAATTAAGCAGGGGGAGAAGAGGCAAAACTCCCAGGCACAAAAAATTTCAAATATTTATTCAGATATCCCCTTAAAGAGAGGAGATTGACTCCCTTCTCTTTAGGCTTGGGCTGCACATAATGACTTCCCCAATATGAAGGTGGGGGGAATAGAGTAACTTTATAGTGGAAAAATCTGACAAACACTACTTCAGCCAGTTGATCAAAGCCAATATCAGCAGTTAGATATCATGTTAATTGTGTATCTCTGTGACCTTTCTCTCAATAAATCATAACCCCAGTCTAACCATGAGGGAAAATCATCAGACAAGTTCCAAATAAGAAATATCTACAAAATACCTGACTAGTGCTCTTTAAAACTCTCAAGATCATCAAAAACAATGGAAGTCAGGGGGAACCTAAAAAGCTATAAAAAAAAGAAGAAGAAAAAAGACATGATACCTAGTTATAATATGCTATATATCTTGGGTGGGATCCTGAAACAGAAAAGGTACATTAGGTAAAAACTATGGAATCCTAAATAAATAATGGACTTTAGTTAGTAATAGTATAACAATATTGGTTCATTAGTTATAAAAAGGAATGTAAGCTGTTAATAATAAGGAAACTATGACATCTCAGTTTTTCTGTAAATAAAATATTTTTCTAAAAAATTAAATTAATTACAAAATGTATGGGGGAAAAGTTATTAATGAGGAAATATATAACATGCTTTGACCCTAAATTAATAATTTTTATAGGTACAGATACATTATTACATGTTTTGTCTATTAAATATGCTCTAAATTTTTCATTGTAGATGTTTTAAAAATAAATAACTTTCAATAAGAAAATAAGGTTAAGAAATACTATTCTAGACTACAATGTCCTCCACAGTTCTATGTATTGATTTATTTGACTTATTTTTTTTTTTAGACAAAGAGGAAAAGAGGGAGAGAGCAAGAAAAAATCGATGTGAGAGTGAAACATCAATTGACTGCCCCTTGCATGCCCCCTAGCAAGGATCGAGCTCAAAACCTGGGCCTGTGGCCTGACCGGAAATCAGACTATCAAACTTTCAGTGCATGGAACAACACCCAGCCACCTGAGCCATGCCAGCCAGGTATTCCCAGAGTTCTATTTAGACATAAGTAAAATTACCAACTACTAAGAAACTTTAAAAATAAAAAGTATGAATTTCACATACCAATTCAATATAAAGCATCATTATTAAATCAAGTCTCCTTATGATATTTATAGCTATCACAAATCTATTGGAATAGATTTGTATGTATGTATAAATTTACAGATGATATGCATCTATTCCTAAATAAATTGTCCCATATTAATATTCCTGAGTAGGTTTACTCTCTACCTTCAAGATCACTGTATTGGATTACTTTGCTAACTCTATTCACTAGACCAGTGATTGGCAAACTCATTAGTCCACAGAGTCAAATATCAACAGTACAATGATTGAAATTTCTTTTGAGAGCCGAATTTTTTAAACTTAAACTTCTTCTAACTCTACTTCTTCAAAATAGACTTGCCCGGCCATGATATTTTGTGGAAGAGTCACACTAAAAGGGCCAAAGAGCCAACCATGGCACTAGACTTAGGATCAAGGCCATAATGATAAATCGATGAGTGTTTATAATTCAATAATCACTACAGTGTCCCCAACTCATATTTCACATGACTTATTACATCATGGATATACTAGTATATGTGATTTTTCTGTTAAAGTTGAGTAAATATCAGAATAATGATACTTGATATATTAAATATGTGTTTTAAATGATCATGAAACAAGGAAGACTATTTTTCTTTCCCACCTTATTCATTCTCTAAGATACTTTACTCTCAAAAAACAAGTCAAATTACTTACATGCAATAAAATAGTAATTAGTATAAGTGTACCTTATGATAATGGCAGAAGTAAGCAATCCAGTTTATACACAGGGAAACTGCAGCAAGGAGAAGTTGAATCCAAACTCACAGAACTGGCAAGTGACAAAGCCAGATCTGTAAACACAAGTCTGAACAAAGTGAAAGCCCATAGTTTTTTAATTATATCAGATGCCTTTCATCTGAAAGGTTCTATACAAAGACTCAAACTAAAAAATCTCAATGGCTTCTCCAGGATAGAGACTGGTAGGTCAACACTAGTGTTCTGGCAATTAGATGCCATCAAGGGGAGACATGTAGACAGTCTGGGTTTCATTCTGCCTTTCCCGCCATTCTCCTGTGCAACTCATTTTTCTTTATATTTTTCAAGATATTATAATCGTTCTTATCATTATATTATTTAACCTCAAAACAACTGTTTTTCACCATTTTTTTAACAATGGGATAGTTATGGGGGTTTATAGGGTCATCAAGTTCCTTTCTTACAACACTAGGGAGTTTTTCTATTATTTATTAAATGACTGATGGTATGCAAAATATTTGCATTTGGAAGCAAGGTTAACCATATTTAAGAAACTGCCTGCAGTAAGAATTATACAGGAGTTGCACAATCTGTTCTTTCTTAATATTAACCAAAAAAAATGTCTAGACAATTGGACAATATGCTCTAAAATTCATTCAGTCACTTTAAACTTCACCTTTTGCTTCATACATTGTCATTTATTTATTCATAAATACCTGTGAAACATACTTAAGGCTTGATAACACAGTGAGAGTGGCTTACAGGAGTAACTCACAAGTAATGCCTGACTCCTGTTAACATAGTTCACTTGGGTAGATGAGACATAGGCCCAGAAAAGCGAAAGAAAACATTTGGAGTAAATTACACCTTCAACAAACCATCTTCACCACCTTTCTGAACAGATAACGAACGCTTCAATCCCTCTCAGTGTAGGGCTTGATGAACAAAATGAATGCATAATGCCTGCAAGCCACAGGAGCTTTCTGTACCATATACAGATTTTGACCCAGATTGAAACTTTAACAAGCTGCATTATTTCTGTGGGTCACCAAGAGGATTCCTTTGCCCTGAAATTATTAGCATAGCTTCTAAGTGAAAAGGCCAGTATCTTGCCAGAAGCCTCAGGAACATGGAGAATTCTCAGGAACACTAAATTCTAATGTCGTTGCTAATCTTTGGCAATTAAAAAAAAAAAAAAAACCTCTGCATGCTTTCACTTCACCTACAAAAGACCTAACAGAGATTTTTTGCAGAACAAACATCAGCAGAGAGAATAATTAGAAGGCCCTTTACAAAAACAACTGTTAGAACTATTTGGAGAGAGCCAGCAATGCACAAACTTGTCCCCACTTGCTGAGAAAACCAGGAGTTGTTCTGTTGAACCACCCTTAGTCACAGAGCAGAAAAGCCTCCCAGCCGGCTCATGACGGGTCTTGTCATAATTCAGCTGGAGCCACTGGTAAATATGCACCTGTCTATTACTCATTCATAGAGAGAGACAGGATGTCAGCTGTTTCCTTGACTTGGAGAAACACAGGCTTTTACCACCTTCTGGCTTACGCCCAAAGTAATATTAGAAACAATAAGGCAGACAAAGATTTTAAAAAGGACAGGAAGATGCCATGTCAAAAATAAAAATAAATCATCATTGTCTGATGGATACAAAGATTCTGCCTGTAACTCGCCTTACAAGTTTTGATAATTCACTATTCGCAGTTCGGTCATCATCTTAGGAGGTGCAGGAAAACAGAAGTCTCCAAAGTGGCTTACACATTAGAGCATTTTAATTCTGCTAAAGATAATAGGTGTTTTGATCATTCGTGGTTATTAACCCTCATCACTAACAGTTAGATTATATAACTGGTGTTGACTTCTGTTCAGACAGCAAATAATTTATGACACAGTATTTTTTGTTATGATATGATTAGAGATCTTCCAATTTGAATTTTAAGTAGAATTATTTGCTTTCTTCTATTTTAATCTCAGAATGTAACAATTGGATAGAAGAGACACAGCCCCAGAAAAGCAAAAGAAAACATTTGGAGTAAACTACACCTCCAGCAAACTATCTTCACCATCTTTCTAAATGGATGACACTTCATACCTGCCAATGTAGGGCTTGATGAACAAAATGAATGTGATAATGCCTGTAAGCCAGGGAGCTTTCTGAACTAAGGTACCATATCAATTACAACACTAGTGCTTATAACAAATAAACAACACAGTATTCCAACCCAAGAGAAGTTTATTTCTCACTCATCTTATAGTCCAGGATATTCCAGGAGAATAGAGAGCTTTCCACTACGGGTGGTCAGGACCTAGGCTTCGTCCATGCTAAGGTTTCCCCATTTCTTAGAACCAGGTCATCATCTGCATTCAGTGGTGGGAGGGACCAGGAAACATGAAGGCACAGCACTGATCAATACCTTGGCCTGGAGGGAGACATCACTTCTCTGACTTTCTGTTCTTTTCTTTGTAGAAGAAATTGATCAAGTGAAAGAAACATGAGAAAATGAGAGCCTGGGGACATGCTGAGGAAAGAAAGGACTAGGAGGGCTATGGAATCCCCTCCTCAGAGACCTTCTCAAACCAAGATCCAGCAGCAGAGGACCTTGTGAACCTTTTTATCCCCAAGGAAACTGTAGTACAAATTCTGACCCTGGCAGTGGAAACTGGGGGTGGGGGTGGGACGGTCCTGAACTAAGCCTATCTGGAAACTCATGGTCAGTCTCACCTGCAGGCAGGCAGGCTCTCATCCTTACCCCACACTAGTGCATGGCCTTTTGTCAGCTGCTGTGACAAAGGCCCTGCATTAAATAGTTCCTATCACTCTTATCTCCATATCTGAATAATGACTTAACTTTTCGTGGCAATTTCATGAACATCACCCTCATACAATCTTTACAATGATCAGGCTGTAGAGTAGGCATTTTGGGGAAGTTAAAAACTCACTCAACTTAATGTAGCTAATATGTGACAGAGCCAAGACTTGTCACCAGACCCTCATTTCCCATCCAATATTCTCTCCACTATGAAATGCTGCCCACTGAATACCCTTCTTCCTCTAGGCCCGAGGTGTTGGGCTCTTTTGCTGACACAGACCTCTAGCCCTGTGTCTGGAATGCTGTTCCTTTGATGTCTGTATCCCACAGATAATTAAATAAGGATCACTACTATGTGGTAAGCACTTGATAATCAAATAGGCTTGTTCCCCTTATAGAAGGTAGTCTATTCATCAACAAACAAATGTATAATTCATATAAGGAAACAAATGCTGCAATATAGGAAATGCAGATGGCAGAGGTGGAGAAATAGGGAGAGGAAACCTACTTGGACAAGGCTGGCAGGAAGGTCTCTCTGAGGGGTTGACATTTAAACCAAGACCTGAAAAATGATGAGTCAGTGGTGAGAAGAAAGCAGTTTTATTGGGTGGGTGGGAGGCTTTGTATCATAGAAGAGTTTAATAGGTAAGGGGAATGGGAAGGAGGCCAATGTGTCAGCATGATGGGGAGAGGAGCAAGAATGAGCTTGGAGAGTAGGCAAGCAGGAGCAGCTTGGATTATACTAGACTTGCAATTAGGATCCACTGAAGAGTCTTTATCAGGAAAGTTATGTGATCACACTTATTAAAAGATTATTATCTGTGTGCTATGGAGAAAAGAAGGAAAGAGGAAACATGAAGGCATAGGCACTACAGTGGCCCAGGAGCAAGGTGATGGTATCTTAGAAAATGGCAGCAACAGAGAGAGAGCTGAGATGTGTTTCAGAGGCAGACTATAAGACTTGCTACTGGGCTAGGAATTAATTTTGTCTTATCAGGCCTCTGACTTTTGCTACAAGCCACATATCAAATCGGCTAAGCTTTTTAAATTGGGAAGGAATGAAACTTGACTCATTTTATTGTGACCACATTTCTCAATTCCAAAATGCATTTTTTCATATTTTAATTTTTCTGAAGTCAGGCAGTATCTTAACATCAATATCAAAGGAAAGCTTCAGAGAAGTAAGCTGTGACAACATTATCGTCCCTTGTAAATATGCAATGTGAACTTAGCCTAAGGTGAAAGGCATCTGCTCTTCAGATTATCAAGTCACCAAGGTTATTTGCACTGATTGCACAATAAATGATGCATTTAACCATGTTTCATTTAACATGTTTGCATAGAGATTACACTATAAAGCAATCTAGAAATAATAAGGCATTGTGTATGCAGAAAGACAAGAAAGAAATTAAATAAACCAATAAAGCTGGAGTACACAAATTTGCCATAAATGAACCACATATTTGACTCTGGGAAACAGATTGTTTTAATCTAAAACAATGGGCTAATGTTTTTCAGGTTCTAAAACCTAAAGTGATCCACAAGATGATAAACTGGAACTAAGGCAGTGAGAAGGGTGGCTGAAAGAACTATCACTGAGATATGTAAAATGTATAAGTGTCTGTCATAAAGGAAGTAATGTATTAAAGGCAGTATAAATTATTCCATCCTGGGGATTTGAGCCAATTAGGACTAAAACATTCAATGGACTTTCAAATAATCTGTTTGAGTTCTAGTGAGATGAAATTAAATTAATTTTAGTAAGATGATATGCCAGACAGATCACTTGTACTTTTTCTCTTATTTAGCAAGAAAAAAAAAAAAAGGAGAGGGGGCGCCTTGATTTGAGAGGCCCGGTGCATGAATTCATGCATGGGTGAGGTCCGGGCAGCCTGGCCACGGGGAGGGGACATGGGTGGTTGGCCAGCCTGACTGCTGATCGAACTCCTGGTCAAGGGGACAATTTGCATATTAGCTTTTTATTATATAGGATATACACTGAGTGGCCAGATTATTATACGTTCAGAGACCATAATAATCTGGCCACTCAGTGTATATTCTAAGGCATATCTAATAGGCCATCAAGTGGGCAAAGAGAGAGAACCAGCCCTTTGTATTCCAAGGGGTTAACACAGTGTGCTCTCTGGGTGGGTGAGCAGAGCCAACAAGGAGCAGCCAATCTGTATAGAGTAACACTGGGCTAAGGAGACAACACCTGGCACTGAGAAGGCGCATATTTGATCAGAATGGCACTGATGTAATGGCAACTTTAACAAACCATGCTGACCCATGCCAGGACCTAGGTGTGAAAATAAACAAAGGCCAACCACATGAGAAGGCAAAAGCTATTTATTCAGACTCACTGTAGCAAAGGAATTCACCACTGCCGCTCATGTTTTAGCAGAGACTCAAAGGCAGGCAGAGGAGTGGGAAAACTTATGGTGTACTAGGTTTGGAGGCTTGGAGAGTTGGATATGAGCTAACTAGAAGCAGGTCATCCTAAGTGATTGGGTGTGGATACATATTGGCTTTCTCTGGTTGGTCCTAATTTGGAAGCAGAGGCAAAAATTAGGAAAGCTGTCAGTTATAAATCAAGTCCTGGCCATTTGGAACTTACCGTTTCGGGGGGGTTCTGGGCTGGTTGTTAGAAATAGTGGTCTGACCTCCTACAAGTCTGACTTAATTGATAGTAAGAGGCTGGCTCTAGGCTGGTTCCTGGAGATGAATGCTTTCCTAGGCAGGTTGTGTGTCAGAGTGGCCATTGTCCATTAGTTTATTTCAGTTTCCCATAGGGTTCTGGAGACCTGGCCCCAGGGGGGACCAGCAGGGGCTCAGGTAGAGATGTCCATGCTTGGCAGAAACACTATCTGACTTAAAAAGGACGTGTTTCTAGCAGCCCATTCTTACAGGAGGAAAATGTTCATTGTGTCACAATGTTGTGGCAGAACACACTTGCTTTGGAATTTACCCAGGTAAGCGCTAAGTATTTATTTCAAAAGTATTGAGGAAGCCTAGAAATGAAATGCAATTAAATATAGATCTGAGGTGGATTGGGAGCAGGGCAGATGGGAGGAGAATATAATTCAGCAAAGCAACCAAATTTCTGATAGAACAAAACCCCTATGAATACCATTTTATCCCTCAATTTCACTTACATCAGAACTTACAATATACTAATGAGTATAATTAAACGAGATCTTTATCATTAAAAAATATTTGCGCCAAAACCGGTTTGGCTAAGTAGATAGAGTGTCGGCCTGTGGACTGAAAGGTCCCAGGTTTGATTCCGGTCAGGGGCACGTGCCTTGGTTGCAGGCACATTTCCAATGTGGGGCATGCAGGAGGCAGCTGAATGATGTCTCTCTCTCATCGATGTTTCTAACTCTCTATCCCTCTCCCTTCCTCTCTGTAAAAAATCAATAAATTATATTTTTTTAAAAATATTTGCTAACATTACTAGGTTTAATGTTGGCATGTCAATAGCCTCACATGCAGTGTTCTTGCACATTCCCCATGGTTCTTAATTAAGGTAGCATGGATTTATAAACATACTTTTTTGTAAAAAAAAACTACAAAATCCACATTCAGGAAATAAAAATGCTATCTATATTATGACATTATTGAAAAATAGCAAACATCAAAAATGCTATAAATAATACAGATAAGATTGAGAATTTCCTTGAAGAAGAATCTATTCCTTCTTAACTCTGTATTTTAGTTGAAGACAGCATCAGGAAAATAAATTCTTTAACCTATTTTTGATCAATAATTACTTCAAGTTGCTCAACAATTGATCTGGTTGATATGAACTAATAATGCATTTATTGTTTGCCTATTCTAAGCAAGGCAATATTATTCATTCTTCTTTAAATGTAGTATTAGGATTCCATCTGTTACAACTACTGCGTTATCTCATAAAGTGTTTTCTAATAAATGTTAGGATAACCTGACACAATAGATATTATTCCCATTTTATTGGAATGGAAACTGAGGCTTAGACAGAGACTTTGAGATTAAATCAAAGACAAGCAACTAGTAAGTGTGAGAGCCAGTCTCAGTTTCCTCTTCTTCAAAGCTCTTGCCCTTCCTCCCCTTGGTTTTCATGTGACAATCTTCCTTAGGGGGAAAAATAATTTAATCAGACTCTTTTATCACATATACCAGAGCACATACAAAAATGGGTATTGCGCTTCAAAGTATTTACTTCAGGGGGCTAATTACCTATTTCAGCTTTGAACTCTTTTATAGAAACTGCCTTCAGAGCCAGTTTACAAGCTGCAGAAGACAATGAGTCTCAAGCTTGTAATCAATCCCCCTCATAACTGGAGCAAGCAGCTGCCTCCTTCACCACATGAGTTTGGGGGCATGAAAAAGTCTCAGTGTCTCCCCAGATAACTGTCACTCACTGGGTGAAGTCTGAAATCCCCCAATAAGAGCTTAATCCTTTTAATTTAAAAGTTTGCTTCTGTGTTAAAATGGAAAACCCTGCAAGAAAAATAACAAAGGATCTAAAAAGAAAGCAGCAAGCTGGATGGCTCTCGCTGTAATTTATACTAATTCTCTCTTATCCCATTG
Source organism: Lasiurus cinereus (assembly GCA_011751065.1). Lineage (NCBI taxonomy): Eukaryota > Metazoa > Chordata > Mammalia > Chiroptera > Vespertilionidae > Lasiurus > Lasiurus cinereus. Next base: position 51,636,693 of record JAAGEH010000012.1, on the reverse strand, counting down.
TAGAATGTTCATTTATTCACATTTTTCCCCCCTCCGTTTGGTTCCTTAGAGAAACAAATCCATGCTAGATTGTTAATGCACCCACCTATCTTATTGTCTTACTTGCCCAAGGTAATTTGTATTTTAACTGTGTTTATCTAGAAATATGTCTTGATTGGTAAAACTTTCAAGTCAATAGTAGAAAGCATTTTTGCAGAGATGTCTTACCATTCCAATGATTACTCTTTTTTAATCTCTGAAATTCCATGTTTTCTGATTAGCATATGGTTTTGGAGAACCAATCAGGTTTCACAGGGAAACTTGTTTTATAGGTCAAAAAGTCCTAGGAAATGTCAATCTATACCAATCTTTCAATGAGAAGAAAAGTGGAATTACTGTGAATTTTTTACTTAGCATGAGTAGAAATCTTTCAAAAATAAGTATGGATACTTCATTTATTATGCTTTTTGCCAATCATGCAAAGTTATTCATTTTACTACCTATAACAGAAACTTAAAAAACAAAAAACAAAAAACACTTATTTCCAAAACACAGAACATGATGTTTTCGAATTTAGAAAACAGATGTTCTTATCTCCTTACATGACCAAACAGAAGGTCCTAAGCCCAAACACATTCAATTTAGTGCCTAAACAATCCTAAATGCTTGTTTAGACACTAAACTTGTCACTTGCAATGCTCAGAAATGCATGGCAGGCATGAATAGAAGAAACACAGCCATGTTTGTGCTTGTGAGATTGGGGCCTTATACATCAAAATGGACCATATTACATTTCCACTTTGTTACTTTCTCAAGTTCTGTCACTCACTTAATAGTGCCTTAATACTTAAAGGATAGTTGATAGAAAGGCTCTCCATCAAAGAGGCACAATTTAGATGATATATTTTGTTTCCTCTGTCTCTCTCTTGATGCACATGATAGTGAAGATAGATTTATTCTCACACCCAGCCTATACTAACCAGCATTTAAAGCAAAAAGAAAAAACAAGGCCATAATCACTCTACTTACTATGTGTTCGTTATGCAGATTTTTTTCAATAGATGGAGTTGCACATATGTTGCTATATATGCGATTTGATATGTATGCTATTTTGTTGTATTAACAGCAAGCTTCAAAACTTCATATGTCAAATTTTCTGAAGGTGTTAATATCAAAGATATTTTTACACTTAAAAATGTAGAATTTCATACCAAAAAGAAGACCATTTGCAGGAAGTTTTAATTCATTAGTTTATTTTGAAGAAAAGTGCTGCTGAAACTTATTGTACACTTCAGGAAGCTTATGGTGAACATGCTCCATCTCAAGATACTTGTAAACACTGATTTAAATGCTTTAAAGGTGATGAATTTGATGTGAAAGACAAAGAATGTCCAGGTCAACCGAAAGTTTGAAGACCAACAATTACAAGCATTATTGGATGAAGATGAACGTCAAACTCAAAAACAACTTGCAGAAAGATTAAACATTACTCATCAAACAATTTCCGATCATTTACAAGCATGGAAAAGATTTTAAAGAAAGAAAAATGGGTGGCACATCAACTGAATGGAAGACAAATGGAAAACCGAAAAGTCATCAGTAAACTGTTGCTTCAATGGCACGAAAGTCTTTTTTGCATCTAATTGTGACTGGCGATAAAAAGTAGATTTATTTTGAGAATCCTAAATGCACAAATCATGGGTTGATCCAAGTCAACCATCAACATTGACTGCAAAGGCAAATCGCTTCAGAAAGAAGACAATGCTCTGCGTTTGTGGGATCAGGAAGGTGTGGGGTATTAGGAGCTTCTAAAACTAGGCAAAACCATTAATACTGATCGTTACCAACAACAAGTAATCAATTTGAAACACGCTTTGATCGTGAAAGGATCAGAATGCGTCAGAAGACTTGGCAAAGTAATTTTGCTTCATGATAATGCACCATCACACACTTTAAAACCAGTTAAAGACACGTTAAAAGATCTTGCCTGGGAAGTACAAACCCACCTCCAGATTATCACTTGTTTTGAGCAGTACTTCAAAATGTATAAAGAAGTGGAAAATTGGGTCTCTGAATGGTTTGCCTCAAAACAAGAGAAGTTCTATTGGGATGGTATCTACAAATCCCTGAAAGATGGGGGAAATGTGTAGCGATGGACATTACTTTGAATAAAGCACTTTTGATATTTCTCTTGAAATTATTGTGTTTTCTTTGATTACAAAATCCACCATTATTAACTGGTACATCTGGTAATCTTTAATTTTTAATTTGTCCCTACTCAATGGATCTATAACTAAGAATATTAAGAAATATTTTTAAAAAGAAAGACTAAAGCAAAGACAGAGAAAGAGAAAGTAAAATAGATATTCTAAAGTGGATTGCACCTGCTTACAGTAAAACAAAAAATTTAAAAGCAGACACTCTTTACTTTCTCTCCTTCAAGCACATGGTTAAGTAATTTGCAAAATGGTGGGGGCAAAGAACTTTTCATTTTTGATACAACCTTCAACTTTGATGACTTAATAGCTTCATTAAGACTTTTGGTTCATCAAATCACCTCCTGAGATTCTATTTGAATTATATTAACATTTGCCCACTGGGAATAGGACTGATATTATCAACTTACTTAACAAGGACTATAAAATTTGAGACAGGCTGTGGGAAAATGTTGTCTCAGTGGGTAGTAGTATATTTCTGTTACTCTTTTCTGGGCCAGAATGTCAGAGATATAAGTCTCTGAATTCACACAAGTTATTTTCCTTGCCCTTGGCTGCATATTGCATGGCAGATAGCCGAGTGTGGTCTAACATTCTTTAGTAACTTAAGTGTTGAATAGAACCTAAGCCAAGTTATTATCTTCACTTTTTTTCTTGATCAGAGAAACAGCCTTTAAACTCATGACCCCATTCTTAAACAGTGAGATGTTTTTTGAAAAAAAATATCCTGGGTCATTTTAAGTAACAAACCAGGGAGAAACTATATGTATTTATCTCTAAGCTACAAAGAACATTCTTTAAGAACAGAGGCTTTTGATGAATATTTCCCAAGCAATATTTTTCTTTCCTTGAAAAATGTGTTTATTCTCTCATACAAACCAAATACCAAATAGTATATAAAATACTTTATATACATTTTACTTAAAATGTATATAGACAAATAGATGATACCAGTATATTAAGAGGACCCCTGGGTGCCCCTATCTGATCAGCTTTTCTTTCTGAATTTATTAATAATTCTTTTTTAAATAGATTTATTTCAGATGTGTGGATCACAAAACAACTTTTTGCTTGGTTTTGCCTTTTTCTTTAGCTTTTCATAAATAAAATTACGCAGTACGCATGCTTACATGATTTGCTTCTTTCACCCAATGTTTAAAGATACTTTCACTCAATATGTAAGGTTTAAGATCTATGTTGACACTTGTAGCTTTCACTTATGTGCACAACTACATATCATGATATAAATACACCAAACTTTATAATTTCTATACTTGGACATTTGTGTTTGTTTTTTCTGGTTCTTGACTTTTCAGAACTATGCACTCATGAGCATTTACGTATATGTCCCAGGATGGTCATATTCAGGGATTCTTCCAAGAGTCCTAAGCATGAGTTTTACCTTTATTGGGTCAAACTAAACTGTTTTTGCAAAGGCTGTACATGATGTTTTCATTGATCTGTATCTTCCAATACTTACTGGTACCTAATTTTTCACTTTTGCCAGTCTGGTAAGCATTAAATGTTATTTCATTTGAGTTTTATACTCCATTTGAGTTATTAATAATGGAATTAAACATCTCTTTATATGTTTATGAGCCAGTCATATATCCTTTTCTGTGAAAGTCTATTCAAGTTTTCTACCTAATTTACTATAGAGTAAATTTGTATATATTTTACTGTAATGTTACTTTTCCCTATGAAATTGATAAATACCTTAGTAGAAATACTTTGGACTGTGTTAATGTTCTATTTCTCTCCAGACTTTGCCTATTGATTTTAGCATTTTGTTTGCAACAATTTTTGCTGAGATGGTTGCCTAATGTGGTGTTTATATTTCTATCATTCTTTCAACATGTCAATTTGAATTCTCTCATACAAAAGGGGCTATCTCCTATTCTCATTTATAATTTGTTTACATCAGTATGGACTCATGATAATACAGTTTAATCTATGAACTATAATCTAATGCTATTACTAAATACTGTTGCGGTCCCTGGGCCAGGCCTGAACAGAACTAATCCAATATAATAAAACCCTAATGTGCAAATCAACCGAATGACAGAACGACGAGTCAGTATGACACACATTGACCACCAGAGGGCAGATGTTCAGCGCAGGAGCTGCCCTCTAGTGGTCAGTGTGCTCCCACAGGGGGAGTGCCGCTCAGCCAGAAGCTGAGCTCATGGTTAATGAGTGCAGAGATGGTGGCAGGAGCCTCTCCCGCCTCCACTGCAGGCAGGCGGTAAAGAGCCAGGTGTCCAGACTGCAAGGGCTCCTTACTATGACAGGAATGTCTGACTTCCCCCAAGGCATCCAAGACTGTGAGAGGGTACAGGTTGGGCTGAGGGACACCCTCCCCCAAGTGCACAAATTTTATGCACTGGGCCTCTAGTGTGAACAGAAGATCTTTGGTTAATCTCTTCCTGCCCTGTCACTCTCCCCCTTCCCTCTGAAGACTCATCAGTCTATTTTATGTTTCCATGCCTGTGGTTCCCACTCCTGTGTAGAGCGTCTGCCCCCAGATGGTCAGTGTGTATCACAGCTACCAGCCAGCTAGATGATTGGCCTGTCACTTAGACTTTTATATACTAGTATATAGATTGTTGGGTAAATTGTGGTAGTTTGTGTGGTTTTTGAGATATGAATTCATTCATACATGTTGTCAAACTTTCATGTATAAGGTCGTCCAGCTTTTATTTTTTTGTTTTTATTTTTTTAGTATTCAAATTAAATGTTTTATTTTTAGATAATTGAAGATTCACATGTAGATGTCAGAAGTAATACAGAGTGATCTCTAGTTTTCCCCCAATGATAAATCTTGTAGAAGAATAATACAATTATCACAAACAGGATATTGACAATGATTTACAAAGAACATTTCTATCACCCAAAGGACTTGTCATGGTGCCCTATTACCAGCACAGTAACACCTTTCCTACCGTGATCCTCTCAACATCTGGAAACCATTAATCTGTTCTCTGTTTCTATACTTTTATCATTTCTTGATCATCATGTAAATGGAATCATATAGTAGGCAACCATTGAGTTTTGCATACTTTTCTGGAGATTCATCCAAACTGTTGTGTTAAGTATTAGATCTTTTTTATTTATTTATTTTTTTGCTGAGTAATAGTTATGGTACAGATGCACTTCAGTTTGCTTGGCTAGTCATCCATTGAAGCGCAGCTGGATTGTTCCCAGTTTGGGGCTATCATTAATAAACATAATTATTATTGCCAAAGATGTTCACGTATAGGTTTTTGCGAGAATGTACGTCTTTATGTCCTAGGAATAAATGTCCAGAACTTTGATTACTAGATGATAGGAGTTACATGTTTAATTCTTTAAGAAACTGCCAAACATTTTTCCAGAGTGTCTGTACCATATTAGATTTCCACCAGTAATGGATGAGTGGTCAAGTTCCCTGCATCCTCACTAGCATATTGGTCTTCACTATTTTTTAGTTCATTCTGATAGATGTTTAATGATATCTTGTTGTGTTTTGATTTGCATTCCACTAAGAATTAATGATATTGAACATCTTTTTATTTACTTGTGTTTTTTTTTAAATATTTTTTCCATTGAATTTTTTTATTTAATAAATATTTATTGTTCAGATTATTACAATTGTCCTCTTTATTTTCCCCATAGCTCCTCCCCATCCGGCCCCCACACTCCCTCTGCCCTTGCCTCCCCCTCATTGTCCTCATCCATAGGTACATGATTTTTTTCCAGTCTCTCCCTGCACCCCCTCACCCCTTTCCCCCTGAAAATTGTCAGTCCACACCCTTTCTATGCCCCTGATTCTATTATATTCACCAGTTTATTTGTTCATCAGATTTTTAATTCACTTGATTTTTAGATTCACTTGTTGATAGATATGTATTTGTTGTTCATAATTTTTATCTTTACCTTTTTCTTCTTCTTCCTCTTCTTAAAGAATACCTTTCAGCATTTCATATAATATTGCTTTGGTAGTGATGAACTCCTTTAGCTTTTTCTTATCTGTGAAGCTCTTTATCTGACCTTCAATTCTGAATGATAGCTTTGCTGGGTAGAGTAATCTTGGGTATAGGTTCTTGCTATTCATCATTTTGAACATTTCTTGCCACTCCCATCTGCCCTGCATAGTTTCTGTTGAGAAATCAGCTGACAGTCGTATGAGTGCTCCCTTGTAGGTAATGAACTGTTTTTCTCTTGCTACTTTTAATATTCTCTTTCTCTTTTGTTCTTGGTATTTTAATTATGATGTGTCTTGATGTGGTCCTCTTTGGATTCCTTTTGTTTGGGGTTCTCTGTGCTTTCTGGACTTGTAAGTCTATTTCTTTGACCAGGTGGGGGAGGTTTTCAGTCATTATTTCTTCCAATAGGTTTTCAGTATTTTGCTCTCTCTCTCTCCTTCTGGAGCCCCCATAATTCTGATGTTGGTACACTTGAAGTTGTCCCAGAGGCTCCTTACACTATCTTCCAATTTTTGGATTCTTTGTTTTTTTCTTTTCCAGTAGAATTTTTTCTGCTTCTTTGTATTTCAAATTTTTGACTTAATTCTTGCGTTCCTCTAGTCTGCTGTTAGGTCTCTGTATAATATTTTTTATTTCAGTCAGTGTATGTTTAATTTCTTGTTGGTTCTTTTTCATCTCCTCTTGGGTCTCACTACATTTATCCATCTTTTCTAGAAAATTCTTTAAAAACCTTATAACCCTGGTTTTGAACTCTATATCCAGTCATTTGTTTTTCTGCATTTCTTTCGTTTGTGATCTGTTCCTTTGTCTCTGCATTTTTGCTGCTTCCTTAAGTTGGTAGAGTAACTGTGTGTGCTAAGTATCCTATATGGCCCAGTAGCTCAGCCTCCCCAGTTACCTGAGGTGGACTCTCTTGGTGCACCCCTTTGTGGACTGTGTATACAGCCTTGTTGTAGTTAAGTCTTAATTGTTGTTGGTATCACTGGTGGGAATTGACCTCCAGGTCAATTGGTTGTGAGGATCAGCTGTGTCTATACCACAGAGAACTTCTGTGCTGGAGTCAGCCTTATGATACAAGACTTGCAAAATGGCAAAAGCCTTAGCTCAGCTTGGATGGAGCAGAGTCTCAGGGCTGAGAAGACAGCTTTGGCTTCCTGTCAGTCCTGTCCTATGCAGCCCCTGGGTCTCAGTGTCCCTCGGTAATCGCTGCAGCCCTCTCTGCACACTTGCGCTTATGTGCCTCCAGACTTCTGTCTTTCCACTTCCCCTGAGTTTCCAAGTGCTCCAGGGACCCATGTGAGACTGGTACCCCAGGGTCTCACCCGAAACTGGAGTTCAGTGCAGTTGGAACTGGATTTCAGTGCCGTTGGGAGGTTCTGTCTTTCTGCCACTAGAGAAAGCAGTGGCATAATCAGCAGTCAGCCCTCTGTGTGTGCACTCACACTCACACGCCTCTGCCTTTCACAGCTCCCCTAAATTTCCGTGCACTCCTCCCTTTTCACAACAGTCCAGACTCCCCCCATATGAGTCTCACCTGGAACTAGGGTTCAGTGCAGTCAGAACTGAGGTTCTGTGCAGTTGGGAGTTTCAGTCTCCTGCAAACTAGAGGAAACCAGCCAGGCACCCTGCTGCCCGTCCTCTCCACTCATATGTCTCTGTACCTCAGCTTTTTGCAACTCCTCTGAGTCTCCATGAGCCCCTCTCTTTCCTTCTAGTTGTAGAATTTCCACTCAGCCAGCTTTCCTGTAGTTTTGGATGATGTCCGTTCTGTCTTTTAGTTGTAGTTTTGAAATTGTTGTGCTAGGCAGCAGTTTAGGTGTTCACCTATGCTGCCATCTTGGTTTCTCCGGCCGGCTTTTATACATATTCTGTTTCTAAAATTTATCCAGTTTTGGCTATTGGAGCTTCTTTACTTTGATTTTTATGTCCTTTTGACATTCCTCAATTCTTTTTTTTCCCATCACTTTCATTTTTTCCAGGTACCACAAGATAATCCAGACTTATCTTGAATATTTCCTGTCACAATCTGTAATTTACCATTTCTCTGGGAATTTCTAGTTCCCCTTATTGGGGAATTGTATTTAGAAACCTACATCTGGATGCTAAGTTTGCTTATTGCTACTGGAGTGCCATTGCTCTTAGGCCTCTCAGCAGGCAGAACTATGAACATATGTATATACTAACTCACACACACATATCTATACTTATTTTTGTGTGTGTGTACTTATATCTCAAATACCTTGAATTCCAACTGATACCTCTGATTCCAAATCAATACAAGATTCATTTTACTTTTCCTCTTTTCCTTATTTTTCTCTGATAGAAATAAACCTCTCAATATCTACAATTCATTCACTTATTCCCTCAATCTTAATATACTCACAAAGTGATTACAGAATTTTTGACTCACACCTCTCATAAGAAATAGGCTGACTAACTTAAGTATAATTTTTGTTTACAGGACAGTATTTTCTCCTTTTTTGTTTTGTTTTTAACCATACAACACAGTCAAATTACACTTTCTCCAAGTTACTCGGATTAGTTTTTAATCTTCCCCACTCCAGTGAGTTTATGTTACTTACTTGTAATACAGTTAATTTTATTTGTTACTGTTTATATTCAATTTTAGGATCTCTACAGCCTGATTGACTTTATATTTTTTGAGTATATAAAACATGACTATGTTCATATGAGTCAAAGCAGTTTAAAATATACATCCAGAAAAGAGTGTAATTCTCTTTCATCCCATACTATTCCATCCCCATTTTTTCCATCGCTACCATTTGCCCCATCTACCCAGTTCTATCATTTTTCTAGTGATTACCTTTCTACATTTACTTTTTTTAATGACTTTAGTATCCTGTTTTCTCATATAACTTTGTACTATATAGTTTATCAAAAAAAGGAGGTCCCCCCATCCAGTATCCTTTAATGCCCCATTTATACAACACTAGCTTTTTCTATTTTCTTCTCCTCCCAATTTTTATTGCATTATTTCTACTTTGTCATGTAGCATTTGCAAATTCATTTTATAGAATCTTAGATACAGATGATGTATTATAGAATTGTACATCTGAAGCAATATGATTTTATTAACCAATTAGAGGCCCAGTGCATGAAATTGGTGCACAGATAGGGTCCTTAATGGCTGCTGGCCAGGGCACCTCTTGTCCCCTGGCTGCCTGCGTCCACCACTGCTGCCACTGCCACCACTGGCCAGCCCTGCCCCCTGGTCGAACTCCTGGTCAAGGAGACAATTTGCATATTATGCTTTTACTTTATAGGATGTCATCCCAATAAATTTAATAATAAAGAAAAAATAGACAATGAAACTGTCAAAAATAGACAATGTAACTGTCAAAAAGGGAAGAGAACTGAGTACCCACTGTGTGCCAAGTGCTTGAGATTTATCATCTCATTTAAACCTCTCAAAGAACCTGAGAGGGAAGTTAAGATTTTTAGAAGCTCACATACAGTGAAAACGAGACTCAACAAGCTTAAGTAACTTGTTTTTGGTCACTTGCCAAATGTTACAGCCAGATTTGAATTAGATGTATCTCCAGCCTACACATTTTCTCACTACCTTGCACTTGGAAAATTATCATCTTCTTGGAATTATTCTTCCTGAATCATGTTAATTAGGCTGGATGGGGCTGACCCAGAAAGACTAAGACCTGCAAACATGTGTGCTCACTGAGGTGGGGGGTGGGAGTGAGTGGGGAAAAGCCAATGCTGGAAGGTCAGTAAGGGAGCCAGATCCAGGGGGGCAATATGGTCAGACAGATAAATGTAGAAGTCTAAAATAGAACATCTGGATGGAAAGACACGCAAAAGCGACCCAGAGAAAAAGAGCCTTGTAGCCAAGCCCAATAAATAGATTTCAGCTTAAGGAAACCAGCAACACATAGTGGGACTTCTGCCTTGGGCTAGAGATTATGGGGCAGGAGAGATTTTTTATTATTCCCTAGACCTGGTAGATAGTAGGTATTCAATGAATAATTGTTAGATAAATATGGGGCTCATAATATAGGACAATCGAGTTCTAGAACATTGCTAAGATAGTGAAGCTCAGTTATCAGAACTAAGAGATCACTTCCACCCAATCAGTAAGAATGACTTAGTCCTGAATCAAGAAACCTTGTCTGAGGGACCTCTTCTGAAAGTCAAAAAGAACCTTGGAATTCAGGCAAAGTTATACCTCAGGAGTCAAATGACCAAAAGATAATGGGAAAAGGCCTAGGGGAGACAAAAAAAAATCAGGCACATACCTTTACTCAATTTTACGTCACATGCATGAACGTCTTTACCTTTTTTAACCCCATTTCAGCTGCCTGTAATGATTTTCTACTTGCAACCTCACTCCTAGATCAGTGAGCATTTGGACATCCTGGTACATTTGTAAATAGGCTATGAAAAGATTTTCTTTAGGTATCTAAACTAACTCTCAAAGTTCACTCTGCAGGCAAGCCTGTAGCTCTTAATTCCAGCCGGTTCCCCTGGAATGAAGTCTGTATTCTTGTGGACTCAAGTTTCTGGTGGCCCTTTTTTTTAATTTAAAACCCAAATTCCATAACCTGATTGCTTTTTGATACAAGGCATTGCCGTTATTGAAAAAAAAAAAATAATAATCAAGGATACACCATCACCTTCCCTGACAGACAGGAATTTCCATATTGACTCCTCCCTAGGACTGGACCCAAGTCTCTTCCCTAACCTGTGAACTTATGGAAAGGACTTTTCTTCACAGTCCCATCCACAGTTTTCACTTCCTCCCCTCCATCTCCTCCATGTCAGTTATATCTCTCTCCTCACTCCATCCCGAACTTTGGTAAGAGTAGGCATCTTATTTCATGACCAGAATGGACCACTTATGATATGCAGGTGATATGTCTTTATCCTCATAACTATAGCCAAATATGAGCTCCAGAAAGTTGCTTGCTTCAGAATCTCTTAACTCAGTATAAGATGAGGTCCTACAAACCATTTGAAAGCTTTGGACTTGCCCAACTGGCATGCCTGTGGTTGAGCATTGATCTATGAATCAGGAGGTCATAGTTCAATTCCCGGTCAGTGCAAATGCTCAAGTTGTGGGCTCAGTCCCCAGTAGAGGACAAGAAGGAGGCAGCCAATCAATGATTCTTTCTCATCATTGATGTTTCTCTCTTTCTCCCCTTCTTCTTTCCTCTCTGAAATCAATAAAAATATATTTATCTTTTTTGGCCTTTAGTTTACAGAAACAACTCATAATTTCCTCTATTTATTAAAAGAAATAACCAAATAAAGGTCTCTGTGGTCTGTTAGTATATTTCCAAATACTGAAAAAATAATGTATAAACTGAGGTGGACAGATGATTTGATTTACAATGTTCTGAGAGTATTTTTTAACCAGCATTCATCCTCCGTGCAATAGGAAAAGAGCTATTATTAGTACAGAGATTTGCAATTACCTCTCTTATAGTCTGAGTTTAATAAAAATATCCACTGGACATATTTACAGTTACCCAACACAAAATAATTAAGAGTAAAATCAAGCATTATCTCTCCTCATTTTAACACCTGATACCAAATGCAAATATGCCTAAAATATCAAATTAATATGGTAGTTTTCCATATTAGCTCAAAATATGTCAGAGCAAAGAGCAACAGAACACTTAATTACTGTATATTCTAAAAAGTAGATAGATTGATTTTGAAAGAGCATAAAAGGCAGATGTCATCAGTAAGATTTTACTTTGAGTTTTGTTTAATGTAAAGATAAAAGCGTTTTTCTTTTGCCCAACTACATTTTTTTCAGAGAGGACCCTGACACGTTTTTGTCCTCAGAAAACTATGAAACATGGGAATAAAAAACACTAATAAAGACCTTTTACCTTCTTTTCAGTTCTTAACACACACACTCTAGAGTTCATGCTGTGGTTATCAGGAGAAATCTATGGAAAATAAAGTTGAACAAAAACTGCAGATCACTAACTAGCTTAACCTTGTCAAATGGGGATAAAACCGGAAGTGCCATGTGACTTTGACTGACAGAAATGAAAACTGATGATGAAACATACTGAGGCAAAGTACATGAGGTTTGTACTCTACCACGGCTAAGATCAGAGAAAATTAATAGACAAATATATTTCAACAAATGTGTAAGTTCCAGCAGCCTCTTCTAATCTCTCCATGACCTGTTCACACAATCTCTTTTTAGTAGTTATTCTAATTCTTTACTTTTTAAAGTACTACATATAGTATAACATATATGTCTTCTTTTTCTACCATTGACCTCTCCCTAGCCACTTGCAACCTCTAGCACATGCCCTCAACCTCCTAATGTCTGTGTCCATTGCTTATGCTTATATGCATGCATATAAAACCTTTAGCTGATCTCTTACTCCCCCGCCCCCCCCCCCACACACACCCTCCCCTGCCTTCCCACTGAAATTTGACAGTCTGTTCAATGCTTCGTCTCTGTATCTATATTCTGTTCACACAATTTTGATGACAGACAATGAGAGTCATTTGGAGAGAGAACATTCCTAATTGTACAAATTACATTCTTAATGTCCTAATACCAAGGTTATTATAGTTAAACTAGAGGCCTGGTGCACAGATTCGTGCACCGGTGGGGTCCCTCAGCCTTGCCTGCACGCTCTCACAATCCAGGACCCCTCAGGGGATGTCGGAGAGCCAGTTTCAGCCCGATATCTGCAGGCCAGGCCAAAGGACTCCACCAGTGCATGAATCCATGCATTGGGCCTCTAATATATATACTCTTTGGTTAATCTCTTCCCACCCTACTGCCTACCCCCTCTCCTCTGAGATTTATCAGTCTGTTCCATGTTTCCATGCTTGTGCATTGAGCATCTGCCCCCTGGTGGTCAGTGTGCATCATAGCTACCAGTTAAATGGTCAAATGGTTGATTAAGCTTATATATATATATGATTATACAGTGGACCATATGAGGTCATAAAGTAGATGGGGAAAATGAGAATACAGTGAAACCTTTTAAAATTATAGTCTTTCTAAAAACTATGGTTTTTAAAAAATATGCATAACAAAATTTGTCATTTTACCCAGTTTTAAATGTACAAGATAGCATTAAGTACATCCACACTGATATACAGCCAATCTATAGAATTCTTTTCATCTTGAAAAACTAGAACTATTTCTATACCTATTAAGCAACAACTCCCCATCCTCCCTCTCCCCAGAACCTGACAACCACCATTCTATTTCCTATCTCCATTAATTTGACTACTCTGGGTATTTCATATATAAGTAGAATCACATAGGTTTTATCTTGTGACTTACTTTATTTAGCATAATGTCCTCAGTGTTTATGTTATACATCTGTCAGAATTTCTTTCCTTCTTAAGGCTGCTTCATTACATGTATATACCACACTGTTATCCATTCATCCATCAATAGACACTGGGCTGCATCCACCTTTTGGCTGTTGTGAATAATGCTACTATGAACTAGTGTTTCTGTTTTAATCCCATATTTAAACTAGAAGCCCAGTGCCTTCAGCCCAGCCTGCTCCCTCTCAAATCTGGAACCCCTTAAGGGATGTCCGACTTCCCATTTAGGCCCTACCTGGATCGGGCCTAAACGGGAAGTCGAACATCCCTCTCACAATCCAGGACTGCTGGCTCCCACTGCTCACCTGCCTGCCTTCCTGATTGCCCCTAACTTGCTTCTGCCTACCAGCCTGATCACCCCTAACCACTCCCCTGCCAGCCTGTTTGCCTCTAACTGCCCTCCCCTGTGGGCCTGGTCACCCCTAACTGCCCTTTCTTGCAGGCCTGGTCCCTTTCAACTGCCCTCCCTTACTAGACATCTTGTGGTGGCCATCTTGTGTCCACATGAGGGCAGGATCTTTTGACCACATGGGGCCAGTCATCTTGTGTGTGTGAGTGATGGTCAATCTGCATATTACTCTTTTATTAGATAGGATAGAGGCTTGCTGCATGGGTAGGGGCCAGCTGGTTTGCCCTCAAGGATGTCCTGGATCAGGGTGGGTGTTCCCTTGGGGCATGGGGTGGCCTGAGTGAGGGGCCTGTGGTGGTTTGCAGGCTGGCCTCACCCCCTAGCAATCCAAGCAGAGGTCTTGGTATCTGGGATTTATTTATCTTCTACAATTGAACTTTGTCGTCTGGACCAGAGCCAAGCCTTCTGTTTGCACAGTCATTGAAACTTTGTTGCCCTACGTGGAGGCCTGCCGGCCAGGGTTTGCAGAAAGCCTGGCTTCCTCCATTGCCAGGGGCAACCCAAGCTTCCCTCCTGCTGTCTCTGTGGCTGGAGCCATCTTGGTTGGGTTAATTTGCATACTCGCTCTGATTGGCTGGTGGGCATGGCTGATGGGTGTGGCTGGTGAGTGTAGTGGAAGTATAGTCAATTTGCATATTACTCTTTTATTAGATAGGATGTGCTGCAGATGTACATTCATGAAAAAACTGCAACATCAAGCCACTCACATTCCTGTTGAATGGGAAAACTAACCACAAAAATCCTATATAATAAAAGCCTAATATGCAAATTATCTCCTTAAGCAGTCATTCAATGAGAGTTAGACCAGGAGACCAGGAGTTTGACCACTTGCTATGCACTGACCAGGAGGGCATGGTAGACATCGGAGATGCAGCACTGGCAATGGGTAGCAATGGAGGCTCTGCTGGTCCAATGGGCCCTGATGAGAGTGGAACCACAGCGGGATGGTGGAGCAGGTGAGCAGGCAGCACCAGGCCAAGGCAGGTGCGTGTGGTTGCCTGATCACCCTGCCGATCACCCTGAAGATGGTGACTAGTGGCAGGGGTGGGAAGTGGGGCCACTGCCCAGCTCCCAGGTGCTGAGGGAGAAAGAAGAAATATTTTAATATTGCTATTTTCCCTAATTATTTTCCTTTCAATGTGCATGAATCCGTGCATGGGGCCACTAGAATGAATAAATAAAAAAAAATTGTCGTTTTTTTTTAATCTAAATGAAAGTTTCAATTGTATTATTCAAGAACATTTTATTAAGTCATTCTCTGTTAATATACTCAACTAGAGGCCCAGTGTACGAATTCGTGCACCAGTGGGGTCCCTCAGCCTGCCCTGTAGGATAGGGTCGAAACCAGTTCTCCAACATCTCTCAAGGGGTCCCAGACTGGGAGAGGGTGCAGGCCAGGACAAGGGACCCCACTGGTGCATGATCAGGGCCAGGGAGGAATTTCAAGAAGGGTGTGTCCGGCCTATCTTACTTAGACCCAATCGATTGGATCCCAGAAGCAAGGTGACCTACCAGTTGGAGTGTCTGCCTCCTGGTGGTCACTGCACATCATAGTGAGCAATTGGGTGACCGTAGCATATCATTAGCATACTAGAGGCAAGGTGCACAAAATTCATGTACTTGGGGGTGCCCTCAGCCCAGCTTGTGCCCTCCCACAGTCTGGGAGCCCTCAGGGAATAGCCAGCAGTCAGACATCCTTAGCGCTTCTGCAGAGGCAGGAGAGGCTCCTTTCATCGCTGCTGCACTCACTAGTGGTGCTCTTTCTCTGGGAGCACACTGACCACTAGGGGGCAACTCCTGCCTTAAGCGTCTGCCCCCTGGTGCATCATAGCGACCGGTTGTTCCACTTTTCAGTTGATTTGCATATTAGCCTCTTATTATATAAGATTACACTTTGATTGGTTGAACAGCTAACTGGATGACCACTTAGCATATTAAGCTTTTATTATATAGGATACTTATTGGTTAATATGTCAGTATATGAGCCCTTGATTCTAAGAAGGAGAGATAGCTAACTATCTGTGTCTCTGAAAGAATACAAATCTATCACAGCAATTACCGTTATATCCTAAGGTTAATTGAGAATAAATAAAAGACTCAAAACTGATTTTTTTAACATAAGGATACACAGGAAAGAAGAGAAATAATATGAATGGAAAATTCTAGACATCCACAAACTAAAATGTAACAGAACATGGATACACATTTTTAAAGGATAAATTTCTATTAAGACAGGTACTCATATTATATTAAATCATTAAAACAATTGTTGAAATGGTATAGTTACTTTTTTCTGTGTGGGTCCATGAAAACACCTACCAGAAAGAGTCAGACAGAAACTGCAACAGAGTTCAGAATAATAGCTCCTGACTACTGCATTCAAATTAGCTTTAAAATTACTCCAATTTAATGAATCCAATGTATTTTTGTGGGGCTTAAGATTAACATAAAATAAAAGAATTGCTAAAAATAACTACTGTTAAAATGTAAATCAAATAATTGCATTTGTAGTCAAGATACATACTAGAAGCAAGAAGGCATGGATGTCTAAATGAAATGGAGATGGAGTCTTGGTATATTCACAAGTAGAAATCTGACCCTGTCATTTCCAGTCATCCAAAGTTGTTTGAACTTCATAATTATCATTTCACTGTAAGTGTTGGATCAACAGTGACAAATGTGTATACAAACCCAAAATCCCAAAGGGCACTAAAGGAAAAGAAGAGAAAACTCATATTTATAATACCTTTTTAAAATTAAATTTATTGGGGCAAAATGAGTAAATATGATCATATAGGTTTCAGGTGTGGGTTTCTGTTACAAGATCGATATATTGTACCATGTACCCAGTACCCAAAATCAATCTTCTTCTGTCACCATATATTAGGCCCCCTCATTGCCACCCCATTCCCTCTGGCAATATTAGTACCTTTTTTGTACTAGGCACAATATTAGACATCTTTATATGCTTTTTATTTAAACCTGTAACAACTCTGTAAGGAAGGGAATGAGGCAGGATAGTAAGAAGTTAGGAAAATTTCCTAGCAAGTGAAATGGGGAAACTGAGACAGATAGCTGATTCACACTGGCCTTACCCAGCACCCTGACTCACCTGCCTCCTTCTTGTGACCACTCTCTTAAGAATTAAACCCTTAGAACAATGAGGTTCTGATTAGCATCAAATAATCTTAGGAACAAAGACTTAGGTCTGTTGACCATACAGACAAGAGTTTTGGTCAAACTAGAGGCAACATCTAGGCCTCGATTGTGTTTCAGATCCAATCCCAGAAAAGTAGTAAAACCAGACAGTGACACCATGGCTGACTGACATCAGGACCAGATGCAATTACCAATGACCTCCTACCCTACCTAGCACCAATCTATCAGAGACCACAACCCTGACCCTATACACTAATTTTTGCGTGTCAGTATATTAAAGGACACCTGGAAAGTTGATGAATATTCTATTGAGCTCCTCCCCTGAGATCTCCCCTAAAATTCTGCCTTTAGAAAACAGATAAAAACTCTTAAGACAACCCACTTCATGCTCTCTCTCTATAAGATATCCATGCCTTCTTGCTTCTAGTGTGTATCTTTATTTTCTTTCTCCCAACCTCTAAGAATCCCCATGAGACTTGCAACCAGGAGACCAGTGGGCAGCTCATCCCAGGCTAAACACCTAAACTTGTCTTCAAGAAAACATCTTTTGCCTCTGCAATTTGTTTTCTGAGTCCATGCAGCCCAGCTGGCTCATTGATTGTGCCTCTGTGACTTTCTTTCTAAAAGGCCAAGGCAGCTTTCTGAGCATCTTGAGAATCTTCTCATCAAGTGTACTTTCTATTTGCATACTACAGTGGTCGGCAAACTGTGGCTCATGAGCCACATGTTGCTCTTTGGCTCCTTGAGTGTGGCTCTTCCACAAAATACCATGGCCTGAGTGAATCTATTTTGAAGAAATGGTGTTAGAAGATGTTTAAAAAATTAGGCTCTCAAAAGAAATTTCAGCTGAAACCAGTTTGGCTCAGTGGATAGAGCATCAGCCTGCGGCCTGAAAGGTCCCAGGTGCAATTATGGTCAGGGGCACGTACCTTGGTTGCGGGCACATCCCCAGTGGGGAGGGTGCAGGAGGCAGCTGATCGATGTTTCTTTCTCATTGATGTTTCTAACTCTCTCCCTTCCTCTCTGTAAAAAGTCAATAAAACATTTTTTTTAAAGAAATTTCATTCATTGTACTATTGATATTTGGCTCTATTGACTAATGAGTTTGCTGACCACTGGCATACTAAGTCAACTTTATCTTGTACTACAGTTCTTTGCTTTAAATTCTTTCTTTGCCAAATTCAAGAACCATGAGCCAACATCACGGGTAATAGCAAGATTAGCTCCATTTTGCAGATAAAGAAGCTGGGGCTGAGAGAAATTATGTAATTTTCCCAGGGTCACGCATCTAGTAAGTGATAAAACAAAGCTAACTACTCAGTTTTATCTGAATCTCAAACTCCCACTCTTCCTTTATCAGGGCCTTAAATTTTAGAAACTCTTACTTCAATGTTACATGCTAAAAATAAATGTGAGGTTATACATGCAATATTTTCTGAGCTGCTTCAAAATCCTAAATGAAGTATTCTAGAATATAGCTTAAGGTTTCCTTTTGCATGTATGTGCCATTTGTCATACAGGAGAATCACAAATTAATAGTATTGTATATAGGATGTGTCAAACACCTTATTTTGTTAATATCATCTACATTTAATGACTATAATTTTTTTTAATAATTGAATGAAGACACAAATATGAATAAATGAATAAGTGATGAAATGGCACACAATCCCTAAGGGGATTCCAGAAGAGTCAGGAGTCCCATTTTAGAACACATATCTAGGATCCAGGAAACAAAAGACAAACTTTCTATGATTCACTAGATCTTTGAAGCACAGAAAAATCCAAGAAATAACCAAGAAAAATCAGATCCATAATATACTTCTTTATTTTAAATATATTTTTTATTGCCGAGACCGTTTTGGCTCAGTGGATAGAGCGTCGGCCTGCGGACTGAAAGGTCCCAGGTTCGATTCCGGTCAGGGGCATGTACCTTGGTTGCGGGCGCATCCCCAGTAGGGGGCGTGCAGGAGGCGGCTGATCGATGTCTCTCTCTCATCGATGTTTCTGACTTTCTATCCCTCTCCCTTCCTCTCTGTAAAAAATCAATAAAACATCGATCAGCCGCCTCCTGCACGCCCCCTACTGGGGATGCGCCCGCAACCAGGATACATGCCCTTGACCGGAATCGAACCTGGGACCTTTTGGTCTTGCAGGCCGATGCTCTATCCACTGAGCCAAACCAGTTTTGGCAATATACTTTCTTAAAAGTTCAGTAATTTAGCAGGTTCCTACCTAATAACACCATTTTACACCTTAGTGATGGCACATCTCTTTTAGCTTAATCCACCTTGATATTTCAAGCTAAGCAGATGATCTCCATATTACTTGAGTTGTCCCCAATTTATTATTTCCTTAATTAATCTGGAGGTACTTATGCTATTAGCTAACACCTCTATTTCCTAAATTCTCAATCTCTCAATTCCTAAAATCTATTTGTGAGCCTTACAAATTAACACTATGTAGAGAGTAATTGTTCTCAAACTCGAGTTGAGTGGGTAGAGTATCAGAATGTGTAGTGTTGAATGGGTGAAATATCAGAATTTCCTGTGTGATATTTTGAACCTCTACAATCCTGCCCCCATTCTTCTTCCTCTGATGTCTTGGTGTATAGTGTAAGACACTTGCAAAAATCTTAAGGGAAAGGCATAACATATGAACTTCCAAAAATTATATCCTACCCTGGGAAAGGAGAAATAGGTCAGAATCTGTAACAGGGGCCAACCTGTATGTCTTGAAACAGCCCTAGTTATCCTGATACACTTAACTTGATACATCAGTGACTCCCTGGCTTTTAAATTTCACTGACCAATAGGGTGTGAAAAATATTTCTAAAAGAAAAACATTCAAAATTAAATATAAATTTTAAGACAATTCCTTAAATGTAAGAGATTTACTTTGATGAAAAACTCACTTATTTGCTAGAACAAATGGAAACTCCCTAATGCACATTCATCACACATGAAACATTTCATCCATATGGGCTATAATGTGTAATTAGCACCTCACTACGTAGTTACAAACCAACCTTCCTTCCTGCCTGCCACATGATCTTCACTGACCTTGCCTGAAGAGAAAGGACAGGAATTGTTCTGTCCATTTCAGGTTTAAGAAAACTTCTGCTCTGGGTGGGTAAAGCGAGATGCCTAAGGCAACATGATTAGGACATGACAGAATCAAAAGAAGAACCCTAGACCTTTCTGTGAAATAAAGAACTAAGAGTGAGTGTTTAGAAACTTTTAAAGCAATTGACAGAGTACATTTTTCTTGTTAAATGTAAAAAAAGACAATAAAAAAAAATGAGGGCTTGCACTTTGTATGACTAGAGTTTTTGTTTCATTTTTCTCATAATTTTACTGTATTCTAAAAAGTATCAGCCCTCAAGAATTTGAAAATTAAAGGAAAAACTTTAATTCTTTACCACAAGAAGTTTGAGAAGCACTGTTAACTTAAAATTCCTCCCCAAAACAAATCAACCCTTACATGAGTATGGGTGAAAATCATCATATATTAGCAAATCTATCTAATAAAAGAGTAATATGCAAATTGACCGTACCACCAGCCAGGCCCACCAGGCCCGCCAGCCATGCCTACCAGCCAATCAGAGCAAGTAAGCAAATTAACCCAACCAAGATGTCTACGGCCACAGAGAGAGCAAGAGAGAGGCTTGGAATACCCCTGGCAATGGAGGAAGCCAAGCTTTCTGCAAAGCCTAGCCAACAGAGGCCTCTGCTTAAGGCAACAAAGTTTCAACAGCTGTGTGAGCAGAAGACTTGGCTCTGCTCCAGGCTACAAAGTTTCAATTGTAGAAGATAAAGGGCCTCTATTTGGGTTGCCCCGGGGGCATGGCCAGCATGCAAACCATCACAGGACCCTCACTCAGGCCACCCCATTCCCCAAGGGAACACTCACCCTGATCAAGAACACCCTTCAGGGCAAATCAGCTGGCCCCCACCCATGCACCAGGCCGCTATCCTATCTAATAAAAGAGTAATATGCAGATTGACCATCACTCCAACACTTAAGATGACTGCCCCCATGTGGTCAAAAGATCCTGCCCTTATGTGGACACAACATGGCCACCACAAGATGGCCAGCAGAGGAGGGCAGTTGGAAAGAACCAGGCCTGCAAGGGAGGACAGTTGTGGGTGATCAGGATAGCAGGGGAGGGAAGTTGGGAGGGACCAGGCCTGCAGGGGAGGCAGTTAGAGGTGACCAGGCCCACAGAGTAAGGCAGTTAGGGGAAAACAGGCTGGCAGGGGAGCAGTTAGGCATCAATCAGGCTGGCAGGGGAGCAGTTAGGCATCAATCAGGCTGGCAGGGGAGTGGTTAGGGGGTAATCAGGCTGGCAGGCAGAAACAGTTACAGGCAATCAGGAAGGCAGGCAGGTGAGCAGTTGAGAGCCAGCATTCCTAGATTGTGAGATGTCCAACTGCTCGTTTAGGCCCAATCTAGGTAGGATGGGGCCTAAACAGGCAGTCAGACATCCCTACCTGGATTGAGCCTAAATGAGAAGTCGGACATCCCACAAGGGGTCCCAGATTGGAGAGGGAGCAGGCTGGGCTGAAGGAAACACCTCCCTCCCTTCCTGCAACTTCTCTCTGTGCATGAATTTCATGCACTGGACCTCTGGTTCCATATACAGTGGTACCTCGAGATACAAGTTTAATTCATTCCGTAACCTTGAGGTATGGGAAACTATGAGATGCTCGAGTCACCGTAAACTGGTGGGTCGTGTGCAGCCGGCCGATCTGCGCGATTACTCCTATCTCAAATATTGCTCATATTTCAAAGCAAAAATCGCTTGCTCGATGGCTCATATCTCAAAAATCTCGTATGTTAGGGCACTCGTATCTTGAGGTGCCACTGTACTACTACTACCTCAAAATAGTGTATAAGTAGTAATTGATGAAAGCAAATATTCACAAAATATGAGAAACTTCTAAACTTCTAACCAGTTTATAAAAGAAACATATAATGCATAGAGAGGTAAAGATTACAAGTTAAAATAGCAGAAGAACCAAGGGCAGAATCTGAACATCCAGGTTAAATGTTATCATGAAGGCAGGATGAGTTTGACAAGATATAGTTCCTTCTTCATGGCACACAGACAAAACCCACAGCCTGCCTGACACAGCCCTAGCGCTGACCTTTCCAGGTGTTCTCTGGTTGTCAGCCATCCCATTAGATCACTGAATCTCTCTCCTGGAGAGAACATCCACTGCAATCCCAGTCACCTTGGGTCACTCCACAGGTCAGGAATGGTGTATCCCTGGCACCCAGCTGAATAATAGTGCAATCTGCTTAGGACAATCCTATAGTGGGTTTTTTTGTTTGTTTGTTTGTTTGTTTTTAGATAATACTTGAATCCAAGTTCCATACAACCGAAGCATTAAAAAAGATTATTTTTTTGAGGTAATAAACTATATCCTGAAGTTTTTATCTATTATAAGTTGGCCCTTTAAAGCCACAAGGTTTATCATAGATCTCTCAAGAACATTCTTGTAAATAAAAATTGTTCCATATTAAGTTTTCTTTACATTGTCTTAATTTTTAGGTAATTATACTCCTTTGTTCCACCCCAACTAGCATTTGACTTTCTCACTATTTATACATTCAAATAATTGCAGATAGTGATCAAGACTTATCTCTGCTGTCTCTAAGCCAAGGTGAACCCATTTCATTCTTTTAACCTATCCTCCTAAGTCAGTCCCTTCAACCCCCTCAATCATCTTCCTGACTTCTTATCTGAACTTTTTCCAAGAAAATGTCTACATCTTCCCTGGTCTCTGGCTCCCAGAACAAATGTGGTTTTCAGATGCCTTTTCATCAGAATCACTTCCCTACCCTGGGGTAAAGCTCTTGAATTCTTCACATCCCTTTGGTCTTTTCCCCTCTTCCTATACCCAGGGTGGGTCCAAGGTATTTCACTGCCCAAGGCAAAAAGAGATTTCTCTTTTTCTTTTATACAACATAATTGCATTTCAGAAAAGTTCACACTCCCACACCTTTCCCCCACTCTCTAGTATGAATTACAGATACACTGTTAAATTATCTGCAAGATAAATAAATAATTAAATCCGAGATCTTACAATAGGAAAGGTTACAGGCTCTTGGAGGCAAGAGCACAGAATCTCGAAGTTCACTCAATTTCAAAAGCCTTGGTGCCTTCGTCTTTTTTTTTTTTAAATCTATTTTATTGGCTTTTTACAGAGAGGAAGGGAGAGGGATAGAGAGTTAGAAACATCGATGAGAGAGAGACATTGATCAGCCGCCTCCTGCACGCCGCCTCCTAGGGATATGCCCGCAACCAGGACACATGCCCTTGACCGGAATTGAACCTGGGACCTTTCAGTCCGCAGGCCAACGCTCTATCCACTAAGCCAAACCAGTTTCGGTGCCTTCATCTTTAAAAGTGGGCAATAACTTGATAATTCTCAGGGGAAAAGGAGTGAGGGGGGTACAGGGAGAGACTGGACAAAAATCATACACCTATGGATGAGGTCAATGTGTGGGGAGGGAAAGGTAGAGGTGGGGAACTGGGTGGAGGGGAGCTATGGAGGGGAAAAGAGAAACAAATGTAATAATTAAAAGTGGGCAATAACATAAATAAAAACATATAGAAAGAGAAGAAAAAAATATATTTAAAATTACTTGTAAATTCTAAGGAATTATATAAAGTAATGCTTTATGTTCTTTTAGTGTACTAACTCAGGATTTGTTAGAAAAAATTAGATAACAAAATGACTTCACAAAAGTAAACAGTGCATAAATCAGGAATACTACTGGTAATCTGAGCGCTATGTTTTCTCCCTCAAACGTTTTCAATGGAAGCAGAGTGGAGGGGTCAGTGGGGCAAAAAAAAAGGGACATCTGTAATACTTTCAACAATAAAGATAAATTTTTTTAAAAAACGTTTTTAAAATCATGAAGGTTCTGTTGTTTAAATATATGGCATTGACTCTAGTCCTAACAGGGAAGAGTAATGTGCACACTCAGTCTGCGTGTTGATTCTTTCATTACTCCAGGAAGTGGCCTTTGTATGTCTATGAAAACTTAGGTCTTAAAAACAAAAGCTACTTTTTCCGTTAAGATCTAAAAGGAAAGGAATTTAAGGTACACAGATTTTCAGACTCACTAAGAAAAATGTTACTTTTTTCTGAAGGAATTTGTAGATCAAGGTGCTAGCTTTAAAAAAAAAAAAAAAAGACCATTTTATTGAACCTACCCAATATTGTACACTCTCAGCTTTTGTTCAAAAGTAAAAGCATTTCTTTTCCACATCATTTTTGACACATTCTCTCCCACCTTAAACACTATCTTATTGTCAGCTTACTAGCAATTACAGCCATCACAGAATAAAAATTACACTTTTTAATAAAGGAAGACCCACTCACCTCCCCACTCTCACTGAATTCACAGATGTACTGGAAACTTGGCCCAGATCCTGAACCACTCACCCTCTATTTATTGGGTGTGTTGATTGCCAACAGTTCTCAGCTGTGTCTATCTCCAGTGATGGCCTTGCATCGGAAACAACCCTCTCACCCAAAGTTCACCACCCCACTCACTTTCATCCAGTGATTGGTTAATTGCAGATGTTAAACGACATAGAATTGGCTGAGGCCTTTGTTGCAAACATATTGTCGTTTTTTGGTGTGTTTTTTTTTCTCTATTAAGGTATTGCATATGTGTCCTTATTCCCCCTATTACCACCCCCCATGCTGAGCATACTGTAGTTTAAATTCCCCCTAAGCACAACCCTCTTCTTTCATTCCCCACAGAACTCCCCAACTCTCCAATAAACTTCCTGACCTGAATCTCTGTCTCAGATTCTACTGTCCAACGATGCAGTGTGGGCCAAGGAAATATGGACTCTGACATGGGCTCTGAAGGATGAGCTGCTCACCTGCCAGCCATAAGGACCCCCTCACTGGTCAGAGGAGCACGGAGAGTGTTCACACAGATAGCAGTGCAATTATTAAAACTTTCACCAGTATAGATCTGGGCCTGGGCCTGTGTTCTGGTGGAAGGGAGTGCACGAGATGAGGCAATACATCTGAATGCATGTTGCTGGGATCAATCTATGATTTGGGAAAAGAACAATAAGCAGCTGAGAGCAATTAATCACCAAATTAAAGTAAAAATGTTCAAGCTGAGGGCCTCCTCCAGCAATAGTATATTAAAAGATCCTCATCTCTTACAACCAAAAGACAAGAGATTTTTGGGAGAGACCCAGGACTTAATTTAAGAGTAACCTCGACACATTTGCCACACCATGGTCAGGACCCTGACTGTGAAGTAGTAGGAATGTTTAGTACCTAAAATATTGGATGCGGGCCTCTGAGTTGATACATTAAAAAATCTTGAGTCCCCAGGTTTTCTTGAGCCCTCTGGGCCTGCAGAAGTGGCTCATTCCTCCCTGTTAAAGGCTAATGACTAACATCCCTTTCCTAAAAAATTACAAAGAGACTTCTGTCTCACAAGATTACACACAAAACATCCCATCTCCCAACTCTTGGCCACCGGACCAATAACTGGAATGAAGTCAAAATATTATCCCACAGAATAAGTATTGGTTCTATTGACAAAGCAAAGACATTATACCTTAACTAGTGGCCCTGTACATGAAATTTATGCACATTAAAAGAGGATTAATTAGAGGAAATGTTATAATATTGCTATTTGCCCTTTCTCTATAATAAAGTATCAGAGATGAAAGAAAATTAGTAAAATGCATATGAAAATCTTCCTCCTGTCAGAGTCTGGGATGCGCTGAGGGATCCAGAGTCAAGTCCCTGCCCACCTACGGTGCCTCAAAATCCTGTGAGAGTCAGACCCAGCCAGCCCCAGCCAACCCCACCCTTGTCAAGCCCCACCAGGCAGGGGGGCGCAGCCTCTGGTCCCCTGTCAAGCCCCACTGGGCAGGGGCATGCTTTAAGGTTCCCCATCAAGGCCCGCCGGGTGAGGGAAATGGCCTGAGATCCCCCATCAAGCCCTGCTGGGCAGGGGGTGTAGCCTCAGGTCTCCCCACGCCAGGGTGGGGTGCATGGCCTGAGGTCCCCTGACTTAGTATTGGGGCAGGGGGCACAGCCTGAGGTCCCATGGCCTGGTGATGAGGCAGCGGGCATGGCCCGAGGTCTCCTGTCAAGCTCCACATGGCCTCAGATCCCCTGCCCTGACCCAGCACCTCACAGCCTAAGGTCTCTGCTGATTCCTCTTTAAGGTTCATTATGGGAACTTGGCCTCCACTGTGGGTGCAGACATCCATTGTTACAGAAACCCCACCTCTGCTGTGGGTGCTGCCATCTTTGTGACAGTGTGATGGTCAAGTTGCATACTCCCTCTTTATTAGATAGTATAGTGCTGAGAATAGCTCAGAGAAGCTTGAAGAAGTGATAGCCTTCCCTAGATGAATAAAAATGGCAGAAATACTATTATAGTAGAGATGAAATCAAAAGACTCAGAGAAGTGGACATGTTCAAGTGAAATAAATAAATGGTAAAGATGAATGAATAAATAATAATCATATGATCTTTTCTTAGTAAGGTACAGTTACACATGCCGCCAGAATTATCTTTCTAAAACTAAAATCTGGCCACTTTACTCCTTAATACATATCAAATACATTCAGTTCAATTATCTTAAATTAATTATTACATATATTTTTATTATATATGCTTGACATATATTGGCACTAATGGTATTTATTGAACCTACTAAGCTTTCAAGACTCACCTCTTCTCTCTACCTTCTCTTCTAAATTCTCTCATTTACAAGGACAGACACAATGACTTTCCCACCATTCCCCAAATACAACAGCTATCTACAGCTTATCCCTTTATACAAACTGATCACTCTGTCTCAAACTCTATTTTAACATTCTTTTATTTATTCACCAATAAATATTTATTGCATGCTATGCACACCCTCTCTGCTAATCCCAATTCACTCTTTATGGCATCCTTTCTGAGAAGAAATTTCAGGTTTTCCCAAACCAAGTGGTGTTTGCTGGGCCATGGAACTATGGTCCTTCTCCCTTAGAACTCTCTCCTTTGAATTGCTATTTGTCAGCTTACAAATAAGCCTTTCTCTGGTCTTCATTGAGTTATCCTCCGGGCAGAAAGATCATCATCTAGCTCAGATCCAGGGAAAGGTGTTTTTCTTTTATCTGTCTAGTTTCCTTTCAACATCTCTCCTGGTTACAACAGTTCCCCCTAATTTAGGGGGAACTGTTGTCCTTTCCTCCATCTTCCCACTCTACATGGCTCCAAATGCTAATCACAGTTGATTATCACAGAAGCCACCCATGCCCTTAGTCACAGAGGTGGGCATGTGACCCAGTTCTGCTTAGCACATCATGCTTGATTCAAAGAGAGGCATGTGACCCAAGCCAGACCAATGGAGTCTTTCTCTGAACTCTGAAGGGAGAAGCTCCTCTCTTCCTTTTGAAGAAACTAACTTAAAGCAGTCTCTGGCTATGACCTCCCGCTCTCACCACTGCTCTGAGGAAGTGCATTTGAAATAGGAAGTACATGGCCAACCAGCAGAGAGAAGCAAAGTGAGAGCAGACCTAACAACATTATTTTACTCTCTCAAGTCCCCGAGGCCAGATATATCCCTAGTCATTCAAGTAAATCATCAAAATGAAATGTAAAAAACACTTTCAAAACAATGTTCACTGTCAAAACTCAACTTAAACATATCAAATTATCCCATAAATTACTATTGAGCCTCTACTATGAGCCTCTACTATCAGGCATTCTTTTAGATGTTAGGCTGACACAAGCAAACACCTTACTTTTTTCATAATAGAATGCAATTTTATCATGTTATTTGAAATTAGCACTTACCTTAAAAAAAAGTAAACAGGTTCCTGGAATTTTATTAACTGTATATATTTTAGAGTGATAAACCTAACCCTTTTTTTATTGTATTTATATTCTTGGTTATTGGGGTGATTCCTACACTAATATAAAAAATGGCATAGATATTGGATCAGTAATGGCATATTGGATCAGCTAACCACTAAACATAATATACCAAATAAGTTCAGGAATAGAAATGTAGTCCGGCTGGTGTGGCTCAGTGGTTGAGCATTGACGTATGACCTGGGAGTTCAAGTTTCGATTCCCAATCAGGGCACATGCCTGGGTTGTGGATTTGAACTCCAGTATGGGGCCTACAGGAGCCAGTGAATTAATGATTCTCTCTCACCTATGATATTTCTATCTGTCTTTTCTTCTCCTTTCCTCTCTGAAATCAATGCACATTTAGGTAGCATACATCTTTGGTCAACTATACTTCAGACTGGGAGGGAAATATTCCTGAACAAGTATGTGAACTTCTAATTTGTAATGAAGGGAGGGATTGGACCCAGCCTAAAGGGAATTTGAAGGGAGGTAATTTCTTTTGCTCATTCATTTATTATTCAAAATCTTATATCACATTCAATTTACTGAACTTGAAAAAGAGAATTTATTAGTTCAGTCTGAAATTGACTTAAAGTAAAAAGATATGCTCAGCTAATTGTGCATACCATAGAAATACTGAAACTATAGTGAGGCTGCCCTCTGGGATTTTCTAAATAAATTGCACTCTGAGACCAAAATTAAAACCAATACGTGCAACAGCTACAAAATCAACAAGCAGCAGGTGTGAGGGAGACAAAATATTTTAGGCTGGCACAATTCCAGAGGCCATTTTAATATATGGTCTTTTTTTCTGGTGGTGGAAAACCCATTTGAGCACTTTTAGGCAGTGACTAATTCGCCCAATTAAGCCCTAGGGCTGGGTATGGAGTACCATCAGGAAGAGATCCCTAAGCAGCTCTTTAACAAGAGCAGCTCTTTCCAGGCTCTATGATTCCCATCAGTGTTTCCAAGTGTTCAGTTACATATAATATGAATTAATTTTCAACACAAAAATAGTGGGAAGGGTTCAGATTTTTTTTTAATATATTTTTATTGATTTCAGAAAGAAAAAGAGAAGGAGAGATAGAAACATCAATGATGAGAGAGAATCATTGATTGGCTGCCTCCTACGTGCCTCCTACTGGGAAGCGAGCCGACAACCTGGGAATGTGCCCTTGACCAGAACCAAACTGGCTAGGGCCAGAAGACTTTTAAAATAGTGACATAATAAAGTGCATATCCCTCCTATTACTAATTTAGTAATTTCATCTTATCATATCTGAAATTTCAAAAAACAGTACTATTTTTTATGCCAAGTTTGGTGGTTATTAATTCATGACTCATATCAGAAGTAATGCATACTATATTTAGAAAAAGAAACAATGGCACCTGCTATACCAGGAAAATTTAATAACTAAACAACAGTTTGGAAAAAAAATCTCAATATCACATTGAAGAAATTTTTATTTTAGTATATTAAAACAAATATTTGGAGTTCATGTGCTAACATTTCTAGTTCAGAACTTCTTTTCAATTCTTCATATTCATTCCAACTTTCTCATTCCAAAAATCTCTAACTTCTTCTAGGCTGCATAATTGTTATTAAAGTACTCAGCTCTCAAAATGCCCAGTGTCCCAAACTTCATATCAGAAAAAAGAGGTGGGAGGCAAAAGACAAAGAGCTTAATTTAATCATTTGAATTTCTCTTTCTTCCTCGTTTAGAAGTGAGAAGTGTTTTAAAATGAAGAGGGGTGACTCCGGGCTGAGGTGTTAGGACACAGAAGCCTGTGGTGCTGACTAACCTTGGACTGCAATGAGAAGGCACAGGAGGGGATGGTGCTGGCACGAGCCTGGAAACAAATGTCCTGATTCTACTAGTAGTACCTGCAGGTCAGGGTGCACTGCACGCTGGAGCCCTGGGAATGGACTGTGTTCAGTTCCCCTTTATCCATCGTGGGGATGGCACTCTACACAGGGTATGTCTTCATGGCTCAGCACATCATGGCGATATTGCACTACTTTGAAATTGTACAATGACCAAGATGTGACCAGAAGTGAAAAGTTAGGAAAGAACCACCCTCTGAGGTTGGAATGAGACTTCATCAGATGTCATAAACTACTGGATGTCAACATAACCAAGCAGTCTCAGAGAGGTTTCCTTTTGGTTGTCCTGCTTCTACTCTTGCTTCTGTGCCACCTGTTCCCTACACAAATCAGAGCATCTTTTAAAAGTGATCATATCCTTCCCTGAACTGCAGTGAGAGAGAATCCAAACTCCATACCATGGCCATCAATCTCTACATCATGGTTTTCAACCTTTCTAATGCCACAACCCTTTAATACAGTTTCTCATGTTGTGGTGACTCCCAACCATAAAATTATTTTTGTTGCTACTTCATAACTGTAATTTTGCTACTGTTATGAATCGTAATGTAAATATCTGTGTTTTCCGATGGTCTTAGGCTCGACAACAGTGGTTCTCAACTTGTGGGTTGCTGCTGTAGAGCCTAAGTCCATCGGAAAACACAGATATTTACATTCTGATTCATTAACAGTAGCAAAATTACACTTATGAAGAAGCAACAAAAATAATTTTATGGTTGGGGGTCACCACAATATGAGGAACTGTATTAAAGGATCGAGGCATTAGAACGGTTGAGAACCACTGCTCTATATGATCTGGCCCTACCCACTCATATTATTTATCTATTGCTCCATAACAAATTACCCCAAAACCCAGTAGCTTGAAACAATATTTATTATCTCTAAGTTTCTATAGAAATGGAATCCAAGCGCAGCTTTCCTGGACCCTCTGCTTCAGGACTCTTACAAGCTGCACTCAAGGTGTTAGATAGGGCTGCAGTCATCTCAGTGGTTGACTGGGGAGGATCCCCTTTGAATCTCCTTCACACGGTAGTTGGCAGGATTCAGCTTGCTGAGGGCTGTTGTTCAAGAGCCTCAGTTCTTCATGGGTGATGTAGTCTAAAGGCCAACCCTAGTTCCTTACTATACTGCTCTCTCCATAGGGTAGCTCAGCATTGTAGCTTGCTTCACCAGAGAAAGTTGAAAAGAAACAGAAGAGAAAAAACAAAAAGGAGGTTGCAGTTTTTTTACAACCTAACCTCAGAAGTTGTAACCCTCGGGTTACATATTCCATCATGTTTTGCCACATGCTATTTTTTTAGAAGTGAGTTACTAAGTCCAGCCCACACAGAAAGGGAGGGGATGACACAGGAGTGTTAATTTTAAGAGGTAGGAGCATGTCAGAAGCTGCACACCACAGCCACTCTAACTTTATGTCTAAGCCCTCTTACCTTTGTTCTCTAGGTCCCAAACACACTGGCCTGCATCCTGTCTTTAAAATAAACTGCCTTTCTCTGCACACACTAGCTAAAGTTATTATCATCCTTGAGCCCTTTTTTTATCCCATATCCTAGTATTATTTTTATTATTATTATTATTTGGCTAATTCTCACCCAAAGATTTTTTTTCTGTTGATTTTTAGAGAGTGGAAGGGAGGGAGGGAGGGAGAGAGGGATGGGGAAGAGAAGAGAGAAACATTAATGTGAGAGAGACACATTGATTGGTTGCCTCTCGCATGAGGCCCAACTGGGGCTGGGAATCAAACCTGAAATGCTTTGACTCATAGGGCAATGATCTAACCACCGAACATACCGTCTAGGGCCCATATTCTATTTTATTTTGGGCTTGGAACCAACTCACCAAAACAATCACTGGATTCTTTTGAGAGGACGCAAAATCAAAACCAATCAAGTCAAAACAAACAAATGACAACAAAAACACTTAGAGCTGGCCAGGTTAATGGCCAGATAGTAGCATGACTTCCCCAAAGTTGCAAACATTCAAGTAAATGAAGAGAAACCAGTGCTTTTCATCTACCCTGAAATTCATGTTGACTTCCACTGTTACCATGGGCCCAAGAAAGGAGAATGTAGCAAATACATTTCAGGACTTTTTTTCCCAGATTACATATCTCCACAAATTAATAAGGTTAATTTGCCACTAACCTCAAATGTTCCTGTTGTCCCCAAAGTACACTCAGTTAAACAGAAAAAAAAAAAATGCTTTCCCTAGAATGTGCTGCGAGAAGATAATTTTAATTAAAAGAAGTACATCTCTGAGAAACAGGCACTCTTAAAAATCAGGAGTGTTTGGTTAGCTGAGTGGTGTTCTTTGCTTCGTGACAAGTTGGAGCATGCAGAGAAGTCAGAACTGTTTCATAAGATTTGCACAGTGGCTCCTTACAAACTGAAAATACTATTTGGCCAAATCTATGTATTTCCCAAAACAATGACACGGTGACCATAGCGCATGCCCCACATCGATAAGAATGTTTTTATTAGCCAGGGAATTGACTTCCCAAAGGTTCAGGTTTCATTTGCAGAGTGTGAGACAAGATTTAAATAAGTAAATAAGCATTTGTTTAGATCGTCCTTTTTGAATGTTGGCATGAGAGTGAGGCTGGTTAGGAAGTGTTAATATGCTGTTTGCCATGGTATTACCTGAACTGGGTAACCTGGCCTTGCTCGCAAAGTCCCAAGGCCACAACAAGGTATATTAATCCTTGGAAAACACACCCACAGGATACACCAGCAGGACTTACAGAACACTGCTGTGAAGCAGCAAGGACTGCTCTAGTTAGTACTTAGTTTGTTTCCCAGCCAAGTCTCTTAGGACAAAAAGCAGATGGCATCGCTAGGATCCATCCACCTGCCCAGGCTTTCAAGACAAAGTACAGTGGTACCTCGAGATACGAGTTTAATTCGTTCCGTAACCTTGCTCGTATATCAAGTTGCTCATATCTCAAAGCAAATTTCCCCATTGAAATCAATTGAAATGCCGTTAATCCGTTCCAGCCCCAAAATACCACCCCAGTTGTTCTTGTTACATGTTTTTGAATAAGAAAAATGTATTTATAAATGACAAATGTTGTATAAAAACATAATAAAAGAGAATGTAAAGGAATAAACTGGTTTTATAAAGTGTATTTACCTACTCGTTACACTCTTAATGCTACACTTTATCCCTAAACTGAATGTAACTTAACTAATCTTCACTGAACTTAATTGCTACTGATCTTTGCATTTTTGGCCGATTTCAAAAAAAACGTATCCAACTAGGTTTGCCTCTTCCTTTCAGAATGTTTCTGAAATGGGTGAGGCAAGTTTCATTGAACAGCTCCGATGCACGACCAGTAGCAACTTTTTCGGGGTGTTTCTTTTCCACGAAGTGTGACACCCTCTCCCACATTCCTAAGATCTCCTTTATCTCACTTGTAGAGATCTCCTCCACCTCTGGCTCCTCCTCGAAACCAATTTCTTGGAGAACCTCCGCATGTTGCTGAGACTGCAACTCTTGTCACTCCTCCGTGGTGAGTTCCAGAGAGTGCTCCTCGACGAGCTCATTCACGTCTCTCTCATCCACCTCCAGGCCCATGGATTTTCCCAGAGACACTATCTCCTCCTCCACTGGCACCTCGGGTTCGAATCCTTCGAAGGCCCTTTCGGCTATGGCCTCAGGCCACAGCTTCTTCCATGCAGAGGTCAAAGTCCTCATTGTAACACCCAGCCAGGCCTGATCAATAATTCTGAGGCATATCACGATGTTAAAGTGGTTCTTCCAGAACTCTCGAAGGGTGAGGTTTGTGTTCTCTGTCACCTCAAAGCAGTGCAGGAAGAGGTGCTTGATGTACAGCTTTTTAAAATTAGAAATCACCTCCTGATCCATGGGCTGCAGGATAGGAGTGGTGTTGGGAGGTAGGTAGACAACCTTTATAAACTTGAACTCTTCAAGGAGTTCATCTTCGAGGTTCAGTGGGTGAGCAGGAGCATTGTCGAGGACGAGGAGAGCTTGCATGGTTAGGTTGCTTTCCTGTAGATATTTCTTAACAGAAGGGCCAAAAACCAGGTTTACCCACTCCACAAAGAACTGCCTGGTGACCCATGCCTTCAGGTTTGCCCTCCACATAACTTGCAGTTTATCTTTTAAAATCTTATGTGACTTAAAGACTCTGGGGTTTTCGGAATGGTATACGAGCAGAGGCTTGATCTTGCAGTCGCCACTCGCATTGGCGCACAGTGCGAGAGTTAGCCTATCCTTCATGGGTTTGTGGCCTGGCATCGCCTTCTCCTCTGCCGTTATATACCTAAGTCCTATTCGGTATCTTCTTCCACAAAAGCCCTGTCTCGTCACAGTTGAAGACTTGCTGGGGGATATATCCTTTGTCTTCTATCAGTTCGGAAAAAGTTTTGAGGTAATCCTCAGCTGCCTTCACATCCGAACTTGCTGCCTCACCATGCCTGATGATGGAGTGAATGCCCGACCTTTTGCTGAAGTTATCAAACCAGCCTCTACTGGCTTTAAATTAGTCTTTCGATGCTTTGTCCATGGAAGTGCTGGGGTCTGCTCCAGCAAATCACCGTAAATCGCTCACTCCTTCTTGCATATGATGCCCTGTGTTAATGTATCTCCTTTAAGCTGCTTCTCCATCACCCACACCATCAGTAGATTCTCCATCTTTTCATGGAGAGAGCTACGGAGCTTAGAAATTATTGTAACGCCCTTAGCTGGCATT
Source organism: Lasiurus cinereus (assembly GCA_011751065.1). Lineage (NCBI taxonomy): Eukaryota > Metazoa > Chordata > Mammalia > Chiroptera > Vespertilionidae > Lasiurus > Lasiurus cinereus. The sequence continues at coordinate 51,602,106 of JAAGEH010000012.1, read as the reverse complement.
ATACCCTTTATCGACTCCTTCTGTTTAAGTACAGTGCATATCGTTGAAGTACTACGCCCGTACTGCCTCACCAAGTCAGCCACTCGCACACCTTGCTCATATTTTTCTATGATTTCACGCTTTGATTCAATAGGCATCATCCTCTTCTGAGCACTGACCTTTCCACTCGCTTTCTTCGGACCCATGGTTATAAAAAGAAATGTGATAAAGTATGTAAATGCACAAAAGATGCTTCGACAATGAGGTAAACAAACACACTGACTGAGGCGTGGGAAACTGAGGCACTCGAGTTACGGTAAACTGGTGGGTCGTGTGCAGCTGGCCAATCCGCGAGATTACTCGTATCTCAAATGTTGCTCATATTTCAAAGCAAAAAATCACTCGCTCAAGGGCTCATAGCTCAAAAATCTCGTATGTTAGGGCACTCGTATCTCGAGGTACCACTGTATTCACAAGACATTATGAGAACAAACTTCCTATCACATCCCACAACCCTATCTAAAATTTAACTTGGTTTCCTTTCTCTTCAACACTGTAATAGGACTAGCATATATCATCAAAATTCAAAGCAGATACATTAAGATACTAGAGGCCTGATGCACAAAAATTCGTGCAAGGGTAGGCCTCACTTTCTCTGGCTGCCAGCACTGGCTTCCCTCCTGCACCCAGGACCTGGGCTGCTTTACTTCACCCCAGCTTTGTCTGGAAGGACATCCCATCTGGAATAACACATGGAAGGTAATCAGTTTGGTCTAATTAACACATTACCCTTTTATTATTATAAATTTCTTTTCCCATGAAGTTATATAGTTGAGAGTTAGAAAAGTGAAGTTTAAAGAATTTGCCACCCCAAATGGAGCTGGGCAGGGATGGTGCCCAAGCATGGAGAGTGGTAAGGTTGCAGTGAGGGATAAGATGTTCATTAGAATACAGGAAAGAAGCCAGTGTACCCAGGAGTATGTAAGAGGAAAAGTGGCGAGAGAAGAGGTTGGAAAGAAAAGCATTAGCCATAAGCCATTGAATCCCTGTCAAGGAATTTGGATTTTATCCTGAGGGCATTAGGAAATCACTAAAAGATTTGAAATAGGAGAGTGATATAATCAGATTCCTAGGATTTTTATTTGTGTGTATTGCTTTGTTGTTTATTTGCAATACAGAGCATGGATTTAAGGGGAGATGAAACAAGGCCAGGAGATCAGGTATAATACTCCAGAGGAGAGATATTTGTAATCTCGTCTTGTGTTGTGACAAATGGGATCAGAAAAATAGAAAGAAGCAATCTTGGCAAACCTCAAATCTGATCATGTCCCTTCCATGATTGAAACTCTTCAAACTTTTCTCATTTTTCTTAGGATACAATTTCAAAAATTCTTAACATGGCTTAAAGATCCTTTTGTGTTCTGTACACACACACACACACACACACACACACACACATACACACACACACACACCCCTTCTCCTTGCACACTGATACTATCTGCTTTATATGTGCTAATCTCTTTGGATCTGAGGGTGATCACACATTACCTGCCTACAAGCTTCAGACAGATCATCACTTTGATTCACTGAGCAATGAATGAATGACGGTGATAACTTAAGAGATGTGGAGAAAGTTAAATAAGACTTGGAAGGGAGAAGGACATAGGACATCAAGGATGAAACAAAGGCTCTGGTTTGAGTAACTGGTAGCTTAGGGAACATTTGGAGAGGAAGTAGAAAAGATGGTTCAGTTTGGCTTATATTGAGTTTGGGCTGGTTGTAAGTTTTCCACGGGGAGATGCTAAATAGGCAATTGGATCTAAATACTTAGCATATGTCAGATTCTGTGCCAGGCACTTTCATATATACTATCTCATGTAATTACTGGAGTCAAATGTAGATTAAAAAAAAAAAACAATTAACTATATCATCTCATTTTAAAGTAGGCTCTACACTAATTATGTTAATTTGGACTGTGAATGGCCCACAACTATTAATCAGGGGAAATGAGCAATTTATCTTGAAAGAGTTAAAAACTAATGATTTGAATCTCTTCATTTCCAAAATATACTTATGGCACAACTATGGTAAGACTTAGAAAACAAAAACAAGTATAGAGGAGTTGGTGAATAATTTTATTCTCAAGGAGCAGTTTTAGCTGTCCTATTATTTTTCATGATTATTTTAATAGCTCGTTAGATGTAAAGAGGAAAATGTCTTGCCACCTTCACCTCCAACAACATTCCTCATTCCATATTACCTTCTACACCAACTTCTGTAAATGTTTTCCCTTTCTGCTTTTGGCAAGGTATTGAAAGCCAAACCTGAGACATGTTTCTTCTCTCTAGTTTATGTGTCTTATGCATCTTTGTTGTATGTCCAGGTGCAACATAAGCATTACAGACTACATTTCCACTGTGTTCTTCAAACCTTCGGACTCCATAACGTCCCCAGCAGCAGAACTAAGTTTTTTGCTCCATAATAGTTTAGAACAATGTTTCTCACAGCTAATCTGTAGCCAAGCACGCTGGCATCAACAGGCCTGCATTCTTAAAACACAGGCTTGGGTCCTTGCCCCAGAGCTACTAAGTTAAGTCAGTATTTCTCAAGGTGGCTCCCAGGAATCTGCATTTTTAAAAAGCTGCCCAGGTACTATTTATTCTCACTAAAATTTGAGAATTTGAACATTGTTGTTGTTGTTGTTGCTGCTGTTAAGTAAAATAAGTAATTCTCATTTTGCTATCATAAATAGTTGTGGGATACCTCCTCACAGAGAAGTAATATACCAGAACTAGAAATACATCAAATAAATTTTTGAATCCTCAAGTGAAAATGAGAGGCTGTTAGAGAATGCTGAATTTTAAAGGTTTTAAAAGATTTTATCCACCTACTGCTGCTACTAGAGTAATTGCTAGAGAACTGAACTGCAAATGTTTTGCAGAGAACTACTAAATACCAGATAAGTAGTCACTGATTACAAAAACAACAACAAACTAATTGAAGGGGTTACCTTATAATTACACGTTTTATTGAGAGGAGGGAAGATTCACATTACAGAGTAATTCCAGGTTATGAGGATTTTGTTTTTAGATTTTGTTTTCTGTTTTACTTATTTGTTTGGCTTTTGGTAAGTGTTTTTGCAAAGAAGTTTCCTAAAATAAATGGAAAAATTGACTCACTGAATTAAACTCTCAATTTTTGCCCACAATCCTTCATTCAATGTCTGTATCATTACATGTACAGATTGTATATACATATGTACATATATTTAAATATATATGGGGGAATTCCGGATAGTTAAAACTCTTATATTTTCCAAGACAAATAAATACTATTATTTGAAAGCTACTAGACAAATGGAGGTACAGGAGATTAGATCTCTACTTGATCTATATTTCCTACATTTTTTAAAAAAGGGGGGGAAATCAATTCTTTGAAATTGATTTTTTTTCACTCATAAAGCTGCTTTTTTTAAAAATCACATTCTAAAAGGTTAATTTTAAGTATTTTTCTTTTGCAAAATAAATAGAACTTTCTATTATCCATCAATTAAACATAAGTAAGAAATAACAGACATTGAACAGAAGAGAGATACATATTATGCATGCAAGGAAAATTAAAACTTGGGATGTTGGGGGTGGGGGTGTACTTTGATGTACAAAAGAACTATTGTTAATGTGGGACAAAACCTTCCCAGTATGGAACAGAGATAAAAAGGAGGGAGTTTCTAGCAGATCAAGGTCAACCAAGATCCATGAATAACATAAATGCTATTAATCTAGCACTGAATGAATTGCGGGAGTTCAGCAGGGTATGGTTATGTGGCAGAGTTCATGGCAGGAGTGTTTTATGTCACTTTGTATTAGATAATGAGCATATTCATCAAGATTCCCTAAATACTATCCAAACTGGCATAGAAGAAGCTTTAAGGAGCTTGAGAAAGAACAAATCAAAGGACTACATCTAAGGCTCAGAAAGGTAATAGGGTGTTTAAACAGTGCAGCAAGTTTAGATATTAGCAGGCATCTGTACAATCTTACTCTGCAGGAAATGGCGTGAGAAAGGATTTCTTAGTTGGATGGCTAGCAGCTTATTATATATAATGTTGCCTCTCTCATTATGTCCTAGGTTAATAGTTAGAAGACATGCAGATAGCAATACCTTAAGAGATCATATAATGGAAAAGATGGAATTCTTTTCCTCTTATAACTACTTTCAAATGCAAAATAGTTGCTTCTCCTTTCTTCAGGGGAAACTCAATAAGTTAAGTTAATGAAATCATTAAGTTTCATTCTTTATTTTTTCAGATTTAAATCTACCTAAATGCTTGGGATCCTTTACTACTAAGTCTTATTAAAATATATATTTGCTAAAATACTGTATATATATTTATATTCCAGACCCATACTTTTTAAAAGCCTGATTATAAGAAGCTGGGAAAATTAAAAAGACATGGAAAAAAAAAGAATGGAGAAGAAATCAGACTTGTAACTGGTGGTAGTACTACCACACAAAATAGGAAAAAACAAAGGAAAGAGAAATAAGAAGACAGAATGTAAGGAAATAGTCCTCTCCAGGTGGCTCATCTGGTTGGTGTGGCGTCCTGTACCCCAAAAGGTTGTAGGTTTGATCTTGGTGCAGTTCAGTCCCTGATGGGGACACTTAATGGGGGCAAGTGATCAGTGTTTCTCTCTCACATCAATGTTTCTCTCTCTTCTCTCTCTCTCTCTCTCTCTCTCTCTCTCTCTCTCTCTCTCTCTCT
>JAAGEH010000012.1:51545545-51597352 GCA_011751065.1 Lasiurus cinereus | reverse complement strand
TCTCTCTCTCTCTCTCTCTCTCTCTCTCTCTCTCTCTCTCTCTCTCTCTCAAAACATCTCCTTGGGTGAGGATTAAAAAAATAAGTAGAGAAATAAATATCTATAATAATAAAAGTGTAATTAGACCAAACAGCTGAACGACCTTCCAGATGACCTTCTGGACAAAGCCAGGGCTTCAAGGGTCAAGGCAGCCACCCTGGCTGTGAGGGCTGAGCCCCTTACACAAATTTTGTGCATCGGGCCTCTAGTATAATATAAAGATAACATTTTAAAGAAGATCACAAAGTAATTCACTTTTAGCTGATAGATTGAATTTCCACCAGCCCAATAAAGCATAAAAACTTACATAAAATGCATTGAAAACGCATAAAGAGCAAGCACCTGAACATCTTAATTTGATTGTAGCTGGCAACATGTACTGCATACCTACCACTTGGACCCTATTTCAATTTTATTCATTTATTAACCAACGTTAAATGCCTTAAATATGTCTGCAGTGAACAAGACAAACATAATTCCTGCCATCATAAAGCTTATGGTTTTAAGAGTTACTTTGGTGGCAGCTGCCCGGGCACCAGAGCCTGCTGCTTCTTACCTCAGTGCCCGCTGCCTGCGTTGCAGCCAGCAAACAGCCCAGATGCAGGCCATCAAGTGTGTGGTGGTGGGCCCAGCTGGCATAGTTCAATGGTTGAGCATCAACCTATGAAACTGGACAGCATGGTTCAATTCCCAGTCAGGGCACATGCCTGGGTTGCAGGATTGATCCCTAGTGTGCAGTATGCAGGAAACAGTCAATCAATGATGTTTCTATCTTTCTCCCCCTCTCCTTTCCTCTCTGAAATCAACAAAAAATATATTTAAAATAAATAAATATAATTTTAAAATTGGAGGGGGGAGTGTGTGATGGTGCCTACTGATCAAATTATACAACCAATGCATTTCCTGGATATATTCTTGGAGAATAGATCCCCACTGCCTTTGACAACCGTTCTGCCAATGTTATGATAAATAGAAAACCTGTGTATTTGCGCTTATGGGATATTACTGGACAAGAAGATTATGATAGATTATGTCCCCTATTTTACCCACAGACAGATGTATTTTTAATTTGCTTTTCTCTTGTGAGTCCTGTGTCATTTGAAAACATTCCTACAAAGTGGTATCCTGAAGTGTGACACCATTGTGCCAACACTCCCATCATCCTGGTGGGGACTACGATTGATCTTAGGGGTGTGAAAGACACAAATGAGAAGAAACTGAAGGAGAAGAAATTGACACCCATCACTTACTCGCAGGGCTTAGCCATGGCTAAGGAGATGGGTACTGTAAAGTACTTGGAGTGCTGGGCTCTCACACTGCGAGGCCTCAAGACAGTGTTCGATGAGGCTGTTCGAGTTGTTCTCTGCCCACCTCCCATCAAAAAGAGGAAGAGAAAATGCCTGCTGCTGTAAATGTCCGGGCCCTTCGCCCCTGCTGCCCTGTTCCCTTGTGCACTTTGCTCAAAAAAGGGAGAGCCTTTGCACTCAATGCTATGTTGCTACAGACTAGGTTTTCTATAAAGCTATTTTGAACCAATCAAGTAACTTTCAGGTTTTATTTGTTTAAAGTGTAAGAGGTCAAACTTTCACATTCTATTAAAATCTAGTCATAAACTGAAAAAAGAAAAAAAAATTATTTTGGTTATAGTGATTTGAACAGTGCTCTCCAAAAATGCATGTCCACCTATAACCTCAGGATGTGACCATTTTTGGAAATAGGATTTTTGTAGACACAATTAAGGATCTTGAGATTAAGTGAACCTGGGCTTAAAGAACAATCCTAAATAATGACTGGTGTCATTAGAGGAGCAGATACAGAGACACAGAGAGAAGGCAATGATGGGAAAATGGAGACAAAGATTGAGATGATGCATCTCCACCCCAGGGAACACCAGCCACCACCAGAAGCTAAGAGAGAGACATGCGATGGTTCTCCCTCAGAGCCTCAGAAGGAGCCCACCCTGCTGACACTTAGACTTCACAACTGGAAGAGAATATATTGCTGTTGTCTTAAGCTACCTAGTTTATGGAAATTCACAAAGTGGTGCACGGAGTTCATGCAAAAATCAGCACCCGGCCTGCAGGCTCCCTCATCACAGAGCAGCGCCTAGCATGTGAGTGGCCTGAAGAAACAAAGGTGTGGATGTGGTGCTCGCTGTCTTTAACAAAGCCCTCAATAAAGGGACCAGAGAGTGAGTGTGGGTTGGCTAACAGGTGCACAAACAGAATCAGAAAGGACTTAGATATCGTCTACAGTCATTTTAGAGCCAAAGAAACTGATGTGATCTGTCTCTTGGCTTCCTTTCTCCTTTGCCTCAGTGAGATGCAGATGGTCTATCCTGTCTCAGGCAGGAAGTCTCTGTCTGGCTGTCACACTGAATCATTCAACTGGATCCTGGGGGCGGGTGGGAATTTCTTCCCAGAAAGATGGCAATGCTAAAATCCACTTATTCAATAATTATCCTAGGGTACCTACTCTGTAAGTCATACGAGAGAAGGAAGAAATATGAACTCTAGTCCTTTGGAAACACACACTCCCAAATGTGAGATGTCACATTTAAACAATAAGTAACAAGTTTAAACGGGGACATTTTTTTTAGAAGTTCCTTGGGTTAAAACTAAAGACAGAAACCAAAGCAGAAGAAAAAGAAACCGCACAACAGTTCCATTAGTGGCATTTAAAACAAGGGCAGGTTTTTGGTAAAAAAAAAAAAAAAAAAACAAGGATAAAAATATAAAATAGAAAAACAAGGCCACACACACACACACACACACACACACACACACACACACACACAGGCACACATACACCTACTAATGGTGTTGAGAAATTACAAAAGTAGTCAAAAACTTGAGAGGTCAAGCTCCTTGAAAGAAGGAAAATTAATTTAGAAGCAAGGCAGAAGGTGGCTGCTGACAGTCAGAGAAACAGAGCAAAACTTTAAGCAGTCTCATAGAACAGAATAGTCAAAATTGGGAGTTCAAGACTATCAGGAGACCCAAGATGAGAGAAGGCAAGATCCTAGAGAAAAAAATACAAGAAAAAAGCCTGATAGTCCAAGCCACTTTCCCTCTTAAGAGTCATCCATTTGAGCCCTAGCTGGTTCGGCCTGTGGACCAAAGGGTCCAGGGTTCAATACCAGTCAAGGACACATACCTTGGTTGCAGGTTCTTCCCCTGCCTGGGCCCTGGTGGGGCAAGCGCAAGGGGAAACCAGTCAATGTGTTTCTCTCACATCACTGTTTCTCTCTGTCTTTCTCTCTCTCTTCCACTCTCCTTCAATATCAATGGGAAAATATCCTCGAGTGAGGATTAACAAAACAAAACCAAAGTCATCCATTTGTCTATGGTACACACCAAGACATAGAGGAGCTGAGCCAAGAAGAACCTGCGAAGAGGCTGAAACACTGTGCTGGGGAAGTTTTTTAGAGGTGCCCAGGCAAACACTCCAGGGTTCCATTTGAGACTTTCTACATCTTGGAAATAAGGGCAAACCCAAAACAGTCAAAGCCTTAGACTCAGACTCAAATCAGTTTGCTCCCTAATTGCATCAAGGTGGCCTGCTCCTCCACTAACTGCCTTCCAGATGCTAAATAATATTCTCTCTGGAAAAAAAGGAGACCACCACCTATATTTATACAATTTTTCTTACATGAGGTCCAGCTTTCCCTGCAAGATTATTGGACACACCCAGGGAGTGGATGAAGAGAAATACACACAATAGAACTAGACCCAGTTGTGAATCAGTTACTGAGATTATGAGACCCAAACTTTTAAAGAGCTGACTCAACCCCCACCCCATCAACACCACCACAGATAGTTCAGAAAGGATCACAGACAAACTTGGAATGCATGACATTAGAACTGGCTGGGAATCGTGCTACCTGAGAAATGCTGTAGTTCTGTGTGAGAGGCCTCACATACCCTTTAGTGGCTGCTCACATAAAGCCAGTACCCAAACTCCTGCAGTGTTGAGCTGGTGCACAGTACCTGAATTTCTAAACAGTAAAGCTGAATTGTGTGTGAACAGAATACAGGGTGGGCTGGGTGAGTGGTCAGGTGAAGAACAGGAGGCCCAAAATATCGCCTGAGTGTTTCCTTTGAATTGCAGGGAGGATCAAATTCTGACACAGACTGTGGGAAGAAAGAAAATGGAGTCCCCACATAGACTTAATTAATACCCCTTTATTTTTATTAATCAGAGGTTAAGGGAAATCGTAAGACAGGGGGTTCTGAAAATGTTAGTTCCCTCTCCTATCTTTGCATGGCCCCTTGCTAGAGAAGTGGCAAATTAAAGCATAAAGACCTTCCCGTTACCTAATTCAATGTACTGTCTTTGGTCTTCTCTCTCTCATTTCTGCTTCCTGGGCTTCCTCCATGGATACTGCGTTTTATTCTCTTAACGTGCCCTAAAAACTACACGCTGCCCCTCCCTTTCCCTCAGTCCTGGCACAGGACTGTCCCTGAGGTCACAGTTTCTGGAACCCAGACAAGTATGAAAGGAAACTAAGGGGACACCCCACTTTCTCCAATGGCAGCATCAAGCATGCTCCAGGCGAAGGGAGAGTGCTGCCCCTGACAAGTGCACACGTGGGGTGAACATTCCCTCCACTGTACCAGGACCCATGGGGCCATTCTGGTCCCATCTCTGTTCTGTGGTTGCAAGCTGCAAACAGAGGAGAGGGTTTTTGCCTCTCTCCCTTCCCGTCATTACGTTTAGTGGTGAAGCAGTTAATGCGGTATTCCTCCTCTTGGCGCGGTGTGTTCATGTTTTATTGGCACCGTTTTATCCCCGGAGACAATAGCAGATTGTTTCTGGTGCGCGGAGAAGGATCTTGTTCTGGCAGGCAGACTCTCAGTCAACACGCTCAACATCCTCTGCAAAGAACGTGCGCACGCCCTGTTCCAACCTGACTTTCAAGTGTCTTTCATAAAGACAATCATCCTAATCACAACCTGCAAAGTTGCCTGAGGAACTTGCACAGAACTGAAACCAAAAATACTCTGAAGAGTCTGTAGGAGAAGCCAAGCAGAGAAAGGACGCCCCCAAAGAGCGAGGGAAGGAGGCCGCTGCTGAAATCCTTGGGCCAAAACGCTCCTGACCTCAGACTCTCTGCATGTTACCCAATTAGAAAAATCCCTTCCTTTCCTCATACTTCTGGTTTGGTTAATAAGCCTTAAAATGGCTATATTGGGTAATCTTCACTGCAGCAATCACCCAAGATGAGAAGCTTTCCTGGCAGGAAAGGAAGGAATTTAATATAAAGCACAAATCCTTACTAGTGTGTGAGGGTCTGTCCTAAGCCAGGAACCACCCCCACGCCCCAATGGCCAATCCAGTGTCTCCGACTGCTTGGGGAAAGCACTCCCTAGATCACCTCCAGGAATGGCGGGGCTGGGATTGGGACAGCCTACTCAACAAGAAATCTGATTTACTAAGACCTTCGTCTTGTCCCAGTTCATAAAGCACAAAGCATGTTGGTCTACCATGTCTCAAAAATGTATGTGAGCCCTGGCTATTTTTCTCAGTGGTCGGAGTGCCAGTCTATGGACCTAAGGCTCTTGGGGTGGGTTCCCCATCACCTCTCACCTCAATATTTCTCTCTCGCACCTACCTCCCCTTCTCTTCCACCTCTAGAAATCAATGGGGGGAAAAATATTCTTAGTTGAAGACTAAAAAAAAAAATATGTGAAGCCTGGCTGGTGTGGCTCAGTGATTGAGCTTCCACCTATGAACCGGGAGGTCAAAATTCAATTCCTGGCCCGATTGCAGGTTCCACCCCCAGTAGGGGGCATGCAGTAGGCAGCAGATCAATGATTGTCTCATCATTGATGTTGCTATCTATCTCTCCTTTTCCCTTCTGCTATGAAATCAATAAATATATTTTTTAAAATGAAATCAATGAAAATATATTTGTAAAAATGTATGTGAAGACACATCTATATATATAGAAGCCCAGTGACCTGGACAGCGGAATAACCAGAATGACCAGAAGATTGGTGGCTATGATGAGCACTGCAACAGCCAACTGGCCTGATCCATACCTTGATCAGCCTGTCCCCTTGCTCCCCAGCCAGCCCACCCCCTTATGGTCCCCCAACACCCCAATCTGGAGCTGGGCCAGCTGGTCAAATGCCCTCAGCCCCTCTCCCTGACCAGCCCTGCCCCCGATTGGCCCTCATCAGGGCAGGCCAGCCAGACCCCCACCTGTGCATGAATTCGTACAGTGGGCCTCTAATTTTAAACATAAGAACAAACCTAGCAAGCTAAAGCCACTTGTCAGAGGTTACAGAGCTAGTCAATGACAAAGCTGGTTATTAAAACAAACTTTCTGGACAAATCTGTCCAGAAAATTTTCAAATAATTTATGGAGATGTTCTGGCCTCTAGGAGATGGAACATAACTCCCCACTCCTTACATGTGGGCTATGCATAGTGACTTCCTTCCAAAGAACATGGCATGGACCCGTGGAGGTAATTCACAGTGGAGGAATGGAACAAACACAACCTCAGACAGCAAGCAAGGCCAGCATCAACAGTGGTAAATCATGCTGACAGTGTGTACCCTTGATCTGATGTGATAACAATGGCACTTCCCCTCTGGGACCTTCCTCCCCAAAACCCATAACCCCAGTCTAATATGAGAAAAACATCAGTAAAATTCCAATTGAGAGACATTCTACTAATACCTGATCCAGTACTCCTCAAACTGTCCAGGTCATTCATCAGTGAGGAGGAAAGTTTGAGAAACTGTCACAACTTCTAGAGGAGCCTATGAGACATGATGACTAGAAATAACTGATATTCTAGATGGAATCCTAGAACCTGAAAAAGGACATTAAGTAAAGTAATAAAATTTGAATAAATTATGGATTTTAGGTAATGATGAAAGATAGACAGGCAATCTATATAATAAAGGAATATGCAAATTAGCCAGGATGCCATAACATCATGACTAAACAGCAGGGAACTGAGGCTGCATGGCACCTGGCTGGAGCGAGGGACTTCAGGCTGCACCCCGCCCCAGAGCTCTGGGGCTGGTCCTAGAGACCTCATGTTGCAACACCCGCCCCAGCGTCAGGCCAGGGGGGCTCAGGCCACACCCCTCGCCTGGTGGGGCTTGACAGGGGACCTCAGGTCATGACCCCCACTCAGCACTGGGATGGGGGACCTGAGGCTGTGCCCCCTACCCTAAGAGGCTTGACAGGGGTGGTGCCAGCTGGGTCTAGGTCTCATCCAATGGGGGTGGGACCAGCCAGGTCTGGGTCTACTGGGTTTTTGAAGCAGGTGTGGGTGGTGGGTAGGGACTTGACTCTAGGTCCTGCAGCAAGCCCCAGACTCTGAAAGGAGGGAGATTTTTTTTCATATACATTTTACTAATTTTCTTTCATCTCTGACACTTCTATTATAGAGAAAGGGCAAATAGCAATATTAAAATATTTCCTCTAATTAATTCCCTTTTAATGAGCACAAATTTTATGCACCAGGCCACTAGTTAGGAAATAAGAGGTGGTCCATGGGAGAGGAATGCATAGGTGAAGGCTTGGAGCCCCAGAATGCTTATCTTACCTTCACAGGGGACAGAGAAATGTTACAAAATAAGGGAAATAGGAAGAGGGAACACCAGGTGGGCTTTGAATTTTGGAACTGATACCCTGCCAAAGAGTGACCAAATAGGAAAGCATGGGGCCATAAAAGGGGGAGGGGGTCCAATTAGAAAAGGTCATTCTCAGACAAAGATCTATATAAACTGGAGACAAAGAGACTCGGAACAGGATTTTTTACATTAGAGAGAGAGAGAGAGAGGCTTTTCCCAGTTGGGGAAAGTTTGTGTATGCTTCCAATAAACTTCCACATTTTAGTTCTCAAATTTTATTCTTCAGACTTTGTAGGACAAGAAACCACAAGGAGAATCTGCACCCAACTCCACGTATCAATGATAATGTGGTAAGTGATATATTAATTTTAATACATGTATCCTACTAGTATAATATTTTGATAGAAGAAATTGGGCACTAGGTATATGAGAATGCTCTGTAGTACCTTCTCAATTTTCCTGTAAATCTAAAACTACTGTAGGCATTGGGATTGGCACCAGGTGTTAGATCAGTGTGGTCAGACCAGATTGGAGTTCAGCAACTTTGGTACTTGAGTGATGGCTAGGAAAGAATTCAGAGACAAGACTCAAACTATAAGAGAATATTTATTTGGTAAATCACAGAGGTAGATAAGGTAATTGGTAGAAGAAATGGGCTTAAGAAACAAGTTATACAAGTAAAGGAAGGGCCCTGGGAGCTTGGAGTGAGGAAGCTAATGGTAACAACCCTGAGGAAGAGGGGTCAGGGGAAAATGAAAGGGCAGAGTAAAAGCTCAGGCATGCTCCCAGGAGGAAGAGCTCACTGGGTGCTCCATACTAAAGATTTTAATGTTGGAGATTTTAAGGGAGATCCCAGGGGAAGTCTCAGTAGAATATTCAGCAGCTTTCTATCTAAGTGTGTCCTTTCTGGGTCTAGGTCTTCACTGATTGATGGGCTGGCACCAGGGCAGGAGGTCATTATTCAATACAGCTGGTCCTAAGGTCAGCCATGGCTGGTTTTGTTACTTTTCTGGGCCTGGAGCTAAAATACAAGTGAGGCCTAGATATTATCTTTATGGAGAAAAGGTCAAGGGTCCAAACTGCATGACCAGTAATATGCGAGGGGAAGAAAGGTCACCCTGGTTTCAAGGTCTCACCCTATAATTACCCTTTGCTAGATACCCTTCAGGGCAAATCCCCACCCTGATCCAGGACACCCTTTAACCCTGGTGACTTTCTGTGCCTGGCCCATTGCCCTTGCTCTGTTCATGTCTGTCTAACTGCCTACCACAAAACTATTCAAAAATTAAAAGTTCATTTAACTAAAATATCAAGTTTTCTGGTCCAACCCATAACAACATTGCTCTACCTCTAATTAAGTAAGCATTTTTTGTTGTTGTTGCCTGAAATCCATTTAATGTCTAGCTCCCCTACCAGACACTAGATCCTAAGAAGGCAGAGACCATGTTTGATTCTGTTGGGCAGTAGGCCCTGTAGCACTTTGCATACTGCCTGGCACATACAGGTAGGTGCACAATAAATATTTGTTGAATGATTGAAACTAAGTCCAAGGGTGTATAAAACTGGTTTGTTTAGTCCTAGTCAGTTTGTCTCAGTAGATAGAGAAGCAGCCTACAGACTGAATGATCCCAGGTTCAATCCTGGTCAAGGGGACATGCCAGGGTTTCAGGCTCTATACCCAGTAGAGGGTGTGCAGGAGGCAGCCAATCAATGATTCTCTCTCATCATTGATTACTTTAGTTTCAATCTCTCTCTCTCTCTCTCTCTCTCTCTCTCTCTCTCTCTCTGAAATCAATATAATAATAATAATAATAATCCTAACTAATAAAAGAGTAATATGCAAATTGACCATACCTTTCCAAGCCACTCCCACCATCCACACCCACCAGCCAATCAGAGTGAGTATGCATATTAACCCAACCAAGATGGCCACGGCCACAGAGAGAGCAGGAGGGAGGCTTGGGTTGCCCCTGGTGATGGAGGAAGCCAAGCTTTCCGCATTTCAAAGGCCATGTGAGCAAAAGGCTTGGCTCTACTCCAGGCTATAAAGTTTCAATTGTAGAAGATAAATAAATCCCAGATACCAGGATGTGCACAAATTATTTTCAACTGACCATTTCTGTGGCTTCACAGAAAACCAGAGAAGAGAAAAATGAGCTTGAATTTCCATGAGGCTTTATTACCTCTGCTTGGGTTGCTGGGGCGCATGGCTGGCCTGAAAACCACCACAGGCCCTTCGCCTAGGCTACCTCACACCCCAAGGAAACCCCCATCCTGATCCAGGACACCCTTCAGGGAAAACCCCCACCCTGATCTGGGACACTCTTCAGGACACCCATGCACCAGGTCTCTATTCTATCTAATAAAAGAGTAATGTACAGGTTGACCAATATGCAGGTTGACCATCATCCAACAAACAAGATGATACCCCCATGTGGTCAAAAGATCCTGCCCCCATGTGGACACAAGAGGGCACCACAAGATGGCCAGCAGGAGAGGGTAATTGACCAGGCCTGCAAGAGAGGGCAATTGGGGGTGATCAAGCCTGCAGGTGAGGGCAGTTAGGGGTGACTAGGCCCACAGGCTAGAGCAGTTAGGGGCAAACAGGCTGGCAGGGGAGCACTTAGGCATCTATCAGGCTGGCAGGGAAGTGGTTAAGGGGTGATCAGGCTGGCATGCAGAAGCAGTAGGGGCAATCAGGAAGGCAGGCAGATGAGCAGTTGGGAGCCAGCAGTCCTGGATTATGAGAGTGATAACCGACTTGCCCATTTAGGCCTGATCCAGGTAGGATCTCGCCTAAATGGGCAGTCAGAAATCCTTCTAGGGGTCCCAAATTTGAGAGGGAGCAGGCTGGGCTGAAGGACAACCCACTCTCCATGCACAAATTTTGTGCACCGGGCCTCTAGTAGTAGTAGTAGTAGTAGTAGTAGTAGTAGTAGTAGTAGTAGTAGTAAAAATAATAATATTAATAATGATAATACAAAACTGGTTTGTTTAATTAAAAAATTCAATTCTAGGTAAGAAAGAATGCTAATATATTTAAATTATCAAGATAGATAAATAAGATCTCAGAGCCTATTTCATTTGTTAAAGTGTTCATTCTAGTTGAACATGGATATTTACTAATAAGAACAAAGCATAAATTAGAGCAAGGTTACAAACATGAGTTGGAACCCATGTTACTAAGAAGAGGGACATAAAACTCAATGAACTTGAAGACACATACAATGTGGTCTTACATGAAAAGTCAGTGTTGTCAGTGTGTACTCACATGTGTAGGACCACAAGTTATCTTTTCACTCTCTTGGCTCCTGGGCTTTATTCAAAATACTGTGTGCAGTCTGAGATTCCCTAGAGAGAAGACTAAATATCAAAATGATTACAGAATAGACAATACCACATGAAAAAAAGTTTAAAAGTTGAGAAAGTTTAGCCAGAAAAGGGAAAAGCTAAAAAGTGATTTAATAACAATTACTTAATATATAACAAGTTTTTGAAATGAAAGAACTGACCACTTCTGTGGCTTCACAGAAAACCAGAGCAGAGAAAAATGAGCTTAAATTTCCATGAGGCTTTATTATCATTAGAAATTTCCTCTTTTGTATCCTAGATAGTTTGAAAATTAGAATGGTCAGCCTTCTGGTCAGCCCTATGGCCTACCAGGAAAGAAAGGTGGCCTTCACAAAAAAGTACTTTATAATCTTATCAATCTATCATTCCGTTGTTGGTCTCTGTATTGACTTTGAACTTAAATAAAACAATGGTCACAATTCTTTCTTTCATCCCTAACCAAACTATAACCTTCACCTGGACAGAAACTACTTCTGTTTTTTCACCTCTTCCTAAAGCACCTAAATGTAGTGCCTGGCAGTTGGTGCTCAATAAATACTTGTTGAACAAACAAGTTACTAAGTAAATCACCCTTGAGTCATAAAAAAGATAACCGATTATATTCTGCTTTTTTAAACTTATGAGAACATGAAGTAGAACAAGAACAAAAGAATGTTACTATCATTGATTTCTATTCAATCAGCCAAAAGAACTTAAATATTCTTTTTTTTTTTTAAAGCCTAGGAAAAAGGCATTAACACAGTGTTTGACACATTAAAAGCCCTGTGGCAAAGGCATTTTCCAAAGAGGGCCACATTTAATATATAACCCACCATACATGTTCTTCTTACAAAATGCCATTGACATACCTCCATTAGGGTTTATGTCTCCTTTCCTTGAACCTAGACACATTTAGTAACTGTCCAAAATATTGCAAAAATGATGCTGTGTGACTTCTGAAGTTAAGCCATACAGGCCATATTTTGGTTACTGCCTCTTTATATGTTTCTGTTGTAGGGTGCTTACTTGAAACGCAGGCACCATGTTGGGAAGAACCACAAGCCACGTGGAGAAGTCACATGTGGGGTGAGACCAATATTAAGCACTAGCTATGGATATGAATGAGCCTTCAGATGATTCCCACCCCCAGGCTTCAAGTCTTCCACTTGAGGCCCCAGTCATCATTAAGCCATCTCTCCTGTGTTTCACCTGAATTTATCACCCATCAAATTGTAAAAGACAATATATGATTATTGTTGTTTTAAACCACTAAGTTCGAGGTCATTCATTTCACAACAATAGATAGCAAATAGAGGTACTTATTAAATGCTTAGTTTAATTACTTGAATAGCTCTAGTTCAGCTGGACAAATTTGCTGAATGCCTGTCTGCTCCTATGTGTCTGGCTCATGTAAGGCACTAAGAATGTATACAATTGACAAGCTCCCTGTAAAGGGAGTAAACACAAAGTAAATGTTATTTTCAGAATAATATGATCTATCTTATTTATTATACTAGTGCAGTGGTCCACAAACTGCGGCTCGCGAGCCACATGCCTTTGCCGAACACTGGGATAGGGGCTTAATCACAAGGAACAACAACAGCCTGTAATTATTGGAATCAAGAACGTATGTCAGTGTTCGGCAAACTCATTAGTCAACAGAGCAGCAAAACTGCAGCTCACAAGCCACATGTAGCACATGAGCCACAGTTTGCCGACCACTGTATTAGCGAGTCCTTTCTGGCTCAAACTTGGATCTTAAATTGGGGAGCTGACAATGACTATGGTCTTCTGTTTACTTGAACCGATCAACCTGTGGTTTTCTGGCTTTTCTTATGATAATAGGGACAAGAAATATGGCTAAAGGAAGCAGGCTTTAGATTCTCAATGGGTTGAGTCCCAAGGAGAAGGGGAGAGATACAGAATGAGGGTGGTTAGCTATAACACACCTCAGGCTGGTTCTAAGTCTCTCTGAGAGAGAAGTACTAGTAGATTAAGAAGTGGAGAAATTTTCTGAAAGATCTTGTGAGACTCTCAACACTATCAGGACTGTTTTAGTGGCCCAAGTGGTAAAGTATTCAAGGATTATATTACTATATTAGTTATTTTTCATTGAATTAACACATTCAAATTTTATTTGTTACTATTGTCCTTATAGTAAAATGTACAAAAATTACCATTTTAATCATTTTTAATGTACAGTTCAATTCTATAAGTACATTCACAATGTTGTATAAACATCTCCATCAATTATCTCCAGAACTTTTCATCATCCCAAACCGAAACTCCATACCTGTTAAACACCCAACTTCCCAATCCCCCTCCCCTCAAACCCCAGTAACTACCATTCTACTGTGTCCATAAATGGGGATATTTGAAGTATTGATTTAATTTGTAAACTCGGGTGAAACCTGAAACTGGCCCCAAACACAGGGCAAGGAGAGACCTATGAACATGATAGATTTAATAAGTAAGAAACTTACAAGGCTTGTCACAAAACCAGATCTCCACACCTGCTGTCAGAATCATCAATGTTTATATAGAGAACTTAATGGGATTCAGTCACCTACACAGTCCAGATGGTGCCTGGACAACACATTGCTCTTTCAAGCCTGCATTCTTGAAAATGGCTCCCGCTGTGGGAATGGTGGGCGATGGGGACAGGGGAGGGCTAAGGAGCCTTTAATTGGAAGTTCTTGGGTCAACTGGCAGTTATGTCCTCTCCATGATCTCCTCCAACACTAAGTACCTCGTGGAAGTGGAATCACACACATTTCCTTTTGTGGCTGCCTTATTTCACTTAATGTTATGTTTTCCATGTCATGTTGTAGCACAGATCAGAATTTCATTCCTTCTTAAGGCTGAATAATATTTCATTATATGAATGTACAATATTTTCATTATCCATTGATAGGAATTTGACCTTCTTCCACCTTTTGACTATGGTGAGTAATGCTTCTATGAACATGGGTGTGAAAATAGCTCTGTGTCCCTGCTTCCTCTTCTTTTGGGTGTATACAGAGAAGTGCGATTGCATTCTGCTGATGATGATTCAGATCACTTTTCTCAGAGGTTCCCTCAGTTCTCCTGTACCTCCAACCTTTGCTCATATCCTCTTAGCAAATCCTATTCTGTCTTCTTGGTCCTTGCTGCAGGTGATTGAACTGCCTGGACAAACCTTACAACCACACAGATTGACTGAAGTACAAACGTCACATGTCTCCAGCCTTAGCTGAGCTCATTAATACTTCCATTGTCCTAGAACTCCATGGCCCACCCCTTCAGTGGCTATTCCAAAAATTCACCACAACCTTCAGGTTCCACAACTTTCCTGGGGTCTTTTGTCTTAAGACCTCACTTCATTTTTTCTATCAAGCTTCCCCAACCTTGTAACTTCATAATTTCTGCCCTAATCATTTATTCAGGACTCTCATTTACGTATGTAATATTTTCCTTTAAATAATTTTGTTTTATATTTTTAATTTATTTATGAGCAAAAATATCCAGGAGGGAGAAACCAAAATGGCAGCATAGGCTGAACTTGCTGATGCACACAACCACTTCAAAACTACAACTAAAAGACAAAAAGGACATCATCCAGAATCACAGGAAGGCTGGCTAAGTGGAAATTCTACAACAAGAAAGGAAGAGAAAATCACACTGAGATTCAGAGGAGCTGCTGAAATAAAATCCAGAGGTATGGAGGCACGCTCATGGAGAAGGCTAGCAACAGAGTACACAGCTGTCTTTTTCAATCTGCAGGGAGACACAAACTCCCGACTGCTCTGAACTCCAGTTCCAGGAGAGACTCTGGGGACCCAGACTCATATGGGGAGAAATTGGACTGTCTGGAAGCAAGCAGAACTCAAGGGGTGGCTTTCTCTCAGAGGAGCTTGCAATTATCAAGGGACACTGAGACCCAGAGGCCGCTTAGGGCAGGGCTGATAGGAAGTCATTGCTGTTTGATCTGCCCCATCCAAGCTGTACATAGAGCTTTTGCTTATGAATGGCCTGGTCCTGTGAAATCTAAACTTACCTAACAAACTGCAGCTGAGTCAGAAAGACCCAGAACATCCAAAAGAAGGCCCAAGGTCCCACAACAGCTTGCATTGCTTCACATGTGACCCTGATCTGAGCACATCCAAAACCCAAAGAAGAGGAATTTGCAGGTCTCTCCGTAGCTCCTGCTGGTTGGCCTCTCCTCAGGGAGATCCAAGAGCCAGTGTACCCAGGGGTCAGAGTGGGACCATCCCGATTATAACTCCTCAGATCCATAAGGGACACACTCAGGGGGCAGACTCAGTGAGTGCCAAAGTCCCATTGAAGCAAGTCTTGCCCCATAAAGGTGTCTCCAGCACAGAAGTTCTCCCATTGTAGACACAGCTGATTCTCACAGCCAATTGGCCTGGAGATCAATTCCTCCCAGTGATACTAACAACAATCAAGACTTAACCACAACAAGACTGTGCACACAGCCCAAAAAAGGGGTGCATCAAGGGTATCCACCACAGGTAACTGTAGAAACTGAGCTACTGGGCTCTATAAGACACCTAACACACAAAGCCACTCAGGGAAGCAGCCAAAATGTGGAGATAAAGAAACAGGTCACAAATGCAAGAAATGAGGAAAGTAAACAACTGGATATAGAGTTCAAAACCACAGTTATAAGTTTTTCAAGAATTTTCTAGAAACTGCTGATAAATTTAGTGAGACCCTCAAAGATATGAAAAAGGACAAACTAGAAATTAAGCATACACTGACTGAAATAAAAAATGACATACAGAGATCCAATAACAGACTAGAGGATCCCAAGAATTAAGTCAAAGATTTGAAATACAAAGAAGCAAGAAACACCCAACCAGAAAAGAAAAAAGAATCCAAAAATATGAAGATAGTGTAAGGATCCTCTGAGACAACTTCAAATGTACCAACATCAGAATTATGGGGATGCCAGAAGAAGAGAGAGAGCAAGATACTGAAAACTTATTTGAAGAAATAATGGCAGAAAACTTCTCCCACCTGGTGAAAGAAATAGACTTACGAGTGCAGAAAGCACACAGAACCCCAAACAAAAGGAATCCAAAGATGACCACATCATAATTAAAATGCCAAGAGCAAAAGACAAAGAGAGAATATTAAAAGCAGCAAGAGAAAAACAATTAGTTACCTACAAGGAAGCACCCATATGATTGTCAGCTGATTTCTCAACAGAAACTATGCAGGCCAGATGGGAGTGGCAAGAAATATTCAATGTGATGAAGAGCAAGAACCTACAACCAAAATTACTCTACCCAGCAAAGCTATCATTCAGAATTAAAGGTCAGATAAAGAGCTTCACAGATAAGAAAAAGCTAAAGGAATTCATCACCACCAAACCAGTATCATATAAAATACTGAAAGGTATTCTTTAAGAAGAGGAAGAAGAAGAAAAAGATAAAGATAAAAATTATGAACAACAAATACATATCTATCAACAAGTGAATCTAAAAATCAAGTGGAAAAAAAATCTGATGAACAGAATAATCTGGTTAATATAATAGAATCAGGGGTATAGAAAGGGAGTGGACTAACAATCCTTGAAGGAAAAGGGATGTGGGAACTGCAAGAAGAGACTGGACAAAAATCATACACTTATGGATGAGGATAGTGGCAGGGTGGGGGGTAAGGGCATGGGGTAGGGGTGGGAACAGCTGGATGGGAGCTTTAGGGGAAAAAAGGAACAACAGTAATAATTTGAACAATAAAGATTTTTTTTAAATATATTCAGGAGGTCCATATTGTGCTATTTACAAACTGTGTTTTGTAACTGAAAAGATTAAAGGTATCAAGCAAATACCTGCTTAACCGACCTCTATAACTTGGTCTACCTCCATGCCCAGGTGATTTCACCACCTGGAATCAACTCTACTACCCATTGTCCTGCTAGGAAACTTGATCCACCAGGAGACTCCTCTCCTCTATCCTTCCACATCTTGAGCTCTTCCAGCTCTCTGGCTTTCAGCTCTTGTACTAAAGCTTTGTTGTCTATCCCTGCTTCAGTCTCCAGGCTCTTCTCCCATTACACCTTACCTCTAACAGTTTTGCTCAGCAACAATGAACTGCTTAAGCTTTTAACTTGTATTGCTTTCTCTCACCCAGCAACTATATTACGCCCCTGGGGAAGAGCTAATAAAGAGAGGGAGGGCAGTCAGCAGTTACACTAATTACATTCCCGCCAATATCCAAAGTAGGAGAGGAAGTTCCTCCTCACCTTCCAATAGTACATTAAGTTTTTTAAAAACAAAATTCTAGCTGACAAACATGTAAGATATTAGCATTATTGGAGAAATTGTCCTAGAATTTGAGGACCAGGGATGTGCCAATGCAGATGAGTGGCTGAAGTTAATACACAGGACAGAGTTTATATTACAAATAATATATCTTCCAGAACTTTTTATATTCGGTTTGCCTCCTGACGTCAGATAATGATAAACCAGGATTATGTTAACAAGGAAAGAGTGAGAAAGAGAGAAGCGGAAAAAGGAAAAAAGGGAAGGAAGGAAGTGAGGTATGAACAAAGAGAAGGGGGCGGGGAGGAAGGAGGTAGTCACTGCTAACAAGCAGTTGTAAACAGTCCCAGACTTTTTCTATCCATCTTCCCTGCCTCCTGCTCCTCAGAGTTAACAGGTTGTCAATTTCAGAATCTGGAACCTGAACAGGCAAGAGGTATTTATCTATGTAGGACTTCTTTACATGTTCTTTCTTTAACTCTTCTCTAAGAAAAACTATTTTTTTCTGGGGAAGATAGTTTGGGGTTGAAAAATATATATTTCTAGCTAATATTAAGGGTGGTTTGAAGCATCAGTCTAAGTAATCACTGCAAATATATTATATGTAAGCAAATACATTATAGGGAAGTGTCTGTGCAAGACTTTCATGGTGTAGACAACTAAGGAATCTCAGGATCATTTATCCTGCACTAGCCAGAGAGCAGAACTCAGAGAAGTGGGATTGGAGACCCTGGATGTTCTTTGGGTCTATATGAGCAGTAGGATCTACCCAGAGCCCTTTGGTGCAAAAGATGATTTTGTTTCATTTCAAAACAAACAAACAAGCAAAAGTTCATGTATTTGGGAGCTGCCACTGTAAAAGAGAGTGCCTATTTCAACTGGTCCATTCTCAATTATGTGTGTGTGTGTGTGTGTGTGTGTGTGTGTGTTAACCAAGAAGATATTTGAAAATGGCGGCTGCTTCCTATGGCAATCCATTAATATGTAGTGTAGGTAACACTGAATAATTTTTAAAATAGCAGTTGAATTGAATTGTGGCTACTGACATTTTCACTAAGCCCATCTCTAAAAACAATTGTTGGGAAGCTTGTTCTCTGTGGAACTCCCAACTGGAATATGAAGAGAATGAAAGGCTGTGAATAATGCAAAAATAAACCCACTGTTGGCACACTGGAGCTAGGATGGTCAGTAACCCCTGTGAGTGGGTAAGACTTACAACTCTTCTTTTTCCTGTTGTTGGCTTCTGATGGCCTGAACAGCTTTGCTGTCAAATCTGGGGACATAGATAGTTATGCCAGTGTATCAGTTTAGACTGCTCCTAAATATCAGTAATTTATTTGTGTTTTTTATCTTTATTGTTGTATATTACAGATATCCCCTTTTTTCCCCCCATTACCTTTCTGCACCCAGTTCCTGCCCTGCCTCAGACCTCCACCACCCTATTGTCTGTGTCCATAGGTAATGCATATTTGTATATAAGTTTTTTGTTTAATCTCTCCCCCGCCCTCCTTTAAGATTCATCAGTCTGTTCCATATTTTCATGCCTCTCATTTTATTTTATTCATCCATTTATTTTGTTCATTAGATTTCTTGTTTATTTTTATTTTTAGATTTAATTGTAGATAGAAATGTATTTATTGACATTTTATTGTTTACATTTTCTTCTTCTTTTTCTTCTTCTTCCTCCTCTTTCTCCTCCTCCTCCTCCTCTTCAAATACCCTTTAACATTTTGGGTAATATTAGTTTGATGGTCATGAACTCTCTTAGCTTTTTTTTTGTCTGTGAAACTTTTTATCTAGTCTTCAATTAGAAATTATAGCTTTGTTGGGTAGAATAATCTCAATTGCAAAGCCTTGCTTTTCATCACTTGGAATATTTCTTGCCACTTCCTTCTGGCCTGCAAAGTTTCTGTTGAGTAATCAGCTGACAGTTGTATGGATACTGCCATGTAGGTAACTAACTGCTTTTCTCTTGATGTTTTATGATTCTCTCTTTGTCTTTAATCCTTGGCATTTTAATCATGATGTGTCTTGGTGTGGGCCTCTTTGGGTTCCTCTTGTTTGGGACTCTGTGAGCTTCTTGGACTTGTAAATCTATTTCTTTCACTAGAGGAAGTTTTCTGTCATTATTTCTTCAAACAGGTTTTCAGTATTTTGATCTCTCCCTTCTTCTGGCATCACAATAATGTGAATGCTGGTATGCTTGAAGTTGTCCCAGAGACTCCCTATACCAAGCATGTCAAACTCAAAGGCTAACACAGGCCAAATAAACGAAGTTTAAGTTTATGTGGGCTACGAAAAAACAAAATCTCAATTTTCATAGAAACATAGGTTTATTTTTATAAAGACATGCTTAATACAAAGGGCTGAAATAAATGAGTAAACATTAACATAAATAATAGAACATTTTAATAAAAATTAATATTTTTTCTTCTCACTAAGATCCTTGAAAGTTTTACTAAGTCTCTTGAAGCTCTCATTAAGATCCTTGAGATCCTTATAACTACTCTATAAAGTAGTTTGTTTCTTTCTATTTTATTTAGGGTTTTTTTCTAGAGATTTATTCTGTTCTTTCATTTGTGACATGTTTCTTGGTCTCTGCATTTTGGCTGCTTCCATGTGTTTGCTTCTATGTATTAGGTAGAGCTGCTATGTCTCTTGGAACTGATAAAGTGGCTTTGTGTATTAGGTGTACTGTATGACTCAGTGGTTCAGCCTCTCCACTGACATGAGGTGGGCACTCTAAGTGTGTCCAGTGGGTTGTGTGCACAGTCTTGTTGTAGTTGAGAATTGATTGCTGTTGGCAAGGAATTGACCCTCAAGCCAACTGGCTATGAGAATCAGCTTCAACTATAGTGGAAGAGTTGCTGTGTAGGAGAGATCCCTATGGTTGTCTCCCGTATGTCCCTGGATCCCTCCAAGCTGCTGCCCCAGTGCTGGAGCTCAGAGGGAGCAGGAGCACTTAAGTTTGTGCACCAGTCTTTTAAGAGGAATTGCCTGAGTCTCCAGCAGCCTCTCTGTCACTCAGCCATAATCCCCATTGGTTTTACAGCTCAAAGTTATGGTAACTTCTCTTTCCAGCTCTGGAATGTGTGCTTGGGGTCTGATGTGGGGCTGGGACCCCTTGGTTCTCATGAGTGGCCCCTGAAGACAAGATATACCTCCCAATTAAAAACACATCACATATAAGTGTCTGACCATTCTGTGACTCCATCTCTCCTACCAGTTTCAGTGTACTTTCTTCTTTATTTTTCTAGTTGTAGGATTTCCATTCAGCTAGCTTTCAGGTGGTTCTGAACAATGGTTGTTCTGTATTTATTTGTAATTTTGATGTGGTTGTGGAAGGCGTTGAGTACAGAGGTTTACCTACTCTGCCATCTTGGTTCTCTAGACTTTCATCTTGAAGCATAGTTCCTAAATATCAATAATTTAAAACCTGCCTAATAACAACTAAAAAAATAGAAATTTTTCTCATTGAACAAAAAGTTGAAGGTAGGCAGTTCCAGGCCTGGTGCTGTACTCTGTAATGTCAGGGAAGATCAAGGCTCATTCTTCCTCATCATTCTTTATTCTTAGTCTATCAACTATTGCCTCAATGGCATATGTGTCACACAAACTCAAAGCAGGAAGAATTTGGGAAGAGGAAAGAACAGTTTTTAAATGTATTAGTTTAGCAAGGAACAGTGATTGTCACATTCTGGGACACATTTTTTTGTTGTTCTAAAACAAGAAAAAAGCTGTTTTCATTGATTTTATGTATATATATTTAGAGAGAGTAGAAGGGAAAGGGAGAAACAGAGAGAGAGAAAAGCAATGTGCGGGAGACACATTGATTGGTTGCCTCCCACACTCTCTAACTGGGGCCAGGCTGGTGATTGAGCCTACAACCACAGTATGTGCCTTGACTAGAATCAAACTCGAGATCCTTCAGTCCATGGGCTGACACTGTAACCACTGAGGCAACGTGGCTAGGTCAGGAAATTAATTTTAAACCCATAATCATTTTGTCTTCTCTAAACCTACTCAGGCTGGATGTTGTCAATTCCAACCCCTTTCTTTCTAATAACCTGATTCCGAAGACTTTCTCACCAAAATGAAGCTATAAGATCATAAAGCAGGACAATTACATGCTGCAAATATCAGATCCTGAAATATCCCAGCTCCCAAAGGCCCTTATCTAGAGACTAAGAACCAAGGAAATAGGAAATAAATGTTGGTTTCTCAGAAGAAATAATCTACATTTTCAAGAAGAAATAGCACTCTCTCCTGAGAGCTGTCTCTTTGGATACAGAGAAAATGGCACTGTCTCCAACATTGTACCTGGGATCAAAAGTCATCATAAAACAGGATCATACTAGTAAAAAATTATGTAGAAAGAGTCTATAAAAGTATACAACAAATTGTTAACAGGTAATCAATTTGGGAGTAGTACATAGTAGATCTTTGTATTTGAAGAAGAGGGTGCTTATGCCACTATTGACATCTGAAGTTAATAGCATTGGCAGTGGCAAAGTGAGTGGCTCAAAATGACATAAAAAAATCTTGGATTTGATTTGTTAAGTTGCTTACTATGTGTAAGGCATATTACAAGCTATGAAGTAGACATGGATCCTGTCCTCAAGCAGAAGTGATGAGTCATGAATGAAATTACTGTGACACACAGTTGAAAGTGATTGAAAAAAGAGGCTCAGATGAAGTGTCATGAAAATTAGAAAATTATTTCCTTTTGAGGAGGATCAAAGAAGTCAAGAGATGGGAAAATATGAATGTTTAAACACATTTGCACATTTCTTTTTTTAAAAAAAATATTTTATTGATTTTTTTACAGAGTGGAAGGAAGAGGGATAGAGAGTTAGAAACATCAATCAGCTGCCTCATGCATGCTCCCTACTGGGGATGTGCCCGCAAACATGGTATATGCTTTTGACTGGAATCGAACCTGGGACCTTTCAGTCCACAGGCTGATGCTCTATCCACTGAGCCAAACCGGTTTCAGCACATTTCTATTTTTTAAGACCTAGTGCTAATGCCACCTGTTTAGAGAAAAATATCCTGGTTCTTCCAAGGTCCAATTGCTTGCTCACATGATTTTCCCACCTAACACTAGCACATTTTCCTGTTTATAAATCTTCCTCTCTTAGACTATGAGTGAAAGGGCAGAATGCATTTTATGTATCCAGTTCACAGAGAGACCATCACTAGCACCAATCCCATTCATCTCATCCATCCATCCATTTAATTTTTTGAGTTCTGTGCTAGATGTTGGGGAGGCATGCAAAGTTGAGTATCTACCACTGAGGATAGTAACACAAAAATCAATAATGACAGTTTCTTGACAAAAATCATACATAGGGCTATGGGACCAGAGGACCAGAATCAGAGTAAGAGGATGAGAAAGGCTTCTCAAAAGACCTGGCATTTAATCTCTTTTAAAGAGTGAAAAGAGGAAGAGAGTAGGAGAGGATACCATATGGAGGCAAGAGCATCACCCTTACGAACTATAAATAGGCACTCAAAAATATTTACTTGACCAAAATTATGATCAAGATGGTGTCTAGGGGACTTAATTCCCATCTAAGTATTTCTCTTTCGTAATAACAGACATTAAAAAAAAATCCAAGATTAAGACCCCATGATTATAGGAGAACACTGGAGAAGTAATTTGGCCTAGAATCAGAAACAACCTGTCCAGTAACTTATTTTCTGATCACTTCCCAACCAGAATTTCACTGCCCTGAGCAAAAGCAATGAGTCACCAATCATCTCATCAATTTGTAGTTAAATTCTAAGGAACTGGCCTCCAGGCCCTCCAAGTTTCAACCAGGAGAGATCTATGTAAGCCTTCCCTCTTCCTATAGCTGGAATGCTTTATTGCTGGGTAAACAGACTACTCCCTTCCTTCATATCAATTGTCATCTAAGCAACTTTTGCTTTATTTTCACTTGCCGCAGAAAAGATGTAGGGAGCCAAGGCTAGGTCAACATGATCCTATTATAATCATGCTTTTCAAAGGGGCTGGCAGATACAATGCCCACATCAGGCATGGGCTTATTCCAAGTCCTGGAGGCATCTGCTTAACACTAACAGGCAGCCTGGTCAGGAAACACACTCAGCAAAGATGTAATAATAATGCTAACTTTTTCTTTTCATTAATCTCACCTAATCCTCAGGTACATATGGTGCTTCCAAACAAATAGGTGAGGAAACTGAGGCTTTGGTTCAGCAAATTGCCTGAGCTTGCATGAAAGTTGAAATTTGAGTCCAGGGTTAATTTGGCTCCAAAACCCAGTCTCTGTTACACATAGCTGCCTCTCTTAATAATTAATAGGCTCCTCAAGACTAGAGAAGGGGAAGACGCTACTGGGAAATTATATTTTTTCGGATAATGAAAAATCAGCTATGATAATCCAATTCTGCTTGCTCTGCAAGATTATGGAGAAAAGAACTGCCTTCTCCACACAGACAGTTCCATTGTCACCATGCCCACACGGCCCTGGTTACCCTGCCCTGCAGAGGCATGTTATGTGTATAAAGGCATGAAGAGCCCCAGGACTCTCATTCAGAGGTCACAAAGCAAGAACTCATGAAATGCTCACTAAAAGATCTGCTTTGGCAATTTCAATATCCCCTGTGAAAGGAAGGTGGCGGCCACGGAGCAGTGCAGGTGCACGGGCAGTTTTCCCTGGCGAAGGGTTAAGGGCCAGACAGGGGCGGCTGGGCTCTGAGCAGGATGGATGAAGACATACTGACCACCCTGAAGATCCTCATCATCTGCGAGTGGCATGGGCAAGTCTAGCCTGCTCTTGAGGATCACAGATGATACTTTTGATCCAGAACTTGCAGCAACAATAGGTCTTGACTTTAAGGTGAAAACAATTTCAGTGGATGGGAATAAGGCTAAACTTGCAATATGGGATACTGGTGGTCAAGAGAGATTCAGAACATTAACTCCCAGCTATTATAGAGGTGCACAGGGTGTTATATTAGTTTATGATGTCACACGAAGAGACACCTTTGTTAAGCTGGATAATTGGTTAAATGAATTGGAGATACACTGCACAAGAAATGACATAGTAAACATGCTAGTTGGAAATAAAATTGATAAGGAAAATCGTGAAGTTGATAGAAACGAAGGCCTGAAATTTGCACGAAAGCATTCCATGTTATTTATAGAGGCAAGTGCAAAAACCTGTGATGGTGTACAGTGTGCCTTTGAGGAACTTGTTGAAAAGATCATGCAGATGCCTGGACTGTGGGAAAGTAAGAACCAGAATAAAGGAGGCAAATTGTCACACAGGGAAGGCCACGGAGGAGCCTGTGGAGGTTATTGTTCTGTGTTATAAACTCTGGGAAATGCCATATTTGATCAGATAGTGACTTCTTTCTGTATTTAAACTCTTTAACTGCTATTTTAGGGACCTTGCAGTTTGCACATATTTGTTTTGTATCATGGCATAAGTATTTACAAGAAATCTCACTCATTGGCTTTCCCAGGTAAAATGTTATGGTAGGCATGCACAGTTTGCAGCCTATAGTTTTTTGTGTAACATAAAATTGGTGTACCTTTATAAGTACACTTGATTTTAAGATTTACATTTATCATGTGATTTTTAAAAATCCACCTAATATATGTGAGAACAAGGTCTACTTTTGGTCTTCTTTTTGCTTAAATACTCATCAATTACTAAATTAATTGGTATATAGGACTTCTAGAACTGCTGAGAGATTACAGGTATCCAACCTGCTGAGTTTCTTCAAGAATAACCAAGAGCATGATTCCACAGCTTTCCCTAAGATATTTGCTGACAGATAATCTTTTGGTACTAAGCAAAATTCTCTTTTTAGGATGCAATCCAGGCCCATTTATAATTAAATCTCTGTTCTGATGATACTTCTAAAATAGCATTGATATGTTAAAGAAGTTTGATCTTTTTAATTTCAATGAGTAGCTCAGTTGCTTAACTGGAGTTTTAATTCTGTGATATGTACATTGGATTCAAGACCCTTAGTGCAGCATTTTTAATGGGTGTTTGGCAGAATGGCAATAAGGTTTCCCCCACTTTGGTTTCAGAAAGACACGAATAGTGTGTTTATGTGACTCATGTTAGTACTTATACTTTGAAACCAAAATTTTTTTCTATGAATGTTGGTGGTGTTTGTCCAAGTACCTCCATTGTAGCTGTGTAATGTTTATGAATAGCTGTATCTAATGACTTCTATAAATGGCTTGTTGATATTAAAAAATCTGCTTTGTGTGTCCTTTCCTTTCCCTGCAAGAAGGTTGACTGATCCTAACATTTGTAACTTTCTATCATGTGTATACCAGGAGCTAGATATAGAGAGAGCACCATGATGAGAAAGGAATCTACTGTACTAAGACCCAAATCCCAGAATTCCAAACTAGGAGAAGCAAATGTGCTGTCATGGGGCATATGTATTGCATTGGAACTTCAGGAAATGGAAGCTTAACTGTCACTTTCCCACTAACTCCCAGTTGATTATAATACACCATCTTGAATAATAATCATAGCTCTAGAGAGGTCCTAAGAGTCATTCCATCAATCATTCATCCCAGGAGGTCTCATAGGACTAAGGTGTAAAACTTTGATGTCTTTTAAAAGTTCATAACTCTCAATGTACTGTCGCTACGTTTCCATAGTCTGCTCATCATTTTAAAAATCTGGTTTTAGGAAATGATTCTTCATACTTGTTTCATCACTATTATATCAGGATGAGTGTTCACCAATACTTGCTAGCAATTAAGTCTTCAGGTCTTATTTCTGAAGGAATAAGCTGTGAATTAAAATTTTAGTCCCATAGAGTGAAAAGCCAACCAAATTATTATGCAGGAATTCAGATGTCTGAAAAACTAAGTTTGATGCTAAAGGAATAATAAATATATTTCTACTTATGTAAGGTACTTATGCACATGTACTGTTTGTTCTTGCACCTCTGAAGAGCTCATGCTTTCTAACAAGATTCTTTACAACTTTTTGTATTCTAAGAACAGAGGCTGCCCTCCAAATGTCTTCTGAGCTTTGGCAAACTTTTGTTTTACTTGCTGATTGCTATGATTCTGGTAAGGCTAAAAGAAAATAACTATAAGGAAGGACAGACTATACCCCTTCTTGTGTCACTGAAGATAAAGTGTTGGTTTAATTAAAATAAACACAAAAGGTGTGGGGAAGTAATGTTTCTTTTTACAAGCATGAGATAGGAAAGCAACTTTGAAGATTCTGTGAACCAGAAGTGTGTGAGATCTCTCTTCTATTTAGCTAATAGATTTTTTTAAAAAACTGGTTTTCGTGAAAACAAAGTGGGATTTTTAGAAGCAGGTATCTCAATCTCTCAAAACAAAAGAAAAATGAAAGCTAGCCTGAAGAAAAAAAGCTTAAAACAAACAAACATGTTGAGTTCAAGACAAAGATTACCTTTTAAATTTTTATGAAGTATGAGTTTCTTTTTTTTTCAAATCTGGGGAAAGTTTTTATACTTTATTTTTATTATTTATTTATTTTTATAAATTCTGTAGAGCAGTGGTGCACACTGGGGAGCTTTTTATTTATTTTTTAATATATTTTATTGATTTTTCACAGAAAGGAGAGGGAGTTAGAAATATCAATGAAAGAGAAACATGGATCAGCTGCCTCCTGCACACGCCTGACTGGGATGTGCCTGCAACAAAGGTACATGCCCTCAACCGGAATTGAACCCAGGACCCTTCAGTCCATAGGCCAACACTCTATCCACTGAGCCAAACCGGTTTCTGCTATACTTTCAATTTCATGTCCCAAATAAGAAAACAAGTCCCAAAGCAGATCTTACCTATGGTGACCATTGATTTACTGCAAAGTAGAAATGAACATAATTCTCACAAAGTTGATTTTCTTTTTTATTTATTAAAATTAAATTGTAATCTATCTCCTAATATATAAATTACAGAGACAAGTTAATGTTGCACACTCCAACCTAATTTCATGCAAGTTGTTTTCCTTGCAAATCTTGTGTGGTCTGCCATATAAATACTTTAGTGAGGCCAACGTGGTGATATTATGTTGTGAATCAAACTGATTTCAACAGGACACATCAACAGGTTCATATTTCCACATCATTAGAACTTTATTAATAAGTAAAACACATCAGCATATTTTATATATGGGCAAGGACATTCCTATAGTAAATGGCACAATATCAACTAACAGTTGAATTTTATCAAGAATGAGGTTTTAATAAACAATACACTAATATTCCACATGACTATTTGAAGAATTCAATAATAAACAATTAAAATAACATTTAACAGCAGTTTAAAAATATAAAGCTCATTGTTTCCTATTTATCATAAGTTGGAATCACTCAAATACAACAACTCCTATTTAAAAAAAAAAAAAAAGATACTACACATGTTCTACAAACCGGACAAATGATTTGGCTAGGAAAGGCCATAACAATAATTGTCTTCTGCCCTAATACTCCAGTTTCTTCTCTCAAAAGGTAAGGGGTTTAGATGGTCACTTCTCGGTCCAGTATAGTTATATATAAGGTGATCAAATAATTTATCCTCCAAATTAGGACAATTTGAGAGTGAGAAGATGTCCTATTAAGATGAGAAATGGAAATAACCAGGCCTGTTCTGAGAGAGCTCAGGAAATATGTCACCCTAGTTAAATACAGTATCAAATGCACTACCATTATTTTTGTGCTTTGGGGACAGTTGAAAAAATTAAGGAACCTTGAATTTTTCTGCAAATGGACTTTCGATTCCACTCTTCCTATTAGGAGAGGTTTTACTGGAAATACTATTGTTTAAACAGGTTGAAAATCATAAACAATCTCAAAGGCATTGAATATATCTTATAGACTCAAAAATGGGGGCTAGATATTAGTTTTTCCTAGTAATTTTCGTTTTTACTGAGTATAATAGGATTTGTCTTTACTTTTAAGTTTCTAAACTCTATCCTTAACAAAGAAAAATATGTTTTATCTTAATATTAGTTTACTTCATAAACACATAAAAATGGATTATCTGGCCATAACTAGCTTATTCAAATATAATAGAAATTTAATAAAACTTCATCAACTTCCAAGCCCAAGTTCACATTCATTCAAAAATTTAGATACCCTAACAAGGTTTTGATTTTTAATCTTTAAGGCAGAGTACAAAGGTAGATGTGTCCCCAAAACACACCAGCAACTGTTCTATCCAAGCTCACAGGAAATGAAGTGAAATGTGCAAGATTTGATAAATCTGAAAGGGAGTGTAAAGATTTTAAAAAATAATATACTGGTTCCTCCTAGTGGGTGATGAGATTTAAGCCTATCACTGAATTGCACCAGTTATAGAAAATTAGACAATCTACACACTTGAATCTTATGATTTGGTGAAACAAAAATCAAAACAAAGAGTGAAGTTTTGATATGGGATCGAAAGTGACATATACATATCCAGAAACCAAGCATCTGATCTAATAATTTAAAATAAGCATGCAGCATAGCTTAATTTCATTTAAAAATTATTAAAAGAACAAAGTATAGATCTATAGGAAATTAATATAAGGGATCTAGCATGAGTTTACATTTCTTATTAGTAGATTCTAATTTTAATTAATTTCCAAATCAGGCAACTAAATTAAATATTATTTTTTTTATCCCCTGCTATTGTTCTATTTCAAGGGGTGTAACACAGGTATTTAAATCAATAATACAATTCTATGCAGGGTAGGGGACTGAATGAGAGCAAACAAAAAATAGGCTCAATTAGCAAAAACAAAAATGTATGTTTTATTATCAAAGATAATAAAATCAGAAAATATAAATACAAAAAAAATTATAAAGCATAATCTTTTTTTTTTTTATCAGAAATGAAAAATGTCCCTGAATAGTTTTAGGTGTATCTTTTTGTAGTAGTCATGTCTAATAATAAACAATTGTATGCATACGTTCTATTTACCTGTATTAAATGATTTTTTAAGTTTAAAAGAGTATATAATTCCCATTATTTTTAATCTTGACATTCAAAAGCAAAGATATAACTAAAAATAAAATTAAATGAGGCACAAAATGATTTGCAAAATGTAGTAGCTTATAAATGTAAAGTAGTTTCCAGTTGTAATAATGGTCACACACACACACACTCGAAACACACAAACACACCCCACACCCCCATATTCCACAGACACATTTCTATACTTGAAGACATATTTTGCATATCAGGATATGAATTTTACAATCACAAAGCAAGAAGCTATTAATAGTACAAGTTTTTACTTGCTATGCTAAATTTAACAAACTAAACATCTAAAAATTATTACAATAATACTGAAAGATACTTTTATTGGCTTTTTAAAAGACAAATGCAAATGAGAATCTTATTCAAAAAATTAATTTTCAAAAATGTCTTAAATGAAGTAAAATAAATATCTAATACAATCGTTTCCTACAAGAATCTCTAAGATGGTCAATGCTAAAAATCCAAGCTTCTCATTTGAGGATCCCTAAAGTCGGCTTGTCCCTTAAATTTTTTTTCTTATAAAGGATATGTGGAATACCCATATTTTCTTAAAACATGTCCTAAAACAAACTATCTTTAACATCCAAATTTTCTCTATATATTAAGTTCACTTATTTTAAAATTAATGAAAAAATATCTAGACACAATTTTCTAAGAAAACAATGCAGAAAGTAGTTTATGCATTTTTATTTACAGAAAGAGCTTTGCTAAATAATGATGTAAAAATTATGTTCAAAAATCTGACACAACCTTTCTAATAATCAACACTGCAGGTTTTTATATTTATCAAAGGATGTTTCATGTGTAGTTACTAAATGAATCTGAGAGCCAGAAACTAAAGCATTTGACATGGTTAATAGTTTCATTTTTATTATACTAAAAGTCAGATCAGAAGTCAATGGCATTTACATGCTAGAAGACTGTTTATCACTCAACTCTTTGAAATACATCTAACACTGATTAACAAAATGTGACTGTACTTTACTGCTACAACTTTATGGTTCTTTCAAGTGTATGTAAATCTTTTGAAGGGGCACAAATACAACTGCACAAAACAAATGAAATATAAATACTTAAGAGAATGAACAGAAATGGCTTTTAAGCATAAACCACTCTGTCATCCAATTTTGAAGCTCATCTTTTAACTAATTTGTCTTCTGTTATTAGTAGTCTTCTATCCTATTAAAGTTGTAGGTTTACAAGATGATCTGGAAATTTCACATTGATGTAAGAAAGGAATGTCTGGTTGATGCAGTCTAGAAACAAAGAAAGAATGTCTTAAAATACATTACACTGCATTTATTTAAATGGTAATACAATAAAAACCCATGTATAGCAGTACTATATCAAGTATACAATGTTCTTTTGATAAAAATGACATAGAGTAGCATTTATCAAAATATATTCTAAAGATTAGGAGACCATCTAGAAAACTTTTATATTATATTTTAGATTCTTGAAAATGCAAACAGAATAATCATATTGAATACTCACAGAACATTATTTAAATTTGTAAAATTACTTTGCCTTTTACAGTCAAAACTGACAAATTCTCAATGTCATTCTTTGGGAGGGAGATCTTAATGGAACATTTAAAATGGTACATTATATGATCCAGAAATATAGTTGTATCCATTGTACTCTCCAGCAGAAATAAATGAAGTATGATAGTCTACATAAAACTCATTTAAGTTAAAAATAAATGTTAAGTAACCAAATCACAGACCACACAATTTATTAAAAGATTATGCTTAATATATAACAACTTAGAAACATTTTGTACTTATAGATAAATCTAGAAGGTATTTTAGCAGATGTTTTGCTTATGCAGTTCAAATACCTTAAAACACCTCTGCTCATTTCTTTATATTTCCTTTTATTCAAGTTGTAGCCTTCATTATTGATACAAACTGTCACAAATTAAGGAAACAGTAACAGCTTCTAGTTTTTTTCATACAACTTTAATTCCTTGATCCAGTTTGTTAAGATCAGTGCATGCGCAATTGCTTTTCAATCACAGATTTGCTTTTTGTTCTTTTAACCAGATGTCTATGTGAATTTAACATTGTTTTATGGAAAATGCCCATCCCTTCTGTGTAAGTGCTTTGTCATACCTTCAAATTTTGCGCTGGAGGTTATTTCATTCATATCCTGTGGTCAAAGTTTCAGTATGTTCATTATATATTTAAAAAATTAATTAAATTCAAGTTTACAAATGTAAATTATCTTTTAACAGTTCACAACATATTACATATAAAAAGCTGATTGTTAAGAGAATATTTAATATGCTATATTTGTGTAAAAAACTGAGTATGTATGTGGGGAATATAAATAAATAAAGGGAATAAAAAGAGTTAATATATTAATAGGTCTTACCTCTATAATAAGAAGAAATATCTTGTTCTATGAGCCGCTGCCATACTTTCAGACATGTTTCTGACTTTCAGATAATTAACAAATCCCCTGAAGAAAAGGAGCAGGCCTGGGGTTGAAATAATACAAATATATTATGTTCTTATACAGAAGGGTGGCATGATATAGTTTAAATAGACAATTATAAGTAAGATCCTCTTGGCTTAAGAAATTTATCTGTAGAATTTCATTCATTCCATATTATATTTAACATTATAATGATAACTCCATCATCAGGAAATATCAAAATTTTACTGCCACTTAAATATTATTTCAACTTATTAATCCTAAATATATCTAAAGTAAAAATTAAAGCAAATCCAGCCATGAAAATCCAGAATTACACAAAAATATCAATTTGTTAATTGACTTCTTTAAATTGCAAAGTTACCTAATGTACTTAAACTGATTCAACTTATAAAAATCCCACTTTACCAAATTTTCAATTAATGTAGCTACTAAAAAAACTAAGACATATTTACTGATAGAAAATAGTGTTCAAGAGAGAATGTACGCATGTTAATGATAACAATTGTGGAATAATACTAATAACCCTGTCTAGCCATATTAAGTGTCTGTCATTGGTGAAATCTATATTTAAAGATATATGCATTATGTAAATAATTTTAAATACTAGTGCTTATTTTTTAAGTAATAAAAGATTAATTTATAATAAAAATTAACATAAAAATCAGGAAAGAAGACTTAGGAAGCAGTACTCCAGTAATCCCATATCTAACTCAATGTTCTCTTCAGTAAAACAGTATTTTTAAATAATAGCCACTTAATCATAAGTATCTTAATAATTAATTTTAAAAAACACTTATGAAACGCTTTCAAGTTTCAGATAAAAAATGTTAGTTAAGTAGAAAAAGCAGTAACATTATTAGTAGACTTAAGTCTTTGATATACTTAAGCATGCAATTCTAAGAAAAAGATTAACTCCAGTAAATTTTTAACCAGGTAATCGTGGGGTCAAAAACAAAAAAATAAGACATGTATGCATGCAACCTTCCTCTAAAGGAGGAAGAGGTAAAAAAAATAAATAAATAAAATAAAAATAAATAAAGGAGGAAGAGTTTGTTAGTTTAAAATACAAAGTCCCAAACTAAATTTGTGCTCTAACTCCAAGTAATCAAAGCACTAAAAACAAAAAACAAAAAAAAAGACAAAAAACAAAAACAAATGGTAAATAGAAGAGATATACAAACAATGACTTAAATAAGTGGTGTAAATTTCAGCTAAATCTGATCCCATCTGCTTCCTATATCTTAACTCCTTCCATTTGTGACTCTCATTCTGAATCCACTGCATGTCCTTCCAGATGCTGTTCAAAGATAATGGACATTGTGATTCAAAGATAAAAGTATTACTGAAAAATGTAAACCAAAATTATTTGTGAAATACCTTTTTTGGCTATGAAGCTGCTATTTCTAAGACATATTTTGTTCTGGTCAAGCATTTTCTAAAATAAGCCCATCTATACCTAGAAAGCACTCAGCAGCTATTGTTTCTGAGTTCTACAAAGTGCTCAATGTTCTTGAGAGCAACAATTTTATTTATTTTTTATTTTTATTTTTAAAATATATTTTATTGATTTTTTACAGAGAGGGAGAGTAATAGAGTTAGAAACATTGATGAGAGAGAAACATCAATCAGTTGCCTACTGCACACCCCCTACTGGGGATGTGCCCCCAACCAAGTACATGCCCTTGACCAGAATCAAACCTGGGACCCCTCAGTCTACAGGCCTATGGAGAGCAACATTTTCATCATACAGTAAATTTTCACATTTAAAAGCTAGATCATGTGCAACTGGGGTTGTCCTCTGCACTCCACTCTGCCCCATGGTTGTTTTCCTAAAATTTCTCAATCTCTTAATCTATAATAATAAAGGCCGAAACCGGTTTGGCTCAGTGGATAGTGTGTCAGCCTGCAGACTGAAGGATCCCGGGTTCGATTCCGGTCAAGGGCATGTACCTTGGTTGCGGGCACATCCCCAGCGAGGGGTGTGCAGGAGGCAGCCAATCGATGTCTCTGACTCTCCATCCCTCTCCCTCCCTCTCTGTAAAAAATCAATAAGATATATTAAAAATATATAATAATAATAATAATAATAATAATAAAGCATAATAAGCTAATTAGACCAGATGTCCTTCTGGACATCCTTCCGACAAAGCTGGGGCTGTGAGGGAAGCCTGGGTCCCGGGTGCTTGCTGGTGACTGGAGGGAAGCCCGGGTCTTGGGTGCCAGAGGGAAGCTGGTACTGGCAACCGGGGGAAGGAAGGCCTACTCTTGCACAAATTTCGTGCATTGGGACTCTAGTAATATATAAAGCAAATATACTCAATTAATATGCTTAACTACATAATAAACTTAATACATTTTTTTCACTTTTAAGTAAGAAACTCAATTAAAAAGAATAAAAACAAAATTCAGACAGTCAAAATATAACAACATAAAAAAACTGTCTGAAAGTTGTATGAGCCTTACTCCCCAACAAAATCACAACACTAGAATAACAACTTCACTATAATTATTAGAGAAAGAATCCAAGATCTTTAGTGACCGTAACTGACCACTAAGAAGTGATGTCCCAAAAGATCCTAAAGATCAATAGCAGGACTAAATAAAATCTCAAGGAGAAGACTGCCACCTACTGAAATGCTATTATTTTCTGGTACAATTATTCTACTACAGAAATGTGGGCTTTTAAACCTAAGTAGAAATAAAATGTACACTTCATGTCGGTAAATTGAATTTGAAATGTGGGTTAAAGGTATAATGTAATTTTAAGATTAAATTAATTATACATCATGAAAAACACAGGAAAACAAAAATTGGATGTCCAAAATTCATCAATATGAATAAGACACGCCTTTTAAAGAGACAACTCAAAAGAAGTACAGTGATCATTAGGCATGAAACCTTTCCTAGCTGATTAATGACTAATGCAGAGTACATTTCAGAAGTATAAAGAATGTGTCAGTGATCCAAAAATAACAGGATATACCATCCAACTATCCTACTTTCAACATTTCCTAAGATTATTAAAAGAAATTATGTATGTACATTTTCCTAGATAAATACTGAGGGCAATTGTTTTTAACCATATTGGGATTTTTCAGGTTTTGTAGCATACAATTGTCATTGAACCAGTGAGTCTTTAAATTGGATGGTTCTGAATTTTCAATCTAAGAAACCTGGAGTACTATGTAGAATTATATGAATAGCTGACATGATGAAGTAATTGTTTGGACATGAGAAATTTACAGATTTATTTCCGTATAATTTGTAACACAATGTATTTACACCTTAAAGTTTTAGGAAATACCAAAGTTGAACTAAATACAAATTAATCAAAGTAAAATACATTAAGAATAAACTTACCAAGTACAAGGAATATCCACCAAAGCCAATATTGTCCATTGAAATATCCAGTAAAATAATCAGAAAACTATGGAGTGAACATAAATATATTCATCATGTCTGTGTACTTAAATGTGAAAATCACAGATCAGTCTCAGTTTCAGAATGATTTATCTCAAATAATCTTTAGCACTTCAAAGCAGCATAAAAAGAAAATTAGAGAAAAAAAATACTTAATGACATACATATAAAATTATCTGGAAAAAAAAACACCTTTTTTATGTAACAAACACATACAAAATGTTTTGGAAAAAATCAGTTTTCATCTGCTTATAAGAAAAAAAAAGGTAAATGCCATATATCTGAATACAACATTTTCTCATTAAATAGTTCACGTCAGATCCTTTTTCATAATCTTACAAAGCCATGACTACCATCCCAAATACACTACAGCAATCCGCTACTTTAGATATTAGCACCAAAGCCACATTAGTTAATCCTATCAGATAGATATGTTCTCTTGACCTCTAAAAGGAAGAGCTTTTAGGCTTCTATACATCCCCTACTGCTAATTACTGCCAAGAATACTAGGCACAGAACCACCCGCAACTCATTAGTCCTTTTAGTTTCAAACTGATACACCAGCTTTCAGTTCTCAACAGTGAGCTGTGAACAACTAAATGAGCCTTGAAGTGGCATTTCAACAGTTCCTATTAGTGACTATGGTAGGCAGTTTTATAGTCTCTAAAATGAGAATATGAACAGTCAGCTGGAAGGTAGGATTTGATGATACTGGAGGTGGGTACTTTTCCTTGATTAGACTCTAATCATCAGGATTTACTATTTAAAAGCTTTTTAAAACTTCCATCTAATTTTCTCCAGGGCTACTTCAGACAATTCTTCCCTATTATCCTTTAGTGTCTGAACACTTAAAATAACTGTTTTTTTAATCTGTTTTTTAAAGCCTTTTAAGTACTTTTATAGGAAATATTTATAATTTATAAATGAACCATGATATAAATTCTCAGCTTAGAGTTTCAGAAATTTCAAAGGTTAAAAATTTACTAGTATCATTAAAGATACAAATCCCATATACTCCAATACCTCTAAAATATGTACTATGGAGAACTAGAAAATTGGAAAAATATAGCTTGTAAAGTATAGCACTAAATTACTTTTAATAAAGTAATAATTAGAAATAAAAGGTTTTTATACAGATTTTATAGGCTAAGAAAAGGAACAACCAAAGCAATTACTTTTAACTTTCTAATTTTAAAACGTATTTAATATATAATGTTAAATAGCAAGAGGCAACCAGAAAATTAGAACAATGCCATTCTTCACCCAAAATACTTACCTAAAGCTATTTTTTATTTACTCCCAATAAAAGAATATTATTACCTTCACCTTGAAGTCAAAGAAACTATGTAAAAAAGATAAATAAGCTTTTGGGCTTATTACTGAGTTATATTAAAATGTTTTAGGACCCAGATTTTTTTTAAAATATATTTTATTGATTTTTCACAGAGAGGAAGGGAGAGGAATAGAGAGTTAGAAACATCGATGAGAGACATCGATCAGCTGCCTCTTGCACGCCCCCTACTGGAGATGTGCCCGCAACCAAGGTACATACCCTTGACCGGAATCAAACCTGGGACTTTTCAGTCTGCAGGCCAACGCTCTATCCACTGAGCCAAACTGATCTTGGCTATTATTAATTTTTTATACATATCTCCCCATTGCCCACCTCCCTCCCAGGCATACCCCAACCCCCCAGTGTCTATGTTCATTGGTTATGCTTATATGCATGCATACAAGTCCTTTGATTGATCTCGTATCTATCTCACCTAACCTTAATCTTCCTGCTGTAATTTCACAGTCTGTTTGATGCTTTACTGCCTCTATATCTATCCTTTTGTTCATCAGTTTATAATGTTCTTTATTATCCACAAATGAGTGAGATCATGTGATGCTTATCCTTCATTGGCTGGCTTATTTCACTAAGCATAAGGCTCTCCAGTTCCATCCAGGTTGCTGCAAATGGTAAGAATTCCTTCTTTTGAATGGCAGCATAGAATTCCATTGTGTAGATGTACCACAGTTTTCTGATCCACTCATCTGCTGACGGGCAACTAGGCTGTTTCCAAATTGTAGCTATTGTAAATTGTGCTGCTATGAACATAGGGGTGCATAAATCCTTTCTGATTGGTGTTTGGCATTTCTTAGGATAAATTCCTACGAGTGGGATTACAGGGTCAAATGGGAGATCCATTTTTAGTTTTTTGAGGAAACTCCATACTGTTCTCCATAGTGGCTGCACCATTCTGCATTCCCACCAACAGTGCACAAGGGTTCCTTTTTCTCTGCATCCTCACCAACACTTGTCGTTTGTTGATTTGTTGATGATTGCCATTCTGACAGGTGCAAGATGGTATCCCATTGTCATTTTGATTGCATCTCTCGGATAATTAGTGACTTTGAACATGTTTTTATGTGTCTCTTGGCCTTCCTTCTGTCGTCTTTCAAAAAGGTTCTATTTAGGTCCGTTGCCCTTTTGTTATTGGATCGTTTTTCTTTCTTTTATTAAGTTGTATAAGTTGGCTGTAGATGTTGGAGATTAAACCTTTATCAGTGATAACATTTGCAAATATGTTCTCCCATACAGTGGTCTTTCTGGTTGTTTTGTTGATGGT
Organism: Lasiurus cinereus; assembly: GCA_011751065.1. Taxonomy (NCBI): domain Eukaryota; kingdom Metazoa; phylum Chordata; class Mammalia; order Chiroptera; family Vespertilionidae; genus Lasiurus; species Lasiurus cinereus. The sequence continues at coordinate 51,559,634 of JAAGEH010000012.1, read as the reverse complement.
TTCTTTTGCTGTACAAAAGCTTTGTATTTTGATGTAGTCCCATTTGTTTATTTTTTCTTTAGCTTCCATTGCCTTTGGAGCAGTATCAGTGAAGAAGTTCCTTTGGCATATCTCTGAGATTGTGCTGCCTGTAGATTCCTCTAGTATTTTTATGGTTTCCCTTCTAATGTTTAAGTCCTGTATCCATTTTGAGTTTATTTTTGTATTTGGTGTAAGTTGGTGGTTCAGTTTCATTTTTTTGCATGCATCTGTACAATTTTCCCAACACCATTTATTGAAGAGGCTATCTTGGCTCCATTGTATGTTCATGCCTCCTTTGTCAAATATTAGTTGAGCATAGTGGTTTGGGTGGATATCTGGGTTCTCTATTCTATTCCATTGGTCTATATGTCTGTTCTTGTGCCAGTACCAGGCTGTTTTGAGAACAGTTGCTTTGTAGTATAGCTTGAAATCTGGTATTGAGATCCCACCTACTTTATTCTTCTTCCTCAGAATTGCTGTGGCTATTCATGGTCTTTTTTTGTTCCAGATGAATCTATGAAGAATTCTTTCTAGGTCTCTGAAATATGTCGTTAGTATTTTAATAGGTAGTGTGTTGAATCTACAGATTGTTTTGGGTAGTATGGACATTTTAATGATGTTGATTCTCCCAATCCATGAGCATGGTATGCTCTTCCATCTGTTAACATCTTCCTCTATCTCTTTTTTTCAGTGTCCTGTAGTTTTCTACATATAGGTCTTTTACCTCCTTAGGTTTATTCCTAGATATCTTAATTTTTTTGGTGCGATGGTAAATGGGATTGCTTTTCTAGTCTCTCTTTCTGTAATTTCACGATTAGTGTATAAAAATGCCACAGATTTCTTGGCATTAATTTTGTATCCTGCTACGTTGCCGAATTCATTTATTAAGTCAATTAGTTTTGGGATGGAGTCCTTTGGGTTTTTTATGTACAGTATCATGTCATCTGCAAATAAGGACAGCTTTACTTCTTCTTTTCCAATTTGGATGCCTTTTATTTCTTCTTCTTGTCTAATTGCAATGGCTAATACTTCCAGTACTATGTCGAACAGGAGAGGTGAGAGTGGGCATCCCTGTCTTGTTCCTGTTCTTAGGGGAAATGGTTTTAGTTTTTGCCCATTGAGTATGATGTTAGCTGTGGGTTTATCAGATATGGCTTTTATGATGTTGAGGTATCTCCTTCTATTCCCACTTTGATGAGAGTTTTTATCAAGAAAGGGTGTTGGATTTTGTCAAATGCTTTTTCTGCATCAATTGATCTGACTATGTGATTTTTATCTCTCAATTTGTTTATGTGATGTATCACATTTATTGATTTGCGGATATTGTACCATCCCTGCATTCCTGGGATGAATCCTGCTTGGTCATGGTGTATGATCTGATGTACTGCTGGATCCGATTTGCTAGAATTTTGTTGAGGACTTTGGCATCTATATTCATGAGAGATATTGGCCTATAATTCTCTTTCATTGTGTTGTCTTTATCTGGTTTTGGTATTAGGGTGATGCGGGCTTCATAGAAGGTGTTTGGAATTTTTTTCTCTAGAAGCTGCTGTACTTGGGTAGTTTTTCCTACTGTGTCTTCTAGCTCACTGATGCGGTCCTCTGCTTCTTTTAATCTACTTTTGGTGCTTTCTATTGCGTTATTTAAAGCAGTGATGTCATTTTTCATTTCTTTTTGCATTTCTTCTTGCTTCTTCTTCATTTCCTCTTGGGTCTTCTTCATTTCCTCTTGGCTCTTACATTGTCAATTTTGTCTTCCATTCTTTTGATCCAGCTTATGATCATTTCTCTGAACTCTTCCTCTGGCAGGGTTAATTCTGCTTCTATTTCGTTTACTTCCTTTTCTGGTGATACCTGCCTTTCTGTAGTATGCGGGCTGTTTTTTCTTCTGCCCATGGTCTTTCTTCTCCAGGTGTCTGGTTATGTAGTTCTCTCTCTCCTTATCCCAGGTGAAATTTGACCTTTCCGTGTGCCGTGTGGATCTCCTCTGAGTCTGCATGTCTGCACCAATTGGAGAGCGGTGTTCTGGGTCCCTGGCTATTCAGTGAGTGCTACAGCTGCAGCTTTCAGACTGCCGCAGACATCCACCTCCCTCTGCAAGATGGCATGGTCTCCGCGTTTGCGCTAGTGGCTCCGGCAGACAAAAACCCTGTGGAAGTGGGGCTTCCTGGTCAGTAGAGCCCCGTCCAGTAGTCCCCCACCTTCTCCTGGAGGATAACTGACTGTTAACTTGCCAACAAACACTACCAGTGTGACTCTCAGCTGCTCTCTCTCCCTGTGTCCAGCGACAAAGCTCCAGACGCATCCATCTATTCCGCCGCCATTTTTCCTCTCCTCCTATATTAAAATGTTTTAAAACACTAAAATTATAGGGTTGAGTCAAGTTGTTGTTAAAAAAAAAAAAAAAGTAGCCCTGGTTGGTGTGGCTCAGTTAGTTAAGCATCATCCTATGCACTGAACAGTCCCCTGTTCACTTCCTGGTCAGGGGGCAACCAATTAATGTTTCTCTCTCTGATATTATTTTCTGTCTCTCTCTCTCTCCCCCCGCCCCTTTCCACTTTCTCTAAAAATCAATGGAAAAAATATACTCGATGAGAACAAAATGAATAATGAATGAGTAAATGAACGAATTAATGAAATAAAAACATCAAAAGCCTTAGATAGAAATAATGTCAGAATCTTGGACAAAAGATACAATAAATCTGAAGTTCATGGCAACTACGAAATAAAAAAAAGAAGGCAGCAGTATGACTTAGAAATTATTTATTGTCTAATAAAAAGAAACACTCAAGCTTTTGGGAGAAAAATCTTTCTCTCAGCACTGACCTCTAAGGTAATTTATTGCCTGAAGCACTATAATAAAAGTATAGAGGCATTACAGAATTAGAAGAGACACTGAATTGAGAACAAGCTGGAAAATGCAGTACTCAATTCCTCCCACAACCACATTAAAAGTATAACTAAACTATTGAACAACCATCATTCATAGCTGCTTAAAATCTAGCAGAACAGAAGTCCTACAACTAAGAATATAAAGAAGAGCCACATGGAGAATGGTAGGAGGAGCAGAGATATGAAGGGGCTGGTGGCAGATAAAAATCAGGAAAGATATCTCAGCTGTGGAGGTCCCCCATAAAGAACCCCACATCAGACCTCCCAATCCAGGGTTCCAATGCTAGGAAGAGAAGCCCCCATAATTTCTCACTGTAAAAATCAGTGTGGATTGAGGCTGAATAAGAAGGAGGGCTGCTGGAGTTCCAGGCAGTTTCTCTTAAAGAGCCTGTGTACAGGTGCATGCAGTTACTCAAGTCACTCACACTCACTCACTCTAAGCTCCACCACTAGAGCAGCAGCTTGAAAGGCAACAGGGATATATAGGGAGGAACTGAACTATCTGTAATCAAGGTGAAAGCTGAAGGGCATCTTTCTCCCAGATAAAAGTGTGAGCAGAGGCCACTGTTCCTTTTCTGAGCCCTTCTGCCAAAAGCAGAGGCCACATCTTGAGTCTCCAGCAACCTGGCTCACCCTGGTCACCTTGCCCCCACCCCCATCCCCAGGATTTCTTGAGAGCCCACCATATCCAACTTGCAGGCCAACTCAGTTATTTCCACTGACTTTTCCATATGAATGGGCTTGGTGAACCTCACACCTTTTGCTAAGTGGCCCCATCCTCAGCACTAGTGGCAGACAACCTTAGTTTGCAGTTTAGGACTCACGTGGGCCCCTCCAAGCCCAATACAAGTAGCATTCATCTGCATATCACTTTGTAGCTCATGCTGGGAGACCCCTAGGCAGACCACAGTGGCTGACCTTGGCCTACACCTCCCAGGAGATCCCAGAACCAGCACACCCGGTGGACAACTTCGGACTACATTGAAGCACCACCCAACTCTGGTAGGCTGTCAGACAGATATGAGCACAGCAAGGATGCAAAACATCTAAAGGAAAGTTCAAGGCCCCACAGCAGCATGCACTGCTTCACATCTGGGCCTCATCTAGACATCTCCAAAATCCAAACAAAGAGAAGAATCAGCAGTTCTCTCTGTAGCTCCTACTGGGTGGTCTCAGGCAGAGGCTCAATTAGCATCTCCTTGGAGATTCCAAGAGCCAGTGTACCCAGGGTCAGAGTGGGACCATTCAGATTACAATTCTTCAGATCCATAAGGGACACTCAGGGGAGCAGACTCAGTGAGCACCAAAGTCCCACTGAAGCAAGTCTTGTCTCCAGCACAGTTCTCCCATTGTAGACACAGCTGATCCTCACAGCCAATTGGCCTGGAGGTCAATTCCTCCCAGTGATACCAATAACAATCAAGGCTTAACCACAACAAGACTGCGAACACAGCTCACAAAGGGGTGCACCAAGAGTGTCCACCTCAGGTAACTGGGGAGGCTAAGCCACTGGGTACTATAGGACACCTAGCACACAAACCCACTCTCCCAACTCAGGGAAGCAGCAAAATGTGGAGATAAAGAAACAAGTCACAAAAGAAAGAAATGGAGGAAAACAAATGACTGGATATAGAGTTCAAAACCACAGTTATAAGGTTTTCAAGAATTTCCTAGAAAAGGCCGATAAATTTAGCAAGACCCTCGAGGATATGATAAAGGACCAATTAGAAATTAAGCATACACTGACTGAAATAAAAAAAATAACATACAGAGATCCAATAACAGACTAGAGGATCCCAAGAATTAAGTCATCGATTTGAAATACAAAGAAGCAAAAAACACTCAACCAGAAAAGCAAAAAGAAAAAAGAATCCAAAAATATGAAGATAGTATAAGGAGCCTCTGGGACTTCAAGTGTACCAACATCTGAATTATGGAGGTGTCAGAAGAAGAGAGAGAGCAAGATACTGAAAACCTATTTGAAGAAATGACAGAAAATTTCTTTCCCCCACCTGGTGAAAGAAATAGACTTACAAGTCCTGGAAGCACACAGAACCCCAAACAAAAGGAACCCAAAGAGGACCACACCAAGACACATCATCATTAAAATACCAAGAGCAAAAGACAAAGAGAGAATATTAAAAGCAGCAAGAGAAAAAACAGTTAATTACCTACAAGGGAGCACCCATATGACTGTCAGCTGATTTCTCAACAGAAACTATGCAGGCCAGATAGGAGTGGCAAGAAATATTCAAAGTGATGAATAGCAAGAACTTACAACCAAGATTACTCTACCCCACAAAGCTATCATTCAGAATTGAAGGTCAGCTAAAGAGCTTCACAGATGAGAAAAAGCTAAAGGAGTTCATCACCACCAAACCAGTATTATATGAAATGCTGAAAGGTATTCTTTAAGAAGAGGAAGAAGAAAAAGGTAAAAATAAAGGTTATAAACAACAAATATATATCTATCAACAAGTCAATCTAAAAATTAAGTGAATTAAAAATCTGATGAACAGAATAAGCTGGTAAATATAATAGAATCAGGGGTATAGAAAGGGAGTGAACTGACAATTCTCAGGGAAAGGAGTGTGGGGGTTGCAGGAAGAGACTGGACAAAAATCATATGCTTATGGATGAGGACAGTGCCAGGGGGTCGGGGGAGGGGGCAGAGGGGGGCCTAACCGGGTGGAGGGCAGCTATGGGGGGAAAAAAAGAGGAACAACTATAATAATCTGAACAATAAAGATTAAAAAAAGAAGTTACCAAATAGTTATGGGGATATATAGAACCGCATAGGGAATACATATAGTCAGTAATTCTATATAATAAAGGTGTAATATGCAAATTGACCATCATTCCAACACACAAGATGGCCGCCCTCATGTGATCAAAGATGGCTGCCCCCATGTGAACACAAGATGGCCGGCAGGAGAGGGCAGTTGTAGGCAATCAGGCCAGCAGGGGGGTGACAGTTGGGAGGAAACAGGCCTGGAAGGGAGGGTAATTGGAGGTAATCAGGCCTGCAGGGGAGGGCAGTTAGGGATGACCGGGCCAGCAGGGGAGGCAGTTAGGGGTAACCAGGCCAGCAGGGGAGGGCAGTTAGGGGCAATCGAGCCAGTAGGGGAGCAGTTAGGCGTCAATCAGGCTGGCAAGGGAATGGTTAGGGGGTGATCAGGCTGGCAGGCAGAAGCAGTTAGGAGCAATCAGGCAGGCAGGCAGACAAACCATTGGGAGCCAGCAGTCCTGGATTGTGAGAGGGATGTCCGACTGCCCTTGTGGGGTCCTAAATTGGAGAGGGTGCAGGCTGGGCTGAGAGACAGACCCCCTCCCCCATTCACAAATTTCGTGCACCAGGCCTCTAGTATTCTAATAACCATGTATAGTATCAGATGGCTAAGAGATTTACTGGAATTATCATTTAGTATATAATGTCTAAATCACTGGGATATACACTTGAAACTAATATAACATTGTATGTTAACTTCAACTGAAGTAAAAATGTTTTTTTATTAAAAAAAAAATTAAAAGAGAACAAGCCAGATTCTAACCCATCTACAAACTGTAGGACATTAATCAAGCTATTAGAATATTTACATTCTTAGTTTCATCATTAATAAAATGGTTAGACTGTTACCAGTATCACTGAGAGGCTTAAAGAATTTTGTGTTTGTAACAAATTATGCCTGGAACATATTAAAGTCCTCAATGAATGGCAGTTATTATTATTTCATATTAAAGATCTTTATAATTTTATTTTTTTATTAAAGTTTACATTCATATTATTTTGTATTAGTTTCAGATGTACTGCATAGTGGTTAAACAATCATCCTATATATAATAAAGAGGTAATATGCAAATTAACCCTCATGTCCTCAAAAGATGGCTGCCTACGACTGAACAAGGAGGCTGTGTGGGGCAACCAGGCCGGCAGGTGGGTGAGGGACAACCAGAAGACTGAACAAGCGGCTGTGTGGGGCGACCAGGCTGGCAGGGGGGGGCGGCTAATAAAGGATGATCAAATGACTGAACTGCAGGCTGTGTGGGGTGACCAGGCCAGCAGGGGGGGCATGAAGGGTGACCAGTCTGGCAGGGGGGGCAGTTGGGGACAAACAGCCTGGCAGGGGGAGGGGGCAGTGAGGGGCAACTAGGCTGGCGGAGGGGAGGCAGTTGGGGGCAACCAGGCTGGCAGAGAGGGGAAGTTGGGGGTAACAAGGCTGACAGGGGGGGCTAATAAGTGGTGACCAGGCCACTGGGAGTGGGAGCAGTTAGGAGCAACCAGGGTGGCAATAGGAAGCAGTTAGGGGCAATTAGGCTGGCACACAGAAGCAGTGAGGGGCAATCAGGCTGGCAGTGGGGGGCCAGTTAGGGGTGAGCAGGCAGGCAAGCAGGTGAGCAATTAGGAACCAGTGGTCCAGGATAGTGAGAGGAATGTCCGACTGCCGTTTTAGGCCCAATTCCAGGAATCGGGCCTAAAACGGCAGTCGGACATTCCCCGAGAGGTCTCAAACTAGAGAGGGTGCAGGCTGGGCTGAGGGGCCCCCCTAGTCTATATATATAAAAGCCTAATATGCTAAGTGTCCGATTGTTCGACTATTCAACCGTCACTATGACGCGCACTGACCAAAAGGGAGCAGACGCTCCAACCGGTAGGTTACCCTGTTGCTGGGGTCTGGCTGATCGGGACTGAACCAGATGGGCCAGACACATCCTGTATCTCTCCTGTGGACCCCTCCCCAGCCTGCCAACCTCCTACAATCCCTCCCCAGGCAGCTGGCCCTAATCAGCCCCAATCAGGACTGGGCAAGACGGCCCCAATCTGGACACACTCTGAAGCCCTCCCTTGACCCCTCCTCATCCCCAATCATACACTGGTGGGGTCCTTCGGCATGGCCTGCATCTTCTCACAATTTGGGACCCCTTGGGGGATGTTGGAGAGCTGGTTTTAGCCCGATCCCCTTAGGCCAGGGTGAGGAACCCCACTGGTGCACAAATCTGTGAACCGGGCCTCTAGTATACTTGATAAAGTGATACAGAAGATTAAAAAAATATATTCTTGCCAAAACCGGTTTGGCTCAATGGATGGAGCATCAGCCTGTGGACTGAAAGGTCCCAGGTTTGATTCCGGTCAAGGGCATGTACATTGGTTGTGGGCGCATTCCCAGTAGGGGGCATGCAGGAGGAGGCTGATCGATGTCTCTCTCTCATCGATGTTTCTAACTTTCTATCCCTCGCCCTTCCTCTCTGTAAAAAAATCAATAAAATATTTTTTAAATAAATAAAAAATAAAAAGATACATTCTTGTATCATTTCTCAATATATATACTAATGGTATAATATTTAACCATAGCTCAGTAAAGGTATTTTGAAGGAAAATTAAATAGTTCTGGCGATCAAACTTCATGCTAATACATACCTTACAGGACTCTGAGACAAACTTCAGTCTTTGAATTTAAGTTCTCCACCTTATCACATAGAGTTCTATGAGAGAATTAGGACCTAATATCCTAAAGGCATAGGTTGCATATAATGGGCTAATTTATTTTGGGGGGTTTTCTGTTGATTTTTTTTTCTAATATTCACCCAAGAATATTTTTCCATTGATTTTTAGAAAGAGTAGAAGTGAGAGGAAAACACAGAGAAATATCAACATAAGAGATACACATTGATTGGTTCCTTCCTACATGAACCCCAGGGGCTAGGGAGGAGTCTGCAACCGAGGTACATGCCCTTGACCAGAATTGAACCCGGACCCTTTGGTCCACAGGCTGATGCTCTATCCATTGAGCCAAACTGGCCAGGACTGGGCTAATTTCTTTTTTTATGAATCTATAATGATATTAAAAATTTGCCAGTGTTAGCTGAAATAAAAAAAATATCCTTATTTTCTGAGTTTTGTAACTTCGATGAGAAATACCATTTGAATAATAGTTAACTAATTTTATTACTAATATAACCAAGTTTGGAGTTATCTAGCTCCAACTCTTGTTTTTTTTTGTGTGTGTGTTTTTTTTCATAATAACTTCTGCAAGGATAGGGATTCTCTCTTTATCTCTGTATGTGTCATAACACCTAATAGATTTATGCTCTAGGTTGGAACCTACTTTACATTTTTTTTAAATGAAACTAGAAGAAAAATCTGCCAGAAGGAGATTCTTACAATGGTTCAGATTTTAATCATCTTAGAAGAAGCCAATTCACAGGTCCCAACTAAGAGACAACTTATTAATAACCAAAATCTGTAATTTGGTTGTAACAGGAAAACCCTGAAAAGTGATAAAATAGGTTTTAAAATAATGAAGAAACAAATTAAATCCATAGTTTAAATATTTTTGTAGTAATATTTTAATCAATTGGATAATGTAGGTGCATAATTAAAGTGTCTGAAACACTTAAGAGCAGCTGACATATTAGGTTTGTGATTCTATTGAAAATTTGAGGATTTCACTCATTCAATTAGAAATTAATTTTTAAATAAATATGATTAATAGAAAGTATATGTTTTGTTGATTGTATTCAAATGTGTGGTAACTTTTAAGAAGACTTACTATAACAATAAATAAAGGTACTTTTGATAATTTTTCTGGGCCTTATCCTAAGGAGACCAAGAAAAAAGCTTTATAAAAAGGACCCAAAAGGAGCCTTTACGAGGCAAAAGTAAAGAATTGGTGGGAGATTATGACAACCATAGTACTAGAAAAGTTCCTGAGATAGGAGAAAGAAAAGGAGGTATTCTTGCTCTCTCCCTATACGCTATCTTGTACATTAGACAGAGGTTGATTTCTAGGAACAGGAAAATGAGAAGACTTAGCAGGAACATACGGGAGAAAAGATGAGTTTTGATAGACAACACGTCAAAAGCCTGTAATTTTACTTTTGAGCACTTATGTTATTAAAAAAACAAAAAGAACAAGAGGATATTTAAATCCATGATAATTCTGCTAACTAATAGAAATTATGTTTTAACTGACTTAGAAATGCCTATACTATATCACCATAGTTACCATGATGTGGCTCAGAACATATTGCTGGAACTACAAGGGACCTTAATTATATTATTCCCATACCTCACAAAAATTCTAAAAGGCAGCTATTATCAATCTAAATGAAGAAACTAAAGCTCAGAAAAATTTAAAAACTTAAAGTTAGCACCCTGATATAAAAAAAAATTAGGCCCAAATAGTTTTTATGCTTTCAAAATTTTTTCCATATACAGTGGTACCTCGAAATACGAGTTTAATTCGTTCCATAACCTTGCTCGTATATCAAGTTGCTTGTATCTCAAAGCAAATTTTCCCATTGAAATCAATTGAAATGCCATTAATCCGTTCCAGCCCCCAAAATGCCACCCCAGTTGTTCTTGTTATGTGTTTTAGAATAAGAAAAATGTATTTATAAATGACAAATATTGTATAAAAACATAATAAAAGAGAATGTAAAGGAATAAACTGGTTTTATAAAGTGTATTTACCTACTCGTTACACTCTTAATGCTACACTTTATCCCTAAACTGAATGTAACTTAACTAATCTTCACTGAATTTAATTGCTACTGGTCTTTGCATTTTTGGCCGATTTCAAAAACAACGTGTCCAACGAGATTTGCCTCTTCCTCCCTTTCAGAATGTTTCTGAAATGGGTGAGGCAAGTTTCATTGAACAGCTCCGATGCACGACCAGTAGCAACTTTTTCGGGGTGTTTCTTTTCCACGAAGTGTGACACCCTCTCCCACATTCCTAAGATCTCCTTTATCTCACTTGTAGAGATCTCCTCCACCTCTGGCTCCTCCTCGAAACCAATTTCTTGGAGAACCTCCGCATGTTGCTGAGACTGCAGCTCTTGTAACTCCTCCGTGGTGAGTTCCAGAGAGTGCTCCTCGACAAGCTCATTCACGTCTCTCTCATCCACCTCCAGGCCCATGGATTTTCCCAGAGACACTATCTCCTCCTCCACTGGCACCTCGGGTTCGAATCCTTCGAAGTCCCTTTCGGCTACGGCCTCAGGCCACAGCTTCTTCCATGCAGAGGTCAAAGTCCTCATTGTAACAACCAACCAGGCCTGATCAATAATTCTGAGGCATATCACGATGTTAAAGTGGTTTTTTCAGAACTCTCGAAGGGTGAGGTTTGTGTTCTCCGTCACCTCAAAGCAGCGCTGGAACAGGTGCTTGATGTACAGCTTTTTAAAATTAGAAATCACCTCCTGATCCATGGGCCGTAGGATAGGAGTGGTGTTGGGAGGTAGGTAGACAACCTTTATAAACTTGAACTCTTCGAGGAGTTCATCTTTGAGGTTCGGTGGGTGAGCAGGATCATTGTGGAGGACGAGGAGGGCTTGCATGGTTAGGTTGCTTTCCTGTAGAAATTTCTTAACAGAAGGGCCAAAAACCAGGTTTACCCACTCCACAAAGAACTGCCTGGTGACCATGCCTTCGGATTTGCCCTCCACATAACTTGCAGTTTATCTTTTAAAATCTGATGTGACTTAAAGACTCTGGGGTTTTCGGAATGGTATACAAGCACAGGCTTGATCTTGCAGTCGCCACTCGCATTGGCGCACAGTGCGAGAGTTAGCCTATCCTTCATGGGTTTGTGGCCTGGCATCGCCTTCTCCTCTGCCATTAGATACCTAAGTCCTATTCGGCATCTTCTTCCAGAAAAGCCCTGTCTCGTCACAGTTGAAGACTTGCTGGGGGATATATCCTTTGGCTTCTATCAGTTCGGAAAAAGTTTTGAGGTAATCCTCAGCTGCCTTCACATCCGAACTTGCTGCCTCACCATGCCTGACGATGGAGTGAATGCCAGACCTTTTGCTGAAGTTATCAAACCAGCCTCTACTGGCTTTAAATGAGTCTTTCGATGCTTCGTCCATGGAAGTACGCAGGGTCTGCTCCAGCAAATCACTGTAAATCGCTTGCGCCTTCTTGCATATGATGCCCTGTGTTAATGTATCTCCTTTAAGCTGCTTCTCCATCTTTTCATGGAGAGAGCTACGGAGCTTAGAAATTATTATAACACCCTTAGCTGGCGTTATACCCTTTATCGACTCCTTCTGTTTAAACACAGTGCATATCGTTGAAGTACTATGCCCGTATTGCCTCGCCAAGTCAGCCACTCGCACACCTTGTTCATATTTTTCTATGATTTCACGCTTTAATTCAATAGACATCATCCTCTTCTGAGCACTGACCTTTCCACTCGCTTTCTTCAGACCCATGGTTATAAAAAGAAATGTGATAAAGTATGTAAATGCACAAAAGATGCTTCAACAACGAGGTAAACAAGCACACTGACTGAGGCGTGGGAAATTATGGGACTCTGGAGTCACAGTAAACTGGTGGGTCGTGTGCAGCCGGCCGATCCGCACGATTACTCGTATCTCAAATGTTGCTCGTATTTCAAAGCAAAAAATCGCTCGCTTGCTCGACGGCTCATATCTCAAAAATCTTGTATGTTAGGGCACTCGTATCTTGAAGTACCACTGTACAGTAGTCCCCCTTTATCATCAGTGGAGATGTCTGTCTCAAGACCCTCAGTGGTTGCCTAAACTGTAGATAGTACTGAACCCTACATATACTATGTTTTTTCCCTATACATACATACTGATGATAAAGTTTAATTTATAAATTAGGTACAGTAAAATATTAACAACATAAAATAGAACAATTATAACAACATATTATAATAAAAGTTATGTAAATGTGCTTTCTTGCTCTCTCTCTCAAAATATTTGAAATTTTCCACTTAATATTTTCAGACCATAGCTAACCACAAATAACACAAACCAAAGAAAGCAAAACTGCAGATGAAGGGGACTACTGTACCAGCAAGCTCTCATATAAATACAGTTATGAATTTTCATACCACAGAGATCACTATAATAATAAAGTCTAGAAGAACAGTCTTAAAATAATTGAATTCATATGCATAAAATTTATGAACTACATAGGACATTTCATTGTGTTTTTTTTTAATTTTAAAGATAAAAATGATAAACATTAGTAAGACACTCACCCTGACAATAAGGATCCATTTGATCAATGAAAGGCCAAATCCACAGATGGCACCATACCTCCCAGCAATGGTATTGGTGATACAGAAGGATAAACAAAATCCAAGCCAGTTGAAAATAAATGCCACTAAACGCAAGAGAAACAGTTATTTTAAAAACTATACTTTGGAAACAAATTAACAGAGATTGATATTAACAATACTTCAATGCTCAATGGGAATAGCAATTCCTTTTTCTTTTTGAACTTGGTACCAATTAAGCCTTCTTTATAGACTATAGTTTACCTTTTGCAAATATAAGTTATTTATCATACATTAACAAATAAGTAAGGTTGGTTTCTTATTAGTTTAATCAATAAGAATCAATTCCTTAAAGCTTATCACAATGTGTGAAACTTGTTTATATCAGATAAAAACCAGGTCGAAATGTAACTTCCATGAGATTCCACCCAAGAAGCCCAGCCTCAGCAATCAGTCAACCAATCAGCAAATATTATAAATAAGCCAAATAAATTATCAAAGATGGTTCCCAAATATTGTTCACTGCCTCTTCCTCCTAACAACAGCTGTTGTACTCCTCCACAGGAACCCACCCACCTTTACAACCCTTACGGAAGACTAGATCCCACACTGAACCTCAAAAGGTGGGTCCCAAGTAATCTGGAGCAAAATCACAGGAGAACAAAACTCCTTTCCAATTATTATTTTTTAAAATAGGACTTTTGAAAAACATTCCTTGGTTCTTAAGAACATAGCAAGAGAAAGGAGGATGGAATACAGGTTAAGTAACAGTGGCTCTAAATTGATCCCTTTTGGAGCTGGGTGATGGATACATAGAGATTTATTATATTATTGCCTACTTTTATGTAAAAGAAGAAGAAAGAAGAAAGAAGAACAAATGGTCCCTTCTCTTCCTCTGGATGTTTGGACATATCCGGAACAGCTGTTGGGATCTCTTATCAGCCAGCCTGAGGATTAAACTCTCACTCCAAGTGAGGGAGAGTGAAGAAAAGCAAAGGAAAGCAGAGCCACACACTCATACTTCTGTGCCTTCAGACTGTTCATCCATGCTCTTCTTACCTTGGGTGATAATCTCCTAACTATTTAAAACAATTGAGTTGTGGGTTTCTATTACTTGTAGTTCAAACCATTCTGACGTAGGTGAGT
>JAAGEH010000012.1:51502159-51545535 GCA_011751065.1 Lasiurus cinereus | reverse complement strand
GTGGGTTTCTATTACTTGTAGTTCAAACCATTCTGACGTAGGTGAGTAAGTTTTGAAATAAGGGACCCATATTTGAGTCTCAGTATACTCACTAGATATGTGACCTTAGATTCACTGCTGACTTCTGTGAGCCACAGTTCTTTGATCTGTAAGTACCTACTTCACAAGGTTAATTAAAGGATTAAGTGACATAATGAATGTAAAGAGCTTAGCACAGTACAGAACCTCACACATGTAGCTGCTGAAGTGTTAGCTATCATTACTAGCCATATAAAATATCTTCACCTTACAGGGTAGGTCCTATCTTTTCTGTAGAAAAAAATTTCAGGAGACACTATTAGAAATAAAGTTTATTTAACTTTCTACTTTTTCTTTTTTAAAACCCTAGATATTGATCAGTGTTTTGCTATCCTCCATATCTGTGCTATCCAATGCCACCAGCCACACTGCTTCTTACTTGTGCCCCAGGAACATATCCTCCTCTATAAAAGAGGTTATTTAAATTTAAATTAAAACTAAATAAAATTAAAAATTTAGTTTCTCCATTGCAACAGCCACATTTCAAGTGCTCAAGAGTCACATGTGGCTTGCAGCTACCATATTGTCAGTTGATATATAGAATATTTCATTTCCACTATCAGAATATTCTATAACTCCTCTGTACCTAATTGGCTAATCTGTGGTAGCTGTAGGGGAAAACAAAAAACACTTAACCAATCAAAAATATAATTTTATATCTATTTAAAAAATAAAGAATTTATATCAATGAATAGCAGCAGAGATTTCCTACAGATTGCCTACTATGCCACATATGTGTTAGTGACAAGCTAAGATATTTCTCTCTTCAGGTCTCAGGGCAGGCAGGTGAGGGCTAGGGCAGAGGACAGACTGCTACCAGTCTTGACCACCTTCTTCCTTTATCCTAGTGTCTGTAAACATGCTATCATTTTGTAAGCATGCCATGTTGTTAAAACATAGGACACATTGATGGAGAAAATCTAAAACAGCAAATATTTCAAAAGTATATTTTTACATTTGCATATATATATATATTTAAACACTGTCCAATTAGTTTCTTCAAATTAGACTTAATATTTATTATACATATTGCACCCACACTAGGAATAACATCCAAAAGTACAAAATAGTATTTACTTAAGCACCATGTTTTCTTTTTGGTACCTGTGCTCAGATATACCACCTTGTTATGGACTGAATTGTGCCTCTTCAAAAAATTGTATATTGAAGCCCTAATCCTCAATGTGACTGTACTTAGAGACAGGGGCTTCAGGGTGGTAATTAAGATTAAACAAGGTTATGGGGGTAGAGCCCTGATCTGATAGGGTTGATGTCTAGAGAGCTCTTTCACCACATACATGTAGAGGACAGGCCATGCGAGGACACATTAAGAAGATAGCCATCTGCATGCCAAAAAGAGAATCTGCACCAGAAAGCAAATTTTCTGGCACCCTGATCTTGAACTTCTAGCCTTCAAAACTCAGAGAAAATTAATTTCCATTTGTAAGATACCCAGTGTGCAATATTTGACCCAACAGACAAATATAGTACATAACTTAACCATCTTTAACTGGTTTAAGCACTAGGAAAACAATGACCAATTGAGCATAGACTGATTCACTTTTATGCCCCTTAGCCTGTAAGACAGGAAGTCAAGCAGGATAGGTTTTTAAGGATAGAATCATTTCTGGATTCAATTCTGGATCCTCTTTGACATGTCAGAGTTGGCAAAAAAGAGAATTTCCTAACTGTACACTGGACCGTAGACCTGTAAAATCTGCAAAAGAAACAACATGTAGTAGAGGCAGAAAGACATACAGTATTAGACATGCCTAGGAAAGAAGACAATGCTTTTCCTTCAACTCTATGTCATTCATGCATGTTTCCCTGGAAACCTAGGGTAAAATATGGAAGATTACAGGGCATAGGGTACACATTCCCCATATAACAAGGCCCACGGTAAAACCCAAAAAAGCAACAAGCTTAGGTAGCCTATATTCCTTAGTTAAGATTTGGGGAAGCAAGCAGCAGGGAAGCAAGAAAATAAACTCAGGAAAGTTGGTAAAGAATGCTTACTGTTGCTCCGATTATACTTCTCCACATTCACCTTTAGCGTGCCCTTCTTTGTAAGAAAGCAAATCAGGCAGGTTCAGACATGTTAATGACATCTGAAAATTATTTTAAATCATATTACTTATTATAACTAAAAAGTAAGTTCTCAGGTAAGAATGGGTAAGGAGAACATTATCACCACTTTCACTTAATAGAACATAAATTATGAAATGTCATAATTTATGACATTTCATATATTTTCAACTCCTTTGTTCCTCACATTAGCTTTCTAAGAAGGGCAAGATCAAGTTAATTCCACTGTACAGAAGGACAAATTGAGGCTCAGAACAGTTAAGCTGCACGTGAAGTCATAAAGCAAGTAAATAGTATAGCCAGGTTTGAAATATCCAAGTCTTTTACCTATATTGTTTCTTTTTACCACCTATACCTTCCACCTACGCAAAACAGTTATCAGGATAACCTAGAAAGTAATATTGTATACTACAGTTTATCCATTAAAAGTATAGAAAGACTATACTTTCAATTTTCAGTAGCCATAAGACACTTATTAATTAAAAAGGGGGAAACAGTAACTTTATAGTGAAGAGAGCTGGCAGACATCACCTTAATCTGATAAGAGTAAGTATCACCAGTAGTAACACATATCTAAGATTTTTCCTTCCTGTTGTGATGCACTGAGAAGGGTGCATCATTTCTGTGGTATTTTTGCAAAGAGAGAAAGAAACAAAGACACACACACACACAACATCTAACTGGTATTCTTCAAAAGAATCAGTTATAAGAAACAAGAGAAAAGATTAAGAAACTCTTCCAGATTAAAGAAGACTTAGGAAACATGGCAACTAAAAAAATGTCTAATTAGATTAGATTGTGGATCAGGCAAAGGACATTAATGAGACAGTTGGCAAAATTTGAGTAAGATCTGTAAACCAGTTAGTATTTCATTAATATTAATTACCAAATATTGATTATTGAAGTCATGTAAAATATTAAGACTTGGAAAAGCTGATTAAAAGTTGGTAACTGTACTATTTTTACAACCTTTTTGCTAGGTTTTAAAGTATTTCAAAATAAAAAATTTAAAATTAAAAAATTTGATACTTGCTTTGAAAGTAAACAAATAAAAATCATGATAAATATGCATACTTGATAAATATGCAAACATTGAGAACTTATTAATATTTTGATCAAAGAAAAATTTTCATCACATATAAATACACCAATAGGTTCTCAAAGAATAGACAATAGGTTCTCAAAGAATAATTAATTTCACTATACTTAATTTTGAACTACACAGGGATAAATTCCTGTCTTATCTAGACTCTCTGTTAAACTATCAGCCATTTAGAAAGACATGATCTAGCAATATATTAAGAAATTGTTTTAGCCCTGAACAGTGTGGCTCAGTTAGTTGGGTGTCGTCCCATGGACCAAAAGGTTGTTGGTTTGATTCACAGTCAGGACACAGGCCTGGGTTGCAGACTCCATCCCTGATAGGAGGGGGTGCAGAGGCAGCCGATCCATGTCTTGCTCTCACATCAATGTTTCTCTTTCCCTCTCCCATGCTCTCTCTAAAAAGTAATAAAAAATATATTTTTAAACAGACATTGTTTTATGGAATTTCTACTAAATTATAGAGAATTTAGTTAAACACTTTTTCTTCAACAAATTCAAATAAAATTTAAATATAACAAATTCAATAAAATTTAACACTTCTTAAATATTGTGAGTTTTTAAAAATATAATTGCACTGCTTAAATGTTCTCTCTCTGGATTCACTTACAATGTATAATGTCATCTAAAACCAATAAAAAAAAAAACCCACAGCTTTACATGCACAAAATAAATCATTAATATACTGTTTTTCGTATGTGTGGTGTTCAGACAACCCCTTTAATAACTGTAACTTTTATGACTTGTCCATGGAGAACCTCAAAAGAATTTATTAAGTAATGATGTTCAACATCATTAATTGTTAAGGAAATGCAAATAAAAACTACAATGACATACTACCATACAACTATTGGAATGTCTTTTTTTTTTTAATGTTAAAACTAAATGTCAATCAGGATCAGAGCAACAGAAACTCTCATTCCCTGCTGGTGGGAATGTAAAATGGTACATCCACTTTGGAAGATAATGCTAACTTCTTACAAGTCAGAATTTACATTGCGAAACACTCTTCTAATTCTTCTTAAAGGTACAATTAGCTTAATATTTCTTTAGTTATGTGATCCTCATACCTAAAATTGAAATAATTATTAATATAGCACACTGAAATGAAGATTTACACATGACACAAAAGGCTCAACTTTAGAAGAAACAATTTCTAGATAGAGCCCAATACATTCTTAAGGAATAGAGTTCAGGGTCATTTCCACAGACTGTCCATTTTCCAGTGAACAAAATCTTAATTTCTAGTTCCTAATTGATAAATAACTTACTTCCTTTCTGTTAAAGAAAAAAACCTGTTAAATATAAGATTAGAGGCAGCTACGCATGTAAAAGGCATTTTGCAATGATAGTTAAAGGGATTGTAGAAACTAGAACATTATCAGGGGATACAAATATTTCTTTCTTTACATTTTCAGAAAATGAACATGCAATTATCTTATGTTTAAGGGTAAAACTTTTTATAGGGTTTCATGTGGTAAAAGAAAGAAATGTAGACACTGAAAACAGAGATAGCAAGAATTAAACCAACAAAAGGTTTTAACTGAAAAGTTATAATTGATATTTACTGTAGTTTTATTTGTACATCTTATAGAACCTAAACTGCCTAAGTCATAAACCACACTAAAGAAAATCTATTTCTAAAACCTTAGAAATAGACAAGAGAACAATCTAGATAACCGCTAGATAGTTTAAGCATGGAAAATATAGCAAGTTGCAATTTGTAGAATAGCCACTAGATGGTAGTGAACACAAATAAATCTATGCTCTTTAAAGCAAATAAGCTCAAGCTCTGGCCTATATAGCCACCAGAAAAAAATATGTAAGGAAATAAAGATAAATAATTTATAAATTTAACTTTATAATATTAGTGCAATATTTGGAGACTATGAAATAGTATAAAAATATAAACTGTAGAAACATAACTCAGTAAAAATTTAAAACAAGTCAGATAATTTCCATTATATGTATTAATATAAGTACTTGCATTTACATTAATTAACATATCACTAGTGGCCAAAAATAAAGTCAATCAAGTGTCTAGATTATCATGCATTTACATCACTGTTACATTAGTAAAATGTTTTCAAATCCAAAAACTAAAAAGAAGAATATGATTTAGTGAACTACAGAAATGGAGAAATAATAATTAAGCTCTGAGTCAAATTAGATAGTGTCAAATAACGTTTTTATTCCTAAAAAACACAGAGTACAGTAAATTTAAATTCTTTTTATTTTCTAATTAAGGAATCAATGTTTACATGACTCATAATCAAAATATACACTTGTACTATCAATTTAAAGTATTATTAGCTGAACTAAAACTAAGAAAACAAGGTTCACTAAACTAGCAGTAAAAAACAGTAGTTATTTGTAACTGAAGTGTTTATTTCCTTTGCATAATAACTAACATTATTTCCTTTGCATAATATCTAACAATTTAGAAATTGTTAACTAAAACCATGAGATTTAAATATTGTATTATATTAGCTGGTGCCTACCTGAATATAATTTAATAAATTTGAAGAGAAAAAAATGTAACTGCTCATCCATTCATCCACCGATTTCTGAGTGATTACCTACTACTTCAGAAGATGGGAAAAAAGGAAACAAGAACCCTGTCTGATGTGGCTCAGTGGGTTGGCTGTCGTCGCCAATTCAATTCCCACTCAGGGCACATGCCCAGGTTGCGGGCTTGATCCCTGGAAGTGTGGGTGCAGGAAGCAGCCAATCAGTGTTTCACTGTCACATCAATGTGTGTCTCTCTCTTTCTTCCTCTCCCTCTAAAAGTCATGTCTAAAATGGAAATAATTATTAATATAGCATTTAAAAATACATATATTTAAAAAAATAGAGGAGGTCAGTAATTTTTCAGATTCAAAGTTAATTCAATTCAGAAAGTATGTATTTTCTATTTTTAAAGTTAAATGTGGTATTCTAAGTAAATAAACTACTTCTGGGTTTTATTATCAAAATAAATCATGAATTAAAACGAATTATATTGGCATTCTATCAAAGAAGGTATAAAAACTTGATCATCTAAATAAGCTGAGGGCAGAAATTAACCATATATAGACTATATGAATATCAGGTTTCCAAAACTTATTTTAGCAATTTAATTTTTTGAGTTTCATAATCTTATTTATTGTTTACACAGTGCCAATTAGAAACTGAAATAATAGACTATAACACAGTTTTCCTACAAGTATCTTAAATTTACTTTATAAGTTAAATATTAATTTTTCAAGATGTTACAAAATGTAACTTAGATATCTGGGCTTCTAGATACTCACCATTCCCTTCAAATAAGACTTACACTTTCATACTTTGTGTCTCAAATCACATGGTTCTAGCTGCCCAGAATATTTCTTTTTCCAACTTCTATTCTGGTTTAAAGACACTCAAATGAAAGTCCTCTGCCCCAAAAGCAGAATTTATAGTTTCATTCTATATGCTCCTACAATATTGAATACACATGCAGCATTTCTCATATAAAACTATATTTAACTTAAAGATGCTTATATATCTCTATACAGTCAGCATCTAGCATGATGACTACAATACTATCTTATAAGTATTTAATAAATTCTAGGGTTTGTACTGTAACATTTGATCACACTTAGCTAGTATCAGGAACAACTTACATTTTAAAAAAAGGTAGACACATGCTAACAATATTTGCCTTTCTTCACTGTCTGTTATTTTAAAAAAATACATAGCCAATATATTCAAAAAACGAAGAAGTTTGGAAAGGAAAGATCACTTACTGAAAAATGCCAGCATAAAAATTCCATCATTACCCACTCTGAGCTGGTCTGCATCACTAAAGTCATCTCTTGGTGAGCACTCTTCCTCCTGAATTGTAAAACATGAGACATTAGAACACACTAAAATAATTACAACTTTATTACCTTGAATATAAAAATAAGAATTTAAATAAAATCTAATAGTCTCAATTTGTTGTACAGAAAAAACAGATGAGTACAATGTCTAGCAAGTGTTTATTTTTTCATGGGCACCCTTGAAAAGAATAGCTTCAAGGGTAAACACAAAAAAGATAAAAGTTGAATAATATTGAATTAATGAAAATTATATTAAGAAAGATAGATGTGACATTGTTGCATTAGTATCAAGTGGAAAACAGCACCCTTAAATGTCAATGGTGGCAATATTTATCAAAAACAAAATTGTACATACCCTTTGACCCAGCAATTCCACCTCTTCAAATATATTGTATAGATACATACATAAACTCATGCTTATAAGAAATGTATTAAAGACTAAAGGCCTGGTGGATGAAATTTGTGCACTAGGGGGAGAGTGGCCCTCAGCCTAGCCTGCACTGTCTCCAATCTGGGTTCCCTCGAGGGATGTCTGACTGCCGGGTTAGTCCCAATCCCTCTCACAATCTGGGACTGCTAGCTGCTCCCAACCACTCGCCTGCCTGCCAGCCTGATCACCCTGTAACCACTCCCCTGCCAGCCTGATCAACACCGAACTGCTCCCCTGCTGACCAATACCTAACTTTCCCCCAACTGCCCTCCCCTGCCAGCCCAGTCGCCCCCAACTGCCCTCCCCTGCCGGCCATCTTGTGGCGGCCATCTTTGACCACATGGGGGTGGCCATTTTGTATGAAAGCATGAGAGTCAATTTGCATATTGCCTCTTTATTATATAGGATAATTCACTGCAACAACATTAATAAAAGCAAAAGATTAGGCACAATATAAATGCCCATCAATAATGGACTATTGTCAGAGATAATTATCCATGAGTTTCTCATGTTTCGGCATGTCTTCCAGGTAGAGGCACTGCTTGCCTTTCTCTGTACTATTTTTTTCAAGGATCTTTATATATAGTTGACTGCCCCAAAAGAGGATGATCGTGTCTCTCTCCAGAGCAGAGGTGTGGGGGCGCTTAGTTACCATTAGAAAATATGGGATTCCCTACATTCAGGGTTCCACACTATGTGTGGAGGTACCATGTGGCCATCAGCTCAAGAAACTGGTGTGAGAAGATGCTAATACTCTGGCTAAAACCATTGATGTGAATAATCAAGTTTTTGTCTCTGACCTGAACAGTCTCATGTCTTCTGCCAACATTCCCAGAATTGACAAGCTAATCAGGTAGTTTGCCAAGTATGGTCAAATCTCAAATGATTCACAATTCTTGACAGACCAATAAAAATAAATTACTGAATATCTGATGAAATTTAAAAAGTAATGTTAAATTTTTAAATAAATAAAAAAGAACAAAAGTTTTTAGTATTCTCTTAACGATCTCTAAAATATATTAAATGAAAATCTTGTGTATAGTACAATGCCTTTTGTGTACAAAAATATACTACAATATTAATGTATTTGCTTGTAAATATAGAGAAGTTGTCTGAAAGTATGTACAAGACTGTTCTCACTACTGTCTAATATACCAACAAATATTGATGAAATACCCCTTCTACGTAAGACTTAGCTTCCTGGTATTAGGGATACATGAGTGTACATAAAACAAAGATGCTTGCCTTTCTGGAGCCTATACTCCAGTAAGGGGAGTCAGACAACAAACAAAGACATAATAAATAAGTTATTTATATATCATTAAAAGGTGTAAGTGCTCTACACAAAAGTGAGAAGGATGGTTTAGGAATGCGTGAAGTTACGGGTTACAGTATTAAATATGGTGGTCAAGAAGCCTCATTGAGATGGCACTTGAGCAAAGACTTAAGGGACACATAGGAATTAATTATTTAAATATTCACAGAAAAGTGTTTCATTCAAGGAGATAAGCAGTGCCTCACAAGGACCTTATAGGACCATACCTGGCATGCTAGAAAATAGCAAGGGAGTAGTTCCTTGCTATTAAGAGAGAAATAGGAAGAAATTAGGTAAGTCCACTGAAGGACTGTATATTTTACTGAGTAAATTGAGTGGTCTTACTGAGTTTTGATCAAATGAGTGGCGTGATTTGATATACATATACATTATCTCCATGTTACAGATACATAACCTCAGCTGGGTGTGGATATATCAATTTTGTTTTAGTACACAGAGAGGATCAGAGAAACTAAGTGACCTGCCCAGGATCACATAATTAGTTAGATCAAGATAGGAGTTGAATCCAGGATACTGATGTTCTTTCCATTCAATCATGATAGTCTCACTACATAGGTTGCTTTCATGAAATAAGACTTTTAAAACCATGTTTCTCATTATTTGGGCAAAAAGGTTTGTCAAACTCTGCATTTATATCCTGGGCTATCCTCTATGGTAAATGTAATGAATGGCAACAATTAAATACATACTAATGAAATTTTATGTAATTCCAAGTTAACTTAAGAAATAAATATTCAAGTACAATATGAGCAACCCCTGGGGAAAACAACTGTCAATATCATGGCAAGAATATAAATATTTCATACTCTTTTGAAATACTAGCCCAGAGATTTTTACATCACTTTATTTATTTATTTATTTATTTATCCATTTATTTAAAATATGTTTGTTGATTTCAAAGAGGGAGAAAGAGATAGAACATTGATAAGAATCATTCATCGACTGCCTCCTGCACACCTCCTACTGGGGATTAAGCCTGCAACCCAGGAATGTGCCCTGACTGGGAATCAAATCATGATTCATAGGTTGAATGAAGATGAGCTACATAGGCTGGGCAGAACATCATTTATAAAAAGACAGAAGACATATGCATGCACAAAGATGTTCCTTACAAGGTTAACACCAGAAAACACACACATACACATGCACGCGCACACACACACTCACACACACAAGACACACATTTTTAAACAATTTAATTTTCACTGGAGAGAAACGGCCACTAAATTATAGTACATTACAGACCTGGTGTTCAAAATTCGTGCATTTGGGGCAGTCCTGCAGCCCAGCCTGCAACCTCTCACAGTCCAGGAGCCCTCAGGGGATGTCCGACTGCCAGCTTAGGGAATGGGCCTAAGGCAGCAGCTGGACATCCTTAGCACAGCTGTGGAGGCAAGAGAGGCTCCTGCTATCACTGCTGTGCTAGCCAGCCATGAGCCTGGCTTCTGGCTTCTGGCTGAGCAGTGCTCCCCCTGTGGGAGTGCACTGACCACCAAGGGGCAGCTCCTGCGTTGAGCATCTGTCCCCTGGTGGTCAGTGCACATCACAGCAACCAGTCATTCCACTGTCAGGACAAAACTGGCTCTCTGACATCCCCCAGGGGGTCCCAGATTATGAAAGGGTGCAGGCTAGGTTGAGGGACCCCACTGGTACACGATCGGGGTCAGAGAGGGACACGGGAGGTTGACCAGCCATGGAGGGATCGCGAGAGGGCTCCAGGGTATTTCTGGCCCATCTCGCTCAGTCCTAATTGGCCAGACTCTAGTAGTAAGCTAACCTACCAGTCGGAGCATCTGTCCCCTGGTGGTCAGTGTACATCATAGCAAGCGATTAAGAGGCCTTGGCATACATTAGCATATTATGCTTTAATTGGTTGCATAAACAACCTGGACACTTAGCATATTAGGCTTTTATTATATAGGATTGATTCCAAGGAATGCTATCCAACCACTAAAATAACAGAAACATTTAAATGGAATGTTTAAAAAATAAAAGATGGTGTTTGTGCAATAATTTCAACTATAACTATGTTTAATGGATTTATAAATCCTACAACTCTGGTATTTTCTTAATTTCCCACACTGGCAAATGTGAAGAAAGCATTCATTAACTAATTGTCATTTATTAAGTACCAAACATGATGATAGATAGGTGCTGAAATCATAAATATAAGGTCCTTGTCCTGGATTTGCTCACAATTTATCAAATGCTAGTTTTTATGTCAAAAGACAAGATACTGACACACAATTTAAAACATGTTCCTGACCAGCATGGCTCAGTGGTTGAGCATCAACCTATGAACTAGGAGGTCATGGTTTGATTCCTAGTCAGAGCATTCTCTCTCACCATTGATGTTTCTATCTCTCTCTCCCTCTCCTTCTTCTCTGAAATCAATAAAGATATATTTTTAAAAATAATAAAAAATAAGACACGTTACAAAAAAATCCAAACCTTACCCATGAAAGGGTTATAAAATGAGACTAACTGATAAACAACAAGCCATGTTGTAAAAATTTTATAAAGTGAATTACTTGTAATTCAAATATTTTTCATAGAAATATTAAAAACAAGTTTATTTTCATAAATCTTTTTATTTTCATAAATCTTTTATTTTTCATAGAAATATTAAAAACAAGTTTATTTTCATAAATCTTTTAATCTGATACATGCAACCCTATACATAAGAAATAGAAAATGGTGTTTTCAAGTCTCCTGGCCACCTACATTCTCCTAAGAATAGATTCAAGTAACAGGCTTCAGGTCACCCAGCTGAGATTCATTTACAAGTGAATATATTCATCTTATTGTACTTTGCTTTATTGCATTTCACAAATGTTGAATGGAAGACAAGATGCTTCACCAACAAAAAGATTACAACTTGCTTTATTGCAATGCTTTCTTTATAGCTGTGGTCTGGAACTGAAGGTATACCTATACTCAAAACTAACTAGACCTTTTAAAAAAAAATCTGAGCCAAGTATACAAACACATACTAGAGCTCTGACCAGGTTGCTCAGTTGGTTAGAGTGTCATCCTAATATGTCAAGTTTGTAGATTCGATCTCCTCTCAGTCAGGGCACACACAAGAAGCAACCAATGAATGCATAAATAAGTGAAACAACAAATCAATGTTTATTTTTCTCTCTTTTCCCCTTCTTCATTCTCTAAAATCAATCAATCCATAAAAAAATAAAAAGAAAAAGAATTATAATCATATTTTGTACAAAAAAGTGATGGAGCATTGGGTTAAAAACTGATGAATTTAAGCCCAAGCCGATTTTACTCAGTGGACAATGCGGACTGAAGGGTTTCGGGTTCGATTCTGGTCAAGGGCACATACCTCAGTTACAGGCTCCCGATCTTGGTGGGGGGCATGTGGGAGAGAGAGACTCACATTGGTGTTTCTCTCTGTCTCTCCCTCTCCCTTCCATTCTCTCTAAAAATATCCTCAGTTGAGGATTAAAAAAGAGATAAAGAAACTGATAAATTTAAAAGATTATTTGTAAACATTTAAGTACGTCTCCTGTACAATTTTATTTTGCTTTCCATGAAATTTTCCATAATCCTCACAGGTAAGAGTTATATTAAAAAGCAGTTGAAAACAGAAAACTTCTCTTTATAAACATGTTCCCAATTCAGGCTGGAATCAAATACTTTCTAAAACAGGTGCTGGAAATTATAGTCGAAGATTAGAATAGTAAAACTCTGTGGAGTTTTTTCTTCAATAGGTAAAATCACCTTCAGCTTTTCTCAAAGCACAGAGAACAAGACTTAATGCTTCCTACTTTCTCTTTAGAGAAATCCTACTGAATGGAAATTAGGGCATGAAAGACACAAGGTTCATGACACCCTTTAAGGACATTTGTATTTCCAAGGTCTTTAGGGAGATACTACCTGAGAAAAGGGGTTCCTGTCCCTCTACTTCACTAAGAGTTTGTGGATGTATACAAATACACGTATAAACATATATGTACTGCCGAGACCGGTTTGGCTCAGTGGATAGAGCGTCGGCCTGCAGACTGAAAGGTCCCAGGTTTGATTCCGGTCGGGGGCATGTACCTTGCTTGCGGGCACATCTCCAGTGTGGGGTGTGCAGGAGGCGGCTGATCGATGTCTCTCTCTCATCGATGTTTCTGACTTTCTATCCCTCTCCCTTCCTCTCTGTAAAAAAATCAATAAAATGTATTTTAAAAAAATTTTTTAATAAATAAAGTAAAAAATAAACATATATGTACTAAGCAACCTATAGTTGATTTTGATAGAATCTTGACACTTCATAGATCTATCCTCTTCTTTATGATTCTCTCCTCCTAGCATAAAAAAATCCTTATTGATTGAGCTATATTTATGCACCACCTTAATACAGACTTACTTTCTCCCTAAGAAAGAAAAGGAATAAATATTACATTTGGGGTTTACTGTCTTTACTTATGTGCCCAAAGCTATTTATGTTGACATTTAACTGTGTGTGTGTTGGAGGATGGGAGTGGGAACAGGTATGGAAAGGGTTCTAGCTAATGAAAGAAATTCATCCAGTAAAATGCTCATTCCCAGAGAATCTACTTGCTGGGCTCTGGCCTAATGGCAGCAATAAAAAAATGCTTTTCATAGAAACGCTTCTTTCTCTCTCTTAGCCCCATACCTAGTTCTAGCTTCACTGGTTGAAGTCATTTTTTTTCTGTCTTTTTCCTGAACAAAATGGAATGAATTTAGGGATCTGAAATAACATCCCAAAGTCTGAAGCAAATAAGGGCAACAAATCTACTTGCAGCCAAACTAAAATGTAAATAATTTCCACCTTTACCTGGCTGTAGAAGATCATACACGTACAGTGGTACCTCGAGATACGAGTTTAATTCGTTCTGTAAGCTTGAGTCATGGGAAACTATGAGACGCTCGAGTCTCAGTAAACTGATGGGTCGTGTGCAGCCGGCCGATCCTCGCGGTTACTCCTATCTCAAATGTTGCTCGTATTTCAAAGCAAAAATCGCTTGCTCCACGGCTCATATCTCAAAAATCTCATATGTTAGGGCACTCATATCTCGAGGTACCACTGTATAACTTTTCTGGCCACTCCTTTTACCAAAACAATAAATAACATTTATGTATATCATTAATTATCTCTATTACTAAGATAGGAGGTTGAGAGAGAACGGGCAGGTAGAATCATTCAAAATTCTAGGGTGGGATGTGTTAAAAGGAAAAAATAAAAGTGAATTGGAAGGGGGGAGTGAATTGACAACATAATTTAAGGGCCTTGTTAGTTATTTCTCTGTGCTTTTTAACCTACCTTGAGTTCATTCATAGTCACTAGACTGATTATGCTAATATAAAAAATATGAATAGTAAAAAAAGATAATTTGAATACAGTGATGGACCATGGACTAAACTATATAAGAAAGGAAATAAAGACATCAACAATGAAGAGGTTGATGGACTGAGGTCTAAGTGGAAAAGAACAACAACTATGGTGAGTCAGAAGGATGGGAGGTTAAGGCCAGTGCATGAAATGCCTAAAATCAAGAATGTGCAAGTGATAATTGTATAGGTAAAGATAAGGTCTAGGATGACCACAACGTAAGTTGGGATAAAGGGGAAGATGAAAAGAAACAGAAATAGAAATGAAGAAGTCAAGGAATGAAGAAGGTAAATTTACTAGAGAGTACCTACTTCACTAAAAATGACACATATAAATAATAAAATATCAAGAATATACACAGGCACAAACGTTCAAATACAGACCACTATTTTGATATTACTAAATGGACATATCAATTAATAAAAATAATATTCTCAAAAGGAAATAAAACTTTCTTACTCTTTGGGATGTTTCTGCTGCTGCAGCAGCCATTGCAGCAGCTTTTGCCTTCTCAGCTTCATCATACGTAGGAAGAGAAGTAGCAACACTGTATGGAGGTGGCACAGGATAAAACTCACTGTATACTTCTGCATCTGAAGAAAAGGAATTTAAAAAGGATAACCATTAAAAGGAACTATTTTATATAACTTTATAGCCAAATACATAATTTAATAATTTACAATAGGCAGGCCACTAAAGATTATTGCTATTGTAGTCTTGTGTTATAAGCTATAAAACACAGAAAATACTACTATAATCATATATGCTTTTAGTCCTATATTTATTATAAAGAGAATGGACTAATAAATATTATCTAAAGGCTCATACACAAAACAAAAACCCTAAGAATAAGACTTTTAAAAGGAGCGCAAGATAAGAGAAGTAAGCAACATTGCTATGCTCAAAGAATTAATTTATTTGCCCAAATAATCTCACAGGCAAAACTATGAGAAATAATAATAATAAATGATTGCTACATCACTCCAATAAGTGTAAGGTAGTTTGGTACACAGCATAGCAATGGTAGTCACAAAAAAGGATTGCAATTTCCACTTTTAGTATCTTCTATCATTCAGAAATAGAAATCTTCACAATTTTCTTCCTTCAAGACTACCATCAAATAGATGGAAAAAAAAAAAATCTAGGGTATCAAATTCACTGTACTATATACTCTGAAAACTTGTAAAATAATGAAGTAAAGTAAACCCATAATAGATTTTAGAATGCAGTCATTAAATCTTATAGCCAAAGACAAATAAATCAACATAAAACTATGCATCAAACTGGGCGCTGAACAAGCTGTTGATCAAATAACATTATATACAAACTACAGACCCGGTGCATGAAATTCTTGCACAGGGGACAGGGGGGGTGGGGTGTCCCTCAGCCCAGCCTACACCCTCCCCAATTTGGGACCTCTTGAGGGATATCCGACTGCCCTCTCACAATCAAGGACCGCTCACTTGCCTGCCTGCTGATTGGCCCTAACTCTTTTGCCTGCCAGTCTGATCACCCCCTAACCCCTCCCCTGTCAGCCTGATAGACAGCTAACTGCTCTGCTGCTGGCCCAATTGCCTCTAACTGCCCTCCCCTGCAGGCCTGGTCACCCCTAACTGTCCTCCCCTGCTAGCCCAGTAACCCCTAACAAGCCTCCCTTACCAGCCTAACTGCCCTCCCCTGAAGGCCTGGTTGCCCCTAACTGCTCTCCATTGGACTGGTCCCCCCCAACTGCCCTCCCCTGCAGGCCTGGTGACCCCCAACTGCCCTCCCCTGCAGGCCTGATCACTCCCAACTGCCCTCCCTTGCAGGCCTGGTCTCCTCTCAACTGCCCTCCCCTGCAGGTCTGGGTCCTCCTTCCCACCTGCCCTCTTCTGCAGGCCTGGTTCCCCCTAACTGCCCTCTGCTGCAGGCCTGGTCTCCTCCCACTGCCCTCTCCTGCAGGTCTGGTCCCTCCCAACTGCCCTCCTCTGCCAGCCTGGTCACCCCTAACTGCCCTCCTCTGCTAGCCTGATCGCCCACAACTGCCCTCCCTTGCAGGCCTGGTCCCTCCCAACTGCCCTCCTCTACTGGCCTGATCATCTCTAACTTTCCTCCCCTGGTGGCCATCTTGTGTCCACATGGGGGCAGCCATCTTTGAACACATGGGGAAAGCCATCTTGTGTGTTGGAATGGCGGTCAATTTGCATATTACTTTTTTTAAGATAGGACTAGAGGCCTGGTGCACAAAATCTGTGCACTGGAGGCGGGGGTCCCTCAACCCAGCCTGTGCCCTCTCACAGTCCACAAGCCCCATGATCAATTGCCCCAAAGAGGTAGGCCCCGCCCACCCGGCCGGGGCTCCTTGATGGATTGCCCCAAAGAGGTAGGCCCTGCCCACCCAACCAGGGCTCCACAATGGATTGCCCCCACAGAGGGAAGCCCCGCCCACCCACTGCAGCATTGCTACAGGGTAAACTGGGCCTCGCTCTTTGGGTCAATTGATAGTGCCCCCCCAGAGAGAGCCCTCGGCTTACCCGCTAGTTGGTGGCCTGGGCCTCGCTCTTTGGGGTGATCATGGAGCTCCCTGATTGATCGATCACCCTACCAGCTGGTGGCCTGGGCCTCCCTCTGCAGAGCAATCATGTGATTGATCTCACCCCACAGAGGGAGGCCCCACCCACCCACCACAGCCCACCATTCAGTGGCCTGGGCCTCCCTCTGTGGGATGATCATGGAGCCCCCCAATTAATCGATCGCCCATCCAGACAGTGGCCTGGGTCTCCCTTTGCAGGGCAATCATGGGACGATGGCCAGGCCACCGACCAATTGCATCACACCCGCCTTGGCTGGCCTGGTGCCAGTGAGTGTCATAACGTGGTCATCCAAAAGGTTGTCTAGAAAGTCATTTGACTGTCCGGTCTAATTAGCATATTATGCTTTTATTATTATAGAAGATAGAATAAATAAGCCTTTATTAATTTAACCAGTGAGAACATCTTCATCGAGATGTTCTCACTCACTACATAAAAAAAATAAATAAGCCGAGACTGGTTTGGCTCAGTGGATAGAGCATCGGCCCGCAGACTGAAAGGTCCCAGGTTCAATTCTGGTCAGGGGCATGTACCTTGGTTGCGGGCACATCCCCGGTGGGGGGTGTGCAGGAGGCGGCTGATCGATGTATCTTTCTCATTGATGTTTCTGACTTTCTGTCCCTCTCCCTTCCTCTCTGTAAAGAATCAATTAAATAAATAAATAAATAAATAAATAAATAAATAAATAAAAATAAATTTGATGTAAAAAAAATATCGGTCTTTTTACACATCCCATATACGGTCTAAATAAAATCTGGACAAGCAAAATTGATAACCAGAGAAAGCTGTATAACACTAACTATAGATCATGAGAGATAAGAAAGATGAAATATTCAATGAAAGATTTTTTTATATTAAAATGTTTTTCAATAACTGATTTTTTAAATATTTAATAAAGAATATATAAAATATTTAAGTTATTTATAATAGTATACAAAATTAAAATTTAAACACTATAATAATTAAATCAGCATGCCTGGAAAAATGCAAATTGTGGCCAGAGAAATAGATGAGGGTAGTTCTTTAGAATGACCTGAAAGGATAAGATGAACAGTAGCAAGTAGGAGTCACTGCCTTTTGTCTAAGAATTATTACCATGTGTATGGAATAACATTATGTATACCCTAACCTCTGTTAACACATTCCACATTCTTACTCACACTCATCATTAATAACAACTTGTTTTATGACTATGTAAGTATATACATGCACATATGTATGTATATATGTGTATATTTATATACGCATGTGTGAATATGTGTTTGTTCATTCTTCTAAAAGTACAAGTTAGTCAGTTGGGAACAGATCTCAGTTAAGCATAAAAAAGTTTAAATAGGTACACTTTTCAATTAAATTTTTAAAAGAACAATATAAGGTAAGTAATGTATGAAGTAAATATTTTACAAACTTGGGAAAACTGTTTGTTTGTTTTTCATCATAAAACCAAAACGTTTATTAATAGACATGATAATTACATGAAACCTTACTGGTAAAAAATGAGTAAAAAGCATGAGCTATTAAAAACATTAATTGTTTCATAATAAAAATAATAATACTGCTCATCTGGTGTGGTTCAGTGGTTGAGTGTTGACCTTTGAACCAGGAGATCATGGTTTGATTCCAGGTCAGGGCCAGGTTGTGGGCTTGATCCCTACTAGGAGGTGTGCAGGAGGCAACTGATTAATGAGTCTCTGATCATTGATGTTTCTAACTCTCTCTCCCTCTCCCTTCCTCTCTGAAATCAATAAAAATATATTTCAAACAAACAAACAAACAAAAAACACAACAATACCTGAAGTTGTAGGTACTTCCACAGTAATACTGCTATAAGGTGGAGGAGAAGAGTCAGTTTCAAATACCAATGCTGAAGGAGCAGTCTGCACAATCTGTGGTGCTGGGTTTGAAGTTGATGGCTGCGCTACAGCAGATGATTCTGAATTATCCTCTTCATTGTAAAGCTAAAAAAAAACAAAGAAAAGAAATATTAAAGTGAATCTTTTTTAATTTATGTTAATTTTTAAAGATCATTTCAGTCATAGGGTCACTTTTTAGTTATAAAGAAAGTAAAATAGTATTTAAAAAGATGAACAAACATTTTAAGAGACCTAATCAGTCTCTAACAGCTTTCGAATTTTTATAGTTTCATTATAATAAAGATGAAGCTCAAACTGTTAAGAATTTATGAAGAGAAAATAGTCATGACTACAGATTCAGATTAATTCAATCCCACAGTAAACACTGTTTCCATGTATCAATCACTGTGCATTACAAAGAAAAGTATAAAGCTCCTGAAGATACAACCACAATACTAAGTAGGCATTAAATGACCACTCTCTTGACTAACAGCTCTCTCCCCAGTGTCACAAAACATCTTCCATGTTTCCTATTCAGGGTACCCAATAGAATCCTAAT
The DNA here is from genome assembly GCA_011751065.1 of Lasiurus cinereus. Lineage (NCBI taxonomy): Eukaryota > Metazoa > Chordata > Mammalia > Chiroptera > Vespertilionidae > Lasiurus > Lasiurus cinereus. The sequence continues at coordinate 51,526,322 of JAAGEH010000012.1, read as the reverse complement.
TTAGTCATCTATAATCATACTTCTAAGAGAAAAAATGTTAGATGAGAAAGCAAAGGCAAATAAAAGTACAGATATATGCTAAGCCAGTGTTCAAACTTATTAGTCAACAGAGCCAAATATCAACAGTATAATGATTGAAATTTCTTTTGAGAGCCAATTTTTTTAAACTTAAACTTATTTTAATGCCACTTCTTCAAAATAGATTTGCCTCGGTCGTGGTATTTTGTGGAAGAGCCACACTCAAGGGGCCAAAGAACTGCATGGGGTTCACGAGCCGCAATTTACCGAACACACGCTAAGCAAAATCAACTAAAACAAGTAACAGTGAAGGTGTCAAAAAAGAGTAAACCACTTTCATAAAATAAAACAGGCATATTTCTGCTAGTAAAAACCTTTCTTGGAGAATCCAAGATGGCAGCATAGGTAAACACCTACACTGCTGCCTCGCACAACAATTTCAAAACTACAACTAAAAGACAGAGCGGACATCATCCAGAACCACAGGAAAGCTGGCTGAGTGGAAATTCTACAACTAGAAGGAAAGAGAGGGGCTCACAGAGACTCAGAGGAGCTGCAAAAAGCTGAGTTACAGAGACGTGCACGTGGAGAGAGCGGGTGCCAGAGTACCTGGCTGGCTTTCTCTGGCAGAAGGGAAACGGAGACTCTCAAAAGCATTGAACCCCTTATCCTACGACACTAAACACCAGATCCAGTCGAAACTCATACCGGGGAGTTTGGACTGTGAAAAGGGAGAGGTGCACGGAAATTTATGGGAGTCGCAAAAGATCAGAGGCCTGATGGCGCGCACAGCACTGTGCACAGAGGACAGACTGCTGATTGTGCCGCTGGCTTTCGCGAGAGGGTGGGAGACAGACCCTCCCAACTGTGCCACTTCTGACTCCACTTAGCCCCAGTTTCTGGTGAAACCCTGGGGACCCAGACTCTTGTGGTCCCAGAGCGCAGGGGAGCCGGAAAGGCAGCGGTCTAGAGGCACTGCAGGTGTGCGCGCACAAGGACCGCTTCAGCGATTACCCAGTCACATGAGACTCAGGGGCCGTGGAGGGCGGGGCTGACTGGAAGGCAAAGCAATCCCTTAAGCCCTGAGACTCTACCCATCCCAAGCTCAATAGAGAGGCTCTTGCGGTGTTGCAAGTCTGGTATCATAAGGCTGAATCCAACACAGAAGTTCTCCTGGCATAGTGAAAATGCCAAGACAAGGGAAAGGATCACAAACAAAAGAAATGGAGGGAAAAAAACAACTGGATATAGAGTTCAAGACCACGCTTATAAGGTTTTTCAAGAATATCCTAGAAAAGTTGGATAAAGTTAGCGAGACCCAAGAGGAGATGAAAAAGAATCAACTAGAGATGGAAAAGATCCAACTACGGATGGAAAAGGACCAACTAGAGATGGAAAAGGTCCAACTAGAGATGATAAAGGACCAACTAGAAATTAAACATACACTGACTGAAATAAAAATGTTATACAGAGTCCTAACAGCAGACTAGAGAAAGGCAAGAATCAAGTCAAATGTGAAATATAAAGAATCAGAAAACACTCAACTAGAAAAGCAAGAAGAGAAAAGAATCCAAAAATGTGAAGATAATGTAAGGAGCCTCTGGGACAGCTTCAAGCATACCAACATCAGAATTGTGGGGGTGCCAGAAGAAGAGAGAGAGCAAGATAACTGAAAACCTATTTAAAGAAATAATGACTGAAAACTTCCCACATCTGATAAAAGAAATAGACCTACAAGTCCAGGAAGCACACAGAACCCCATATAAAAGGAATCCAAAGAGGACTACACCAAGACACATTATAATTAAAATACCAAGAGCAAAAGACGAAGAGAGAATATTGAAAGCAGCAAGAGAAAAACAGTTCATTACCTACAGGGGAGCACCAATACGACTATCAGCTGATTTCTCAACAGAAACCAGAAACGATGCAGGCCAGACGGGAGTGGCAAGAAATATTCAACGTGATGAATAGCAAGAATAATCTATCCAGCAAAGCTATCATTCAGAATTGAAGGGCAGATAAAGAGCTTCACAGATAAGAAAAAGCTAAAGGAGTTCATCAACTCCAAACCAGTATTATATGAAATGCTAAAAAGTACTCTTTTAGAAGAGGAAGAAGGAAAAGGTAAAAGACAAAAAATTATGAACAGCAAATACATATCTATCAACAAGTGAAACTAAAAATTAAGTGAATTAAAAATTTGATCAACAGAATAAACTGGTGAATATAATAGAATCAGGAGCAAAGAAAGGGAGTGGACTGACAATTCTCAGGAAGAAAGGGGTGAGGTGGGTGCAGGAAGAGACAGGACAAAAATCATACACCTATGGATGAGGTCAATGGGAGGAGGTAAGGGTAGAAGGAGGGATGGGAGTCTGGTGGAGGGGAACTATGGAGGGGAAAAAAGAAAAACAAATGTAATAATCTGAATAATAAAGATTTAATTTAAAAAAAAACCTTTCTTGTTAGAATACCATATTTCATGGTGTTCCATCACCTAAACAAATTTGCAAAAACAAGATGCTTAAAACCAAGTATTATAAGATATTTTATCAAGACACAATTAAGTTTTCTTTTAAACAAATAAGGGCAATTTCTGTTGAAAATGACACAATCTGGAATTGTAAACACAAAAAAAACATATTTAAAGAACTCAAGTCAGAAAATATATGCTTTTGTTGTTGTTAATCCTCACCAGATGATATTTTTCCATTGATTTTTCTTTCTTTTTTTTTTTTAAGCAGAGTGGACGAAAGGGAAAGACAGAAACATTAATGTGAGAGAAACACATCAATTGGTTGCCTCCTGCACAAGCTCGGGGCCAAGGTACATTCTCTTAACCAGAATTGAACCCGAAACACTTTGATATGCATGCCGATCCTCTATCCACTGAGCCAAACCAGTTAGGGCAGAAAATGTATGCTTTTTAAGAAAAACAGAGAGATAATGGGGCATGAAAGTGACTAAAAATAGATTAAATTTATATTGCCAGAGAAGACTGTTTTTCTGAGCTTCAGACCTGTATATATCCATTCATTTAATTCATTTCTTTCATAAAATTAATCATAACCACAAATAAAAAAGGGCTCTGGGCTGTGTATGCTTAATTCTTTATTTCCCAAACTATACTGCCTAGCTAAGTTCTGCATATTGTTCAGATATTAGCTTAAAATTAAGTTCTCAGGAAAGCTTTTCTAATCTCCCAAAAGCAGGTCAGGGCTCTCTGATATAATTTTAAAGACTATGTTCCTCAGAGCATGTATCACAATAGTAATTATGTAATCATTCATTTACATACAGTCTCCTTTCCCAACTAAAGTAAGAGCTTGACAAAAGTGGAGGTTATATATGTCTCGTTAAACACTAAAAATAAAAGCAAGCTCCCACGTATTTGGATTCAGCCTTGGTTAAAATTAAAAGAAACTACAATAGAGGTCACCAGTCACAAAAGTATAAAATGGAAAGCCTTGGGAGAGACTAACCCTGTAAACCCAAGTACTGTATTTGACATTTCTAACAGTAAGTATTACCTAGTAAGGAAAAGGAGAAAGAGCATACTCATATCCCAAAGACTTCCAAGAACAAAAAGCCAAACAGATGAAATAAATACCTTAAACAAATTTATATTTTCAAAAGAAATATAATAAATTTCTGATTAAATACCTTTTTATATGATAAAACATCAATGTAAATATGCTAAATCCTAAAGGAAGATCTGCCCTACAATTATGCCTCTTTATCAATAGATCAATATGATTTTAACAAAGATTGCTTATCTCAGAGTCCTCAAAAGAAAAAAAGAAAGAAAGACAGGAGAGAAAAATATTTGTGTGTGTGTTGTGGGCACCTTGTCATACTTTTATCTAAGGTTGTCAGTCTTCACTTCTCAAGGTCTCCTCATAACCTATCAATCTAGCTCACATCAATTTAGCATGAGACCATATGTATGCCATAAATGTCTATATATTTCATCACAGAAAACTGTGGTTTTATACTTAAATATGTTTCACATGTAACACATTTTAAATTTACTTTTAAAAGACTGCATTTTTCACCCGACCAGCGTGGCCCAGCAGTTGAACATCAACCTATGAACCAGGAGGTCATGGTTCAGTTCTGGTCAGTCACATGCCCAGGTTGTGGGATCAATCCCCAGGGTAGGGTGTGCAGAAGGCAGCCGATCGATCAATGATTCTCATTCATCACTGATGTTTCTTTCTCTCTCTCTCTCTCTCTCTCTCTCTCTGAAATTAATAAAAAATATGTATTTTTTAAAAAGATTGCATTTTTCAAAGTCTGGCCACCACTACCTTGGGTTTTCATCTCTCTACAATGCAAAACTTGCTCAGATATATTTATTAGTGACTATGCTGTGCGCTTTAAGCAATTAAGTTGTCTATGATATACATGTTACTGTTTTCCTAAAAATCTCTTCCACCCCTTTCATTATAGATTCACAATGCAGGGGTTCAGAAGAAGCCACCCCAAGATATGCCTCTGTGCTATGAGAATTATTTTGAGCTAAAGGCAGTCAAGACCCTGCAGACCCAAAAGAAACTTCTGAGTGTTCACTATCTAGAAGAATTTAAATTAGGAGCCTAACACAGGATAAGAATTATCACTAGAAATTAGTTTTTACCTGTGTAGATAGATAGCAGGGCAAACTGAATAATATGCTCTCCCTATAATTACCTCTTCTGAAGTGCAAAACCTCATTCCTAGTTCAGAATGACTTATATCCTTTAATTTCCTTCCTGTCTCTAAACAGAATGCGGGTTCTCTGACTCCCTCATATATGCAGGGCTATTATACACACACACACACACACACACACACACACACACACACACATATGTAATTAAATTTGGTTATTTTCTCTTGTTAATCTATCTTATGTTTATTTGATTAGACCAGGAAAAGAACCTTGAGTGTAAAGTTTTTTCCTCCCCCACAACAGTAATTTTGTGAGACTGAAGTCATTTGACTCCAGGATTAGGCCTTGCCTATCTACATTAGTCAGGATAATCCACTTCTTTGGCATAGCAACTAGTTTCCAATCAGCATAGCCCTCCTTCTGGGCAGGGTGTCTGAGTCAAAAATGGGCAATAAAACAAGCTAAAATGATCTCTACTTAGAGGATATCTAGTGGATGATGGAGGGAGAATTGGTGACTGGCAAACAACAACAAAAAAAAACAGTAAAGTTGGGAGAGAGAACCCCTCTCTTCCTTCCTCAACACAGCTAAAGAAACATCACAGCACTTTTTAATATTTGTTTAAATTAATACAGATGAATAATTCCAAGACAAATGTGCCTTTCATCAGATTATGGTTTATCACAAATAATAATGCAGAGTCATTCCAGATTAAAACTTCCATAAGTGGCTTAGGGACCATAATTTAGAAATCTCACTGGAGAAAATGCTCTTATGCACTTTTCAAAAGTAAAAGAAATTTTAGTGATATAGTTTTAATTTATAAAACTACTAAAAATTCTGAGATTTTTAAATAGTCCAATGTTCTGGTTTTTCAAGCTAACATATCCTATCTAACATAGGCATTAATAAACAATGATAAAGGCGAGTTGTAATAAAAGGTTTTATTCCTTTCTGTTTTCCTTAATCAAATAAGAATACTTTCACAGATTCTTCAAAAAGTTTCTGATCTGCATGTACCAAAATTAGTCAGCAAGGGTGGTAACAGATAAAGTTTAAAAAGAAAATTTGGCTAAGAATTATAGTTCATAATAAAGAACTGAGATCTGCCGAGACCGGTTTGGCTCAGTGGATAGAGCGTCGGCTTGCGGACTGAAAGGTCCCAGGTTCGATTCCGGTTGGAAGCAGGGACCTTGGTTTCGGGCACATCTCCACTGTGAGGCGTGCAGGAGGCGGCTGATCGATGTCTCTCTCTCATCAATGTTTCTGACTTTCTATCTCTCTCCCTTCCTCTCTGTAAAAAATCAATAAAATATATTTTTTTAAAAAAGAAAAGAACTGAGATCTTAAGAGTAAAAAAGTCAAAAGAGATATAACCAGACTTAAATAAGCCCCCTAATATCTATCAAAATTTTAACTTCAAGAGATTTTAAGGAGAAACCAAGATGGCGGCATAGGTGAACACCTAAACTGCTGCCTCATACAACAATTTCAAAACTACAACTAAAAGACAGAACCATGAGAAAGTTGGCTGAGTGGAAATTCTACAACTAGAAGGAAAGAGAGGGGCTCATGGAGACTCAGAAGAGCTGCAAAAAGCTGAGGTACGGAGAAGCGTGCATGGAGAGCGCAGGCGGTGGAGTGCCTGGCTGGCTTCCTCTGGCGGAAAGGAGACAGAGAGTCCCAACTGTATTGAACCCCTTATCCTACAGCATTGAACCCCAGGTCCAGGCGAGACTCATAGGGGAGGAGTCTGGACTGTGAAACGGGAGGAGTGCATGGAAATTTAGGGAAGCTGCAAAAGGGCAGAGGTCTAGGGGTGTGCACACCACTAAGCGTAGAAGAGGGACTGCTGATTGTGCCGCTGGCTTTCTCTAGTGGTTAGGAGGCAGAGCCTCCCAACTGTGCCACTTCTATCAGCACTGATCCCCAGGTTAAGGGCGAGACCCTGGGAATCCAGACTCATATGGGTCCCGGAGTACAGGGGAACCAGAAAGGCAGGCATGCACTCGCATGTGCACAGAGAGGCTGCAACAATTACTGAGAGATACTTGAGACCCAGGGGCGCGTAGGGTGGGACTGACTGAAAGCCAAGGTTGTCTCCTGAGACAGCAGAGGCAGTGCAGGAGAGGCAGCGACACAGGAAAGGCAGCGGCACAGGCCAGTCCACCTCCAGGCCGCTTCCACAGAGGCAGCAGGGAGTGGGCCTAAGCCGCAGTCTGGTCTCCCTCTTCAGGAGGCAACCAGACCCATCATGGGAAGGTACTGCCCTCATTACCCAGCTGCTGCTGCTACTGCAGGCAGCAGCGGCTGCCAGCCCTCGGCCCTCTCTTCTTAGCACTGGTGAGGAGGGGTGGGGGGAACAATCTAGAGCCAGGGGTACACTGGTGCAACCCATGGGGTGCACTGGTGGGTTTGGGGGTGATCTAGAGCCAGGCCTGCTGGGGGAGGGGCTGTGGGAGGTTGAGGCACAGCCGGTTGCATCTCGTACAGCCTCTGCAGCCAGGCCTATGCCGCTGCCTCTGTGGCTGCCTCTGCAAAAGGGGCAGCAATGGGACCTGGACTGCTCAGCCCCCTCTCCTGATGTGAGAGAGGGCAGGCCAGGCTGAGAGACCCCCACCTAGTGCATAAATTTTTGTGCATAAGGCTTCTAGTCTCCATGATAAATATAAAACTTTTATATTATTTTCTGTACTTTTTTTATGCTTGAAATTTTTCATAATTTTAATATCTTTTTTAAAGTTGGGCTAGCCAACTTGTCTTCCATAAGTCCTTGGAAGAAACTACTCCCAAGATGAAAACCAGGCAATCAGAAAATAGATAAAATAAAAAACAAATAAAGAGAAAAACAAAAGATATGGTGATTATCACGGAATACAGAACTAAAGACTAATAGCAGCTTGCAAACAAGAGAACAAATATTACCTACCCTGAAAAAGTAAAAATATAAACAATGTAAAAATTAAGAACTACTACCTTGGCTTGTTAGTACAATGGTTAGAGTACCTGAGGTTTAATTCCCAGTCAAGGAAGGGGCACGTACCTGGTTGCAGGCCCGATCTAGGACCAGGTTGGGACCAGTGCAGGAGGCAACTGATCCATGAGTCTCTCTCACATAAATGATTCTCTTTCTCTTTCTCTCTCCCCTCCCTCTCTCTCTTTCTTCCCCCCCCCCCCACCGCCCACCTCTCCTCCTTTTTTCCACTGTCTCTAAAAAAAAAATAAAAAATACAAGCACACAATGGAAAAATATCCTCAGGTGAGAAATAGATGTAGAGATAGCATGTCTACCATATATATGTATGTATGTAAGTATGTATGTATGTATGTAAGTAATCGGGAACTGGGGAAAGAAGAGATGAAAGAAAGTACTAGGACTATTCACCTCATCTTTCCCAGCAGGCATTTAATATCTAAAATTAAAACATGCAGTTTTAAAACTTAATCACATTTACTGGTTTTTATGTTCTTTCCTTAATTTTAGTGAAATCCCAGAGAACCTAATAGCTCTGTGATATAAAAATAAATAAATAAAACCCTTTATCTAGAATTCAGCAGTTTTTAAGTTATTTTCCTTGCTATTAAAAAATCATATTTCATATTTTCATTTTTAAAAATACAATAAACAGCATTATCCCATTCTTATAACCTTATTATTATCTAGAAGCACAAATGGAATAATGTTCAACAAATGAAAACGTAAATTATTTCTTGTTAATAAGATTTTTTAATCTAGATTGCTTTTCTTTGTACTTTACACTATATTTTTAAAAAAATATGTATCACTTTTATAAAAATAAAAAACACACTTTAGGCTAGTAATTACAAAAACACTCACACTTTAGCCTAGTAATTCTCATTTTAAGACTACCCTCAAAGAAACTAATCAGAAACTTAGAACAGGATTCCTTTATAGAAATGTTCATCATAGTGTTATAACAATGGAAAGTGGAAAACAATCTATTCTTGTGATTTTTAACCTTTTTCATCCTATGATGCACATAAAATTCCAAGGCACACCAAAAAATATATTTTTTGCCCATCTGACAAAAATAAATAAATGTAATTTTGATTCATTCATACCAGATGCCTATTGTTGTACTACTGTTGTCATTTTTTTTACTTGACAATCTAAGGGAAAAGAGGTCAGTGCCCCTAACTAGTCAGTCATTACACATTTTAAAGATTCCAAGATACACTGGTTGAAAATTCATCTAAAATAGAATAAAATCACAGTATTAATATAATAGAATATTATATGGACATTTAAGGTGTTTGGAAAGGATACTTAATGAGTAAGGAAATGTTCATGACACAGTGTAACAAAATCATGTGTAAATCATGTATTATTCCAATTTTAAATAACACAAAATGTTAAATTTCAAAATGACAATAGACAATATGGGTAGCATTACAAGTCGTCTGTTATTTTCTTGGTGTATTTTTTTTAACTTTTCTGTATTTTTTCCAAATTTTCTATAACACATGAAAATAGAAAACAATTTTTGTTCTTAATATAAAAGACAATGTGATTTTTTAAAAATATTTTTATCTCTGCTCAAAGGATAAGTCTATAAGTATGAAAACTGACATTTGTAAAACTTCTCAGTGATAACTACAAGACTCCACATCTATTCAATAACCTTTACAAGAAAAGTCAGATACATAAACCCAGATATGATCATGTTCTTTATTTCTCATTAATCAATTAACAGTATTGATACATAAAGTAACACCAGCATGTATCCATTTGTGTGATTATTTTTTAATGAAATTCATTTTAGCGGCCAAAAAGATTCAAGGAGCTTTTTGTCTCTTTCCCATCTAATAAGCGTTTTATTCATGGTGACCTTTTGCCCTAACTAATTGCTAATCACAGTATACTAGTACATTTGTCAACATAATCTCCAAAGGTATTTTAACATTATACTATCTATTCCTTAGGACTCTACTTGTAAGGATAGCATTGTGGGCAACATGCCACTAATGTTCCAAATGCTTTCTTCGAAAACCCAGCGGATGAAGGACTCTGCAAACTTTCCACAAACAACTGTGAGAAAATGCCCATGTATAGTAGCAGTAAGCTACTGTGGCAATAAATGTGGTGGTGGTCAGTTTTCTTCCACTGCAGCTCTGTTTTTAAGTGTAAACAGTGCTCCCCAATTTCCAAACTAAACTCTAGAAATTGGATATCTTCACAATATTTAAATGTTTTATGGTAGGAAAGTGCAAAAATGATAGGGACATGTCACAAGGACATAGGAACAGATGGAAGAGGCTCTCTCACTGGTCAAATGTGGAATGATCTAACCCTCAAAAATAACTGATGATAATTTAAGATTATAATCAATAAGATAAAATAAAAATTCATGAATTCATACTGATATAAACTAGAGGGGAGTCCCCTCAGCCTGGGCTGCACTCTCTCAAAATCTGGGACTGCTTACTCCTAACCACTCGCTTGCCTGCCTGCCTGATCGATCACCCCTAATCCCTCTGCTTGCCTAATCGCCCCTCACCACTCACCTGCCTGCCTGATCGCCCCTAACTGCCTCTACCTTGGCCCCTGCCACCAAGGCTTCATCTGGAAGGACGTCCAGAAGGTCATTCGGTTAACTGGTCTAATAAGCATATTATGCTTTTATTATTGTGGATACATTATTATATATACATTACAGGCAAGGGAAAGTTCTTCCTTATAGAATTCTAAATAATAAATGTAGAACAAATGACAGAATTGGGAAATTGCCATTTGAAAACCATCATAGTTATAATTCTGTTAAGTAATAATAACGAATGAATTCTAAGCTTAATGGGAGAAAATATAACATTTTCAAAGAACATTTGTGGGATATAGGAAATAACTGACGTGATCCTGTCCAAAATATTGATGTCATGAAAGACAAAAAAGATTAAAAAACTGTTCCAGATTAAAAGAAACTTACACTAAAAGACATGATAACTAAGCACAATATCTAATCATGAACTAGACTCTGACCTGAAAAAAAAAATGTTTTTTCTTTGCTATTACAGGCATTAGTAGAGAAACTGATGAAAAATGTTCATAGTATTATTTCAATGTTATTGATTTTGATAACTGCACTGTAGTTTGTAAGAGAATATCTTTGTTTTTAGAAAATATACAGTACACTGTAATATTTAGATGTAGAGATCACATGTCAACCATTTACTTTCAAATGTTTCAGAAAAAACAGTGTATGTATATAAAGAAAGATAGTTATGCATAGAATACCACAAAGTAAATGTGATAAAAATGTTAACATTTGAGGAAACTGGATGAATGCTATAAAGGAATTTTTTTTTAATATAAAAAATTTCACAGTGGACTCAGTTTATTAGAGGGAGCCAGAGTGAGAGTGGGTAGCAGGTTGGGAGGAGGGCTTGGGCAGCACTGCCAGCCTGGGGTCAACAAGACAGGAGACCAAGGAGCCACAGGCAGTAAAGATCAGTTAGCTAGCAGGCAGTCTAGCTGCTCTTCACCCTCCAAGCGTCCCCACCTAGGGCACTGGCAGCAGCTCCCGGAGTATGTGAAGGGTGTAGATGCCTGGCTCCAGATGCAGCTGTGAGGGCAGGACCCTGAGGAAGCCCCCACCCCAGGGGTCTTCAGCCCCTGAGAGACAGGCAGGGGAAGGAGAGCCACACCACTCAGGGTTTGGGGAAGGACTCTTGGGTAAGACAGGCAAGGGGCGGGGTTGGTGGGAGTAGAGGCTATGAAGAGGGGGCAAGCCACAGAGGGAGCAGCGGGTGGTGAGAAGCCGGGGCCCCAGGAAAGAGTGATCCCGGCTTTGGCCTTTGAGTAGCTTCTGTGAGCCCCACCATGGTAGGGACACCACTCCTGAGTCCAGGCCCAGTAAGACGGCTCCGTGGCCATGACCTTCTTACAGCACCAGCAGCTCACTGAAGCCCGGAAGCCCATCCTTGCCCATAGCTTATCCCTCTGACGCAGGACGTCTGCCACCTGACTATGCCAATCCTCACCAAGGGCCTACAGGAAAATCATACATTTGGCTTCCTCTAGGTTCTCCTCCCTATCATTTGCAAGGTACAGTGCCAAGAACAGGTTGCTGCAGGTGTACTTGCTGAGCTTCAGGCTGGTGCACCAGAAGTAGACCAGCACCATGGCCAGGAGATACTTGAAATCTGGAAACTGGGATCTCTAGTGAGGAATTCCTGAAGGAAGCTGTGCTCCAGAAGGGGAAGGAAGGCCTAGAGCTCCAAGTGCTGGCGGGAAGGGAGAGGCCTACTGCCCCCATCCTGACAGCTCTAGCCCCACAGCCTCACCTGTATAGTAACCTCATGGGCAGGGTCTTGGGCTTTGCTCATCTCATAGGGGGTAGGTGCGGGAGGGAACAGGTGGGAACGGTTAGGGTGGGTGGGGGCAGGTGGTGTGGGGATGGGTGACCGGAGCTCAGGGAATTACCTACAGCATGTGTAAAGGAATTCTTTATAATATTTTCCCCACACCTTTCTCTAAGTCTAAAATTATCTTAAAATAAAGTTAAAGAAAAAACAAAAAATTATAAGGAAATAAAAAATATATTGTATAAAATGAAAAATTAACTTAAAACTCTATAAACCAGCTTTTAACGATTTCCACTCTATTATTTAGAAGCCCTCTATGATCATTAAAAACCTCAGTCACTTTACAAAATGACTTTTCCACTTTTAATCTAAATCCATTTTCCATGATAGCACTACATTCCTCAAAGGCCTCTCAAAGAAGAATGTTAATCCTTGCCCAAAGTCCTCCTTATCTGAAAAGGAGGAGGAAATTTTTCTTGAATATTGCCAGTACTAGATCAAGAACCTCTCAAGTTCACACATCTATACAATCTGCCAGATGCTTTCACATACTGATTTTATTTACAAGGTTCCAAACATTTCCCAGGGAGTAAGACAAGCCAGCTCTCTACCCCCAATATTGTCTCCTCTACCTTAAATCCTATTATAATACAGGATAAACCAACTTAACACCTCAACTATAAAACAGGAGGAGTAATAATACCCAGAGTTGAGTGGTCCAGTAACTACATCAGGTCTCCCATGACCTCATCTAGAACTGCTTCTACTAGAAAATAATAGATTTATACATTTTACTTTCTGGTCACAACTTCCTCCTGGCTTTTACCTCATTCCCTTGCTTCCATTTATGTTTATTCTTTGGGCCTTCCATTTGTGGCCACCTGGTTACTTTCTATCCTATATAACCCAGAACAACGGTCACCAACCTTTCAGACCTCATGGACCACCAGTGGTCCACAGACCACCGGTTGGTGACCACTGGCCTAGACTATAAAGTAAAAAACTTGCATGAAACTCACCCTCAATTTCCTAGTTCCCCTATCTTCTGCCACATCTAGCCCATTGAGACCCAATCTGGGACATTCTAACTGTATACTCTTTCCTGGTCAAAAATGAAAACACATCACATAACTGTGTAGATCAATGGCAGTACAAATTTAGTTTCTGATCCCAGCAGGGCTGTCAGAACCAGTCATCACTATGGCAGGTGTTTCAGCTCCACCACTCTCCTATTCCCCACTTCCAATCATGGAACTCTCAGTTAAAATCTTTATTTCCTACTTCACAGAGGAAAACAGGTTTACAAGCAAAAATTCCTCTAATTTATCTCCCTCTGCATCTCTAAATTTATCATTATGGCATCCATCCTAACTTACATTTTTTGCTCTGAAATGCCAGACAAATGTATAGAGAAGATCCTGCCTCCCAAAAGATTGTATTTCCTTTAAATAACATAATTCCTTTTCTCCACTAACTTCTTTCTATCAACATATACATGCTTTGCTTAAAAAAGAAAAAACCTACCCCCAGCTAAAATGATAAGCTTTCTCTAGTGTTTTTCAAAGTATTTCCATCTCTCCAACTTTCCTTCAGTGACAAATATCATAAGAGAGGGGGAAAAAGATATTTATCATCATTCTGTGGACTTCCAATGCTCATTTCCTCTCTAATCCATTACCATCTGGCTTTTACTCAAACAAGTCTTGCTAAGAATATTAATTCTCCACTTGTTAAATCCAAAAACCTTTTTTTCAGTCCTTACTGCAAAAAATCTTTAATACATTCAACACAACTGGTTTTTCTTTAGCTTCCAGAGAACTATTGCTTTCTGCTTCTCCTCCTACCTTTCACTATTCATTCTGCTTTTTTTTATAGGGGCCCTAATTTTCCTCTGCTATCTTGTCATAGCTAACATTGAATCCAGAACTGTGGAGACTACCTCTAACACATAGACTGGACAGAAGGTAAATGCTGTGTGATTGGTATCATTTGCAAGGGCATAAGACAACTAACTTCAAGTAATATAATTAAAGTTACTATTACAAGCATCCATTTATCATTTAAAAAATTAGTATGGTGTACTGTCTTATTTGATTTCATTCTTTAGATGATTAGGTAGTTGGTACATGAATAACTAGAAAAGAAGACATTTGATGCCAGAAGATCAAAATTTAAGGTACAGATCTACCACCTCCTAGCTACATAAACTTGATTGGGTCTTCCAGCTTCACCTTCTTCCTGTGATTCATTCAGTCAGTCTATTATCAATCAGTCACTCAACAAACTTTACGAAATGACTGTTATGTTCAAGATACTATATTGGGTGCAGGAAATAGGTACAAATTCAAACTCATCAATCTCTAGAACTTCTACACTTCTAGCAACTAGGACTTCTGAGATAAGGGCTACAACGTGGGAAATGAAGGAAAAGAGAAGTTTACTTATTCTATCACAGGTAAACCAAGGGGCCAAACTAGCAAGACCCAGGCCTGAAACACCAACTTTCTTCAGAGAAAGTTTCATTCTTTCCCAGCAAACAGAGAGAAGCTAAGAACAAAATCCTCAAGCAAAACTAACTACTACTGAGTAATATCAGTTATTAAGACATGTTGTTGATGATTCATCCAGGAAGCATAGCAAATGCCAAGAGGCCATCGCAGGCAACAGTTAAAGGCTCATCCACCAAAGCATTATATGCCAAAACAAACCCTCAACAATTGGCTGATAAAAATATAAACATAACCTGAATAATTTCATAAGAGCAGAAGCCAAATACACACACATTATCTCTCAAAAAGTTAGCAAACATGTGCTAACTTTAAATAAGTATATTTATTTTTATATACATATTTCTTTATTCCTGTATAAATTCTTATTCTCATATTACAATGATCACTATAATGCCACTTTTCTAAAAGTACTAGTCAATACAAAAACAGTTACACCAAAGTTTTCCACAAAACTTAACATTACTGGCATTTTCCAGTAAAAATTGACACATGAATTCCATTACTGCATTGATTTGCACTAGAAGTACAGAGGCAAAAGACAAAAAATATAACTTGTGCCTTTGAAGAAACCAGAGAGAAGATGAGTGGGTAGTTTTCGTTAGTACTCAAATTCCAATCGTTAGCACACATAATAAAACAAATTTGCCAAGTAGTTTTGGAAAAGAAAAAACCCTGGTAATCTAAATTTTTAATTTTACATTTTGAAAGACAATTCTGCTTTAAAGAGAATACTTTAGTTAGCATAACTAAAACAATGATAAAGATTTGAAAGTATTGTGTTACACATTAATTTTGTTTTTTTAACAAGGTCAATGAAAAAAGCACCATGTAGGAAAATGTTGTGTACAAAAAAATAAAAATACTGGCACAACTATTTCTGAGACTACTATTCAATCACTAAAATGGAGCTAAGAATAAAAAGCATGCTGGTTAAGTATAGAAGTATCGGAATAAACTTTTTTATATTTAACCTAAGCTCTAGCACTTATTCATTTTTACTAGTATCATCTACAAAGTGGGGTTTATTTTCTCATCTAGTTTCTGTAGAGTAGAAAAATGAACACCCATACATACTCAAAATAATGCCTGACATAGTTAAAGCCCATTAAATGTTAGTAGTTGTTTTTTTAAAAAAAGCAATTTATAGCCCTAGCAGGTTTGGCTCAGTGGCTAGAGTGTCAGTCCACCTGTGGACTGAAGGATCCGGGTTTGATTCCGGTCAAGGGCACATGCCCAGGTTGTGGGCTCGATCCCCAGTGTGTGTAGGAGGCAGCCGATCAATGATTCTCTCTTATCATGGATGTTTCCATCTCTCTCTTCCTCTCCCTTCCTCTCTGAAATCAATGAAAATATTTTTAAATAAATAAATAAATAAATAGCACATTATACATATCAACTTCTTTAGTTCCTAGAACAATCCTTTGAGGTAAGATGGAACAAACTTTAAATAATTGAATTGACACACCTATTTAGGGGCAAAGAAATACTCAAATTCAGGTTTTACTGTCACTAAATTCAGGCTCTTTCTATTTCAAGATGCTTCCAATAAAAATTTATAGGCAGTAATCTACCCTAGCACAAGATTATCTTTATGACTACTTCTAATATTGTGGTTCGGGAGGCAATCAATCAATGTCTCTCTCACACTAATGTTTCTCTATCTGTCTCTCCCCCTCCCTTCCACTCTTTTTAAAAATCAATGGGAAAAAATTCTCGGTAGAGTATTAACAATAATAACAAAAATCTACAGTTGCCTCAAGTTCCAGAGAGTGTAGGCCCCCTACAGACTAACCCTACCACTGACAGCACCTATGAACTTAGAACTAAATACAAAAAAATAAAAACTATCTGAGCATTCTGAATTAAAAAACAAATAGGGATGTAGAGGAAAGTTAAAATTTGAAGAAGCAACCTGTACAGATGAGTGTTTCCCATTTTTTTTTTCTTTTTGCAGTTTTACTCTGAGGCAGAAACATAGTTTTGGAAAGGCATCATGGCTTAGGTTGCTAAAACCCCAGTATAAATCATGCTATTTCTACCCAGACAAAGCATACAATGGAGCCTGGGAAAGTCAGAAAGTGAGGCGAAATATCTAACTCTCAAATAATGCATATGTAGATCTTACACAGAACAGATTATGAAGGACTAAGAAATTAAGCTTAGATTTGAACCACTGAACAGTGTATGAAACAGTATTTGCAATCTAAATCTGAGTTGACTGCTTCTAAAACAAAATATTCTCCAGAGGACCATAGCACAACACTCAGAAGATCCAGGATAAAACCCAATATTACTACAAATACAAAATACTACGAAGTATAAGTCATTCTCCAGGGAAAATGCAATCAAGAGATGCCAATTCCCAAGATGACTCAATTATAGTTACCATACAAGAATTTTAAAATAGATATTATTATTGCTGTTGTAAGACGTAAAACAAGATTACCTTGAAATTAATAAAATGGCAAGGAATCTCAGCAGAGAAATATAAACAAACAAAAAAGATATAAATTTTGAAATAAAAAAAAAATCTAATGATTGGGATCCATAGCACAATGAAGAAGACAGAGAAAAGAATCAATAAACTAATTTTTTTAATTGTTTTTATTGACTGGTTTTAGAGAAAGAAAGTAAAAGAGAGAGATTTGTTGTTCCACTTATTTATGCATTCATTGGCTGATTCTTATATGTGCCCTGATCATGGACTAAATCCCAAATGTTGGCACACTGGGAAGACATTCTAACCCACTGAGCTACCCAGTCAGGCTGAGAGAGCTAGTGAATTTAAATTGATTTTAAGAATTTATCCATTCTATAGAACAGAAAAGGATTGAAAATTAAATAAGCAAACAAATAGACTTTTTAAAAATTTTAAAGATCTAAAAAAACATGTAATTTGAGGCTCAAAGGAAACAAAAAAAAGGAGACTAGAATAGGAAAACAAATTTGAAGAAATAATGCCCACAACTCTTCAAAGGGATGAAGTAAATGTATAAAGTCAACTTCAGTAAGGCTAAAACAGAATAAATTCAAAGAAAACCACACCTACACACAACATACCATTTCTAAAAATCTAAAGATGAAGTTATTGAAAGCAGCCTCAGAAAACGAATATATTACATGCAGAGAAACAATGATTCAAATAACTACAGGTTTTGCAGCAGAAACCATAGTTGTCAGGAGAAAATAGAACAACATCTTAAAAGGCTGAGGAAGAAAAACTCAGCCAAAAATTCTACATCCAAAATATATATCTATACACTACAGGAATAAAGGTAAAAAAGACATTTCAGATGAAAGTAAGATAAGCGAAGCTATTAACAGCTGATCAACACTTTAAGAAATGGTAATGGAAGTTCCTTAGGCTAAAACATTTTGTTTCTTTTTGTTTTGTTTTGTTTTTCTTTTTTTTGGGGGGGGGGGTGGGGAGGGAATGGTTTGAAACATTTAATAAAGAGCAACTTCAGGAATGAGGAAAGTAGAGCAAGTGATAAATATTTAAATTAAAAAAATTTTCCTCTTTTAAGTTTTTAAAAATGTGTCACTAAACCAGAAATTGTAATATTGTCAGGGTTTTCAATAAATGTATATATAATACATATAACATCAAGATTGATTACAAAGTTCTACTACATATTTGACACTAACGTTATATATAGATACCTAACTTTTCACTAGTTATTATCATCTTAGAGGAAGCAAAAAATAATATAAAGAGAAATAATCTAAAAAGGCAATGGAAATTTCAAAAGGAGCACTGAAAAAAATGTTTTAATCAAATGATCCATAAAAACACAGAAAAGGGTGAAAAGAGGAACTACAACAACAACAACAACAACAAAACACAACCAGAAAACAAATAATATCATGGCAAAAAACAACCATATAACACCTAGAAAGACAGACTTAAAGGATTCAGACAGGTTGTGAGTAAATAAATAAGGCTGGAATGGCTATATTGATAATAAATAAAAAAGAACTGAGGACAACGAGCACTATCAGAGATAAAGAGGGGGTATTTCATAATAAGAGAGCCTCAAAATTTAGGAAGCAAGAAATTAAGAGGGAGATAACTCTACACTCACAGTAGATTTTAACATTCCTTACTCAGTAACTAACAGACCAACACAAAAACAAGTAGCAGTCAAGACACAGAAGATCAGAACAATACCATGAACCAACTTATGTGAAATTTTCTAGAACACTATATCCAACAATGGAAGAGTGCCAGGTATACAAATTTTAAATGCACACGGTACATTAGCAAGATAAATATATTGGACCACAAAACAAGTCTCAATAAATTTAAAAGAAATGAGATTACAGTAAATAGTATCCTCTTATCACAAAATAATTAAATTTGAAATTTTATAAGTATTATCTAAGAAAATCCCAACTAAATAAAAATTTAACACATTTCTAAATAATGTGTGGTTCAAAGAAAAAATCATAAGAAAAATTAGAAAACATCAGTACTAAATAACAAAAATATAAAATATCTAACTTTGCAGGACATGGCAAAAACACTGTTAGAGCAATGCTTACACTAGGAAAAAAATATTACATTAGATAAAAAGGTCTAAAATCAGTGACCAAAGGTTCCACCAATAGAAGCTAAAAAATAAAAGGTACAGTAAACCAGAAAGAAAGGAAGGAAAAAGTAAATAAATGAGGTAAAAGCAGAAGTTAGTAAAATAGAATACAGAGATATTTAACAAAGCCAAATGATGTTTCCTTGAAAAGGTCAATAAAATTGAAAAATATTGTAGGCTAGAAAAATACCAAAGAAAAAAACTGAGAAAGCAAATCTGTAAGTGAAAAGGTGGTTATTATCAGACCTACAGACATTAAAATGAAAATAAAAAGATTAAGAACTTGATGCCAACAAATTCAATAACTTAATTTTAATTTTTACCTCTAGGCATCTTTTCTTAAGAAACCTACCGAAAATATCTCCCACTACAATTGGGAATAAATAAAAAATGGAGAAAGATTAGAGTTCAAGAAATAGAGGCTCCACTTTCTTGATGAAGGAAAGTCTAGGTATGACAGTTGTGCATCAGGCCTACAGAACAAACAGTACAGATACAAACAGGAGGATGGAGGGCCAGGAAGAATGTCTTCAAAAGAACAAAATAAAAGAACTAGTAATTATTTGACACATTTGACCATTGCAAAAATATAGCTGTAGAGCAAATTTTGAAAAATTACCAGAGGCTATGCAAAGAATTAATAATAGATACAAAGAAAAATAAAGACTTAAAAATTAGGCAACTCCATGAAAAATTTAAAAAGTTACACATTTTACCTGACTCAGTTGTGAACAGTACTTTCACAGTTATAAAATGTAAATACTAATTTCCAATTTAACCAAAGATTAGATGTTTTTCACATACTTAATCCTCACAATAATACTATGAGGTAAGGACCTGTACTATCCTTACTTTAAAGATGAGGAACTAAAAAAAGAATAAAGATGAGGAAGCTATGACATACAGAGGGTAAGTACTGTACTTGGCCCAAGGTTATAGGGCTTACAAGTGAGGAGCCAAGATTTGAACCCAAGAGACTACGAAGATCATGATCTGGGAAGGGAGAGCAGGACATAAAAGAAACAAAAGTAAAATTAATAAATCAACAAGTAGCTGAATATACATACATGTTAAAAATAGAGTTAAAGCACTTTAAAGAGTGCTTTCTTTTAAGGAGAAAGATTTGGAGGACAATGGGGATGAAAAAGGGAACTGCTATTTCTCATTTCTTATCTTTTGGTACTCTTAACTTTTTAAACTGTATTATCTGCACTACTTTCTTTAAAATACACCTGTGAAAGAAAACTTGTCCACAAAAGCTGAATTCAGTCCACTCAGTTATTGCTGAGTTATGGGTTCTGGACAACCAGCTAGGTCCACTTATTAGCTATGTGATTACCAGACTCATGCTATACCATCCATACTCTTCATCACTATCAATAAAAGAAAGTTAACTATAATGAAAGTTCTCTTTCCTGGGATCTTTGATATATTTTAACTCAACTGGTATACTTAGAAGTAATAAAATAAAATTTGTCCTCCAAGCTTCACTGCATAACCTTAAGCAGATTCTCCCTTAGACAATCTGCTATAAAAGTAAAAGGCTGCAAAAGATGACTACTACTTCCACAACATGTGGAAACAGTTTTTCCTTCTTTCCATAGGTAGACCAAATAACCTAACCATGGTTAAAAAGTTTGCAACTGCAAGCAACCAAGCAGATGAGGAATTATGCAAAAATACCAGAACTCATCAAAACAGATTCCTTGGCACTACACTAAAAGCAAAATACATATACCCTAATACTGGATATCAAGAATATCAACACTGTAGGATCCGGATCAAGGCAAGATGGTGAGCTTGCCAGGAGCTGTTGAAAAGGGATAAAAATAGATATGCCTAGAAGCAAATTTTTAAAGCATTTAGTTGCATTTTCTCTTCAAATCTTTTTCCATACCGCTTGATAAACATCTTGATTCACCATGGCAGTATCAGCAGTAAAATGGGCAATATCAAACAGAACTATCTTGAAACATTTATTTCCAATTCAAAATGGAACTTTATATTGTGTCTGCCATAAACCCACATATTCTTCTCTTTCAGATGACTATAATTGCATAACAGAACTTGCTTTGATATCTAATGGTAGGGGGATAGTTTGCTATAATCTTTCTGAGGACATTCCACATGGAACACACAAAAACCTATCCCTGTCCAGATCATGTGCATGATTATGAAGAAAGACAGTATTAAGTAACAAAAACCAGATTAGAAGAAAAAGATGAACAGTTTGAGCGAGGACCCATGATAGAACTTAGCAAAATGTTCTTTACTACTAAACACCATTGGTATCCTCGTGACAGTACATAGACGTCTGAGAAAATGAATCCTCCAATAGACAGATCACATTGAGGTTTTCAGTAATCAAAGAGAAATGCTATTCTGTACCGCATTTGCCATTTGGGAAACTGCAATCAGGTATATTCACTACTATGTTATATAGTAAAATAATAATAAAATGTCTTTTCATCTTAAAAAAAAAAAGAGTATCAACATTGTGTAAGTTAGGCAAGACATAGTTACTTTTACATTAATAGTAATCTAGGAAACTGTTCATTTTATAAACATAATATACCAGTAACCTCGTGCACACTCTTGAAATCTTTCGAAAAAGACATTCATTTATTTCTTCATTAGTATTATTTACTAGGCTCCTTTAATGGCCTGACAACTATACTAAACACTACAGTATTATAAACAAGACAGGTCTAAGCCCTACTTCCCACTGAGTTTACAAAATACATTCCATGGAATAAGGACTATGATAAGAATAAGTGTACAGTGTTAAAAGAACACAGAACTTGCTACTAAAGGATGGGAAATGGTGGTGAAGAGGCAGGAGAGGAAAAGAACATCTAAACAGACCTAAATAAAGAATAGGTATTAGTCCTGGAGAAACGAGAAAATGAGAATACTATGTTCAAAAGCCAGAAGACAAGAGAGATCATAGTTTAAAATGGTGGGTGGAGAAGAGTTAGACAAGAGAACAAAAAATATTATAGTTCAAAAGAAAAAAAAGAAGTATTTATAGCACCCTTCTTGGTGTAGCTCTGGTGATTGGGCATCATCCAATGCCACAAAAGGTTCCCAGTTCTATTCTGGTCAGGGCACATGCCTGGGTTTCAGGGGCTCGATCTCTGGCAGCATGGGTGCAGAAGGCAGTCAATCGATGTTTTGCTCTCACATCAAAGTTTCTCTTTCACCCTTCTTCTTCTTCTAAAAATAAATTAACTAAAAAAAAGTATGTATAGCTCATGTGCAGTGCAATAACAAATCAAGCAGTGATGAGATAAGCAGAGGCTTATTTGTACTCTAAAGGTTACAAAAACTTAAAAGGGTCTCAAGTATTATTCCATATCCCTTCCCCTTTTGAGGAAACCACAAAAAAAGTTATGCTGATATAAATGTAAGTCCCACCCAAGTGAGAACAAATATTCTATAAAAACATTTGTTCTATAAAAACACTCACTTTTGGATTTCTTCCATCCAACATTCAACAGTCCTTCGAGCCTCAAAATTAGTAATGGGGTAAAGCTATTCAGTTTATTTCCTTAGTCTCAAAGCCTCTGCCAAACAGCACAATTTCTTTACATGGTGTAATGGGTAATTTTGGAAAAACACCATGTACAATTTAAACCAGAGCACATTTCTAAACTTTCAAAATGTTAATTATTCATGTTCAAACAAATCCTAAAAGCAAGCAAGTCAAAACTTTGAAATGATCTGATAGTGAGCCTTAGAGTACTGCAACATTTCCCAACTTGCACTTGGAATGTCTTTAATAGGAATTTTACCCATACGTTAATTTCAGCTAAATGATCAAACTTTTGAAGAAACCATAACAACATGGCATGAAAACGTAGACATAGGATTATTTACAATCACATGTTAGGTAGCCTAGTTTTAATTACAATGTCTTGTCAGTAAATTTACATGTAATACATGTAAGCAGACTGTATTCCATAGTTATTTAAACAAGATTAAATGTGCTCATATGTCTAAAGCATTTAGTAGAGTTCTCAGCATATTCCTGACATAATGCAAAGTCATTATTGTTCTATTACTACTAGACTAGTATTGACAAAATATATTATTTATTCCATCAACCTGCTTCATTTTCTTAAACCACTTATTTTTCTCCTCCACCAAAGTATGTGACATGAGACAAGAACTTAACTGTCTTGTTCACCAGTACGTACAACTTGGCACAAAGAAATGTTTCATAAATTATTATATATTAAGTGAACAAATTAGTCATAGGACCTTTGCTCCATAGTTAAGATATCTAAAAACTCCCACACCTTACTTACGCATAAATTTAACAAGAAGCATTCAAAACACAAAATAAGTTTATTAACTATCTATAATGTATTTTCATGATATAATACCAATGTATTTAGTTGTTAGTGCACAAAAATATACCATTACTACATTTTATACTGCTCAAATATGCCTGTGATGGCTACCATTTGATTCAGCATCACTAACGTGAACTAATGTAGTGTATTCATCTATATAATTTTTTTAATGAGCTGAACTCAGTCAATCAAATCAATGACATACTTACAATTAATACCACTACACACACAGAAATAGCTAGAGAAACTTTAATCTGAGGTCCATTCCAAAACAAATTACCCTGGCAATTTAACATAATACTAGTCTTCAAACTGTGGAAGCTTAGTATAAAAACACCTCTGGAGTGTGAATTTCCTCAACTACAGTGTTTAAAACCTACTTTAAAGATTAAATAAAAATCAGACATTCACAGAACCCTGTAGCATCTGTGAGAAAGAATACCAGTTTAGAAGTAGAAAGACACACAAAAAAGATAATTCAGTGTAACAAGTTTTCTAATATGGTGATTCTCAATTTTTCCCCTACCTTGACATTGATGACAGATGACTCCTTCTTCCAATCACAATTTTGTAGTTTTTAAAGAATAAGATTTTATGAGTCAAATCTAGAAGGGTGTGGTACAGAACTTCAAGTGAGAAATAAACAGGGGGGGGGGGGAAACTACAAAATTGTGATTGGAAGAAGGAGTCATCTGTCATCAATGT
>JAAGEH010000012.1:51480469-51502059 GCA_011751065.1 Lasiurus cinereus | reverse complement strand
AATCCACAGGAATGTAAGAGAGAAGACACTATGGTTGAAGAATAAGAGGTCCTGCTAGACTCTATCAGTTGGTGCATAAAAATTAAGAGGGTGAGGGGGGGCAAGAATTGCTAAGATATGTCACTGTGCAAAAAAAAAAAAGATATGACACTGTAAAATAGAGGAAGGTCAATTCAAGGAATATGTATGTTTAGAACAGAAATTTATACCTCAAAAACCCAGTAAACCTACCAGAATGGCTAAAATTAAAAATACTTTACTATATCAAAATTTTGGAAAGGTGGTAAAGCAACCAAAACTTTCATTCAGTATTGGTGGAAGTGAAAAAATATACAACTACTTTGGGAAAAAGTCTAGTGGTTTCTTATAAAATTAAATATATGCTTACCCTATTGCCCAGTAATTCTACATAAGAGAAATAAAAAACATAGCCACAAAAAATGTGAATAAGAAAATTTCTAACAGTTTTATCCATAATAGCCCAAAACCTGAAACAATCCAACTGTCTACTAGCAGAGCAATGGATAAACATTGTAGTATAGTTCTACAATTTATACAATAAAATACAGTACTATTCAGCAATAAAAAGAGATAAGCTATTGATATACACAATAACATGGATCAATCTCCAAAACTTCATGCAGGGTGAAAGAAATTTTGCAGACAATATGCTATATGATTCTAATATATACAAAACTAATTTGAAGTGGGTGAAAAAAACACACCAGAATAAAGATCATGTGAGGGGTAGAAATTGAAAGGGAGGGGGTCATGAGAGAATGAATGTTCCAGATGACAGTAATGCTCTGTTTGGGGGAATCAGCAAACTTTTTCTGTATGGGGCAGAATAACAAATATTGATTCAGGCTTTGTGGGCTCTGGTTCAAATACTCATCCCTGCCATTGTAAATGAGTGGGTATGGCTGTGTAAAATTTTATTTACAAAAACAAAAGTTGGAACTTAGTTTGCTAATACCTTCTCTATATTTTGGAAGTCGTTTGGGTTACCCAGGTGTATGCATGTGTCAAACTTATCCAACTGGCCATGTAAGATTCAGGCATTTCATTATACATCAATTTTACACTAAAGAAAAAGAACCATAAAGAAATATTAAACTCTAGCCTGATAATAAGCATTCAGTGTACAGTGAGGTACACTTATACCTGCATTTTACTTTGAAAGCATCAAAAAATAAGAGGAATTGACACATACACAGTAACACAATTATACAAACTGTAACTGTAGATCCTTCTTGGTAAGTGTACAATTTATTCAACTTTTCTATATATTTGAAAGATTTAATATTAAATGTAGGGGAAGGAGGAATTCAATAAGAGGTCAGCAATATGAATCATGCAGTGCTAATGAAAGATACACTGGAGGATGGTCAGATGCCATAGAAAGCATCAAATTTAGGAAGTACAATATAAGTTTACCAAGAAAAGGAAAACCAAAGAAAAGTAGAAAGTTTCTTCATATCAGGAATAAGAAAGGAGTTTCAAGGAAAAAGTTCAAAGTATCAATATAACAATAATAAAACAAGAGCTGAAAAGTATCCTATCTAATAAAAGAGTGATATGCAAATTGACCATACCTCTGCTACACCCACAAGTCACACCCACCGGCCAATCAGGAGCCAATATGCAAATTAACCCAAGCAAGATGGCTTCAGCCACGGAGCAAACAGGAGGCTTGGGTTTCCCCGGTGATGGAGGAAGCCAAACTTCCTGGCGGGCCCTGGCCTCTGCTCAAGGCTACAAAGTTTCAATTATAGAAGATAAATAAATCTCAATTATCAGGGCCTCTGCTTGGGTTGCTGGGGGGGCCAGCCTGAAAACCACCATAGGCCCCTCACCCAGGCCACCCCACTCCCCAAAGGAACACCCACCCTGATCCAGGACATTTTTCAGGGCAAACCAGTTGGCCCCCACCAATGCCCCAGGCCTCTATCCTATCTAATAAAAGAGTAATATGCAAATTGACTATCACTCCAACACACAAGATGGCTGCCCCATGTGGACAAAAGATAGCTGCCACAAGATGGCCAGCAGCAGAGGGCAGTTGTGGGCAATCAAGCCAGTA
Organism: Lasiurus cinereus; assembly: GCA_011751065.1. NCBI lineage: Eukaryota > Metazoa > Chordata > Mammalia > Chiroptera > Vespertilionidae > Lasiurus > Lasiurus cinereus. The sequence continues at coordinate 51,499,976 of JAAGEH010000012.1, read as the reverse complement.
GGAAAGGGCAGCTGGGTGGGACCAGGCCTGCAAAGGAGGGCAGTAGGAGGTAATCAAGCCTGCAGGTGAGGGAAGTTTGGGGTGACCAGGCTGCAGAGGAGGGAAGTTGGGGGCAACCAGGCCTGCAGGGAAGAGCAGTTGTGGGGGACCCAGGCCTACAGGGGAGAGCAGTTGGGGGAGACCAGGTCTGCAGGGGAAGGCAATTAGGGGCAATCAGGCTGGCAGGGGAGCAGTTAAGCATCAATCAGGCTGGCAGGGGGATGGATAGGGGGTGATCCAGCTGGCAGGCAGAAGCGGTTAGGGGCAATCAGGGAGGCAGGCAGGCAAGCATTTGGGAGCCAACAATCCTGAATTCTGAGAGGGATGTCGGACTACCTGTTTAGGCCTGATCCTACCGGGATTGGGTAGTCGGATATCCCTTGGGGGGGTCCCAGATTGGAGAGGGTGCAGGCTGGGCTGAGGGACACACCCCCGCCCCCGGTGCACGAATTTCATGCACCAGGCCTATAGTCTATTATATTAAGCATTAAGCATTGATATGTAAAAGAAGTGTGGTAAGAATATAACCCAGATAAAGAATATTCATAAATTCAACGGAGATAAATAAGTGAAAAGCAAAGGAACTGCGCTGTGCCAAGAAAGGGCAATAACTAGAGAGAAAAATACAGTAAAAGGCTGCAATATTTCTTTAAAATGGAAAAGAAAATTACTGCCCCTTAAAAATTAACATTTATTATTTTATCCAGAGTATGTTCTATTGGGCAAGGCAGTCTACCATGGGCCTGAGTGTCCCTGCACATTCTTGTTGAGGGTGACAAACTGCAAAGCTTATCCATTTTCTGCTACTGAGTGGATTATTGTAATACATCTACACAAAAAGGTTACAACATGTGACTGCCGTCCCAGTTAAAGGTGAACTAATTTGTTGTTTGCTACACTGTTTTTTGCTTGTTAAAAAGTGCTAGACCCTTGCTCCTGAGTTCTTCAGATGTGATCCATTAGGGCATGCATTCAGACCCATCACCCTCAGGGATCCTGTAGCAAGGAAAACTTACAAATATGCTGATGATGATGCAGCTTGCTGTGCTATGAGTAATAATGTCATTTATTTCTGACGTGGAGAGTCTCCTGTTTTCTGCCAGCAACCAAGAAAATTTAACCTACTAACTTATTAGCTTGTAAATACGGTAAAATAAAATCTTAAGATTTTTTTCAGTCTTGATATGAACAAAGAACAAGTTGATATTCAGGTTGCTAAAGAAGAGACACAAAAATGATCATCTGCAAAAATTGAAATATTTTTATTTTATAGTTTACTTGACATTATTTATTTTTATGTACCAGTCTCTATATTATATATATGGTATAGGTATATAGTATATGAAATATATACTATATATATATATACACATACATATATACATATATAGTAGTATATTACATTATATAGCTCATAATAATCCTAATGAAGCTAAGGGTTCACAAATTGTAAAAAACACATTCTAAATATAAGCCCAGTTGACTTTAACACATTTTTTTAACCATTCATAGTCAACCTCCTTCCCAGCTGATTTATCAAGGGTAACTAATTCACCAAATAAAAGAGCAAAGTATCTAGATCTTTATAATATAAACACTTCATTATATTCATAGAAAACTAACATTTTGGAAGTATTAATATAATCTTAAAATTTTCTTTCAAAATCTGTGGCCAAGGTTTAGGCTAGGTTAAACATATCCAAACCGTCATACTTCAAAATTTCTCATTGTTTTAAAATGCAAATATATGTTTTATTATGTTAACATATGTTACAAGTCTTCTAAGACTATTTTCATCATTGTGGAATACAGTTTGGGAAACTACGGCTACAATATACAGTTCCAATTTAACTTTTACACAGAATAGCTTTGAAATCTTAGCAGTTAGCTTGTTACAGGCACATAATATTTTAAAATACAGAACATCAAAGTAGAAAGAATGTGGCCTCACAGCTTCAAGCCATGTCAACTACTTCATAGTTTGGCAACACTGCTCATTTCCTACTATACAAAACTGAATTTCCCAGAACACAATGAAACTACCTGTCATACCTGACTTTTTCTGAAATTAGACAGGCAACAATCAAGGCTTTTTGTAGCTCTACACTGTTATCCACTGCTTTACTTAACAAAATTCAGACCCATTTAACATTGGAAGGGAAGACACCACGGAAAAAAGTTTCCACATAAAATGTGTGCATTGGTTAATAATAGTAAGTCATTTTGATGGTCCTGGGCATCTATGCTAACTCACGAATATGGAATGCCAAATTTTAACTCTATCAATAAGTGATACATTAATATTGCATACCTCACCTCTAAGCATGCTTGCCTGCCTCCAACTTTACAACTTAAATTGTTTATTACTCAAGTTTATTAATCTTTCCAGAATTAAAAATATACTGAGCTAAAGGCCATACAAGTTGTGTTCATCATATAAGCCACATCTACAGATTGGTCCCTAGATAATAAGTCTACTGGAAACGAATTCAGCTGCTTTTCTGGCATACATCTAGTTACAGCTATTGATCAGGCCATTTTTAACAAAACCAGATGAAATTACTATGTGGTAACAGGAATTAAAATCCAAATTTAAACTATGCTAAGATTCTCAACACTTAGCCTTCAAGGAAAACAGATTCCCTATCTACTTAAAGTGACTAGGATCTTTAGAACTGATTTTTGCCCGATACTCTGAAGGAATGCTGCCATCCATTCAAAGTCTATGTAAGAACATACCTCCAGTTTGAAAACAAAACACACACAATAAAATATGATATTGTACACTTATTTTGAAAGGTAGTGTAGAGGGAATAAAAGCCTTAAAACTGAAAAAGCAAATTTCAATACTTTGGTGTTAGAAACTTTTAAAAACTAATAGTTAAGTAAAGTTTTAACTAGTTATAATCACTGAAAGCAAATGTGACAATAAATTATTTTAAGGCACAGCTACATCAGTTAAAAATGTTTTTTGAGTAGTGACTTGTGCATGAGAACATGGTTAATTCTGATAAGCAAAATCCCCAAACAGAAAGAATTCAAATCAGCTAATGCCATTAAGGAAAACAAATAGGAACAGGAAAGAAACAAGATTACAAAAAAAAAAAAAAAATTCCCACTGGCAATAGGACTCAATATTTACCTACTGCATTTTATTTTTGGTGATGTCTGCAAAAATAAGAATGCCTTTAAAAATAAAACCACCAAACCCATATATACTGACAACTTGGAAAATGCCTTACATTTTGGCAGCAATATTTTCCAAACTGTCCTGAAAGAAAAAAAAAAAGATAAATTTCCAAAGAATTTAGAATATGGATCATTTAGAGGTTTTTACAAGATGTAAACCAAATGAAATGGAAGTATCATGAGCTTTTATCTTAGAAAAATGCAAACTTACATACACTTAATTTCATCTTTCAGTAGGCTTCATATTTCTCAAAATGCACTTCATTGAAATTCTCAGTTCACAACTGTCACATGTGCAAATAGATTTGAAAGGTGAAATCTCCACTAACATATATACACTTGTAAAATGTCACAGAGTACTATTTAATTGCACCATAAGCATACTAATGTTTTTCCCCATTCTCAGTAAAATAGGTTTAACGAAATAAATCTACTATCTCAAAGTTTACAGAACACGTTACGTAGCTGCAACAAAATAATCAACTATTGCTGCCAGGTCCATTTTTCAAACAGGGTTTACAGTAAGAATCTCCAATGATACCACCAGAATACCAAAGGGGAAACTATATTAGACAACGCGACACTGAAAATGGAACACTTTTTACTCATTTCCACACACAAAGGTTTAGAAGGTTTCAACTGGGAAAACCGTGTTGTTCTTAATGAAAAATATTTTCTTCTAACAAGATTAGCGCTTTTCTAGTAAAAGCCGTTTCCCTGCCCGCAAACACAGACATACACTACGTATACATACGTAATACGGGGGGAGGGAGAAAAAAGAAGAGTCCCTTTTAATACTGACAACATGAAAAAGGACAAAATGACAAGGTTAACTGGAGCTCAGAGGCCGCATCTCGGCTGCTCTGCACAGCCGCACAAGGTTCAAACCCACCATGTTTTGCCCGGTGCCCGTCCGACCGCACCCCGTACTGCGGACGCATCTCCCCGCCCCGCCCGCCTCTCCCCGCTCTGCACTGTGACGCCCATCACCGTCCCCGCAGGTACGGGCGCTCAGGGCCGTTCCAACAGACAATCCAGTGGAATGTCTCACAAATGGCTGGGTCAGGGGATGGTCGCGGAAGCGAGAAAAGGTCTAGGCGACGGGGGCGTTCAAACGGAGGGGCTGCGCACAGCGGTGCAGAGGGCGGCGGGGAGGAGCGGGGGGCTACGGTCGGAGACGGCTCCGGAGGGAAGGGTCTCCCAGGAGGGCAGAGACAGGCTCCACCGCAGACGTGAAAGGAGCAGGTCCGGCCAGCAGAGAAAAGAGGAAAAGCCGGCCCGTCCCCGCCGCGAATAATCCGAGGGGGAGAACCCCGGGGGCCGCGGCGGGAGGCAGCCCCCGGACCACCCGCGGCGCAGGAGGCCGGGCGGCGGCGGCGGCGGCGGCGGGGGCGGCGGGGGCGAGGAACTCACCACCTGGTAGCGGCCAGTGCCGAGCTGGTGATGATCCATCCTGCTCGGTTCGGGATCCGGCTTCGGAGCCGGCGAGTCCCCTAGGTGCTCAGCCCCCTCGGCCCACCCCGAAGACGACGTCGCCGCAGGGGCCCTTCCTCCTCGGTTCCTGCCGTCGCGGTCACCCGGTCGGACCGCTTCACTTCCTGTCGCTGCCACAGCAGCCGCAGAGACCTCCGCGTCAGCAGCCGCCCGGCGAGGCTCCCAGGCGCCGCGCGCGCTACTGAGCATGCTCGGCCGGCCGCGCATGCTCGCGGGGGACTGCGGCAACGCAGCCGAGCGAGTGGCGCGGGTGTTGGCTGGGTGGGAGGAGAGGGAAAATGAGACAAGTCCCGGAGCTGTCTAGGCTGTCAGCCTGTCCCCGAGTGGGCGATGGCAAAAGGAGCGGGTGGGGTGACGGCGGGGGAAGGTGTCGCGGTCCTTGATTGGTCTCTTGATGCGGGCTGGTGCGCACTCACGTCACGCAGAAACAGACCCCCAAGAAGGGAGGGAATGCGGTCCTAGAACACCTGAGGGCATGCCTCCCCTTTACCAACGCTTCCCTTTATCACTCACTCACCCAGCCTGGGACAATGCAGAAAGGTCCATCTCTAGGATAGTTGTATAAGCACGCATTCAAAATCACTGGTAAGGCCCCCACCCACCGGCTTGGCTTGTCATGGTTGGATTCCCCTTTAGGACACATGCCCAGGTTGCCGGCTGGATTCGGGGTAGAGGGGGGAGTGTTCATGGATGTTTCTCTCCCTTCCTATGAAATCAATAAAAATATGCTTAAGCAAATCATTAGTGAGGTAAGAGATATCTTGAAAATATCTTGTTTTCCTCTTGGTAAGAAAAGATTTTTTTTTAAGAATGTAACAAGGACTCTTCAGCCATACTCATATATCTCACCAAGGGAAGAATTCTAAATACAAGACAATCCTATCTAATAAAAGAGTAATATGCAAATTGACTGTCACACCAACACACAGATGGCTGTCCCCAGGTGGACACAAGATGGCTATCTTAAGATGGCTTGCAGGAGAGGACAGTTGGGGGGTGGGCGACCAGACCAGCAGGGGAAAGCAGTTAGGAGCAATGAGACTGGCAGGGAAGGGCAGTTAGGGGTGACCAGGCTGGCAGAGGAGGGCAGTTAGGGGCAATCAGGCTGGCAGGGGAGTGGTTAGGGGATGATCAAGCTGGCAGACAGAAGTGGGTAGGGGCAATCAGGCAGGCGAGCAGTTGGGAGCCAGCAGTCCTGGATTGTGAGAGGGATGTCTCAGATTGGAGAGGGTGCAGGTTGGGGTGAGGGACATCCCCCCACCCCCATGCCCCCCCACCTCCCATGCATGAATTTCATGTACTGGGCCTCTAGTATTAAAATAAGATAGGACTATTTTGTGGTCACACATCAACAATTCCCAAGAGTTTAACATCAAGGAATCACTTTGTAACACTGTAAGACACTCTCAGTATCTTATTAACAATACATGGTCTATGTCGACATAAGAAATGTCCAAACTTGTGGAAAATTTTTATAAGAGTTTATCTGAGCAGGCTGACAACATATGCTAGGGAGCAAGATCTCAAATGCTCCAGAAAATAATAGTGTGGGTGTTTGTTTTAACATTAAATCTTTATTGTTGAAATTATTACATGTGTCCCCCTTTTTCCCCCATTGACCCCTTCTAGCCTGCCCCCTTCCACCTCCCTACCCAGGCCTTAAGGAAGGACAAAAAGAAGGTTGGAGAAAGCAAGGTGGGGTTTGGAGAAAGCAAGGTTGGAGAAAGCCAGGTGGGGATTAAATATAGGATGTTTAACAAAATTATATGTTCTCTTAGGGTTAATACCCCTTCAGAGGGTATTACTTTTTGTTGTTGTTGTTAATCCTGGGTATATTTTTCAATTGATTTTTAGAGAGAGTGGAAGGGAGGGGAATGGAAGAGAAACAAGGCTGTGTCAGACACATCATTGATTAGCCTGCAACCAAATATGTGCTCTTGACTGGGATCCGGGCAGAGGCTCCATCCATTTAGCCAAACTGGCTAGGCTGAAGGGTAATTAGCAGGTGTGTTAACCTAGACTCACAAGAACAATGAACAGGGCTGGCTTAAAACCTTTCACTAAAATTATATGCCTGGGGCATGACTACCCCACATGACCAGCCCAGTAAGGAATTTATGATCAGATCACCCTGTGAGGTTACTTTCCATAGAAACCCTTTTTTTCATCCACACCAAGATATTTTCAAGATATCTCTTATCTCACTAATGATTTGTTTTAAGCACATTTTTATTAATTTCAGAGGAAGGGATAGAGACAGAAACATCAATGAACGACCCCCACTGTATATGTATCTCCTGCAGGGCACAGAGTATGTTTTTCCATGGAGTATAAGAGTATGATGGGCAATGTACCTTTTAACCCAAAGACCTGCTTTCTATAGTCTGAAAACTGTGATTCTACATGATCTGGCCCAGCTATCTTTTTTACTTGAAATAACTACTGAATGAATGACCAAAGGGGATTCCTGAAATAAAGAAGGCCAGTGGATGAGTCTGATTGGCTAGGTAAAATAGGAAAAATACATTAAAGAAAAACTTAGTGAGAAATCAACAACTAAAAAAGATCTAAGCCTTCCTGGTAGTTTTATTTTTTCAAAGCGTTCATCAGTTCTTCCTATGTTTACCATCTTAACACATCTGGTGGTTGAGAGCATTATTAATAAGCTAACAATATTAAGAGATAATGATACCATATTTAAATTTAAGCTTGCTTCCTTTTGAGCTAACTTAATGTATTTTTAATTTTAAGATAAAGATATATTTCCTTGTATTACTGTACAAGAGCTCACCCTCACAATTTCACCCCAAATGGTATCACCTTTCAATGATCAAAGTAATAGCCACTGATAAAAATTATATTAAGAAAAATAAAAAAGAGCATATATAATTTTGGGGAAAAATCCACATCAGCCAATTTCGGCAAAATGAAACTAGATTCCTACATTGCTTATGGTCTATACAGTACATTTCGAACTTACTTTTATATGTACTTTCATTTTCATTAATCATTTATATGTCCATTTGTTTTTCAAATAGACTACTGCTCAGGGTAGCGGCCATATTTTTACACCTAGTTCCTCACACAGAACGGTACTAAGAACATAGTGGTGAAAAACAAACGTGGCCAAAAGCAGACATGCTGAATCCTTTTAGACTTATGGACTCTCTTAATGTTACCCTCCTCCCAAGTTTTGTGAATGTTTTGGTAATATGAAGGGCAGGTGACAAAATTCAACTGGAAAGCATTCCCCCCAATCCCCACCCCACTGGAGAAGGAAGAGGAAGGAGAAAGAGAAGTAGAATAACAGCTAACAGGTTTTGAGCCTTTCCCAAGTCAGAGATTGCATGTGTGGCATCATTTCATCCTCATAACAACTCCATGATGTCAGCGCAATTACAATCCTTGTCTAACAAATCAGGAAACTGAGGCACTGAGGGTTCAGAAATCTGTCCAAAGCCCAATCACTAGTAATTGCTGACACTTCAGCACCTTCACTATGTTGAGCACTATGCTGTAATACTCTCCCCTTATCCTCCCCCACAAAAACCCTTGTCTTTCTGTCCATCACTACTGTGAAATTTGTGATGCATCAGAAAGAAGCCCATCTGGCTTTTTTTAATCCTTCATGATTTTTATGAAATAAATTATTCCCATTATTCCCAAGAGCCATTCTGAGCTCGCTCTGCCCATTTCACAACTAAGGCAGTTTGACCTGTTACAGGCCATCATAAGCACAGGCCCTAAGTTGTCCCATTGGGAGCAACTTATTTGGGATGAAATGGGGGTAACAATATTCTTATCATTTTTGAGGCCTAAAGCAACATCCAATATTTTAAATCCCTAATCTGGTGGTTCTAGTTACCTAAGGAACTGATGGTCATGTACCACTATATATTACCCAGGTGGAATTTTAGAATTCTAGTGCACTTCGCTAACAGCTCTTATTCTAGCCTAATTAATTTTTTTCTCCAAATACACAGCCACCAAAAAATTACTAGTGCCATACTACAGTACTGGGGTAGATATAGAGATAAGCAGCCTGGATTCCCTATTAAGAAAGCACTCTCTGCCCAGCAGCAAGGATGTGATGAACAACAAACTCCAGCTCTTTTGTAGGGGTTTCCTTTAGCTTTTAATAGAGGTCATGCTATTTTCAGGGTGGCACTTGGCCATTGGCTGAACAGGTGGTGGTATAGGCCTAGCTACTTTTGCCTGATACTGGACCTCTGTAAGGGCCAGTCTTTTCTTCAGATCTCCCTGCTGAACTGGCAGATGCTTTGCCAGCTTGCAGTATATTGTGACAATTTTTCCTGCCCAAACCTTTTTATTTTTACAAATGTTAACTTCCCTATATCTCAAATTCATAGCTTTATATCAGCATCTATTTCCTAGAGAATCCAACCTAGACAAGTACTAAGATGTAAAGTGATAGAACATTGTTAATATTATCAAAATTGTGTTAAATGACTACAACTGTTTTTTCACATCTTCAGAAAAACCCTCAGTATCTTCCATTGTTACTATTTTCTTGTGTGACATTGTGTATCATACCTACAAGATTTCTTCACCACTAGGCAGGGCAGGGGAGGGCAGGCTGGGGAGGGAGGCAGGGAAGGGAGAGATTGAGAAAAAAAGAGAAAGAGCTCATGTTTACAGACAACAGTGTGGTGATTCTGGAGGTGGAGGGAGGTGAAAGAGGATATGGGAGAGTAAATGGTGATGGGGGAAAAAATAAAAGAAAATAAAGGAAAAAATATATCATCATAGCAAGCCTTCTATTAGTGTAGGATTGAAGGATTGAATAATTGAGGCTACAGCTAACCAAGCTGACAGAAAAAACTATCACATGCTTATTTAAATACTGCAAACTGAGAATACATACAATGTCTGTAGATTTGATTTTGAAAATGAAATGTATTTAATAAATACTACCTTTATAATTATTAAAAGTGTGTATATAATATATATATTAATATATATATAATAGTTAATCCTCACCTAAGGATATTTTTTCCATTGATTTTTAGAGAGAGTGGAAGGGTGGGAGAGAGAGAAAGAGAGAGAAGGGGAACACACCTATTGGTTGCATATGCCAGCACACACCCCAATCAGGGATAGAACCTTCAACACAGGTATGTATGTGCCCTTGACGGGGAATCAAACCACAACCCTTCTGTGTGGGGGCTGATGCTCTAGCCACTGAGTCACACTGTCCAAGGTATAGGCTTTATATTTTATATGTACATTTATATTGAGGAGCATCACCAGGCAACAATGAGAAAATATTTGCCCTAGCGGTTTGGCTCAGTGGATAGTGTTAGCCTAGGGACTAAAGGGTCCCAGGTTCATTTCCGGTCAAGGGCATGTACCTTGGCTGAGGACATTCCCTATAGAGGGTGTGCAGGAGGCAGCTGATTGATGTTTCTCTCTTATCTATGTTTCTAACTCTCTATCCCTCTTTCCTTCTTCTCTGTAAAAAATCAATAAAATATATTTTAAAAAAAATACTTGAATTCTGAAAAACCATATCTCAGTCCTAACAATGTTTATATTTCCATTTTAATTATTCCTTTGTTTGGTCATGAGTAACAAATGTGAGCAAATCAATAGCTATTTTGCTTTAGGGACTACATATTTTAAACTGGGCTAATCATTAGTTATTGAAATGGCTTTGCTTTACCTTGAGTACAGAGGGCTATTTTCATTGATTTTTTTTTTGTTTTGTTTTTTAATTTGAAAGTACATTTATTAAACCTGGGAACAGTGAAACAAGGAAGGGCCTAGAATAGAAGAAGCAACAGGAGAGACTAGGTGGGTAGAATCAGGGAAAAGGGAGCCTTGGGGACAGGTTCAGGGGACTCCCCTGAGATGAGCTGTCCCTGCCTGCCCTTTGTTCCCCAGGTTGCAAATCATGTAGGGTCCCTTTGAGTTTATGAGATGCACATCTGTTGGGGAAATAGAAAGGGAAAGGCATAGGAGTGCTCCAGGAGGGAGAGTGGGCCCTTTCACCATTCTAAAGCACAATCTTTAATATTATGTGGTGTTATGTCTCCTTTTTTCTGTCACAAAAGGGCAGGGCTGACACTGAGTATATTGCCTATTAAAACAGGTTTCTCTTGACTAACTAGTGTATGATCATCAGGTAAGGAAACAAACACTTGTCCATGTGGGTGTGGCTGTGTGTATAAAATACTGGGAGAGAAAAATATCTCCTCCTACACTGTCAAGGTTTTGTTAACATGTTAATGATCATTTGCTATCTTTTTCCCCATAACAGGAATCAATCCTAATTTGTTAAACAATATTGTTGCAATAAGAAATGTTCAAAACTGTAAAGAATTTAGGACTTTGTTTACTTGACTCAAACTAATGATAATTGGCAGGAAATAAGATCTCAAATGTATCAGAGAACAGTTTTGCAGTATCTTTTATTTGTTTGAAATTAAGGAGGAAAGTAAGAAAGATTACATTAAAGTGGAAGAAAAAGGGCAGGAAATTGGATTATAGGATAGTTAACACAATTATGTGCTCTCTTGAGGGTTGTGAATAGAAAAAGGGGCTACATACTAAACTTGACAAAGTCAGGGGAGGCCTGCATGTTTTTAATGACTTTTTTTTTAGAAAGAGAAGAAGGGGAAGAGAGAGAGAGAGAGAGAAAAGAGACAGACAGAGAAAGAGAGAGAGACAAAGAGAGATCTATTTAAGAGGGGGAAAAAACCCAATCAGTTGCATCTCCTATGCCCCCTAACCAGAATTGAACCTGAAATCTCTTTGGTATACAGCTCAACGCTCCAACCAACTGAGTAACCCAGCCAGGGCTAAGATGAAATTCTTTACAGCCCAATCACAAAGAATCCTGTAGTAATAAGATCAATGTCAAATAAGCATTGTTAAGGTAAGAACATCTGACAAACCTGTAGAGAATTTTTATAAAAATTTATTTGAGCCAAACAATGGATAGGCCCAGAGCAAGACTTCAACGGACTGAGAAAATGTTTCTCAGAATGGCAGTTTCCATCTTTTTTAATGTATTTTAAATTAAATAACAAACAAAAAAAGAAAAAAGAAAGATTACATGAAGATAGGGGAGAAACAAGGTGGAGCTTGTATTACAAAATAGTTAACAAAATTATGTGCTCTCTTAAGGGTAATTTCAGTTCTTTCAAAGGTGTTAAACTAAGTGGTTTTGCTTCTGAGGGGCCTGAAAAAGGTCATATTAAAAGAAGTATTAACCAAAATGCACAGAAAAAAAAAATGGACAGGCCTTGCTTAAGATAAAAATCAATCTTTTACTCAAGAAGCTGTATGCCTGAAGAATGACTACTCAGATGACCAGGGAAGGAAGAAAGAAACAAAGACAGAAAGAGAAACATCTATCAGTTGCCTGTCATATGAACCTGACCAGAGATAGAACCCATAACCTGGATAAGTGCCCTGCCTGAGAATAAAACCTGAAACCTTTTAGTATATGAGATGGCATTCCAACCAACTGAGCCACCCTGGTCAGGGCCATAAATTAGTATTGACTAATTTATAGTTTTGACTTGGTATACATGAAATTATTTTACATGTATACTTTTGAGTATGATTCTTTTGTTTAACTATGTTTATAAGATTTATTGGTGTTGTTGAATGTAGCTGTAGTTCATTTTTGTTGGTATGTAGTAATTGTGATCCTATAATCCATTCCCTGACTTGTTTTCTCCTACCTCCACATAATCTCTCCTTAATTTCAAATGCATAAAAGAAGCTTCAAACTGTTCTCTGGAGCATTTAAAATATTGCTCTCTGGCATATGTAGTCAGAGTGGCTCAAATGAACTTATAAAAATTCTCTACAGGTTTGGACATTTTTTTATATCAACATATTCCTTTATGTACCATATTTTTAGAACCTGATGGACCAACCCTGTGGTATGGTACCATACCATATTTTTAAAACCTGATGGACAGTTAAGTTTGGGACTTTTGTATTAGTTTCCCAGGGCTGCTGTAACAAAAAGCCACAAACTGAGTGGCATGAGTAACAGGAATTTATTAACTCTCAGTTCTGGAGGCTAGAAGTCAGAGACTAAAGTTGGTTCCTTTGGAGGGATGTAAGGAAGAATCTGTTCCATGCCTCTTCCTTAGCTTCTGGTGGTTTTCTGGAAATCTTTGGCATTTTGTAGCTTTAGAAGAATTACCCTGTTCTCTGCCTTCATCTTCATATGGCATTCTCCCTGTGTGTATGTCTGTTCCAAATTTCCCATTTCTAAAAGTCACTAATGCCCTAGCTGGTTTGGCTCAGTGGATAGAGTGTCGGCCTACAGACTGAAAGGTCCCACATTTGAGTCAGGTCAAGGGCATGTACCTTGTTTGCGGGCACATTCTCAGTGGGGGAGCATGCAGAAGACAGCTGATCAATGTTTTTCTCTCTCATTGATATTTCTGATTCTCTATCCCTCTCCCTTCCTCTCTTTAAAAAATCAATAAAACGTATTTTAAAAAAAAAAGGTAATTTACCAAAAAAATGAAAATAAAAGGTCCTGGTTCCATTCAGATCTGGGCACATGCCCAGGTTGCAGGCTTAATCCCCAGCAGTGGGTGTAAAGGAGGCAGCAGATCAATGATTGTTCTCTTATCATAGATGTTTCTCTCTCCCTCTCCCTTCCTTTCTGAAGTCAATAAAAATATTTTTTAAAAATTAATAACAAAAGATCACTAGTCATAGTAGATTAGGGCCCTACCCTTCAGTATAACCTAATCTTATTTGATAAAAGTCTAGGTGGCATCATGCATGACATCATCACAAGATGGCCACCACAAGATGACCAGCAGGGGATGGCAGTTGTGGGCAATCAGGCTGGCAGGGAAAGGCAGTTGGGGATGAACAGGACAGCAGGGGAGCACAGGTTGGGGTAACCAGGTTAGCAGGGGAGTGCAGTTGAGGGTCATCAGGCTGGCAGGGGAGGGTAGTTGGAGGCAACCAGGCCTGCGGGGGAGGGCAGCTGGGGAGACCAGGCTGGCAAAGGAGGACAGTTAGGAGTGTCTGGGTCAGCAGGGGAGGGCAGTTAGAGGTCCATCAGGCCAGCAGGAGAGGGCAGCTGGGGGATATTGGACTGGCAGGGGATCGGTTAGGGGGAAATCAGGCTGGCAGGCAGAAGTGGTTAGGGGCAATCAGGCAGGCAGGCAGGTGAGCGGTTAAAAGCCAGAAGTCCCATAATGTGAAAGGGATGTTCCCCAAGGGGTCCCAGAATGGAAAGGGTGCAGGCCAGGCTGAGGAACACCCATCTCCCCAATGCATGAATTTCATGCACCGGGCCTCTAGTCTTAAATAATAACATCAGAGAGTTTGCAAGATCATTTGAAAGAGTTCAGTTTTATGGAGTAGCAATGATTTTTCTCTTCAAGAAAAAAATGAAGTTTTATGTATCAGACAAATAAAAATCATATCTTTAAGGAATATGGACTTAATAACTTATTGGAAGCAAAAGCTTCTTCAGACTCAACTAAGACCAATGTAATTCTTAGGGTGAGCATCTGGGTATATAAATGACCAAACTTCTCAGGAGAATTTTCAATGAACTTTTTTAAATTCTAGATTTAGATTGTCTCTAATATAAAATATTAATGTAAACCAGAAAGAATGTTGAAATATGCTTTATAATTTTAATAATAAACATTTTTCTGATTATAGAAATTTTGAACATACAGAAAAAGATATAAAAACATATTTAAACTTTTTTCCTAAATATAGTTTTTGGGAGCCCAGAGAAGTGAACATAGTGTATAATTCTTTATATTTGATTTTTTTAACCTTTTAATACAATACCCTACATTGTTTTATTTCCAACGTGATGAAAAATTCTTTATTAACACATTGCAAGAGAAGAAAATAGCAAAGTAATCAAGAATGTGGACTTAAGCCATATTTCAGTGAAGTCCATATTGCAGTCCCAGCAGTTACTAGCATAAAATTGAGTCAGTTACTATTTCTCTGTGTCTTAGTTTCTTTTTTCTATTTTTTTTTATTGATGTCAGAAAGGAAGGGACAGGGAAAGAGATAGAAACGTCAATGATGAGAGAAAATCATTGATCAATGCCTCCTATACACCCCACACTGGGGATCGATCCCACAATCTGGGCATGTGTCCTGACCAGAGATCAAACTGGGACCTTCTAGTTCATAAATTGATGCTCAACCATTGAGCCATGCCGGCTGGGCTGTGTCTTAGTTTCTTTATTGAAAAATGGGAATATTAATAGTGTACCTATCTGATAGGGTTGGTATAAAGATTAAATGTGTTAATCTTAAGTCATTAAATACATATAAAATTTCTGAATAGATATAACATGCTTTAAAAGTGCCTCACATACTGAGTATTCCTATAGGCATAGAAAAAGTAGGAGCTATTAAAAATCCTTAATATGGGCCCAGCTGGTGTGGCTTAGTGGTTGAGTGTCAACCTATGAATCAGGAGGTCATGGTTTGATTTCTGGTCAAGGCACATGCCTACATTGCAGGCTCGATCCCCAGTATGGGACGTGCAGGAGGCAGCCTATCAATGATTCTCTCTCATCATTGATGTTTCTATCTCTCTCTCCCTCTCCTTTCCTCTCTAAAGTCAATAAAAACATATGTACTTTTTAAAATCCTTAATATGTTACCCTACTGAGATATTAAAACAAGACACATAATAATTGACTAACTACACTTAAAATTTGTAATATTATTTATAGGCAAATTATTTATAATGCTACCCCGGTTTAACATTTAACATCTATAAAGTATATCAGGTCAAGTAGTATGATTTCTAATTCAAATTTTTAATTTATTGATTAACTTTATGATTTTATTATTTACTTGTCAGAGGGATATATATCTTCACTGAAAAACATAACTTGTCAGATCTGCTAATGGACAGTGTTTAAAAATATAAATGAAAATCAATAAAATGTAACTTCCATTACCCAGTCCCACTAAGCACTTGCTCATATAGCTAGGGCAATAGCCTATGTGGCTAGTAGCTAACATATTGGACAGAGTAGACATAGAAAGTTTCCATCACTGCAGAAAGTTCTATTCGATAGAGCTGTGTTATGGTCTGTAGGCAGAAAGTGGCATGATTTGATTATGCATTGATTCAAGAGCAATGTGCTTTTTGTTTCAGTTTCATTCAACTAATTATGCAATATTTAGTAATTTTAGTAATTTTTAAAAATGATATAAATTTAATATTACTTGAGATCAATCATCTATGTAAGGACCAAATGCAAGAAAAGCAATATGTGTGTATGATATACACATTTCATTTTTTTTTCTGAATTAACTAAGAAGCTCCTCTCACTGTACTTAACAAATGTTATTTTTATTTAAAAAATATTTTTATTGATTTAAGAGAAACAAGAAGAGAGAGAGAGACACAGAGAGAGAGAGAGAGAGAGAGAGAGAGAGAGAGAGAGAGAGAGAGAGGTGGGAGAGAAACATCAATTCATTGTTTCCTGTATAGGATCGAACTGAAACCTGGGTATGTGCCCTGACCAGGAATAGAACTGGAGATCTTTCAGTGCACAGAATGATGCTCAACCAATTGATCTACATCAGAGCAATGTTATCTTTTTAAATAATAATTTAACAGATTAAACAAGGCTTTAAAAACTTTTTATAAATAAAAAACTCACAATTTGCTCAGAAATAGAGACTAATATAATAAACCTCTCTGAATCCATCACCCAGTTTCAACAATTATCAATTGATAGCCAATCTTTTTGTCATCTATAACCTACCTGCTCTTACCCCCTACCCTCCACTGAATTAGTCTGAAGCAAATCTTAGACATAAATATTATTTTGTCTTTAAACATTTTAGTAAGCATCTATGAGAAAAGAACACTTTTTAAAATATAATCACAATATCCATTATCATAACTAAAATGATAATCTACCTATCAGTAATTCTTAATATTATCAAATACATAATCCTTAAACAAACAAAAGAAACCAGTTCCTTTTCTGACTTCTACATTAAATTTCAACGTTGGAAAGCACATGTGATATTATCATCAATTCAAGGTCACTGATTATTTTGTAACAGAAATGCTATAAATCAATATTCAGGAAATGAGAGCAGTATGTTTTACCTATTAATTGCTAACAACAAAACAAAGCTTTATAAATAGACTAAAAAATAATAGAAACAAAAGTACTTAGGCTATCAAACTATTCAAAGTGGGTCAAATAATCCTAATAATATAAACAAGTTACTACCTCACACTTCCATCCAAAATGAGGAAATAATTGTTGGTGAGGAAATAAAGAAATTGGAACCCATCTGCACCATTTTTTAAAAAATATATATTTTATTGATTTTTTACAGACAAGAAGGAAGAGAGAGAGAGAGAGAGCCAGAAACATCAATGGGAGAGAGACATCAATCAGCCACCTCTTGCACGCCCCGCACTGGGATTTGCCCGGAGCCAAGGTACATGCCCTTGACCAGAATCGAACCTGGGACCTTTCAGTCCACAGATCGACGCTCTATCCACTGAGCCAACCCATCTGCACCTTTGATGGACATGTTAAATGGTACACCACTGTGGAAAGCAGGGTGATAGTTCTTCAAAAATTAAAAATAGAACTATCATATGATTCAGCAATTCCATATCTGGGTACATACTCAAAAGAATTGAAAGCAGGGTCTCAAAGAGACCAGTACACCAATGTTCAGGCAGCATTATTCCAAATAGCTCAAACATGGAAGCGACTCAAGTGTCCATGGAAAGAGGAATAGATAAGCAAAATGTGGTATATAAATACAATGGAATATTATATGCCTTAAAAAAAAAAAGGAGCTGAAGCCGGTTTGGATCTGTGGATGGAGCATAGGCCTGCGGACTGAAGGGTCCCAGGTTCGGTTCCGGTCAAGGGGATGTAATCTTGGTTGCAGGCACATCCCCAGTGAGGGGCATGAAGGAGGCAGCTGGTCGATGTTTCTCTCTCATCGATGTTTCTGGCTCTCTATCCCTCTCCCTTCCTCTCTGTAGAAAATCAATAAAATAAACTAAAAAAAAAAAAAGGAAATTCTGAAAGTGGTTACAACATGTATGAACAATAAGGACATTGTGTTAAGTGAAATAAGCCAATCACAAAAAAAGACAAATACTGTATGACTCTACTTAAATGAGGTACTTAGATGTATGGCTTATGACCTAATATTTAAAGTTTAGGTTGAAGTTTACTATGAAAATGCTCTTCATTTATTAATATTTATCTGTAAGCAAGACTTAATATCAGCAATAAACAGGGCCATGAATACATGCTCATACATGGCAAAAACTACAAGCAAGATTGATTAGCTTGTAACTGCAGAGCTGCTTTTTTACTATATCTTCTACTCCATTTCCAGAAACATCCCCCTTCACCTGACTCAGTTTCAGTATTTCCTAGTAGTGAATTAGTTATACATTAGTTATGTTATGATCTGAAAAATCTTTTTTTTTAATTTTAATTAAATCTTTATTATTCAGATTATTACATCTGTTTTTTCCCCCTCCATAGCACCCCTCCTCCTAGCTCCCACCCTTCCCTCCCTCCCGTTGACATCATCCATAGGTGTATAATCTTTGTCCAGTCTCTCCCTGTATACCCCTCACCCCTTTCCCCCTGAGAATTATCAGTCCACTCCCTTTCAATGCTCCTGATTCTAGTATATTCACCAATTTATTCTGTTGATCAAATTTTTAATTCACTTAATTTTTGATTCACTTGTTGATAGATACGTATTTGTTGTTCATAATTTTTTGACTTTAATCTTTTTCTTCTTCCTCTTCTTAAAGAGTACCTTTCAGCATTTCATATAATACTGGTTTGGAGTTGATGAACTCCTTTAGCTTTTTCTTATCTGTGAAGCTCTTTATCTGCCCTTCAATTCTGAATGTTAGCTCTGCTGGATAGATTATTTGGTTGTAGGTTCTTGCTATTCATCACGTTGAATATTTCTTGCCACTCCCACCTGGCCTGCATCGTTTCTGTTGAGAAATCAGCTGCCAGTCGTATGGGTGCTCCCTTGTAGGTAATGAACTGTTTTTCTCTTGCTGCTTTTAATATTCTCTCTTTGTCTTTTGCTCTTGGTATTTTAATTATGATGTGTCTTGGTGTGGTCCTCTTTGAATTCCTTTTATATGGGGTTCTGTGTGCTTCCTGGACGTGTAAGTCTATTTCTTTCACCAGATGTGGGAAGTTTTCAGTCATTATTTCTTTAAATAGGTTTTCAGTATCTTGCTCTCTCTCTTCTGGCACTCCCACAATTCTGATGTTGGTACGTTTGAAGCTGTCCCAGAGTCTCCTTACATTATCTTCACATTTTTGGATTCTTTTCTCTTCTTGTTTTTCCAGTTGAGTGTTTTCTGCTTCTTTATATTTCAAATTTTTGACTTGATTCTTGCCTTTCTCTAGTCTGCTGTTAGGACTCTGTATAATATTTTTTATTTCAGTCAGTGAATGTTTCCTTTCTAGTTGGTCCTTTTTCATCTCCTCTTGGGACTTGATAAATTTATCCATCTTTTCTAGCATATTCTTGAAAAACCTTATAAGCGTGGTTTTGAACTCTATTTCCAGTCGTTTTTTTCCCTCCATTTCTTTTGTTTGTGATCCCTTCCCTTGTCTCGGCATTTTCACTATGTCGGGGAAACTTCTGTGTTGGATTCAGCCTTATAATGCCAGACGTGCAAAGCTGCAGAAGCCTCTGTTGAGCTTGGGATGGGTGGAGTCTCAGGGCTTAAGGGACCGCCTTGCCTTCCAGTCGG